>CAWUFW010010895.1:0-658448 GCA_963921515.1 Calotriton arnoldi
GGCCTAGTGCCCGCGACAGGAAACAGCGCAAAACGCAACGTGGACACACCACATTTTCACAGTGAAAAATGACCCTTTTTTGCAAAGTGCCTAACTGTAGTTTTTGAACCCTAGCTCTGCCGGCACCTAGGGAAACCTAGCAAACCTATACATTTTTGAAAACTAGACACCCAGGGGAATCCAGGATGGGGTGACTTGACTGGCTCTCACCAGGTTCTGGTACCCAGAATCCCTTGCAAACCTAAACAATTGTCAAAAAAACACATTTTCCTCACTTTTCTGTGTTGGAAAGTTCTGGAATCTGCGTGGATCCACAAAATTCCACCCACCCCGCGTTCCCCAAAGTCTTCTGAGAAAAATGGTACCTCACTTGTGTGGGTAGGCCTAGTGCCCGCGACAGGAAACAGCGCAAAACGCAACGTGGACACACCACATTTTCACAGTGAAAAATGACCCTTTTTTTGCAAAGTGCCTAGCTGTAGTTTTTGAACCCTAGCTCTGCCGGCACCTATGGAAACCTAGCAAACCTATACATTTGTGAAAACTAGACACCCAGGGGAATCCAGGATGGGGTGACTTGACTGGCTCTCACCAGGTTCTGGTACCCAGAATCCCTTGCAAACCTAACAAATTGTCAAAAAAACCACATTTTCCTCACTTTTCTGTGGTGGAAAGTTCTGGAATCTGCGTGGATCCACAAAATTCCACCCACCCCGCGTTCCCCAAAGTCTTCCGAGAAAAATGGTACCTCACTTGTGTGGGTAGGCCTAGTGCCCGCGACAGGAAACAGCGCAAAACGCAACGTGGACACACCACATTTTCACAGTGAAAAATGACCCTTTTTTTGCAAAGTGCCTAGCTGTAGTTTTTGAACCCTAGCTCTGCCGGCACCTAAGGAAACCTAGCAAACCTATACATTTTTGAAAACTAGACACCCAGGGGAATCCAGGATGGGGTGACTTGACTGGCTCTCACCAGGTTCTGGTACCCAGAATCCCTTGCAAACCTAAACAATTGTCAAAAAACACATTTTCCTCACTTTTCTGTGGTAGAAAGTTCTGGAATCTGCGTGGATCCACAAAATTCCACCCACCCCGCGTTCCCCAAAGTCATTCTGAGAAAAATGGTACCTCACTTGTGTGGGTAGGCCTAGTGCACGCGACAGGAAACCGCGCAAAACGCCACGTGGACACACCACATTTTCACAGTGAGAAATGACCCTTTTTTTGCAAAGTGCCTAGCTGTAGTTTTTGAACCCTAGCTCTGCCGGCACCTAGGGAAACCTAGCAAACCTATACATTTTTGAAAACTAGACACCCAGGGGAATCCAGGATGGGGTGACTTGACTGGCTCTCACCAGGTTCTGTTACCCAGAATCCCATGCAAACCTAGAAAATTGTCAAAAAAATCACATTTTCCTCACTTTTCTGTGGTGGAAAGTTCTGGAATCTGCGTGGATCCACAAAATTCCACCCACCCCGCGTTCCCCAAAGTCTTCCGAGAAAAATGGTACCTCACTTGTGTGGGTAGGCCTAGTGCCCGCGACAGGAAACAGCGCAAAACGCCACGTGGACACACCACATTTTCACAGTGAAAAATGACCCTTTTTTTGCAAAGTGCCTAGCTGTAGTTTTTGAACCCTAGCTCTGCCGGCACCTAGGGAAACCTAGCAAACCTATACATTTTTGAAAACTAGACACCCAGGGGAATCCAGGATGGGGTGACTTGACTGGCTCTCACCAGGTTCTGTACCCAGAATCCCTTGCAAACCTAAAAATTGTCAAAAAAACACATTTTCCTCACTTTTCTGTGGTGGAAAGTTCTGGAATCTGCGTGGATCCACAAAATTCCACCCACCCCGCGTTCCCCAAAGTCTTCCGAGAAAAATGGTACCTCACTTGTGTGGGTAGGCCTAGTGCCCGCGACAGGAAACAGCGCAAAACGCAACGTGGACACACCACATTTTCACAGTGAAAAATGACCCATTTTTTGCAAAGTGCCTAGCTATACGTTTTTAACCCTAGCTCTGCCGGCACCTAGGGAAACCTAGCAAACCTATACATTTTTGAAAACTAGACTCCCAGGGGAATCCAGGATGGGGTGACTTGACTGGCTCTCACCAGGTTCTGTTACCCAGAATCCCTTGCAAACCTAAACAATTGTCAAAAAACCACATTTTCCTCACTTTTCTGTGGTGGAAAGTTCTGGAATCTGCGTGGATCCACAAAATTCCACCCACCCCGCGTTCTCCAAAGTCTTCCGAGAAAAATGGTACCTCACTTGTGTGGGTAGGCCTAGTGCCCGCGACAGGAAACAGCGCAAAACGCAACGTGGACACACCACATTTTCACAGTGAAAAATGACCCTTTTTATGCAAAGTGCCTAGCTGTAGTTTTTGAACCCTAGCTCTGCCGGCACCTAGGGAAACCTAGCAAACCTATACATTTTTGAAAACTAGACACCCAGGGGAATCCAGGATGGGGTGACTTGACTGGCTCTCACCAGGTTCTGGTACCCAGAATCCCTTGCAAACCTAAAAAATTGTCAAAAAAACACATTTTCCTCACTTTTCTGTGGTGGAAAGTTCTGGAATCTGCGTGGATCCACAAAATTCCACCCACCCCGCGTTCCCCAAAGTCTTCTGAGAAAAATGGTACCTCACTTGTGTGGGTAGGCCTAGTGCCCGCGACAGGAAACAGCGCAAAACGCAACGTGGACACACCACATTTTCACAGTGAAAAATGACCCTTTTTTGCAAAGTGCCTAGCTGTAGTTTTTGAACCCTAGTTCTGCCGGCACCTATGGAAACCTAGCAAACCTATACATTTTTGAAAACTAGACACCCAGGGAAATCCAGGATGGGGTGACTTGACTGGCTCTCACCAGGTTCTGGTACCCAGAATCCCTTGCAAACCTAAAAATTGTCAAAAAAAACACATTTTCCTCACTTTTCTGTGGTGGAAAGTTCTGGAATCTGCGTGGATCCACAAAATTCCACCCACCCCGCGTTCCCCAAAGTCTTCCGAGAAAAATGGTACCTCACTTGTGTGGGTAGGCCTAGTGCCCGCGACAGGAAACAGCGCAAAACGCCAACGTGGACACACCACATTTTCACAGTGAAAAATGACCCTTTTTTTGCAAAGTGCCTAGCTGTAGTTTTTGAACCCTAGCTCTGCCGGCACCTAGGGAAACCTAGCAAACCTATACATTTTTGAAAACTAGACACCCAGGGGAATACAGGATGGGGTGACTTGACTGGCTCTCACCAGGTTCTGGTACCCAGAATCCCTTGCAAACCTAGAAAATTGTCAAAAAAACACATTTTCCTCACTTTTCTGTGGTGGAAAGTTCTGGAATCTGCGTGGATCCACAAAATTCCACCCACCCCGCGTTCCCCAAAGTCTTCTGAGAAAAATGGTACCTCACTTGTGTGGGTAGGCCTAGTGCCCGCGACAGGAAACAGCGCAAAACGCAACGTGGACACACCACATTTTCACAGTGAAAAATGACCCTTTTTTTGCAAAGTGCCTAGCTGTAGTTTGTGAACCCTAGCTCTGCCGGCACCTAGGGAAACCTAGCAAACCCATACATTTTTGAAAACTAGACACCCAGGGGAATCCAGGATGGGGTGACTTGACTGGACTCTCACCAGGTTCTGGTACCCAGAATCCCTTGCAAACCTAAAAATTGTCAAAAAAATCACATTTTCCTCACTTTTCTGTGGTGGAAAGTTCTGGAATCTGTGTGGATCCACAAAATTCCACCCACCCCGTGTTCCCCAAAGTCTTCCGAGAAAAATGGTACCTCACTTGTGTGGGTAGGCCTAGTGCCCGCGACAGGAAACCGCGCAAAACGCCATGTGGACACACCACATTTTCACAGTGAAAAATGACCCTTTTTTTGCAAAGTGCCTAGCTGTAGTTTTTGAACCCTAGCTCTGCCGGCACCTAGGGAAACCTAGCAAACCTATACATTTTTGAAAACTAGACACCCAGGGGAAATCCAGGATGGGGTGACTTGACTGGCTCTCACCAGGTTCTGGTACCCAGAATCCCTTGCAAACCTAAAAAATTGTCAAAAAAACACATTTTCCTCACTTTTCTGTGTTGGAAAGTTCTGTAATCTGCGTGGATCCACAAATTTCCACCCACCCCGCGTTCCCCAAAGTCTTCTGAGAAAAATGGTACCTCACTTGTGTGGGTAGGCCTAGTGCCCGCGACAGGAAACCGCGCAAAACGTGACCTTGACACACCACATTTTCACAGTGAAAAATGACCCTTTTTTGCAAAGTGCCTAACTGTAGTTTTTGAACCCTAGCTCTGCCGGCACCTAGGGAAACCTAGCAAACCTATACATTTTTGAAAACTAGACACCCAGGGGAATCCAGGATGGGGTGACTTGACTGGCTCTCACCAGGTTCTGGTACCCAGAATCCCTTGCAAACCTAACAAATTGTCAAAAAAACACATTTTCCTCACTTTTCTGTGGTGGAAAGTTCCGGAATCTGCGTGGATCCACAATATTCCACCCACCCCGCGTTCCCCAAAGTCTTCTGAGAAAAATGGTACATCACTTGTGTGGGTAGGCCTAGTGCCCGCGACAGGAAACAGCGCAAAACCCAACGTGGACACACCACATTTTCACAGTGAAAAATGACCCTTTTTTGCAAAGTGCCTAGCTGTAGTTTTTGAACCCTAGCTCTGCCGGCACCTAGGGAAACCTAGCAAACCTATACATTTTTGAAAACTAGACACCCAGGGGAATACAGGATGGGGTGACTTGACTGGCTCTCACCAGGTTCTGGTACCCAGAATCCCTTGCAAACCTAAAAAATTGTCAAAATAAACACATTTTCCTCACTTTTCTGTGGTGAAAAGTTCTGGAATCTGCGTGGATCCACAAAATTCCACCCATCCCGCGTTCCCCAAAGTCTTCCGAGAAAAATGGTACCTCATTTGTGTGGTTAGGCCTAGTGCCCACGACAGGAAACAGCGCAAAACGTCAACGTGGACACACCACATTTTCACAGTGAGAAATGACCCTTTTTTTGCAAAGTGCCTGGCTTTAGTTTGTGAACCCTAGCTCTGCCGGTACCTAGGGAAGCCTAGCAACCCTATATATTTTTGAAAACTAAACGCCCAGGGGAATCAAAGATGGGGTGACTTGACTGACTCTCACCAGGTTCTGGTACCCAGAATCCCTTGCAAACCTAAAAATTGTCAAAAAACCACATTTTCCTCACTTTTCTGTGGTGGAAAGTTCTGGAATCTGCGTGGATCCACAAAATTCCGACCCACCCCGCATTCCCCAAAGTCTTCCGAGAAAAATGGTACCTCACTTGTGTGGGTAGGCCTAGTGCCCGCGACAGGAAACAGCGCAAAACGCAACGTGGACACACCACATTTTCACAGTGAAAAATGACCCTTTTTTTGCAAAGTGCCTAGCTGTAGTTTTTGAACCCTAGCTCTGCCGGCACCTAGGGAAACCTAGCAAACCTATACATTTTTGAAAACTAGACACCCAGGGGAATCCAGGATGGGGTGACTTGACTGGCTCTCACCAGGTTCTGGTACCCAGAATCCCTTGCAAACCTAAAAAATTGTCAAAAAAACACATTTTCCTCACTTTTCTGTGTTGGAAAGTTCTGGAATCTGCGTGGATCCACAAATTTCCACCCACCCCGCGTTCCCCAAAGTCTTCTGAGAAAAATGGTACCTCACTTGTGTGGGTAGGCCTAGTGCCCGCGACAGGAAATCGCGCAAAACGTGACCTTGACACACCACATTTTCACAGTGAAAAATGACCCTTTTTTTGCAAAGTGCCTAACTGTAGTTTTTGAACCCTAGCTCTGCCGGCACCTAGGGAAACCTAGCAAACCTATACATTTTTGAAAACTAGACACCCAGGGGAATCCAGGATGGGGTGACTTGACTGGCTCTCACCAGGTTCTGGTACCCAGAATCCCTTGCAAACCTAACAAATTGTCAAAAAAAAAACATTTTCATCACTTTTCTGTGGTGGAAAGTTCCGGAATCTGCGTGGATCCACAATATTCCACCCACCCTGCGTTCCCCAAAGTCTTCTGAGAAAAATGGTACATCACTTGTGTGGGTAGGCCTAGTGCCCGCGACAGGAAACAGCGCAAAACCCAACGTGGACACACCACATTTTCACAGTGAAAAATGACCCTTTTTTTGCAAAGTGCCTAGCTGTAGTTTTTGAACCCTAGCTCTGCCGGCACCTAGGGAAACCTAGCAAACCTATACATTTTTGAAAACTAGACACCCAGGGGAATACAGGATGGGGTGACTTGACTGGCTCTCACCAGGTTCTGGTACCCAGAATCCCTTGCAAACCTAAAAAATTGTCAAAATAAACACATTTTCCTCACTTTTCTGTGGTGAAAAGTTCTGGAATCTGCGTGGATCCACAAAATTCCACCCATCCCGCGTTCCCCAAAGTCTTCCGAGAAAAATGGTACCTCATTTGTGTGGTTAGGCCTAGTGCCCACGACAGGAAACAGCGCAAAACGCAACGTGGACACACCACATTTTCACAGTGAGAAATGACCCTTTTTTTGCAAAGTGCCTGGCTTTAGTTTGTGAACCCTAGCTCTGCCGGTACCTAGGGAAGCCTAGCAACCCTATATATTTTTGAAAACTAAACGCCCAGGGGAATCAAAGATGGGGTGACTTGACTGACTCTCACCAGGTTCTGGTACCCAGAATCCCTTGCAAACCTAAAAAATTGTCAAAAAAACCACATTTTCCTCACTTTTCTGTGGTGGAAAGTTCTGGAATCTGCGTGGATCCACGAAATTCGACCCACCCCGCATTCCCCAAAGTCTTCCGAGAAAAATGGTACCTCACTTGTGTGGGTAGGCCTACTGCCCGCGACAGGAAACAGCGCAAAACGCAACGTGGACACACCACATTTTCACAGTGGAAAATGACCCTTTTTTTGCAAAGTGCCTAGCTGTAGTTTTTTAACCCTAGCTCTGCCGGCACCTAGGGAAACCTAGCAAACCTATACATTTTTGAAAACTAGACACCCAGGGAAATCCAGGATGGGGTGACTTGACTGGCTCTCACCAGGTTCTGTAACCCAGAATCCCATGCAAACCTAAAAAATTGTCAAAAAAAACACATTTTCCTCACTTTTCTGTGGTGGAAAGTTCTGGAATCTGTGTGGATCCACAAAATTCCACCCACCCCGCGTTCCCCAAAGTCTTCCGAGAAAAATGGTACCTCACTTGTGTGGGTAGGCCTAGTGCCCGCGACAGGAAACCGCGCAAAACGTGACCTTGACACACCACATTTTCACAGTGAAAAATGACCCTTTTTTTGCAAAGTGCCTAACTGTAGTTTTTGAACCCTAGCTCTGCCGGCACCTAGGGAAACCTAGCAAACCTATACATTTTTGAAAACTAGACACCCAGGGGAATCCAGGATGGGGTGACTTGACTGGCTCTCACCAGGTTCTGGTACCCAGAATCCCTTGCAAACCTAACAAATTGTCAAAACAAAAACATTTTCCTCACTTTTCTGTGGTGGAAAGTTCCGGAATCTGCGTGGATCCACAATATTCCACACACCCCGCGTTCCCCAAAGTCTTCTGAGAAAAATGGTACATCACTTGTGTGGGTAGGCCTAGTGCCCGCGACAGGAAACAGCGCAAAACCCAACGTGGACACACCACATTTTCACAGTGAAAAATGACCCTTTTTTGCAAAGTGCCTAGCTGTAGTTTTTGAACCCTAGCTCTGCCGGCACCTAGGGAAACCTAGCAAACCTATACATTTTTGAAAACTAGACACCCAGGGGAATACAGGATGGGGTGACTTGACTGGCTCTCACCAGGTTCTGGTACCCAGAATCCCTTGCAAACCTAAAAAATTGTCAAAATAAACACATTTTCCTCACTTTTCTGTGGTGAAAAGTTCTGGAATCTGCGTGGATCCACAAAATTCCACCCATCCCGCGTTCCCCAAAGTCTTCCGAGAAAAATGGTACCTCATTTGTGTGGTTAGGCCTAGTGCCCACGACAGGAAACAGCGCAAAACGCAACGTGGACACACCACATTTTCACAGTGAGAAATGACCCTTTTTTTGCAAAGTGCCTGGCTTTAGTTTGTGAACCCTAGCTCTGCCGGTACCTAGGGAAGCCTAGCAACCCTATATATTTTTGAAAACTAAACACCCAGGGGAATCAAAGATGGGGTGACTTGACTGACTCTCACCAGGTTCTGGTACCCAGAATCCCTTGCAAACCTAAAAAATTGTCAAAAAACCACATTTTCCTCACTTTTCTGTGGTGGAAAGTTCTGGAATCTGCGTGGATCCACGAAATTCGACCCACCCCGCATTCCCCAAAGTCTTCCGAGAAAAATGGTACCTCACTTGTGTGGGTAGGCCTACTGCCCGCGACAGGAAACAGCGCAAAACGCAACGTGGACACACCACATTTTCACAGTGGAAAATGACCCTTTTTTTGCAAAGTGCCTAGCTGTAGTTTTTAACCCTAGCTCTGCCGGCACCTAGGGAAACCTAGCAAACCTATACATTTTTGAAAACTAGACACCCAGGGAAATCCAGGATGGGGTGACTTGACTGGCTCTCACCAGGTTCTGTAACCCAGAATCCCATGCAAACCTAAAAAATTGTCAAAAAAAACACATTTTCCTCACTTTTCTGTGGTGGAAAGTTCTGGAATCTGTGTGGATCCACAAAATTCCACCCACCCCGCGTTCCCCAAAGTCTTCCGAGAAAAATGGTACCTCACTTGTGTGGGTAGGCCTAGTGCCCGCGACAGGAAACCGGACAAAACGTGACCTTGACACACCACATTTTCACAGTGAAAAATGACCCTTTTTTTGCAAAGTGCCTAACTGTAGTTTTTGAACCCTAGCTCTGCCGGAACCTAGGGAAACCTAGCAAACCTATACATTTTTGAAAACTAGAGACCCAGGGGAATCCAGGATGGGGTGACTTGACTGGCTCTCACCAGGTTCTGGTACCCAGAATCCCTTGCAAACCTATCAAATTGTAAAAAAAAACACATTTTCCTCACTTTTCTGTGGTGGAAAGTTCCGGAATCTGCGTGGATCCACAATATTCCACCCACCCCGCGTTCCCCAAAGTCTTCTGAGAAAAATGGTACATCACTTGTGTGGGTAGGCCTAGTGCCCGCGACAGGAAACAGCGCAAAACCCAACGTGGACACACCACATTTTCACAGTGAAAAATGACCCTTTTTTTGCAAAGTGCCTAGCTGTAGTTTTTTAACCCTAGCTCTGCCGGCACCTAGGGAAACCTAGCAAACCTATACATTTTTGAAAACTAGACACCCTGGGGAATACAGGATGGGGTGACTTGACTGGCTCTCACCAGGTTCTGGTACCCAGAATCCCTTGCAAACCTAAAAAATTGTCAAAAAAAACACATTCTCCTCACTTTTCTGTGGTGGAAAGTTCTGGAATCTGCGTGGATCCACAATATTCCACCCACCCTGCGTTCCCCAAAGTCTTCCGAGAAAAATGGTACCTCATTTGTGTGGTTAGGCCTAGTGCCCACGACAGGAAACAGCGCAAAACGCAACGTGGACACACCACATTTTCACAGTGAGGAATGACCCTTTTTTTGCAAAGTGCCTGGCTTTAGTTTGTGAACCCTAGCTCTGCCGGTACCTAGGGAAGCCTAGCAACCCTATATATTTTTGAAAACTAAACACCCAGGGGAATCAAAGATGGGGTGACTTGACTGACTCTCACCAGGTTCTGGTACCCAGAATCCCTTGCAAACCTAAAAAATTGTCAAAAAAACAACATTTTCCTCACTTTTCTGTGGTGGAAAGTTCTGGAATCTGCGTGGATCCACAAAATTCGACCCACCCCGCATTCCCCAAAGTTTTCCGAGAAAAATGGTACCTCACTTGTGTGGGTAGGCCTACTGCCCGCGACAGGAAACAGCGCAAAACGCAACGTGGACACACCACATTTTCACAGTGGAAAATGACCCTTTTTTTGCAAAGTGCCTAGCTGTAGTTTTTTAACCCTAGCTCTGCCGGCACCTAGGCAAACCTAGCAAACCTATACATTTTTGAAAACTAGACACCCAGGGAAATCCAGGATGGGGTGACTTGACTGGCTCTCACCAGGTTCTGTAACCCAGAATCCCATGAAAACCTAAAAAATTGTCAAAAAAAACACATTTTCCTCACTTTTCTGTGGTGGAAAGTTCTGGAATCTGTGTGGATCCTCAAAATTCCACCCACCCCGCGTTCCCCAAAGTCTTCCGAGAAAAATGGTACCTCACTTATGTGGGTAGGCCTAGTGCCCGCGACAGGAAACAGCGCAAAACGCAACGTGGACACACCACATTTTCACAGTGAAAAATTACCCTTTTTATGCAAAGTGCCTAGCTGTAGTTTTTGAACCCTAGCTCTGCCGGCACCTATGGAAACCTAGCAAACCTATACATTTTTGAAAACTAGACACCCAGGGGAATCCAGTATGGGGTGACTTGACTGGCTCTCACCAGGTTCTGGTACCCAGAATCCCTTGCAAACCTAATAAATTGTCAAAAAAACACATTTTCCTCACTTTTCTGTGTTGGAAAGTTCTGGAATCTGCGTGGATCCACAAATTTCCACCCACCCCGCGTTCCCCAAAGTCTTCTGAGAAAAATGGTACCTCACTTGTGTGGGTAGGCCTAGTGCCCGCGACAGGAAACCGTGCAAAACGTGACCTTGACACACCACATTTTCACAGTGAAAAATGACCCTTTTTTTGCAAAGTGCCTAACTGTAGTTTTTGAACCCTAGCTCTGCCGGCACCTAGGGAAACCTAGCAAACCTATACATTTTTTAAAACTAGACACCCAGGGGAATCCAGGATGGGGTGACTTGACTGGCTCTCACCAGGTTCTGGTACCCAGAATCCCTTGCAAACCTAACAAATTATCAAAAAAAAAAACATTTTCCACACTTTTCTGTGGTGGAAAGTTCCGGAATCTGCGTGGATCCACAATATTCCACCCACCCCGCGTTCCCCAAAGTCTTCTGAGAAAAATGGTACATCACTTGTGTGGGTAGGCCTAGTGCCCGCGACAGGAAACAGCGCAAAACCCAACGTGGACACACCACATTTTCACAGTGAAAAATGACCCTTTTTTTGCAAAGTGCCTAGCTGTAGTTTTTGAACCCTAGCTCTGCCGGCACCTAGGGAAACCTAGCAAACCTATACATTTTTGAAAACTAGGGGAATACAGGATGGGGTGACTTGACTGGCTCTCACTAGGTTCTGGTACCCAGAATCCCTTGCAAACCTAAAAACTTTTCAAAATTTTTCAAAATAAACACATTTTCCTCACTTTTCTGTGGTGAAAAGTTCTGGAATCTGCGTGGATCCACAAAATTCCACCCATCCCGCGTTCCCCAAAGTCTTCCGAGAAAAATGGTACCTCATTTGTGTGGTTAGGCCTAGTGCCCACGACAGGAAACAGCGCAAAACGCAACGTGGACACACCACATTTTCACAGTGAGAAATTACCCTTTTTTTGCAAAGTGCCTGGCTTTAGTTTGTGAACCCTAGCTCTGCCGGTACCTAGGGAAGCCTAGCAACCATATATATTTTTGAAAACTAAACACCCAGGGGAATCCAAGATGGGGTGACTTGACTGACTCTCACCAGGTTCTGGTACCCAGAATCCCTTGCAAACCTAAAAAATTGTCAAAAAAAACACATTTTCCTCACTTTTCTGTGGTGGAAAGTTCTGGAATCTGCGTGGATCCACGAAATTCGACCCACCCCGCATTCCCCAAAGTCTTCTGAGAAAAATGGTACCTCACTTGTGTGGGTAGGCCTAGTGCCCACGACAGGAAACCGCGCAAAACGTGACCTTGACACACCACATTTTCACAGTGAAAAATGACCCTTTTTTTGCAAAGTGCCTAACTGTAGTTTTTGAACCCTAGCTCTGCCGGCACCTAGGGAAACCTAGCAAACCTATACATTTTTGAAAACTAGAGACCAGGGGAATCCAGGATGGGGTGACTTGACTGGCTCTCGCCAGGTTCTGGTACCCAGAATCCCTTGCAAACCTAACAAATTGTCAAAAAAAACACATTTTCCTCACTTTTCTGTGGTGGAAAGTTCCGGAATCTGCGTGGATCCACAATATTCCACCCACCCCGCGTTCCCCAAAGTCTTCTGAGAAAAATGGTACATCACTTGTGTGGGTAGGCCTAGTGCCCGTGACAGGAAACAGCGCAAAACCCAACGTGGACACACCACATTTTCACAGTGAAAAATGACCCTTTTTTTGCAAAGTGACTAGCTGTAGTTTTTTAACCCTAGCTCTGCCGGCACCTAGGGAAACCTAGCAAACCTATACATTTTTGAAAACTAGACACCCAGGGGAATACAGGATGGGGTGACTTGACTGGCTCTCACCAGGTTCTGGTACCCAGAATCCCTTGCAAACCTAAACAATTGACAAAAAAACCACATTCTCCTCACTTTTCTGTGGTGGAAAGTTCTGGAATCTGCGTGGATCCACAAAATTCCACCCACCCCGCGTTCCCCAAAGTCTTCCGAGAAAAATGGTACCTCATTTGTGTGGTTAGGCCTAGTGCCCACGACAGGAAACAGCGCAAAACGCAACGTGGACACACCACATTTTCACAGTGAGAAATGACCCTTTTTTTGCAAAGTGCCTGGCTTTAGTTTGTGAACCCTAGCTCTGCCGGTACCTAGGGAAGCCTAGCAACCCTATATATTTTTGAAAACTAAACACCCAGGGGAATCAAAGATGGGGTGACTTGACTGACTCTCACCAGGTTCTGGTACCCAGAATCCCTTGCAAACCTAAAAAATTGTCAAAAAAACCACATTTTCCTCACTTTTCTGTGGTGGAAAGTTCTGGAATCTGCGTGGATCCACAAAATTCGACCCACCCCGCATTCCCCAAAGTCTTCCGAGAAAAATGGTACCTCACTTGTGTGGGTAGGCCTACTGCCCGCGACAGGAAACAGCGCAAAACGCAACGTGGACACACCACATTTTCACAGTGGAAAATGACCCTTTTTTTGCAAAGTGCCTAGCTGTAGTTTTTTAACCCTAGCTCTGCCGGCACCTAGGCAAACCTAGCAAACCTATACATTTTTGAAAACTAGACACCCAGGGAAATCCAGGATGGGGTGACTTGACTGGCTCTCACCAGGTTCTGTAACCCAGAATCCCATGCAAACCTAAAAAATTGTCAAAAAAACCACATTTTCCTCACTTTTCTGTGGTGGAAAGTTCTGGAATCTTTGTGGATCCACAAAATTCCACCCACCCCGCGTTCAGCAAAGTCTTCCGAGAAAAATGGTACCTCACTTGTGTGGGTAGGCCTAGTGCCCGCGACAGGAAACAGCGCAAAACGCAACGTGGACACACCACATTTTCACAGTGAAAAATGACCCTTTTTTTGCAAAGTGCCTAACTGTAGTTTTTTAACCCTAGCTCTGCCGGCATCTAGGGAAACCTAGCAAACCTATACATTTTTGAAAACTAGACACCCAGGGGAATCCAGGATGGGGTGACTTGACTGGCTCTCACCAGGTTCTGGTACCCAGAATCCCTTGCAAACCTAAAAAAGTGTCAAAAAAACACATTTTCCTCACTTTTCTGTGGTGGAAAGTTCTGGAATCTGCGTGGATCCACAAAATTCCACCCACCCCGCGTTCCCCAAAGTCTTCTGAGAAAAATGGTACCTCACTTGTGTGGGTAGGCCTAGTGCCCGCGACAGGAAACAGCGCAAAACGCAACGTGGACACACCACATTTTCACAGTGAAAAATGACCCTTTTTATGCAAAGTGCCTAGCTGTAGTTTTTGAACCCTAGCTCTGCCGGCACCTATGGAAACCTAGCAAACCTATACATTTTTGAAAACTAGACACCCAGGGGAATCCAGGATGGGGTGACTTGACTGGCTCTCACCAGGTTCTGGTACCCAGAATCCCTTGCAAACCTAAAGAAATGTCCAAAAAAACACATTTTCCTCACTTTTCTGTGGTGGAAAGTTCTGGAATCTGCGTGGATCCACAAAATTCCACCCACCCCGCATTCCCCAAAGTCTTCCGAGAAAAATGGTACCTCACTTGTGTGGGTAGGCCTAGTGCCCGCAACAGGAAACAGCGCAAAACGCAACGTGGACACACCACATTTTCACAGTGAAAAATGACCCTTTTTTTGCAAAGTGCCTAGCTGTAGTTTTTGAACCCTAGCTCTGCCGGCACCTATGGAAACCTAGCAAACCTATACATTTGTGAAGAGTAGACACCCAGGGGAAATCCAAGATGGGGTGACTTGACTGGCTCTCACCAGGTTCTGGTACCCAGAATCCCTTGCAAACCTAAAAAATTGTCAAAAAAACCACATTTTCCTCACTTTTCTGTGGTAGAAAGTTCTGGAATCTGCGTGGATCCACAAAATTCCACCCACCCCGCGTTCCCCAAAGTCTTCCGAGAAAAATGGTACCTCACTTTTGTGGGTAGGCCTAGTGCCCGCAACAGGAAATCGCGCAAAACACCACGTGGACACACCACATTTTCACAGTGAAAAATGACCCTTTTTTTGCAAAGTGCCTAGCTGTAGTTTTTGAACCCTAGCTCTGCCGGCACCTAAGGAAACCTAGCAAACCTATACATTTTTGAAAACTAGACACCCAGGGGAATCCAGGATGGGGTGACTTGACTGGCTCTCACCAAGTTCTGGTACCCAGAATCCCTTGCAAACCTAGACAATTGTCCAAAAAAATACATTTTCCTCACTTTTCTGTGGTGGAAAGTTCTGGAATCTGCGTGGATCCACAAAATTCCACCCACCCCGCGTTTCCCAAAGTCATCAGAGAAAAATGGTACCTCACTTGTGTGGGTAGGCCTAGTGCCCGCGACAGGAAACCGCACAAAACGCCACGTGGACACACCACATTTTCACAGTGAAAAATGACCCTTTTTTTGCAAAGTGCCTAGCTGTAGTTTTTGAACCCTAGCACCTAGGGAAACCTACCAAACCCACACATTTCTGAAAAGTAGACACCCGGGGGATTCCAGTGAGGTATGGCTTGCGTGGATCCCCCAATGTTTTCTTACCCAGAATCCCCTGCAAACCTGAAATTTTCCTGAAAAAATCACTTTTTTCACATATTTGTGTGTGGGAAAGTTGTGGCATCACCGGGCTGACATAAATTTCCTACCACCCAGCGTTCCCCCAGGTCTCCCGATAAAAATGGTGCCTCACTCGGGTGGGAGGCCGAAGTACCCGCGACAGGCAAAGGCCCAAAACGTATTGAGGCGACATCAAAATTGCCTATCACAAAACGACCTGGTTTTGCAAGGGAGGTCCCATGACTTTTTGGCCCGGGGCTCGGCGGCCACCTAGGAAAACCTACCAAACCCACACATTTCTGAAAACTAGACACCCGGGGGATTCCAGGGAGGTATGGCTTGCATGGATCCCCCAACGTTTTCTTACCCAGAATCCCCTGCAAACCTGAAATTTTGCTGAAAAAATCACTTTTTTCACACATTTCTGTGGTGGAAAGTTCTGGAATCTGTGTGGATCCACAAAATTCCACCCACCCCGCGTTCCCCAAAGTCTTCCGAGAAAAATGGTACCTCACTTGTGTGGGTAGGCCTAGTGCCCGCGACAGGAAACCGCGCAAAACGCCATGTGGACACACCACATTTTCACAGTGAAAAATGACCCTTTTTTTGCAAAGTGCCTAACTGTAGTTTTTGAACCCTAGCTCTGCCGGCACCTAGGGAAACCTAGCAAACATATACATTTTTGAAAACTAGACACCCAGAGGAATCCAGGATGGGGTGACTTGACTGGCTCTCACCAGGTTCTGGTACCCAGAATCCCTTACAAACCTAAACAATTGTCAGAAAAAATACATTTTCCTCACTTTTCTGTGTTGGAAAGTTCTGGAATCTGCGTGGATCCACAAAATTCCACCCACCCCGCGTTCCCCAAAGTCTTCCGAGAAAAATGGTACCTCACTTGTGTGGGTAGGCCTAGTGCCCGCGACAGGAAACAGCGCAAAACGCAACGTGGACACACCACATTTTCACAGTGAAAAATGACCCTTTTTTTGCAAAGTGCCTAGCTGTAGTTTTTGAACCCTAGCTCTGCCGGCACCTAGGGAAACCTAGCAAACCTATACATTTTTGAAAACTAGACACCCAGGGGAAATCCAGGATGGGGTGACTTGACTGGCTCTCCCCAGGTTCTGTTACCCAGAATCCCTTGCAAACCTAAAAATTGTCAAAAACCACATTTTCCTCACTTTTCTGTGGTGGAAAGTTCTGGAATCTGCGTGGATCCACAAAATTCCACCCACCCCGCGTTCCCCAAAGTCTTCCGAGAAAAATGGTACCTCACTTGTGTGGGTAGGCCTAGTGCCCGCGACAGCAATCCGCGCAAAACGCAACGTGGACACACCACATTTTCACAGTGAAAAATGACCCTTTTTTTGCAAAGTGCCTAGTTGTAGTTTTTTAACCCTAGCTCTGCCGGCACTTAGGGAAACCTAGCAAACCTATACATTTTTGAAAACTAGACACCCAGGGGAATCCAGGATGGGGTGACTTGACTGGCTCTCACCAGGTTCTGGTACCCAGAATCCCTTGCAAACCTAAAATATTGTCAAAAAAAACACATTTTCCTCTCTTTTCTGTGGTGGAAAGTTCTGGAATCTGCGTGGATCCACAAAATTCCACCCACCCCGCGTTCCCCAAAGTCTTCCGAGAAAAATGGTACCTCATTTGTGTGGTTAGGCCTAGTGCCCGCGACAGGAAGCAGCGCAAAACGCAACGTGTACACACCACATTTTCACAGTGAGAAATGCCCCTTTTTTTGCAAAGTGCCTAGCTGTAGTTTGTGAACCCTAGCTCTGCCGGTACCTAGGGAAACCTAGAAAACCTATACATTTTTGAAAACTAAACACCCAGGGGAATCCAAGATGGGGTAACTTGACTGGCTCTCACCAGGTTCTGGTACCCAGACTCCCTTGCAAACCTAAAAAAGTGTCCAAAAAAAACCATTTTCCTCACTTTTCTGTGGTGGAAAGTTCTGGAATCTGCGTGGATCCACAAAATTCCACCCACCCCGCGTTCCCCAAAGTCTTCCGAGAAAAATGGTACCTCACTTGTGTGGGTAGGCTTAGTGCCCGCGACAGGAAACAGCGCAAAACGCAACGTGGACACACCACATTTTCATAGTGAAAAATGACCCTTTTTTTGCAAAGTGCCTAGCTGTAGTTTTTGAACCCTAGCTCTGCCGGCACCTAAGGAAACCTAGAAAACCTATACATTTTTGAAAACTAGACACCCAGGGGAATCCAGGATGGGGTGACTTGACTGGCTCTCACCAGGTTCTGTTACCCAGAATCCCTTGCAAACCTAAAAAATTGTCCAAAAAAACACATTTTCCTCACTTTTCTGTGGTGTAAAGTTCTGGAATCTGCGTGGATCCACAAAATTCCACCCACCCCGCGTTTCCCAAAGTCATCAGAGAAAAATGGTACCTCACTTGTGTGGGTAGGCCTAGTGCCCGCGACAGGAAACCACACAAAACGCCACGTGGACACACCACATTTTCACAGTGAAAAATGACCCTTTTTTTGCAAAGTGCCTAGCTCTAGTTTTTGAACCCTAGCACCTAGGGAAACCTACCAAACCCATACATTTATGAAAAGTAGACACCCGGGGGATTCCAGTGAGGTATGGCTTGCGTGGATCCCCCAATGTTTTCTTACCCAGAATCCCCTGAAAACCTGAACTTTTCCTGAAAAAATCACTTTTTTCACATATTTGTGTGTGGGAAAGTTGTGGCATCACCGGGCTGACACAACTTTCCTACCACCCAGCGTTCCCCCAGGTCTCCCGATAAAAATGGTGCCTCACTCGGGTGGGAGGCCCAAGTACCCGTGACAGGCAAAGGCCCAAAACGTATTGAGGCGACATCAAAATTGCCTAATACAAAACGACCTGGTTTTGCAAGGGAGGTCCCATGACTTTTTGGCCCGGGGCTCGGCGGCCACCTAGGAAAACCTACCAAACCCACACATTTCTGAAAACTAGACACCCGGGGGATTCCAGGGAGGTATGGCTTGCATGGATCCCCCAACGTTTTCTTACCCAGAATCCCCTGCAAACCTGAACTTTTGCTGAACAAAATCACTTTTTTCACACATTTGTGTGTGGGAAAGTTGTGGCATCACCGGGCTGACACAAATTTCCTTCCACTTAGCGTTCCCCCAGGTCTCCCGATAAAAATGGTGCCTCACTTGGGTGGGAGGCCCAAGTACCGGCGACCGGCAAAGGTCCAAAACGTATTGAGGCGACATCAAAATTGCCTATCACAAAACGACTTGGTTTTGCAAGGGGGGTCCCATGACTTTTTGGCCAGGGCTCGGCGGCCACCTAGGGAAACCTACCAAACCCACACATTTCTGAAAACTAGACACCCGGGGATTCCAGGGAGGTATGGCTTGCGTGGATCTCCCAACGTTTTCTACCCAGAATCCCCTGCAAACCTGAAATTTGCTGAAAAAATCACTTTTTTCACACATTTGTGTGTGGAAAGTTGTGGCATCATCGGGCTGACACAAATTTCCTACCACCCAGCGTTCCCCAGGTCTCCCGATGAAAATGGTGCCTCACTCGGGTGGGAGGCCCAGGTACCCGCGACAGGCTAGGACCCAAAACGCATTGAGGCGACATCAAAATTGCCTATCACAAAACGACCTGGTTTTGCAAGGGGTCCCATGACTTTTGGCCCGGGCTCGGCGGCCACCTAGGCAAACCTAGCAAACCCACACATTTCTGAAAAGTAGACACCCGGGGGATTCCAGGGAGGTATGGCTTGCGTGGATCCCCCAAGGTTTTCTTACCCAGAATACCCTGCAAACCTCAAATTTTGCTGAAAAAATCACTTTTTTCACACATTTGTGTGTGGAAAGTTGTGGCATCACCGGGCTGACACAAATTTCCTACCACCCAGCATTCCCCAGGTCTCCCGATAAAAATGGTGCCTCACTCGGGTGGGAGGCCCAGAGCCTGCGACAGGCAAGGGCCCAAAACATTTTGTGATAGCTAATTTTGATGTCGCCTCAATACATTTTGGGCCCTTGCCTGTCGCGGGTTCTTGGGCCTCCCACCTGAGTGAGGCACCATTTTTATCGGGAGACCTGGGCAAACGATGGGTGGTAGGAAATTTGTGTCAGCCCGGTGATGCCACAACTTTCCCACACACAAATGTGTGAAAAAAGTGATTTTTTCTGCACAATTTCAGGTTTGCAGGGGATTCTGGGTAAGAAAACGTTGGGGGATCCACGCAAGCCATACCTCCCTGGAATCCCCCGGGTGTCTAGTTTTCAGAAATGTGTGGGTTTAGTAGGTTTCTCTAGGTGGCCAAAGAGCTCCGGGCCAAAAAGTCATGGGACCCCCCTTGCAAAACCAGGTTGTTTTGTGATAGGCAATTTTGATGTTGCCTCACTAAGTTTTTGGCCTTTGCCTGTCACGGGTACTTCTGCCTCCCACACGAGTGAGGCACCATTTTTATCGGGAGACCTGGGGGAACGCTGGGTGGTAGGAAATTTGTGTCAGCCCAGTGATGCCACAACTTTCCCACACAAAAATGTGTGGAAAAAGTGATTTTTTTCAGCTAAATTTGAGGTTTGCAGGGGATTCTGGGTAAGAAAACGTTGGGGGATCCACGCAAACCATACCTCCCTGGAATCCCCCGGGTGTCTAGTTTTCAGAAATGTGTGGGTTTGGTAGGTTTCCCAAGATGGCCGCCGACCCCGGGGCCAAAAACCCAGGTAACCCCCCGTTCAAACCCAGGTTGGTTTGTGATAGGTAAATTTGATGTTGCCTCACTAGGTTTTGGGCCCTTGTCTGTCGCGGGTACTTGACCCACCCACACAAGTGAGGTACCATGTTTCTCGGAAGACTTTGGGGAATGCGGGGTGAGTGGAATTTTGTGGATCCACACAGATTCCAGAACTTTCCACCACAGAAATGTGAGGAAAATGTGGTTTTTTTATACACATTTTGAGGTTTGCAAGGGATTCTGGGTAACAGAACCTGGTGAGAGCCAGTCAAGTCACCCCATCCTGGATTCCCCTGGGTGTCTAGTTTTCAAAAATGTACAGGTTTGCTAGGTTTCCCTATGTGCCGGCTGCGCTAGGGCCAAAAATCCACAGGTAGGCATATTTCTAAAAACAAATCCGTGCCTAGTCGGCTTTCTGCCGCCCTTGTGGGGGATATCAGGGGGTGGGGTTGCCCTGATATGCCCCCAAGGGGGGCAGAAACACTGTGGCTATTTTTTGGGGGAGGGGTAGGGGCATTGGTATGCCCATTCTGGGCAGCCCCCACCCCCACACATAAAAAAGCCAGCGTAATCGTTGGCGTTATGTGGGCTTTTTGCCCCCCCGGGGGGGGGGGGCAGATTGGGGGCTACTGCCCCATCTTCCCCCCAGGGGGGGCAGAAAGGCTGTAATTGTTGCGGGTGGGGGCATTGGCATGCCCGTTTTGGGCAGCCCCCACCCTAATTACAATTTGCCCCAAAAAATCCCTGGCGTCTAGTGGGCTTTTTGCCCCTCCCGGGGGCAGATTGGGGCTACTGCCCCATCTGCCCCCAGGGGGGCAGGAAGGCTGTAATTTTTGCGGGGGAGGGGGTGGGGGCATGGGCATGCTCGTTTTGGGCAGCCCCCACCCTAATTCAAATTTGCCCAAAAAAAATCCCTGCCGACTAGTGGGCTTTTTGCCCCCCCGGGGGTGCAGATTGGGGGCTAATGCCCAGCCTACTAGACGCCAGGGATTTTTTTGAGCAAATTTTAATTAGGGTGGGGGTTGCCACAAACGGGCATGCCAATGCCCCCACCCTAATTAAAATTTGCCAAAAAAACTCCCTGGCGTCTAGTGGGCTTTTTGCCCCCCGGGGGGGGGGCAGATTGGGGGCTACTGCCCTATATGCCCCCCAGGGGGGGCAGGAAGGCTATTATTTTTGTGGGGGAGGGGGTGGGGGCATGGGCATGCCCGTTTTGGGAGCCCCCACCCTAATTCAATTTGCCCTCAAAGATCCCTGGCGTCTAGTGGGCTTTATGCCCCCAGGGGGCAGAAAGTCCACTAGACGCCAGGGAGTTTTTTGGGCAAATTTTAATTAGGGTGGGGGCTGCCCAAAATGGGCATGCCAATGCCCCCACCCTAATTAAAATGTGCCCATATAATCCCTGGCGTCTACTGGGCTTTTTTCCCCCCCGGGGGGGCAGAAAGGCTGTCATTTTTGCGGGGTTGGGTTGGGGCATGGGCATGCCCATATTGGGCAGCCCCCACCACAAATTATATATTTTTTTTAAATCCCTGGCGTATAGTGGGCTTTTTCCCCCCCCCCGGGGGGGCAGAAAGGCCGTAAATTTTGCGGGGTGGGGGCATGGACATGCCCTTTATGGGCAGCCCCCACCCTAATAAATTATGCGGCAAAAAAAAATATCACTGGGGTCTAGTGGGCTTTTTGCCCCCCCGGGGGGGCAGATTGGGGGCTACTGCCCCCATCTGCCCCCCAGTGGGGGCAAAAAGACTAAATCACACCAAAAAAAATTGGGGGGAGCAAAAGCCCTTGCCCAAGGGGCTGCTCCCCCCTCCCTGGTGTCTAGTGGGTGGATCCCTGCTTGGGGATCGCCCTCCTGGAGCGATCCCCAAGCAGGGATCCACTGGGGAGGGGTACCATTGGTAAATGGGAGATTCTCCCCTTTCCAATGATACCTCTCCCGTCTTTCTACGTGCCCGGGGGGCTGAGATAGCCCCCTGAGCACATAGAAAGTGAAACTGAAATGAGCGTTTCGGTTTCTGTGCAATGAGGACAGCACGACGTGCGCGCTGATCCTCACGGCACAGAAACCAGGGAGGGGGCCTCGGGAGCTGGGGAAGCTCTTCCCCAGCTCCCAAGGTCACAGGGTGAATAGAAATCCCTCTGCTGTCTGCAGCAGAGGGATTTCGTGCCCCTGGCCTCATGACGGAATGGTTCCTAAATTGGTCAAACCCAGACTGGGGATCTTAGTGGTCCCATGTGGAGAAGACTTTACCTGGCAGTTTGGGCTGGATTGTCTTATTTGAGCAGGACCAAGGCTGATTTACATGTGGCAGGTTTATGTCTAGAGTTGCATAGTGGACGAAAAACAGTGGTCTGCAATGTGGCCTTGAGTGACTCCCAGTGGCTGAGATTATGTAAACATTCCTTCCATTTCTTTGTTGGTTGTTGCAGTAAACACCCTAAGTACAACAAGTATGCCCAGATGTAGGTACCAGCGAGCTCAAGCTATAGCTTATTCATGGGACCTTAGAAGGTCAAAACAGGTCTATGGTTGCTTATGATCCAGTCTGGATGGGACGTTACATAGCATTTCGGTCTGGACTGCCTCCCACTGGAGCAGGATGAAGACTGACTTCCATATGGCAGGTCTTTAGAGTGAGATAGTGCATGCAAAATAAAAGTCTGGAATGCAGAAAGCGATCACCATTGCCGGATAGTAATTCAAGCATTCCTTCCATACCTTGTTGTCCTAGGAAAACCCTGATGTATCCGGTAGAAATAAACCGAAATCGGTAATAAACTGAAAGTGATAGACATTTGATGAAAAGCATCTGCGTAGAAACAAACCGCAAATCAGAAAGAAACTGATAGCCAAGGACACTTACTGAAAGGTGTACAGATACTGGCAAAAAGCTACAGTTAAAGTAATATTATGGTTCCAAAGAAAAAAACAAAACCCTCTAATATTTATCAGTTTCCTGCCATGCACTGTTTATGACATCACACGACCTCACATATAACTTTACTCATGACATCATCAAATTGTTCACTGATGACAGATCAAATTACATCATTTAAGACATCACTGAAGAGATTACATGCACTCCACCACAGGTTACTATCAATTAAAAACGCAGTTTACCATGAAAAGCCTAGATCTTCTGAATGATGTTCAGTGGGCGGGTGGTAGACACGTGCAGATGGAGCAGCGGGGTTGGGGTGGATCTAGAAAAGATGTGATGGAACAATTTCAACCATGCAAGATCTGTACAGTGGTTGTTGTCTTATGGTATTGGTATTGGTTTGATTTGTAACACGTTTTATAAATATCAAATGTTATGATGTTATGAAATAAAACATAGAGCAGGGAAGCCACTAGTGCTATGCAAAGGAAGCAAGGAAGGAGCAATTCCAAACTACACCCTTGGTATACATATAACCTCACCTGGCCACACAACACACCATGTCCGTTCTTTTCAGGTGGTGTTCCATTCATTTCAATGACGTGAGTCACAGCCATAATTTTAAACTAAGCAGGCAGAAAAAGTGATGGGTTGCCCAGGCCCGGCAATATATTCATCCTCTGATGGTCTCGCTGACTGTTTGTCTATAATGTCAGATATTTTTTTTTTAATGACTACATTTATACCTTGTGTGGCTTTTGTAAAATCTTGGCACTTTTTCCATGTGTGCACTGTGGAGTGGGTCACTAGTCTCAGTCAAATCCTTGAGCCTCATCAGTCCAGTCTGCCCACTCCTTTTGTGCTACCTGTGACAGTGAGATACTTGTGACTTATCTGACCACTCACAATGTCGAGGCGCATGGTGCCATGTTTCACTCATGGCATCATGCTGGTCTTTTCAAAGAACATGCCAGCCAAAATCACAACTTCACCCCTACCTTCCGCTGCTTCAGTGTTCACTTCCACACAGTACAGGACAAGCAGTGGCATAACATAAGGCCATGGGCCTGTTTATCTGGCTATAGCTAATTAAATGGGGGTGCTACATGTGGGACTGGGCAGATGATGTGGATACGAGCCTGGGAGTTGGCCGAAAGGCCCAGGCTTATGGTGAGGCACAGAGTGAGGAAGGTACAGTCGCCCCCATGCAGAAGCCAACACCTCAGTTCATTCACTTTCAATTTAGTTACACCCGCACCTCCGAGCCTATGCAGCTATAATGCTGTGTGTGACCGGACTGCCCTGTGCTGATCTGTGCATGCAAGTGCCATGTAGCTTCTCTACACTTGTAATTCTTTACTTAATATTGTATTAGAACATATCAGAACAAGCTGTCCAGTAAAACAGTGCTAATCAATGGAGACTTGGACTGAAATATAATGAATTAAAAACAATAAACGGTGCTGATGAGTGTCCGGCTGTTTGCTAGGTGGCACTGCCCTTGAAGAGCACTTACCAAGAGCGAAACCACAAGACCACCGGTGCTCAGTGGTGCCAGTCATTCACAGGGCATCCTTGTTGTACTTGATAAACGAAATGGAAAGCCGTGCACTCCGTCCGTCCCTCGACCAATCCCACGTTTCAGTCATCCGTGCCTGCCCCATGCCCACACATACCACCCATGCCCGTTCGCTCCTGAAAAGTATGTTACCCTAAGAGTGACGTCACGGCTGACACTCTGTCAGCGCCGCTTCTGTAGGGGCTAACACGCAGACCATCTATACACTTACACATCCGTGCACTCAACATCGGTCCGTCCCTCGACCAATCCCACGTTTCCTTCATCCGTGCGTGCACACACATACCATCAATGCCTATCCATTCATCCACTCAAGCGTAAACACGGAGTCCATCCATACATCCCTACTGTTTATCCAGGTCCTTCTCGTCTAACTACTCAATGTCATCGCTTTCATTGCATCTCGACTTTACAAAAGTTATTTAGCCGAAGGTAAGCACATGAAACGCGTGTTAATTCTTACAATGGGCTCATATCACTACGCATGGCTTTAATGAATGGAATGGACAGCACCACACCTCCAGGTGAGACTCTCGGATCCTGCCTCTTTAGATACACGATTGCCCCCAGGGGCCTTCGGCGCCACAACCCTCGAAATTGAAAGGGCTCGCCCAGCCTGTGAAAAATAGTGATCAGGCGATAGTAGTTCTCCATTAGGTAATTAAAATAGAAATGAAACACAAGAAGTATCAGGGAAAGCAAATTGGTAAGTACACTCAAAAACATTCAAATTGAGTAGTATTTTGGGGAAATCGGTGCAAAGAGAGCATTTGTTTTGAATGCATTTGGGAAAGTATCAATTTCCACTTCTGGCAGACAGTTTTCTGTTATTTGTACATACCTTCACGGTACCTCTGGACTGGTAGTTATTGACACTGAAAGCCAAAAGCACTTCAGCTCAGAGCCAAAAGTATTGAGTTATATCCAGTAAAAACGAGTCTTCCACTTCAAAAGCAGCCATTACCAAAACAAACAAACAAACAAGGGCCCTCCGCGGCCGCGTCTCCGTCCCCAATGCAAGGAGCAGATGGCGAGCTGAGAAATTCCCCCGGAAAGCGCCTGCCCCACGGAAACGCGGGTCCGGTCGATGCAGCCGGTCTGAATGCTCACGTTTCCTCGCTGAGCTCATTTCTGAATCACAGGCACTGTCGCCCAGTCGACGATTCTAGGAAAACACCCAGTGCAGCTGTGGAGACGGGGCCTGGAATAAGCAGAGAGGGCTGTCAGGCCGACCGCCCGCCCCCAGCCGTTCCTCCAGTCTGAGCCCGGCATGATGTTGTGCGAACGGGCCCCTCAACAACTGGATTGCCTGGAAAGTATTTCCTGCCTTGGTGCACCGTGTGTAAGAGAAATATGGCATGATGGAAAAAAGTAAACGTGTAAAATATGACGGAAAAGGGAAACCCCGTGTAAATTGAAGCTTCAAGAGCTTGTGTTCTGTGCCTGACCTGGTTTACAAGACGTTCGATGAAATTGCAAGAGAATAGCACCCAAGCACGCTTTGAACGTTTGTTTAGGGTTGTAAAATTCTTATTAATAAAAGAAGCGTTTGCCAAACACCAATAGCATGTGTTGTAAGATGATAAATGCAATGCTTCCTATCCAGGAAGGTCTGCCTACGTAACACATCGGTTTAAGTCATCAGCGTCGTTTCATGGCTAAAGTCATATTCAGTGCACTTTCTCTTTTCAAGTAGCTAGAAACATCTTCATGTGTTGTGTTAGCTCCACTGATTGCCTTCCAGTTACTTTAATTCAGTGCTGTAGCCACAGAAGCAGCTTGGAGGCAGACGCCATCTTGATCTAGTTATAAAACTGCTGACATATTACTCTCGTGCAATGTATTTCCAGTTGGAATAAAGAGCTTGAATCACATTTCCCGAACAGACCCTCAAGTCTGCCACTCACCGTTAAATGTTGTGCCACCGCCACGTGCTCCTTTATCTGGGTCCCCCCCAGCCCCCCTCCCCCCCGGCTTCCTCCGCGGTAGCGTCTCTTGGCCAAACTGGAAACTTGGATGGCAATTTGATGTTGATTAAAACCAGAAATGTTGCTTCAGCACTGAAGGCAGCTAATAGAAGTTACTGCTTTGACATTTATTATTAGGCTGTGCTCTGTTTGATATCTAAATGAGACAAAGCAACGAAATTTATAGCTAGACTTTTAGGCCACAGCCTGCCTACATAATTTCAAGATAATAAATACTTACTTACACTGCACACTACTGAAAATCAGTGTGATTAGATACCACTGAGGAAGAGGAAGGTGTGGGAAGTGGTGCAAAATGAAAGATAACAGTAAGGGGCCGATTCCGATCTCGGCCGGTAGGGCTCCGAATCGGATTCGGCTTTACCGGATCCAATTCGGAGGCCTTTTTTCCGACCGATTCGTACAGTCGTCCCAGCGAGCAAGTACGATGCGAGCGCACGCGAAATCGCTGACCGACTCGTTCCCGGGTCCGAACTGCTCCGACCAACTCGTACGGACACGGCTCGCACCACGCAATGGAGACGTTTCCCGACCGAGCAAGTACGATGCGCGCTTCGAACAGCCCGACCGACTCGTAGCGTCCGGCTCCAAAGAGCTGTCGGAGCCGGACTTCGGGGGTCCGTGTCGGACTCCCCTGCACGCGTAGCCGCACGATTCACACACAGGGGGGACAACATGCATGTACGGTGCGAGTCGCACCGACGCGTTCCCACTGTAGGGGGCCCCCCTGTTCGCGACGTACCCATTTAGTCAATGGGAGCCCGTGTACGCGTTGTACGACCGGCTCCCATTGACTTCAATGGGAGTCCGACCGAATCGAGTCGGGCAGCATACGGCCGCATCGTACTCGCTCGGTTGGACTGCGGGAGTCCGGCTCGGTCGGAAATCTCTCCGGATCCGGCTCGGTCGGAGAGATTTCCGGCCCGAATAGGAATCGGCCCCATAGTCTCTCCTACCCTGACCTCTCAAGGATGGTACGTCAACTGCAACAACAAGGTGATGGATGGAATGCTTGAATTAATGTCAGTCATTGGCCATCGCTTGGTACCATCCCAATTGATCATTTTTCACCCACCATGCCACCTCAGTTTGGACCCAGCCATTTGCAAATCAGTCTTGACCCTGCTCCAATGGGAACAGTCCAGTCCGAACTGCCAAGCCAGGTTCTCCCTGAACCGGAATAGAAGTATCCTAGGACCTGTTTCGCCATGATAAGGGTTCATCAGCCTGGTATAGCTTGATTCCAGTGGCCACGTCTGTGCCTACCTGTCGCACTTAGGGTGTCGACTACCACTACAACAGGGTGATGGTTGGAATGCCTGAATTAGTCTCAGCCACTGGCAATCGCTTGCGCTGCATCACAATCCATCGTGGCGAAACTGGTCCTAGATTGCTTGTGTTCCAGTTCATGGACGACCTGGCTTGGCCATTTGGGTTATGTTTTTGAAGACATAGGGCCCGATTATGATGTCGGACGGACCACCACCGATGGCCTGCCTGTGGCGGTACGTCCGACATCTGGTGCCTTGTTCCGACCACCACATTACGATGTGCGGCGGTCGGAGGTAGCGGGAGGAGAGAACGACCAACACTTCAGATGTGTTCAAGGAGCCATCTGACCATCGGTCATAATGTAATACTCTACAATGGGGAGGTGCCTACTCAGGCACCGCCGTAAGGATTACAATGGCCCATTCCAACAGGAGCCCCTAGCAGGGCCCCCATGGGCCTCCGCTCTGTGCCCAAGGGGGCATGGTGCCCCCTCAAACATCCATGCCCCATGTGCCAGGAACCACATGGTGCCTGGCACACGGGGCATGGATGTTTGTAAACATCCCTTTTTCCATTGTGCAATGGAAAAAATTCTGATTCCGACTGCCTACACGGCAGTCGCATCATAATTAGGTGGGTAGGACCTCCGACAACTTGTCAGTCGGTCCCAATTCTGCAACGATGTCGGTTGGACGCTCGTCCAACCGGCATCGTAATGAGCCCTAGAGTGCCCAGTGCTATACATAAGATTCAGAGAGCAACCAAGCCTTCAAAGAAGAAGCCAACTTTTACTAAAGATCCTAAAGAGGCCGAACTTCCTCATAATTTAAATAAGCTAATTCGTCAACAGTTTAACAAACCTTCACTCTCTAGGGGCAAAGAAATACAAGCATTATGGAATAAAAGGAGAAATATCCATTTGGTGTTTAACAGAAAAATAGCCTATCAAAATTGGCTGGATCTTCAACAAGCATCACAGCAGACAATAATATGTCTTAGATCCCTTTAATACCCTCAACAAAATTTATTGCACACAATTGTCAAATAAATTTGCCCAAGGCTAAGCAAGATTAAGACTCTTATAAACAAAGCAAGATCTTCTGCAGCAATGGGCCCGACAGGATTCCAATAAAGGTGATGAAGAATGACCTGGAAACCTGTAGTAAATTCATTGCCCCACTGTTCGCATTTTGTTAAGCTACGGGGGAAATTCCATATTCATGTACAGGTAGCATCGTTGTCCCTATACATAAAAAGGTTCTCACGCTTTACCTGGCAATTATCATCAAATTGCTTTGTTGGAGGCCACAGGGAAGATCTTTGCATCCAGTATTCTCTAACATCTTGAGCATTGGGCATATTCGACTGCAGCTATTCCACATGTCCAGGCGGGCATTAGGCCCAATCATTCGGTGACAGATAATATTGCAATAGTTCAAACAATTATCAACAAATATGTAGCGACTAAATCCCTAATCTTATATTCTGTATTTGTTAACTTCTCAACAGCATTTGATAGAGTTATTAGACTAACCCTTTGGAAGAAATTGGCTACATCGACGATACCCTCTAACTCACTAAGTTTAATTATAGCAGTTTATTCATCCACATAGCATGACATTTTAATGGAGGGGATAGGGGTTTGTCCCCAAAGATTCTAACCCAGAATGGACTGAAGCAGGGCTGTCTTCTGAACCCTCTTTTATTTTCAATTTATCTATGTGATCTACTCGCCCATGTTGTTAATGCTAAGAATTTTCTTTCTCAAATTTGTCATCAAGATCTGCATGTTTTATTGTACACTGAAGATGTAATAATTTTTCATCTCACGCCAATTGACCGTTAGTGAAATCTAGATGCTCTTTTTAAATATGCGAGGGATAATTTTCTGAAGATAAATATTACTAAGGCCAAGGTGATGCCTTTCAGAGGAAAGAAGCAGTGTTGCCCTTTTAACTGGAATTTAGTTGGAACCTCTTTAGACACTGTAAAAGACTACATATACCTCTGTGGAGTTTTTTTCTTCCATCCATAGAAAATAGGTCACATCTGTCGCACTTAGGTGTTAAGTCAGGTGTACAGACAGAATATAGAGTTGTTTATTTTGAACTACAACAATATCGAGTTTGAAATATCGAGGTACAAGAATATCGACAGCAAGTATATCGTAGCACAGAATATCGACAGTAAGGTAAGAAATATCGTTTTTTTGAATATCGAAGACAGTAATATTGTTTGTAAAAATATCGTTGTTAATAATATCGATATTTATATTAGTGTTCTGTATTTTAGTATGTGTGTTAAAAGTATGTGATGTAATTTTTGGTATAAGTGTAGTTTTTCTTTTAATGTATGTCTTACATTTTTAGCAGTAATTACTTTTATGAAAATACATTTTTGCATATTTTAGTTCTGTAGCTGGTTGTGGGTTTATAGGGGAATGGGGTGGGAAGTAATTTAATTATAATAAAGTAATTATTTTTTATTATTATTATTTAAAATTAATTTATTATTATTTAATTATTAATTTGTTATTAATTAATATTAATTAATTAAAAAATAATGTTATTAATTGTGTTATTTGTTTAGGAGTGGGTTGTGGATTTATAGGGGAATAGGGTGGGAAGTAATTTAATTATAAAAAAAATCATTATTAATTTTTATTTATTATTATTCAAAATTAATTTATTATTAATTAATTACTAATTAGTTATTAATTAATATAAATTAATAGATAATTATATTAATTGTGTTATTTTTTAGGAGCGGGTTGTGGGTTTATAGGGGAATAGGGTGGGAAGTAATTTAAATATAAAAAGAAGGTAAATATTAATTTTTATTTATATAATTAATTTATTATTAATTAATTATTAATTGGTTATGAATTTTTATTAATTAATTAATTGATAATTATATTGATTGTGTTTTTTTAGGAGCGAGTTGTGGGTTTATAGGGGAATAGGGTGGAAAGTAATTTAATTATAATAAAGTAATTATTAATATTTATTTATTAGTATTTATAATTAATGTATTATTAATTAAATATTAATTGGTTATTTAATTATAATAATTATTTAATTGATAAGTATGTTAATTTTAACCCTCCGCTATTCAACACTTTCCCTACTGTTGCTTTCACTGGGGTGGGAATAGTAATTTTTACCCCTGTGCAATCCAACACTTTCCCTACTGTTGCACTCTCTGGAGTGGGAATAATAATTTTTACCCCTACGCTATCCAACTCTTTCCCTACTCCTGCACTCTGTGGAGTGGGAATAGTAATTTGTACATCTCGGCTATCCAATACTTTCCCTACTGTTGCACTCACTGGAGTGGGAATAGTAATTTTTTCCCCTCTGCTATCCAAAACTTTCCCTACTGTTGCACTCACTGGAGTGGGAATAGTAATTTATACCCCTCCGCTATCCAACACTTTCCCTACTGTTGCACATCCTGGAGTGGGAATAGTAATTTTTCCCCTCTGCAATCCAACACTTTCTCTACTGTTGCACTCACTGGAGTGGGAATAGTAATTTTTACCCCTTTGCAATCCAACACTTTCCCTACTGTTGCACTCACTGGAGTGGGAATAGTAATTTTTAACCCTCCGCTATCCAACACTTTCCCTACTGCTGCACTCTATGGAGTGGGAATAGTAATTTTTACCCCTATGCTATCCAACTCTTTCCCTACTCTTGAACTCACTGGAGTGGGAATAGTAATTTTTACCCCTACGCTATTCAACACTTTCCCTACTGTTGCAGTCTCTGGAGTGGGAATAGTAATTTTTACCCTTACGCTATCCAACACTTTCCCTACTGTTGCACTCACTGGAGTGGGAATAGTAATTTTTACCCCTCCGCTATCCAACACGTTCCCTACTGTTGCACTCTCTGGAGTGGGAATAGTAATTTTATCCCCTCCGCTTTACAATATTTTCTCTACTGTTTTAGTTAATGTAGTGTAAAATGTATTTTAAAACGATTACAAAAAATTTAATATTTTAATTTGTTATATATGTTTTCTGTTTTTAATTTATATTATTTGTGTATGTGTATATATATGTATTTCTAATTTTTTATTATGTTTTTTAACAATTTATAAGTTATTAAAATAATTATTTATAAATATTATTAAGTAAGTATATATATTATATTTTAGACATATATATGTTTAATTTATTTTTACGTTATATGTATTACTTATAATTTTAAACATTTTCTAATAATTTTAACTATGTTTTTTTAATTATATGTATTATTTACTTTATTTTACATTATTTTTTTAACATTAAAAAAACCGATATTTTTAACAAGGATATTTTTTTCTCGATATTTTTGTATTTACCATTATGTAGATAGGACTTCGATATTCTGGGCATCGATATTTTTGCGACAATATTTTTGTACCTCGATATTCTGACTGTCGATAGTCTATCAGTGATCCGTTAAGTCATTGGTCAATTATTGGTGCTTTAAATAAGCTTTACAGTGCTTCTGGTTAAGCACAATTTTAAATCTCTACTTTAAATCTATTGAGTAAAGATTCCTCCCATCTTGTCTTATGGTCTTGAGCACACCCTCCTTCGTAATTGGTCACTTTTGAATCTGTATGAAGGAAAGCTTCTTCAGAAGCTATCTTCTTTGAGTCAGGCAATGCCTGCTCAGATTTCTGTGGCTGTAAATTGCCCTTATTAGTACACATTCCATATTGTTGGCAAATATAATTAGATGGGCCTACAATTTACTACATGTTATGTTAAATGTTATGTTAACATTTCTTATAAAGCGCACGTACACCAATTGGTTTCTTGGTGCTGAACTTAAGGAATTGTTGGAGCCCCCTGTATGTCAAATGCTTCTGTTGGCACCCTAAGAGATTGTTAAAAACAGGAAACTTTTAATGGCAAAGAACACAACTACACCTTTGATAATAATCTCAGGGTTGCCTTCACTCAGTTGCAATGTATAATTGACCACTTACTGAAGTGGACACCAGCACAACTTAAGTTGTTTTTAACAAAAATGCCGTCATAAGTCTAAGTTATACTAGCGACTTTACCCATTGTGTTAATGTAAGACAAAGCAACAGGCAGTGGACCATACTGGTGCTGCACATACAACTGATATCTCCCACGACAAAATTTGTTGGATCTAATAATTTGAAAAAACTTTCGAGGCTCCTTTCAACTGGAAGTGCTATGTTCTTTCGGCTTGCTCCAAACCAATTGTAGTGTTGGATGAGGGACGGATTCTTTCCCCTCTTTGCTCCTCCTTTGTTCGACTCCTTAGGAACAAGCAAAGAGTTATATTTCTTCATACATGTATCCTAATATATCTGAGAACTGGAAATTCTTTGAACTATCACTTCAAGATTTGGGCCTTTGATGGAACCCTCGTGAGGAAACTATACTACATCCCCAATGATCTAAGATGAATGGATCCCATTAATTCTTCCTCTTATGCGAAGCTTACTTTCCTTTTTTTTTACCTTGCCCTGAAGAAGCCCGCATGTATGTGGACAAAACACCCTTTTGTGCTATATATTGATGATGCAACAATAAAGAGAAGAATATCAATGCCACCGGAATATTATGGATATATTTGGGAAGTAGATTCATACTTGTAGAAGTGGTGCACCGCTGCTTGCTTTATTTTCATTACCCATTGTGTGTCTTTAAAAATATATGACGCCTATTGTGATAGTATGTCTTTTAAGCACACCCAAAGATATTTATTGTTTTCTTTGGAACATATTGTTAGATGACTAGTATTCAAGTTAAGATTGGGTATTTTATCCTTAAATGATTATAAAAGATGCTGGTCCAGTATAGACAACTCATCTAGAATATGTAATCTTTGTAATGGGGGGTTCAAGATCTAAGGGGCCGATCACGATGGCGGGCGGACAAAGTCCGCCCGCCATCGCATTGGCAAAAAGGACCGCCCGCCATAGGTGCGGCGGTCCCGCTATACAAATTAGGATGCGCCCACCACACTGGCGGGCACATCCCGTATTTTTACATTGCGGCGGGTGGTGCTGCAAGCAGCACCCGCCGCAATGTAAAAATGCATGTTGTGCATTTACATGCACAACGTGACAGGCACCGCGCGGTGCCTGCCACATTGTACATGCAAATGCAGGGGGTACCATAGGTACCCCCATGTGCACCCCCACCCCACCAACACCCTGGGGGCCCGCAACGGGCCCCCAACAGCAGGAACCGCCAGCCTTTCCATGGCGGCAATGCAGCCATGGAAAGGCTGCTCGCAGCCTGCATCGTAATATGGATGGCGGTGTCTTCCAGACACCGCCACCATATTCAACACGTTTTCCGCCGGTCGACGAGTCGACCAGCGGAAAGCGGCGGACGGTCTTTCCGTCCGCCGCGGACCCCCCAGCCATCATGATATTGCGGGGGGTCTTTGCTGTCGGGATGGCGGGCGGATCGCCCCCGCCGGCCCGGCGGGGGCGATCCACTCGCCATCGTGATCGGCCCCTAAAACATGTACTCTTTATGTGCCTGAATGCGATGGTGGCAGAAGCCAGAAATCGGTTTATAAAACGTTTGTATTTTAAATGTAAAGTTTTTAAAACTGATGAATTGATTACTTTTGTAAAGTCTCCTCCAAATGAGTTAGCTTGCTATAATCGTTTTAAATTCTTAAATGGTTTTTAAAAATCCAATACTCGGAGAGGATATGACTTGTGATTGATGGTAATTTAATTTGTCTCTCTTTTCTGAAGTAATCTTTTTTACTGTAAATATTGTTGATCACAGATGAGATCTAAATCAACAAAAATGTTCTGATTCTGGAGCATGAAGGGGTATGTGATTGGAATTTCCATCTGCCATTATGGTGGCATTTGTGTCTCTTCCACCCTCGTGGACATGACAATCACCTTTTTAACCATGTCATACAATTTGCCCTGTGGGTACAAGGAAGGTATTGTTGATGGAGCCCTGCTTATCATGGTAATTTGCTCTCATGAACCTGTTGATGATAACGCTAAAGAAAGCCAACATTGCATTGGGCCTTTATCAGAAAACTGAGCATAGCCGTTCATGTTAGATTTAGGATTTGGCTTGCATTAAACTTGGCACTACTTCATATTCAGGATCTATTAGAACACATTTTGGTGCAGTTTTCTCTCTCAAACTTCTTCTTAATACTAATCTACAAAACAAGCACCACTTGAGGGCAGCAGCCCTCAAAGTCCTTACCTTAAGGCATCCTCACAGGACCATGAAATACCCACAACCAGTCCTCTTTTGAGGATTCTCAAGCACAGTATGTTCTATACTTAGATAATGGAGTTGAAGAATATTGTCCAGGCTATGTTTAGATCATTTAGGGTCAGATGTACAAAGCCCTTTTGCAGTTGCAAGCCATGGAATTCAGAAAAGCACAGGGCTTGTGTCTGCAATATACTTTTTTGTTGTGTAGGTAACCCATTTTCCAAGTAGGAAATACTTTTCCGACTCACAAAATGGGTTTACCGATCCATTCCGAATTGGAATTAGGAATGGACATGAAAGGAGCATCCTCTCCTAATTACAATGTGGACTGATATGTGTCAATGGTTCGCACCCTCAAACTATTGAAAGCTCACCAGCTCCTCAAAGAATGTGGTAACATTACAAAAGGGGCTCCTTTCCTCACTGGACAGGTTCCCTTTGGAAATGGTGTTGTACGACCTTCAATGGAGTTGGCAGTGTTCTTGCTTCTGATGTGTTCCTAAAAGGGATATATTTCTAAAGCAGCACCAGTTTCGTTCAGTGGATATATTACCCATGTGAGCGTGTTTAGGGGGTAATCATGAATGTTCCGAATTCTGGATATGGGAATTTGAACAGAAGGGGTGAGATGAGGTACATAGCCTCACTGTATTGGCTGTGTGTTGCAAGAAGACCTCTCGAACATTCCAAATTCCTCCCTTGTGTGTAGTACACTTCGCTCACAGAAATACTCGCTATATTCCTTTTCACGTCCAGGGATGCCCACCATAGCTGCCAACTCATCAGGCTTAGACAGTTTAGGGGTTCCACCCAGGCTACAACCTCCACTGTGCTATGGTGCCTTTACCCACACAGTCTTTACTCACTGTTTGCCTCTGAATGAAGAGGCACGATACCCTGAGTACAGGTTGTAACAAAAGAGGTATGCTTACAGTCACCCTAGTGAAAGACTGGAATGGCACAGGATACCGGTCAGTTGGTCCATCTGCTGCAGTGAGGGATCATCTTTATATATTAAACCGAGCAAGGGAGTTCCAGAAGTCTGATCATAATCTGCCTTCTTCAGAAGTAAGGACAGAGTAGGTAGAGAGGCCAAAAGCCACTTTGTTCAAGCATAGATAGTTTCGGGAACATGTGGTAGTTGTGTGAATTGACACACTCACTCTGTTTTCCTCAGTGCAAATGTTCAAATTCAGCCTTTGCATTTATAGTGAGGTGTAGGAAAGTAGGATCTGCTTTTATGGTTACCCCCACTTTTTGCCTGGTACTAAGCTGTTATTGACTATTCTGACTGGGATCCTGCTAATCAGGACCCCAGTCTCTCTGCTTTTGGCCTTAAATTGTTGTGGTCAGTACTTAGGTACATCCCACATTGGATACTGGGGTACCCTTATCAGTCCCTGGTATATGGTACTAAGGTACCCAGGGCATAGGTACCCCAGAGGTCCCCCATGGGCTGAAGTATGCATTATGCCACCCATGGGAGACCGTTCAAAATGCAACTACAGTCCTGCCATTGCAGCCTGTGTAAGCTGGTGCTAGCACCATTTATGAAAGATATAGGTTTCCTTTATCTAGGGTCATTTCACTTAAAACCTCTAAGTCACCTCTATAGCAGGCTTTATCAATCCTGAAGGCAGGGTGCTTGGTTCTAAGTGTGAGGGTGCCCCTGCATGAGCAGGACACCCCTACAGCCTACGGAGTCCATTCTCCCGGGTTGTAAGTGAAGCAGCCATACACCATATAGAGGGGCACCGCATAATTACGCGATGACCATCTCGAAATTGGCTGCAATGTATCCTATCATTTTTGGTATCAAACATGTTGGAATCATACCTGAGAGGTATGATTCCAAGCACTGGACGAGCCCTCCGTTAAGCTCTCAGTGCTCCCAGTACCAGTCTTCTAGACCCGGACAGCACAACATGGCTGCTGCCGACCAGAGACACGATTCTGCCCTCCTGCTGCTGAGTCAAGCTCGAGGAGGGGAAGGCAGAACAATAGGTATTCTGTCACAGGGAGGTGTGACCACCTCGCAGACAGGATTTAGTGTATTGGGGACGGGTGGGTGTGCTTTCCAGTGCCACTCAGTCTGTATGAGGAGCACATTTGGTACCTCCTTGCATAGTCCAGTTCAAAGCAGCTCTGGGAGCCGTTGGCTCCCACTCTGATGTGAAACTGGACAAAGGACATGGGAGTAACCTCCCCCTGTCCAAACTTTCTCCTGGGAGGGTCCCCTAAATCGTCCCAACCCTTTCTTTAGGGTACTTAAGGGCTTTCATGGGTGTAGGTCCCTAAATTTGTCATGGGACATGATTCAATTCGGACACCACTTCAACTTCTACCGTCTGGGCACTCTGGACTTCACTGGACTTCGTTTGGGCTCAACTTCGTCCCCCTTTCATGCTGCTGCATCGTCTGTGCCTGTGCACCATACAGGAACCTTCTAAGGCCTGTGGGCATCCAAGACACCTGAAGGAATCTCCCAAGAAGTGAAGGAGTCACTTCCCTGCATCCGCAGGCACCGCAACTAAGCTGACTGGTGTGCTGATTCTGAGCTCCTATGGACTTGGAAAGGTTCAACAACACAGGTGGTGGTTCTCCACAGCTCTCGAGGCCTGCCCTGCTCTCTTACCAAGTTTGAGGCCAGTATCCCTCGTGGGAGCCGCAGGAACCGAACCCCTGTGCACCGCATTGACTTGCCGTTGCAAAGGCTTGTTGGCTTCCTTCCACCAAGATCTTCAGGCTCCAAGTAGCCCCAACCTCAAGCATCTCCAGTGACCAGAATCTTTGTCCACATTGCATCGTTTGCACGGTGGCCTGCATCTTTTGATGACCTGCTCGAGGTCCTCTTGCGACTCCAGTGCCTCCGGGCTGTGGGTCCTGTTGAGGGTCACCTTTTTTTCATTTGGGATCCCCTGATTGCTCGGGACCTGCCCTGACTCCCCTGCTTGTGGTGAGTCTCCTGGACCTTGCTGGTCTGGATATTGCACCTTCTTCGACTTCTATGTTGTTTGCAGTTGCCAAGGCTTGTTGGTGCTCCTGACGGACACCGACCCCTCAACTCTCAACATCCGACGTGGGACAGCTCATGCATGGCTTCCTCAGCATCGCCTGGTCCTCACAGCTGCAGAGTCAAGGTCACCGTCAACTCTCCTGCAACTCCCGACATCGGTGGGCATTCATCTTCCAGGTCTCCGGGTCACTCCTGAGTGACATAGACTCTGTCCCCTCTGCTTGCAGTACTTATCATCCCACCTTCAGATTCCACCGGACACTTTCTCCTTCTCCAGCAGCAGGATTTTCCTGAATTCCTCCATTGGGTTCGACGGCGGTTTCCGATACCACTTCACACCTATGCACCCGGCTTCCCTGGTGTAGGTAACGTGGGTACTAGGGTATCCACGGTTGAGGTGGCAATCCAACCTTCTGTCTTCCCCAGGGTTTCTTTAGAGTCCACTGGGAAGGGTCCTTAATCTTTAAAATTGCAACTGCAACTTACACATTGATTTGTACGGAGAATGCAGTCATGTTCCCACACTGCACACGATCTCCGTGGGGCTCCTAGTCACTTACCTTGGGTGGTTGCTTGGGTCCCCGGCACTTCTACGTCCTCTGGACATTGTCTTGACACAAGACATGGTTCTTATACCACTTTCTTAGTTTATGGTTTGGTTCCCCCCCTGGGGTCCACTGTGTATTCTGTGCTATTTTCTTCATTTCTATGCAAAGTATTGTGTGGATTGTGTATATCTCTGGGTAGGAGATATTTGTACATATTAGTGAGTGTTATATAATAAATACATATTTTTTATGAATACATTGTGTGGCTCTTTTTCACTTAATCTATACCTATAAGATTGCATTCTGGTAAAACAAGCTGCTTTGCACTCCTTCTGGACTAAGCCTGAAGGCTGCTCTCCACAGCTACCACTTAGAGAGCTTTCTAAGGTTGTCTAAGACCTCTAAAACCACCATAAGGGTTGTCTGGACTAGTGCAGGGTGCCCACTTACAAAAGTGGACATCATATACCAGGCCAGCCTCCCACATGAGGTAAAACTTTCAGCCCTAGGCCTAAGACACGATCAATTGTGAGGATCAGTAAGGGAAGAGTGTAATTGAGAAAGAGCCACCACATTGCTAAAATGCAGGGTCAGATGGAGAGGGAAATTCCAACAAAAGCACAGCAGATGAGAAATAACTGTAAGTGGCAACCATACTTTCCTAAAAAAACAAAAAAAACATTTGTCTCTTCATGTTAATATGAATGAAATATTTAGCCTAACTTTCTAAAGGTTTTATTCTTTTAAGTAAGTAAAATGCCAGTACCTTCCTCCCTTATTTCCAAGACATTCTCAATGTAATATTCTTACACATTAGGTCTGTCACGAGAGGAAACATTATTAATCTCAGTCTCTTGGACCATCATTTTGACGTGACCAGAGGCACCGTCTATGCACCAGACTTAGGGGTCCAAAGTCCGCCCGCCACCGCAACGGCAAAAGGGACCACCCGCCATAGGTGCGGCGGTCCAACCATTCAAATTAGGATGGGCCCGCCACACTGGCGGGCGCATCCCGTATTTTTTACATTGCGGCGGGCGGTGCTGCAAGCAGCACCCGCCGCATTGTGAAAAATGCATGTTGTGCATTTGAATGCACAACGTGACAGGCACCGCGCGGTGCCTGCCACCTTGTGCATTCAAATGTAGGGGGGTACCATAGGTACCCCCCGAGTGCACCCCCCACCCCCCGAACACCCTGGGGGCCCGCAACGGGCCCCTTAAGGCAGAAACCGCATGCCTTTCCATGGCGGCGTTGCCGCCATGGAAAGGCACGACTTTGCATTCATCCTAATATGGATGGCGGTGTCTTGCAGACACCGCCACCATATTGGAGCCCTTTTCTGCCCGGTCGCCTGTCCGACCGGCGGAAAACCGGCAGACGGTCTTTCCGTCCGCCGGGGTCTGTCCGCCATCGTAATATGGCGGGGGGAAATGGTAGGCGGGCGGTGGGAATTGGCGGGCGGATCGCCACCGCCATATGGGCTGTGGCGATCCGCCCGCTATGATAATGACCCCCTTAGTACTACCAAAATGCCATTGCCTAGCCATACCCACTGACCATAACTGCTCCTGATTAGAGAGGCGGCCACATTGTGGTAGGACGCTTTTTAGGGGGGAGGTGGAACATGCTCCAGTTTTCCCAGTGCCTAGGGAGGTGGAGATGGAGGCAAACTCTAATTCTGATCTGGTAGCCCAGACTGCCCCTGCACCATTGTCCTTCTGCTGCAGTCATGTCAAAATCGGATGGTGAATATTGCCAAAGGTTCATGACATCATTGGGTTTTGGTGAGTTTGCTGGCAGTGGCAGAGTCTGAGGAAGTGCCATCTGATTGACATTATGCCTATCTCCTTTACTACAGTGAAGGTATCAGTTTGAGGGAGGTGGTATACCTTGCTGAAGTAGAAGCCAATCTAATTCACTATACATAAAAAAAGCATTTTACTAGATACCATTTACAAATGCACCATGTCAAATATTCAGAACATTTCTAAAAAAATGTGCCTTTGTCCCCAAAATTATATACTTAGGGATGCATACCCTCAATCTCTGTGTTCACAGTTGCTTATATTATAACAGTGCATTTTAGTCTGGTTGAATTCAAATGAATTTGTCAGAATAAAGAGTAAAACTGAAGATAAAAACAGATGAAACTTTGCAAAATTATATAGTACAACAGAGATTCCCTTTCAGTCTTGAGGAGGAGTGACACAACCTTTTTTAAACAGGACATAATCTGCTACCTTTCTAGTGCCTAACGAGTAAATTATTTCTTAATACCATACTGAGTGACTTCCCAGTATGGTAGAAAGTAAATGTTGTATATGATATGTGTGAAACAGCATTTCCCATTCTCCTTACTTTACATTTATTGACACTGAACTGTGTCGTGCAATTAAGACCTATACACAATGTTCTAACTTTTCTCCAGCCCTACCAAACCTTTCACATTCCAAACACATTCTTATCTCAGTGATCAGACTATTATTTACCCTGTTCAGTTGGCAATGGGGCAAGCAGGGGCTGTAGAGATCAGGGTAATTTGCCTCTGATGTCCCAGGGTCAGTCCTACTATGGGTCTGCAAACTAGGTCAAGTAAAGCCCCTTCAGTATTTGAGTCTCAGGCGTAGTGATGGCAAGAAGTTGCAGGCTTCTCTGGCAGATAGTGTGCTCAGTTCAGAACACAATAATCACCCAGCAGTGCAATAAATGATTGTCAGTGCTTTACTTTATAAAAGCAAGTTCTATAATGTGATCAAAAACTAAATTCAACATAGGTAATAGTGAACAGACACATATAAGTGAACTGGGCACTGGGGCTTCCATGCCTTAATCTGCTATCTACTCCCTCTCTCCCTGAGCTCCTCCCCCTCCCCAGGACCTACTTAATGGTGGCTGCGTGCAGTGGGTGCACTGGTGGTGTGCCAAAGGCAAGCCCATCTGCAGTCGTCCGTGCCTGGCACGCACTCAGCACCATGTACCCTGGTCCAGTTAGCCCCCACAGCTATAAAGCAGTGATCCTCTGCTCGCTCGACCCAGACTGCTACTGCCGCGCTGCACCACACACCACGGTAGGACCCTTCACATGCTCTCACTGCCGTTTCACCTGCAGCAGCACACCCACAGTTGTCCCCCACGCACCAACAACTTCACCTCCCACTCAGGCTAACGCCACACAACACACCAAACCAGCGCCACAACAACCACTCACATGCATGCTTCTCAACACCCGCTCTCTCAGCAAAAATGCCACTGAGATCTGGGATCTCCTCAGTAACAGTGCACTGGACCGCCTCTTCCTTACAGAAACCTGGCTCACCCGCTTTTCAGCACCTGACATTGCCGTGGCTATCCCAACAGGCTACCAGATTGCACAAGAGTAACGCCTTCACAAGCTAGGAGGAGGATTTGCAATCATCCACAAGGACACCATCAAATGCTCTACATCCAAGGACATCAACACTCCAATCAAGGAGCACATGCACTTCAAACTACAAATGAAAGACAGCTTCACTCTGAAAGGCACCCTCGCATATTGACCTCATGGACCGCAAACTAACTTCTGCAATCACATCACAGACTTCACTGCTCTCTTCACCATTAACTCCAAGGACTTCGTGCTACTCAGTGTCCTCAACTTCCACCTTGTGGACCTAATGGACCCCTGCTCCTCAGTCCTCCTCGAAAGCCTGAGCAACATCGACCTCACCCAGCTCGTCACAGACCCTACAGACATCACAGGATATACTCTGGATCCAATCTTCACCACTAGCAACAGAATCATGTACAACTCACATGGACCGACCACTCCATCATACATTTCCAAATCACCACACCACAAGTCAACACACCTACCAACCCAGCTGGAACTTGAGCAAAGTAACAGAGGCAGACTGGCTCAATGCTCTCAAAACAGACCAACCCAACACAACCAACAACCTCAACAAGGATATCACCAACTTCAACAAATGGATCAAGAACTGCACAGATTTCCTCGCTCCCATCAAAAGCAACAGACAAAGAAGTACCATCAAACAAGCCAGCTGGTATACAGACAACCTCCGGGAATCTTAACACTACTGCAAGCAGCTGGAAGGATAAAGGAGACCCTGCCATGATGCCAACACCAGAACCACCTACAAGGCTGCACTCAGGCACTACCACCAACTTCTGAGAGACACCAAAAAAGGGACTAACTGAATGCGTAGAGGCGAGCCCCAACAGCTGCCAGGAGATTTTTTTCAATTGTCAAAGAATTCACCACCCTGAGGCCGCAGCCAACACCATCAGTCTATCACAGGAACTCTGAGATAACTTATCAAACTTCTTTCACAGCAAAATAGCAAGGATCTACAGCAACTTTGAACAACAACCAGACCCTAAAGATCTCATCACCAACCTGACCACCACCAACCGAGACAGACAGCTGGCTGAATGGAAAACACTCACCAAAGAAGATACTACAGCAATCATGCAAGCGGTACACTCCGGGGGCCCAATGGACCCATGCCCCCACCACATACAACATGGGAAGACCACCAAGCAGCAACACCCTCGCCCTCACACACATCATCAACACCGCCATCAAATCGGCCACCTTCCCAGAAGACTAAAACACGTAGCAGTTAATTCCCTCCATCAGCCGACCCAAGCGAGATGAGCAATTTTCCGACCCATCTCTCTGCTCCCATAGCCAGCCAAAGTAATGGAAAAGGCTATCAACAAACAATTCGCCAGTTAACTCGTGCTCCATGACCTTCTGTATCACACCCAATCAGGATTACTGGGCAAACACAGAACCTAAACCTGCACTAATAGTGGCCACGGACTTCATCTGCAATCATACTGGACAGTGGATAAGCAGCAGTCCTCATATTACTTGACCTCTCTACAGCCTTTGATACAGTCTCCCACAACACCTTGAGCAGAAGACTGCATGGCATAGGCATCCAAGAACCAGCCCTCAACTGGATATACTTTTTCCTAGCAGGAAGAACACAATGAGTCAGACTACCACCCAATACATTGGAATCCAAGAATCTAATCTGCAGAGTCCCTCAAGGTTTATCTCTTAGTCCCACCATGTTCAACATCTGCATGACTCCATTAGCCACCATCATCAGAACCTAAGGCATCACCATCATATCCTATGCCAATGACAACCAACTTATCCTTTCTCTGTCCGACAAGTCCACCACCACCAGAACCAACTTCTCCAACTGCATGATCAATGTAGTTAACAAGATGAGATCAAATGTTTGACACGCAACTCCAACAATACGGAAGTGCTGATCTTCAGGAACAAGAACTCTCTATGGGACACCACCTGGTGGCCATTAGAGCTTGGACCTACACCCACATCCACACCAACCAACCACGCCAGAAACCTAGGAATCATCCTAGATGACAAGCTCAACTTGGCAGCGCAGGTTAACATGGTCAGCTCTTCATGCTTCCACATTCTTCACATGCTCCACAAGATATTCAAATGGCTACTGCTGAACACCGAGGCACGGCCATGCAAGCTCACATCACAAGCAGAATAGACTCCAGCAATGCACTCTACCCCGAGATCTCAACCATTTCCTACACCGACTCCAGACCTTCCAGAATGCCACAGCGAGACTCATCTTCAACCTCCTACGGTGCACCCATATCTCACCCCACCGCAGAGAGCTCAACTAGCTACCCATCCAGAAACACATCCAAACCAAACTTCTCATGCATGCTTACAAGGCACTGCCCAACTTCGGACCAACATACATGAATAACCTACACTTTCACCAACCCTCTAGACACCTATGCTAAGCCACACACACAGGGACATCTTAAGGATTTTGGGGGCCCTGGGCCAAACGTATTTTGGGGGCCCCCGTTTGGAACACTTTTGAATTTATGATCCAATTTCAGCTCTTTCGTGCCCTTTTTGGCCAGGTCACTGACAGTGCACAGGCTCACTCACACAAATTCTAAATGTGTTTACATCTAATATTCAGGGATAGTGATGTGTGTTTTCAATGTTGTAACATAGCAGCAGCTCACTAATATTACTGCAAATAATCTCTCTGACACCCTCCTATTGCTCATATGTGAGGTCCTGTTTTGATCTAAAAGAAACTTTTTTTATGGATGTTGCATCAATTATGAACACCACATTTCTCTGCAAAATGTCTGTAATAGTCGCCCATGCATAGCCCACATTAAAAATAAATTAAAGGAAAATGGTATTTAAAAAAGTCTGTTTAAGAATTATTCAAGGTCATCAGGGCAAGACTCTCTGCAGAACACAGCTGGCCCTATCAGGGGGCCCCCTGCAAGGCTGGGGCCCTGGGCCAGAGCCCACTTTGCCCATGCCTTAAAATGTCTCTGCACACACACACTCCCTGCATCCACAAAAGCAGAACAGGAGGTTGTGCATTCTCTAACATTGCACCCAAGACCTGGAACATCCTTTCTCAACAGATTTTATTGTATTGTATTGTAATTACATTTATATAGAGCGTTGAAGCGCTTTTTCAGCGAGTAGCACGCTACTCCGGAACCCATAAAGGATTAGTGGTGAATTAGTATAGTGAAATATGAAATTATTTTGAGTGGTAGATATGTTAGTCAGTTATTTGGATTGAGAAGGATAGTGGAGGGATAGAAGAGGGAAAAGGTTTGCATTAATATAGCGCTTTCTACACCTGATGAGGTGTTGAAGCACTTCTTTGGTGAGTAGCACGCTACTCCGGAACCCATAAAGGATTAGTGGTGAATTAGTATAGTGAAATATGAAAGTCATTTGAGCAGTGGATTTGTTAGTCAGTTATCTGGATTGAGAATGATAGTGGGGGGATAGAAGAGGGAGAAGGTTTGCATTTATATAGCGCTTGCTACCCCTGATGAGGTGTTGAAGCGCTTTTTCGATGAGTAGCATGCTACTCCAGAACCCAAAACATCAAGGCCTCCTCCTCACTTCTTGAATTCTGAACAAAGCTGAGGACCAGACTCTTTGAATAATTTTGCGGAGTCTGACGCCCATTAACCTCCATTTTATGCCTACACTCCTGCTCCAGCGCATAACAGTGGTACTATTGCAGTGAATTGGGGCTTCAGTTCATTAAGTCTCAGAGGTAGTACATGATCTCTAGACGTAATAGCCCGAAAACAGTGAGCAAAGGTCACCCCATCCCCCACTTTTCTGAGCTGTAATTTCTGTAGCTCTTGCACTGACTCGAAAAGTCTGAGTTGATTATGATGACAAACCAATGATAGGGAGAGGATGTGGCCTAATGGCTAGGGCGGTCGATCTCAAATCTGGGGAGCTGGGTTTGAGTCTCGGCAAGGACGCGCAATATCCTGTGATTCTGGGCAAAGCACTTAATCTCCCCTTTCCTAACAAAAATGATTGTGTCCTCATGTAACACAACTGGTGCTCGAGTAAAATGCTCTGATACCTTCGGGTCAAGTTTGCGCTATATAAAACTCAGTAAAATGAAAGCTATGGGCTTGCTTGGTTAATTGGGAAATGTTATTTCAAATGCCACAGGTTTGATCTATTTTATTTGATAAGTTATGACAAAAGCAGTATTCATGATTTAGCTATGCTGAAACACATATGTTAAAACCAGTAGACATTTTTCGGTGGGTTGTTTTTGTACTGTTTTAAGCATGCAGTCTGGTATTGTGTTACATGAAATCACACAGCTGACCTTTGTAGGCAAGGATTTTGGTGTTAATTGCCCTCTTTAAAAACCCAGTTGTCTGCCAGGATCTTGTAATTAGAAAATAACATTTAAAAAATCATAAATACTAGCATGTAGAGGGGCTTAGAGTCAGCTCTCTTCTGCCTTTGATCTGTATGAGTGCCCTTTACACTCTGCTTCCATTCATGACAACAAGGAGCAATGAGTCAGCCCACTTCAGCTTGGCTCCCTTGGCCTGTAAAAGACAGCATTTATCTTATCACAAGTGCACATCCATCTGAGAATGAGTATACTTCAGTGCCAGGGCTGGTGGGTTAGTGCTGTAGTTTTTCATTTTTAAAGCATACTGCAGTTGCCAGACAGTGCTAACAACTGCTTTCTTGACGCTCATTTCCTCTGCAGTGCGCTGTCTTCACATAGCTTCTCCCTCTAAATCAGGTGACCATCATCAATCAAATGATATTATCCCTAGTGTTTCACTGATTTTCCATTCCAAGATGGCCAACATGTTGGTTCTAAACGTTGCAGCTGTCCTGGAAATGTTAAAACAATCCTATGCTATGTACAGTACTGTTAGACCTGATATGCTTGGCATGGTTTTTCGCCCTAACTTTTTGCCTTCAGACCTCCTGGTTTGCTGACTTTGTTTTTGGTGGCCTTAGGACTCTGCACCAGTGCTTAATTTGAGCTGGTGGTTTCCGGTGCTGGGCACCGGCACTTAATCGTCAACACTGGCGTTTATAGCTCATACTCAAACCAAAGGTATTAGAGTGCTTTTCATGAGCACCAGTTAAGGACATAGTCATTTTGGATGCAGGAGAAGATTAAGCGATTTGCTCAGAATCACAAGATGTTGAGTCTACGCCGAGACTCGAACCGGGTTCCCCAGCTCCAAAGTCAGCAGCTCTGGCAATTACTCCACATCCTCTCCCCACTTGTAGGGTTTCATGGTTAGCAGTTGGTTCTGTTGTAGGCAGTACTAATAGGAGCAATGGGCTGGTGCAAGCTGCCTCCTGATGAGAGCCCTGGCACTTATTTTTTCACAAATTAACCACTGCTCTGCCCATTTCACCATTGCTAACCAATGCTTAACTTAAGTGCTTGTGCTCAATCTCTAAAACATGGTAGAATTGACTTATACCCAATTGACATATTTAATTTACTTGTAAGTCCGCAGTAAAATGGCACTACCTGTGCCCAGGGCCTTAAATATAATGCTACTAGTGAGCATGCATCACTGATTGTACCTCCCACTTAAGTAGCACTTTAAACATGTCTCAGACCTGCTTTTGCAGCCTCTGTGTGTGCAGTTTTAAACTGCCATTTCGTCCTGGCAAAATAAACCTTTTGTCAGGCCCAAACCCTCCTTTTTAATACATATGCCACCCCTAGTGTAGGTCCTGGGCAGCCCAGAGGGCAGGGTGCAGTGTCTTTAAAAAGGTGCACCAATTCACAACAAGAAGGTTAAGACCCGCAGGAGTTGACTCCCCTACTCATACATTTAACCACAAAAAAAGGCTTTATTGTAACCAGTGCACCAAGACGTATTCTCGAGAATACAGCATTTGACCGCATGTTGATCCTCATTATCAGTATTGCCAAAAGGATTGCTGATTCAATTGATAGAGATATAAATACTTGAGACCCAGTTGAAGACAATCGTCACAGCCACATTACACAAAAAACAAATGGATGAGATGAACAAGACCACAAAGGACTATAAGGACCCCTTATTGATAACCCTGGGCGGAGTTCGCGGAGTTCCGCGTACTGCACAAAAAACTCCACCGCTCTACGCGAAGCTCCGCGAGCGGCAGAGTTTCTTTAGATAAATGCAGTTCACGATGATTGTCAGTGCCAGGTGCCTGTCCGCACTGTGCAAGCATCGCAAACAGCATCATGCACAGCGCAAGCGGGCTCTGCTTCTTTTCTGCCGCTCGAGTAGATTTTTACTCGAGCAGCAGTTTTCTCAATGCGAGCGGGTGGTTTCTCAACGCGAGCGGTCGCGAGCATATGCGACCACTCGCAATGAGAAATCTGACTCCCCGCGTTGAGAAATCTCGCCAGGAGGTTGATTTTCCATGCTCGCGATCGCCAACTTGATGTTGATGATCGCGAACGAGGAAAAATCTCGCCAGGCGGTGGATTTTGCTCGCTCGCCAACTTGACATTGACGAACGCGAGCAAGAAAAAAAACTCTGCTCCGCAACCAGCTATGATTATAAACCTCCCAAATGTAATCAGACAGGTTGTAGATATGGTTCAAATTACTCCACATCAGACACTAATGAATGGTCTAGTAACTCTGATTCTGGAACACACAGACCACAGCAAGTAGGCCCACAAAGGAGAGGGTGAGGTAGATGGCGAGGAAAATACTCTAGATCGCCTCAACAGCAATGTTGGCCACCAGCCCCTTGGGGCTATCCTATGCCACATTTCCAGCAACCAATGCCACAGATCCAGCCTCCTCCACCTCCATTTTACAATCCAACATTTTAAGAACAAAGCAGAGGCAGGTCGAGAGGAAAAAGAAGACATCAACAATCCCAACAAGCACATGTTCTTTTTTTTTCTTAAATATCTTTTTATAAGCTTTTTTTTCGGTAATATAGCATGTTATACATAGTAAGGCAATGTACAATAAAATCCAGTACTAAAGCAGGAGAAAGGGAAAAGGGTAGTTACTAAGTGGTACATAGTACAATCGGTATTCGCATTTGTTCGCTTTTATACGTAATATCTGCAAAGTACAGTACATTGCCTCATCTCTAAGCCAAATGACGGGGGAGCCCTCTAGAATTGACTCTTAATATATTTCTTACTGTGTTACAACAAGATCAAACATAATCAGCAAACATAGTAAACCAATAACAAATAATGCCCTCTGGGTTCAGGGTCTGAAATGACAAACACATATCATTATTGCGTATCAATCATATTTCTCCGATGTATTAGAAGGTCCCAGTGTTAAGGGCATCTCAGGGTAGATTATCGCAAGGTATGATGAATTATTTATGTCTCTATTCTGCTATCTCCCGGGGCTAGCACTGGGACGAGGTTCACCCTTTCTATTACTCCTTGGGGACGTCCCTACAGAGCTCTCTCCATCTCCTCTCCCCTGAGTGTCCTATGCCCGCACCATCTCGGTCCAGAGCTCTGCAAGTGGTCTGCGCCTTTTATTTAATTTGTCTTTCCGTATTAGGGCCCTCTCTTCAGCCCTGGACCAGGCCGATACATCTCTCTCTCATTCGGACACCTTGAGTCCTATTATTGCCTGCCATCTGAGAGCGATACGTCTTCTTGCCAAAACTAGTGTGAGATCAACAAATTTAGTGCCCACCTTTTTCGCTTCGGGTCACGGGAATAAACCTTATAGGCAAACCTCTGCTCTGCATTGCTAAGTTTGTGCCAGTATCTCATTTAAAACCTCCATGATCCTATGCCAGTCGGTTTGTATATCAGGGCACTTCCATACCATGTGTGCAAATCTAACATCCAGAGTTCCACATCTCAGGCACTTCTGGCTATCATCTCCTTACATGATATTGAGCCTCTGGAGAGTGAGGGTAGGTCATGAGTAAAATATTGAATTGCATGAACATAAAGTTGGAGTTTTTGGAAATTTTCTTTGGGCTACTCAGGGCTTTTCCCCACTCCATATCAGACAGGTTCCTTCCCACCAGGGTTACCCATTTCTCCTGTAGGTGGGTTAAGGGCTGTTCTGTCAGGGTCATAATCCTGCCATATATCCATTTCACCAAATGCCTCGCTGACCCAAGTGTCACCACTGCCTGTATGTCGGGTTCATGACTACCCTTTCCCCATTGTGCGGTAAAGGGTGCCATCATAGAGTGATAATTTAAGAACTGCCCTGGGGATAGGTCATATTGTGTAAGGAAATCAGTCAGGGAAAGTAACTCTCCGTCTTGGTAAATGTCACAAATTGTCATCACTCCCTCCACTGTCCACTCTCAGTTGACCCTCTGTGAAAGGGGAGCTGTCTCCTCCTCGAGGCAACCCAATCAAGGGTAGGTCGGTTGCATACAGGGCGGTCCCAGCCACACGTCGAGTGCATCTAACCCAACATTTTAATGCTACCTGCAGCAGAACCCTAGTACCCTGTATCTGGAATTTAGGGTTTAGGATTTTGGCTAGGAGCCCTCTGCAAGGGTGTAGTCTAGGTGTTCACAGTGTCTCCAGTCCTCTCCCATCTAGCCATTGGGACAGCCATTTGAGCTGTGCCGCCAGGTAATACGCCTCAAAATCCAGCGCCCCCAAGCCACCCGCAACCAGAGGCCTCCGCTGCACCGCCAGTGAAACCCTGTTCCACCCCCCCATCCCAGATTAGATCTCGTAGCAATGAGTCTCTTTGAACTATCTCTGTGGAATCACCACTGGGAGGTTAACAAAGTAATACAATAGTCTTGGAAGGATGACCATTTTGGACAGTGCCACCCGGCCACAACAATATACATGCCTTCAGAGAGCGAAGCGCTCGATTGAGGTTTCCCTCCATCAGATCTGCCTGTTTATGCAACACCTGTATTCCCAAGTATCTAAAGGAGCAAGGGGCACAATTAACACCCATCGGAAGGTTCCCCGATCTGGGCAGAGAAGGTGACAGTGGGAATATCTGAGTTTCGAGGGCATTAATTCGGAGTCTGGTCAGTCCTGTGAACTGCTCTAATATGGACATAGCATGAGTTATACCCTCGGTATACATCATCTCCTACGCCGACGACACCCAGCTGATCCTCTCCCTCACCAACGACCCCACCACCGCCAGAGCCAACCTGCACGACGGGATGAGAGACGTCGCCGACTGGATGAGGAACAGCCGCCTTAAACTGAACTCAGACAAGACGGAAGTCCTCATCCTGGGCTCATCACCCTCCGCCTGGGACGACTCCTGGTGGCCCCCGGCCCTGGGCACCGCACCCAAGCCAACGGACCACGCACGCAACCTGGGCTTCATCCTGGACTCCTCCCTATCGATGACCAAACAAGTCAACGCCGTCTCATCTTCATGCTTCAACACCCTGCGCATGCTCCGCAAGATCTTCAGATGGATCCCCACTGAAACCAGGAAGACCGTCACCCAGGCACTCGTCACCAGCCGACTGGACTATGGGAACACCCTCTACGCCGGAACCACAGCCAAACTTCAAAAGAGACTCCAGCGCATCCAGAACGCCTCCGCACGACTCATCCTGGACATCCCCCGACACAGCCACATCACCGTACACCTGAAAGACCTGCACTGGCTCCCCGTCAGCAAGAGAATCACGTTCAGACTCCTCACCCACGCACACAAGGCCCTCCACGACCTGGGCCCAAAGTACCTCAACGACCGCATGTCCTTCTACACGCCCACACGCCAGCTACGATCAACCAGCCATGCCCTCGCCACCGTACCACGCATCCGCAGAACCACCGCCGGAGGAAGATCCTTCTCCTACCTGGCGGCCAAGACCTGGAACTCCCTCCCCACTCACCTTCGGCGAACCCAGGACCATCTCGCCTTCAGGAAGCAGCTCAAGACCTGGCTGTTCGAGCAGTAACTTACCCCCTCCCCCAGCGCCTTGAGACCCTCCCGGGTGAGTAGCGCGCTCTATAAATGCCGTGATTGATTGATTGATTGATTGGGTGCCGCCTCTGATATATAACAATAGGTCATCTGTGTATAGGGAGATTATATGTATCTTCCCATCTAGGAGCAGTCCATGTCGCGTCCCTTCTTGTCTGAAGCGTTCTGCTAGTGGCTCAATTGCCAAAGCAAAAAGCAGGGGGGACAGAGGGCAAACCTGCCTAGTCCCTCTATGTACGGAGTAGGAATTGGAGACCACTCCGCCCGCTCTAACTCTAGCAGTGGGGTCCATATAAAGCAAGCGTACCATCGCAACCATCCTTCCCCTAGCCCCATACTTCTCATAACTTGCATTAGAATGTCCCTTCGTAGGGAGTCAAATACCTTTTCTAGGTCAACTGCCATTACTACTGCTTCCGGGTATGCGGAAATTCCTTGATGGAATAAGATAAGACATGATTCAGTCGTCTCAGGTTCCCGGAGGTCAATCCAGATGGAATAAATCAGTTTTGGTCTGTGTGGACCAAATCTGACATGTATGGGAGTAACCTTGTGGCCAAAATTTTACTGAGCACTTTGAAGTCTAAATTTAACATGGAGAGTGGGCAGAAGTCCGATGTGCCATCCAGACTCGCTTTAGTTTTGGGCAGTGGGACCACCATTGCCTCTTGTGTGGGGGCGGCAGCTGGCCCAAGCGTAGTGAGTCAGCATACATCTGCTCGAGGTGGGCGGTCACTACTGAGGCAAAGGTGGAGTAAAACTCCGCAGGGAGTCCATCTGGCCCCTGGGTTTTCCCTCTGGCCATATCTTCAATCGCCAAACATATTTTCTGTGCGGAAATCGTCTCTCCTCGAATCTTCTGCACAGACGGGTCCACCCCGTGAAGGCGTAAGGCCTCCAAATAGTCCACCATAAAATCCGCTGACACCTCTCCTGGTTTTCCATAGAGAGTAGCATAATATTCCCTAAATACGGTGTAAATGATTTTAGGTGATAAGACCACCTGCCGGTCAGTGGTCCGAAGGCTGGTGATAGGTGAGCCTCTGCTCTCTGGCTTAATCAGTCATGCTAGTAATCTCCCCGCACTTCTGCCCTCTACATGTTGTCTCTCCTGATAGGTTTGGGGATCTAATAAACACAAGCGTTCTAGAACATTGTTATGCTTACTCTTGGTGTCCGAGAGTTGTCTCTGGACCTCACAATCTGCCCCCAGTCTATTATTTAAGAAATGAATTTGTATTTCCAACGTATGGAGTTCTTTGTTAATTTCTCATTGTGCGCCCACTGTCTGTACCATACATTGGCCTCTCACCACCACTTTATAAGCCTCCCACTTTATTAGGGAGGTGCTTGCAGTGTTTTGGTTTAAGTGGAAATAGTTCGAGATGGAGGTGGATAGCTGTTGTCTACAGCAGTCGTCTGTCGGGCGCACCCTGTTCTAACATGTCTAACCTGGTGTGTAAGCAATAACATGGGGAATAAAAGAAGTATTCCCTCTGTTGACTATTGTGTAATCGCCAAAATAGCGTCCCTCTGGGTCAATGATTTAATGTGTTACTTGAAAGGGAGTACCTGGCTTTATTCACAACAGGGCACAACAGGGCACCCCTCAAATACGCCGAGTGTGTGGTAGCGAATAGTTGTCCCCGCCATCTACGGCGGATAGGGATAGGGAAGCCTTCCTCAGCCGTGAGGTGTGTTTCCTGAAGTATTACTATCTGCGCACCCCTACAGTGGATATAATTATAGATATTGTAGCGTTTATTGGGAGAACCCATACCTCGAATATTCCAGGACAGAAGTTTAACCTCCTTGGTAGTAGTAGTCTTGGTAATCATAGCTGTAATAGGTGTTCCCCTTTGCCCTTCCCTCCCCATTCTTTCTTGTGATTTGGTCTCAACGTCAGAGCAGGATTATATTTCATAGACCCCAGAGTAGTAAACAACAAATTACACAAACAAACTCCCCATCCCAAGAGCAGCCAAGCAACGGCCAGTCGCCCAAACCTGCAAACAAACAACCACATTACAGTGAGAACGCCGCCCTCAGCTTTTCCAGCGGGTCACACTGATGGGGGAGGTTAAGGAAGATCAGGGACGTGGGGCCGGTCCCGGCTCACAGTGTATGCTGGGGGTTGGCCAGCTGGTTCCCAGGGGTGCGTTCATGCCCTCCCTCTGGGATACTAGCCTTACATATGTATCATCTCAGCACTTGAACCATTTATATAATGTCATCAGCAGAGATGGGGATTTATTTATAAAGTTTTATATAGCGCAAACATGACCCATGAGGGTATCAGCGCGCTTTACAGATGATCGGAAGGAATAAATAGGAAAGCAAACAACAACATCAAGAGAAGTACAGAGTGGATGACTCGTTTCCTGTAATGTCCTCTGAGTCCGTTGTTAGGTCTCTCTGTTCTTAGGACGTATCCGACACTCTGTCAGACTTCTGTGGTGACATGATCTGTGCCACCGCCTGTAGTGTCGCCTTCCTGTCCTGCTTTGTTTGGGATGCTGTAGGTTTCTGCAATTGTGTCTTTCTCCTTGTACGTCGCTGCCTCTTCCTGACGGCACACTTCGTCGCTCGGGGACCCGAGTGGGGTTTGGGCAGGGGCGCCCCTTTTTTATACGCCTCTAGCCAGGCCCATGTGTCTTCTGGGGAGTCACAGAAGTGGGTGGCTCCATCAAGGATGATTCGGAGATTCGCTGGATACACAAGGGAATACTGAAGTCCCGCCTCTCGGAGAGCTCTCTTGGCTTCTATAAAGGATGCTCGCTGTGCCTGCACCCTAGCTGTGAAATCCGGGAGCAGCAATATTCTGTTATTGTCCAAGGCGTAGGGGCCATGGGCCCGGGCCTGCTGCAGTATCGTGGTCCTGATAGTAAAGGAGCCTAGCCACTATGGGGTGAGAAGGCCTTCTGGGCACTGGGGGTGCGCAGGGACGCGATGCACCCACTCTGGTGTAAAGAACTGGGAGAGGCAGTCTTGAGCCATTTCAGTTCTCAGCCAGTTTTCCAGATATGCATGTCAGGGCCCTCAGCGCCCTCCGTGATACACACGAGCCTTATGTTGTTGCGTCTACTACGCCCTTTGGCATCTTCAGCGCGCTTCTCCAGCACGTCACCCTAGTTGTGAGTTCTTCCAGTTGGGAGGCTGTCGACATTTGCTCCAGCCATAGCTCCACCACTGCACCTTCCACATCCTTTACTCTGTCCGCTAGTTTGTGGTGCTCTGCCTGTAGGAGCCCCAAGCCCACCAAGACAGCTCCAATATCTTGCTGAAGAGCCGCCTTGGTGTCGGCAATTGCACCTAATACTTTGTCAAGGTGCAGGTGGAGCGAGGCCTCTGTATTAGTAGTCTTGCTGCCCTCCTTCTCTGAGGGTTGTGGGGAGGGTTCTCTTGTGTTGGGCTGCGTGCCCCCAGGCTTCAATTTCTGCCTGCGCATTGTGGCACACGGATGAATAAGGTCGTGGGACAGAGTTTTGGGAGTGCCGCTGCTCCAAGTATCTCTAAGAGACTCTGCGTGCTAGTCTCAGTATGCAGTTTATCTATTTAGGTCTCAGGGCCACAGTTCACTAAAGCAGTCTCTTTGTGGGCTTCTCCAAATTATGCCAATTCAGGCGGTTACGAAGAGTAGGGGCTTAAACAATTCCACGGCTGGTAGCTGCCCCTTGGGCAACCCCAGAACCCCTCACAACTCGGGGCCGCCCCTGTCCAGAAGAGACACAGCTCAGGGGAAGCAGGCTCTCCTCCCTCGGTCCGGTGTATTATCACTGCGAGGGGGCGTGCAGCCCAGGCCGGTCCTCACTCACGCATCCGGGGAGGCACAGTCGCCCCCCAGCACTTCATATCATGAGCCCTGTCCCTCCCATCAGGGGGGCCCCACCAGCACCTCCAACAAGACCAGGCACAGTCTATTGATTGTTACAGTCGCTCCAGTGCCGAGGGTAAGTCTGCAGCACCCTCCAGTCCGTGGCAGTGGCCCCGACCTCCCACGTTGGCACCGGACCATCTCTCTTGTCAGGGGGAGGCCACCTCACCCGTCTCCCCCATCCTCAGCCTCGGATCTCGTCTCACCTCCAAGCCGAGCCTCAGCTGTTTTGTAGGTCCACCACTGAGTCGCAGGGCCAGCGGGCTGCTATGACCTCACAGAGCAGTCAGCCCAGATGGCCCTATCCTGGGGGGCAGGGGGCCTTCTCACCTTCTGTCATGCCGCTGTCACCTCCCAGGATTTGCTCTCCAGCAGTCCGAGGCCCCCACCTTGGGCGCTATTCTATGGCGCGGGGGCCTCCAATGTCCCGTGGCTTCTTGGCCTCTTGTCGGGTCTCCCAATGTGTTTGCGCCGTAGATTCCTCTGGATCCCTGTGGGCCAGCCCCACCCTGCGGGGCTCCTGGGCTGCCCGCAGCAGCCACAGATAAAGTGCAGGCAGAGCTTTAAGTGGGGGGGGGTGGGTCTGTGGGGGTCTGAGCACCACCAGTTTTTTGTGGGGGGCCTCGAAAGGGGTCTCTAGGGGGCTCTATTTTCGGGCCTCAAAGGTCAAAGGTAGGGTGACCAGACGTCCCGGTTTTTGTTTGGTGTTTCGGGTGAGCATGCGCGCGCACTGCTTAAGGCGTGACGTCATTGTAGCAGGAAGGGAAATCCTTTGAAGAGAGACACTTTCTCTCGGGATTTCCCTTCTCTTTGAACACGCAGTGCCACCTACGTCATCGTGCCAGCCATCGGCACAACAACAGCTGGTTAGAACCGGCACGACCCTGCTTTTACGGCCTGCAGCCCCTCGAGCTGTGTTGTGTGCCCGAGGCCGGGTTTGCCGCTCTGAGAAGGAGCCTTGAAAACACCCTGCCGGTATTCACCACCGCCGGCCCGGGATCGTCATTTCCACGCTCATTTCCGCGCTCGGATTGGTCACAGCAACGAGGGTTTCCCCCAGCAATGCGGAGGTTTGTCAGGCGGAGCTACATTGAGTCTGGAGAGGCGCGAGGCGTCCCCTAGCAACCGGGGTTCCCTCGCGCTCGTCATCGAGGAAAGGAGCTGAACCTGAGGCCGAGGCGTGTCCCACCGGCGAAAGCGGCTTCACCGGAGATCAGCGCGGATCACAGAGCCCCCTTCACATCCTAAGGTAACCGGCTCCAACACGTGACCGGAGTTTGCACAGGGGGGGAGATTGTGATCACACGCGCTACCGGCGGGCCGCCGCAGGGGTGATTAAAGCTTGGTGACTTGACTATGGCAATCACGGGGGTGATTTGAGAAAGCACTATTTTTGTGATTTGAGAAAGCGCTATTTTTGTGATTGGGAAAACGCTACTTTTTTTTTTTAAACTTTATTTTGCATTTTAATAGTGCAGGGGAAGATGCTAGCAGGAGGCGAGTTGCAGGTTCCGGGCCTTTCTCCGCAGACTTCCTTCTCTCTCGGGTTCCCACCTGCAAAGGTGAGGCCGGCCCACTCTGGCGTCCTCCACTCGCAAGCCCATCTCGGAGTGTGACAAGAGTCACCCCCTCCACCTCTATAAAATGGCTCTGGGGGTATTTCACCCCACGGACGCCACAGAGCCAACCATCCAGTCGGGAATCGCAGGATGTAAATTAGGTTGGGACGGAGCTTCCAGCTTATGCGTCCGCCATGTTCATGGTCTCGGCCATGCCCCCCAACAAGCACATCTTCATTGGAGCCCCCCTTCATCACCGTGCCACACATGGAGCATGGCAAAGACCAATCCTCAAATCAGCACTGGCATCAAGACAACCTTGTCATGAATCTGAGTAATCGCATGCTGACTGCTTGCAAACTCATGATCTTGAATAAAGGGCTTGGTTTTGTTCCTACGCTTACAGGAAACACTTTCCAGATTCATCATGCGCTATCACAGTTCTTTCAGAAAATCAGATTACAATGTTTTTTTTCCAAGAGTGTTGAGACGAATACAGGGATCATTCCATCCAATACTAACCTGAGTAAGAAATCGACTTTTAACCCTCCAGCTCAAATGATTCCTCCAGAGATAATAACTTTAGAAAAAGCGGTCTTAAAGGACCTTGAATCTAATATGAAGCTTGCCAAGGAGCCATTCCATAACCTGTCAAAACAGGAACAGCTGCTCTGAATACACTCAGCATGGATGAGTCCATCACCATCAAACAGGCAGACAAGTGAGGGGCAACAGTGACTTTGGATACTGCAGTATATTGAAATGAATGTTTGAAACAACTAGGCATGAAAGCAAAATGTGACCCTACCAAAAGGCTCCTTAATACCATCAAATTGATGGTAGAGGAGGCAAAAGACAACGGTTGGTTGACAGCGAAGGAGGCTTAATTTTTGGTCAACAACAATCTAGTCACTCTATACTTTTGTATATTTCCAAAATTCATAAACCAAATTGTCCACCAACTGGCAGACCAATTATTTTAGAGATTGGGTCATTTTTCGGACCCGTTTCCCAGTTTGTGGATTTTTTCTTGCGACCTTTGGTCCGGGAAATGCTGACCTTTCTCCAAGATACTAAAGATGTATTATGCCTTCTGTCTGATGTGCCTTTTGACACAGAAAACGACTTCTTGGTCTCCTTCGACGTTGAGTCAGTATACACCTGCATCCCACAGGACCAGACCCTGGCCACTGTGGGGACGCTACTACAAGTCAGAAGCCTTGTGGCTTTGACTCCTGTTTCCTTCATCATGAGGTAAGCGCATGTAACAATGAAAGACAACTTTTTTCAGTTCGAGGATTGTCTGTACCTCCAAACGTCTGGGTCTTCGATGGGCAGCACTTTTGCCCCGAGCTTGGCAAATTTGTATATGCACTCTTTTGAGGTGGACAAGATCATAAGGCCGGACAACCCGTACTGCTCCATAGCCCTGTGAAAGCATTACATTGAGGATATTCTGGTCATATGTCATGGTAATGCTAACTCCATCAATGCTTTCCATCACTGGCTAAATTCCTTGAACCCATTCTTGAAATTTACATGTGAGTTCAGTAAGGAGCATCTTCCATTTTAGGATCTGTTGATCTATCCCTCCTCTGGGGTCTAGAATTATAACTCGATAAAAAACCAATGGCGCGTAATTTCTTACTATCATATGAGAGCTACCACCCGAGATCTTTGCGAAATAACCTCTTCTTTGGGCAATTTTTGCACCATAGACTGAATCGTTCTGATGTCCAGAAATATAAAGCACATGCCAATACTCCATACTACCATTTGGTGGAGAGGCAATATCCACCATCATTGGTATTCAAACTGGCCAAGAGAGCAAGAAATAATAGTCATGATGCACTGCTAGAGATTCATCCTACTAAAGAACCCACAGTACGTTTAGTATGCGTCAATACATTTTGCAGTTTCTCTGGCCTGATTAAAAAATCAACTAACTAGAATTGGCACATCTTGAAAAAAGGGGTTAAATCTCTTCCACCCCCACTGTTTGCCTTTAAACGCAGTGCAAACCTGAAGGACAAATTGATACATAGAAGGCACAGACCCACTTACAGTGACAGTGGCAGACAGGATACACTCTGGGGTCTGGCCCCTGTGGAAGGACTCTTTCCCTGTGGATCATGTGCGGTCTGTGCTCAGACCACTTACTCAACAGAGATCGACATTGGCGCTACAAGACCATGGGAACAGAGGCAGCATACGAATTGCAACAGTGAAAAATTGATCTAATTTAACTCTTGTCCATGTAGTCTGAAGTACATCGGATGACGACAGGAAGAGTGAAAACTCGGATTATGGAACACAAAAGTACGATCGGATGTAACAAACAGGCAACCAAACTGACTTCCCATTTCCTTGAGCACACAGACAAATTACACTGGACAGTCCTGGATAAACCCAACATACAATCTTTTGTCAGTAATATCATACAATATATTTTCATTAAGGAACAAAAGTGGGTACACAGACTACTTAGTGGCAGGTACGGCATGAACGATGAGATCCGCTGGTCATCCATTCCCTGAGTTCTCGTGGGGTACGCATGATTAGAAAAATCTGTCTGCTGGGGACCAAGGTTCTTCTGGTCCCTATGCCTTATGGTTACCATCTTTAAACCATGTTCTAAAATGCCATTGGCTGCACATCTGATGGTTTAACCACCTGATTAAAGGGCACAGCCCCTTTGAGACTTATTATTAAAAGTGACTCCTGACACGCCGCCTTAAGGGTTGAACCTTGATTCATAATATGCCAACAATGCTTCTCACACAAACAGTAGTGTGGTGCTACTTACTTGCAGTTTCACCAACATGACACTATGGACTTTAGCTGACCCCTGAATAGTGTGGGTTCGTCCGTCCAGTGACATTTTTCAGGGCATTGAAATAAACTTTTATGTAGACACTGGCATTGCAGACATTGCCGTTTTCTATTATAGGATTACAACTCCCAGCATTTATAGTCATGTGAACGATATAATAAACACTGATCCAATTGGAAGGCTTTATTATTAATACGCTGCCCATGGCCTAGTGACTATTGTGGGTACAATTGATCCATGCTAGATATCCACCGGGAAGGAGCATAAACCACCTTTTGAGTTAAATACTGAAACTACAACTGTTGCCAGCCCTGGAACTATAACTACATTTACCAGCATCTCTTAGTCACATGACCTCGAGAAGGCAAATTAACCATCAAACGGTGCGATTATTAAGATATTGCATGTAGTTTTACTTATGGGGGTTCTATTTATGGAATGCTGCATTTTCCTGTTTATGGAATGCCGCTTTACAACGTTATAAATTCACCATTGTGGTATATGAATTTCCCATGTCCATCCCTGTAAATATGGCAATTGTTGTGAATTTTATAACCGATCTGGAAAAAATGAATGTGTTACTGTAAATATTTTTTAATGACTTCTTGTTTTAATGTAAAATGTACTTTTATGGTCCTTTGTGGCCGAAATAAAGTTTATGGAATGGAATGGTATCTGAATTTGAAATATGAGCCTGATCGCACCATTCCATGGAATTACAATTCCTGACACCTTGCTGTCACGTGACGCAATCATCACAAGTGACGAGGTCGCAACCTATTGTATGATTGGCCACTTTCACACGAATAGGGTACCTTTATAAGGTCGGGTTATACCTTTCCCGACGTGGCACGTAGCTGTACTCTACGAATCTCAAGGTATGAGCCCTTATTGATGCATTGTAACGCTCCAAAGTGCACGGCATATGTGCTTTCTCACAAAGCATGAGTTAAGCTTTTTACAGCGCCCAAGTTTGAATTTTAAATTATCTGTGCTCCTGATTCTTTTTAAATAAGCTGGGGGATGTTTATTATGACATATGTCAGTGCACCATTCAATTGATGCATTGTAACGCTCCAAAGTGAACGGCATATGTGCATTTTGGTCAAAGCATGAGTTAAGCCCTTTACAGCACCCAGGTTAAAAATTTAAAATTTCTGGTGCTCCTGATAAGTTGAGGGGCGTGTATTATGACAAGCATCAGTACCCCGTAACATCCGTTTATGAGCTTTTGCTTGGTATCGATTAAACAATATGGATGCTCTTCATGCCGGCACCTCATTTTCAAGCCTTTTAGTCACAAACACTGATCTTTCCACGTAGCCTGGTTGGCTACCTGTCTGGCGTGAGCTCTCGTATAGTCAACAGCTCTTACTACAAACCCTGCTGTTCTAGTGCCCTCATTTCATTTGCTTAACCTAGGATTGCAAACATTCACCAATAGTCAACATGCTTGATGTATGGCCTGGTCTTTTTAACTTCAAAGCCTAAATGTTCCCTGTCTTGTAGTACATATTGGCATGTATATAATTAGATACACAGTTGTTTTTAAGATGTTTTGATGTAATACCATGAGCCTTCCCTTTTCCCGTGTTCCTGTTTCTCATCCTAAATGCATCTATTTAGGATAGAGAGTACCTTTAGCACCACGTCTGGGATACGTTGGAGGCATGATGCCCGACATGAGCGGGGAAGTCTTATTTCCTTCTTCAAAAATACATTGACATCATGTTATATGATTGTATAGAAATGAAGACACCAACCTAGTCCTGTTCTAATCTATCTTATAGTTGTGGTGGTAGTAATAATTGAGTTGCACATGTTTTGTTTATAGGAGACCGCTAATGGATCCTACATTATGTGGACTGCCACAAGATCGCTGGTTTTGTATACACCTTTTCAATAACTTTTCTAATTTCTCAAGCAGAAGCAACAACCATAGGTCCTGAGGAAGGCCGCCACACCTCTCTCTGAGGGTATTAGGCTGAAACATGTCGACCTAAAAATCTTGCTTGACAAAGAAGCAGGTTATATATTGATATCCTGCATGATTCTTGTTTTCAATCCTGGCCCAGGGACGCACTAATAAAATCTTTCTGGCATACCCTGTATCTAGTTTTAACCATCACAATTGTTTCTAGATAATTCTTTGCTCAGTCTCCCTCATCACACGTAGCTCATTCAAAAGGTAATTAGTATACCTCTTTCTTACAAAACATCCCTGAGCTCCTCTCTCTCAGAGAGGGGGTTGTAGCCCGCACCATGACCAGGCTTCACGGTGCGCGGAGGTTACCCAATGATGAAGAATGCCACCATTGGTGGGTGAGAGAAATCGTCCTTGAAAAGGAATACTCCACCTTCACTAGGTCACCTCATCTCTTTTTTTCCCTCATCTCTTTTGTCTTCCTTGTAGACCCAGTATTATTTTTGTTGTGGTTAAATATTTAAAAAGTTGGAAATATACTTTTTAGTTTTACATGTCCTGATAGTAAAAAATTCTTAAATGTATTTTTCACTATTGCAAGGCCTACCTCTCCCATAGGATAATATTGAAGATACCTTATTACATTTGATAAGTGTAATTTCCAAATGGGAACAGGCCATCAGTTAATGTCTGATGTCTTTCTTTAGAATTGTAATGAAAATCCTAACTTATGATGAAGTCGTATTTTAAATTACAATTTTGAAAATGCCACTTATAGCAAGTTGGCATTTTCCTGCCTTAGCCATATGGTGCCTGCAGACTGTCTCTGGGTCACATGACTGGGTGCAGTTGACAGTTGGGCTTTGTGTATTCCTCCTACAGAGTCACATACAATAGAGAGCTTAGGTGTGCCTGGATGGGCCATTACTGGCAGGATGAGAGGGAGGCACTGGGCCCAGCCCCACTTACACTTGAATAAGCTCTGTTCTGTCTCCGCACAAAGGGCTGCATACACCCTGTAGTTAGTCTAGAGCCAGAGACAGGAAGACAGGGCACCTGCACACTTCAAAGGCCTGCCTCTAACAGCTTCTCCTCACTTCAAAGGCACAACTGGGTATAGAAACTGGACCTCAGACACTAACTCTTCAGTACACTTCTGGACCTGTGGATACGCTGCCCGAAAGAAGGACTGCTGTACTGATGAAAGGACTGCAACTCTGCTGGACTGCTGCTCTGAGGACTGCTGCTCCGCTGAACTGACTTGCTGCCATCTTGCTTGGGTAAGAAGGACTGGACCTGCATCTCTTGAACCCAGGACCCCAGAGTGACTTGAAGGACTAGTTGGCAGGCCTCCTGATCTGAGGAGATCAGGGATATAACAGGCTTCCAACAATCCTGCACCTTGACTCTGCTATTTGTGAGTCAATCCTGCCAAGTGGTGTAACCCCAATCCTGGATGCTAGGAAGTGGGCTTAAGGTGCTCTGCCAGCCTCTGTGATCCAGTGGAACTGCTGAATCTTCTCTGCTGCTTGGAGCAAACCTGAGCAGAACATCACATCGCTGCAGCTGCATGGATTGGACCCGTTGGCAAAGACCCACATCGCAGCCCATCAGAACTGCTGCTGCGCGATGCATCCTCAGCGCAGGCCCTTGCATTCCCCATCAATGGCAGCCTCAACAATAATAACGGACTCCACATCGCAGCCTCACAGTTCCTCAGAACCGACGCATCGCCTTGACTCCAATACACATCCACAATGACTGACATCATATTTCAAGCCCTAGTTGATGGGATCGCCGACAACGATGCAGGAGCTTGCACCGCAGCCTCACCACATATCAGAGCTGAGACATCGCTTTGGCTATGCAACACATCTTTGATGAGGATCCTTGCAACGCTCCCCAAACCAGGATTTAAGGTATTTTGTTCAGTGGGGCCTAACTGCCTCCCTGTAGCTAGCCTGTGCTCTATCACAGTCTGCCTGACCTTGTGACTTTGTCCCTGTCTTGCGCAACCAGATATCCAGAGTTGCCGCTTTGTGGTGCTATTTTTACAAAATTCTTTAAAATTCTGCATCTTCGGTTCTACTGATTGAATGTTTGTCATTTTGGTTTTGTTTTATTTATTAAAGAAAGTTCTATTTTTCTAACTTGGTGTGGGATCCTTTTTGTGTGGTGTTTTACCCTTTATTACTGTTTGAAGAATTGCACAAATACTTTACACATTGCCTCTAAATTAAGCCTGACTGCTTTGTGCCAAGCTACCAGAGGACTGAGAACAAGTTAATTTAGGGTTGGCTTGTGCCTCACCCTGACAAGGATTGTAGTTGTTGCTTGACCAGGGCTCACACCCCAGTTGACCAATAACCCAACTTCTTACAAGAACCATTACAAGACAGCCACCCACAGCATTGTTTAATTTTTTGTATTGCAAGCATATGCCCACCGTTTTTAGGTGGGCAGCATGTTTTCTTTTTTCTACCTTTATTCTTTTAAGCTATCTTGATTGTGTTGTTGAGTTTGTTTGTGTGTGTTTTACAGTGATTGCAAATTTCCTAGCCTCTGTTGTGTGTCAAAATCCTATTTGGGTGTAGCCTGAGGCAGTGCATAATCTGTTGCTTACAAGACATTTTGTTAACTAAATGGGGCTTGGAGCCTGTCCATTGGTTACCATTTATTGGCTTCATTGTCCCTCTTATTTGCTCATTCCTGATTGGCCAGCATGTCCCGGGCTCACTTTCTCTTCATTTGTTTTTCCTTTTCATGAAGCACTGACCAAGTACTGATTGCGCTTGTTTGTTTAGTGTCTTTATGCTGCTTGCACAGGGATTAAGATACTTTTTTTTCTTTTCCCTCATTGCCTTTGTTTTTTCTTATTCCTGTTCTTCCTCCCACGTCATTGTTTGTCTGTTGTTGCTTGCCTCGTCCCTCCGTGTTGTTGCTTTACCATTGTTGCGTCCCCCTTCCACATCCCATGTCATTGCTAGCCTGTTGTTTCTGCCCAGTGCCCCTTCTTCCCACCTTTGTGGTTGCTTCCCTCTCCATTGCTTCACTTTTTTTCCTTTCACCATTCGTGTTGATTCCACCATCCCTCCCACCGTATTGTTGCTTGTACAGAGTGAGAATGTGAATTATGTATTGGGGTGGATGGTAGTCCACCACAAATAATAATGTGATTATTCTTGCAAGGGCCAATAGAGGTTTCAGTAATTTAAATCATGAGCTCAACTCCTGGTACCTGTGTCACAGAGCAAACAGGCTTAACTTAAGAGAATGTTTAAACTGAAACAGTTAAAAAGTCGGTATTACTACACATTAAAAATCCATATTAATTTATAAAACTAGAGAATATTTTCCCTAAAAGAGAAACCTGAGATATGAATTTTTAAAGTTTCAGATAAAAATAGCGCAAAAGAAACACAAAGAGAAAACTGAGGACAGGTGGTCTAGAGAAACTGGGGCTAGAGTACGCTTTAAGACCGAGTGTGATGAATCGCAGGTCGGATACAGAGGCCAGGTTCATCCTAGGTGGAAGGTTTACTTTCTGACTTCGTCCTTGAAATGGAAGTCAAAACTCCTCAGTGGGGCAAGGCAGAAGGATGTGGCTGAGATGAGTTCCACAAGTCCGGATAGATCTTGGAAAAAGTCCCAATAAAACAGTTGACTTTTGGTGGGGAAGCTCTAAGTAGGAGAAATTCAAAATTCATGCCCAAGGAAGGTGCCTAGCCAGCCAAGTACTTTTGGTGTCTTTGCCTGGTGAAGATTTCTACCTTTCAACTCAACCACTTTTTTGTAGCTTGCATTCCTCCAGTGGAGAAAGGCTGGTGGATTTAATTGCTGCAGCTTTTTAGCACCTAATTCGATCACCCGCCCAGGTTTCAATACTATGTAAGTTCGCCCTTAATTAATTGCGGCTTGCGCTAATTAATCCCAGATTCTGCGCACCCCCGCACCCGTAATCCTTCCAGGATGCCTGCCTCATTTTACCACTCGGTACTTTTCAGATCCAGGAATACGACCGATTGGAGTCGCATTGAGAGCTCTCCCCTGCAGGATTAATCAGCGATTAAGCGCTTATCCGACCACCCGCCAAAACAATGGACTATAATAATAAGTGAACCCAGGGACCATAACTTAACACACTGTATAATGTTTTTTATAGATTCCTCTTGCTCACATACGCTCTGTCTTGAAGATGATATTAAGTCATTGAGATCGAAACGCCGTCGACCCCCTACAACAAGGAACTCTTTGCATTGTTTATAAGTTGTTAATTAGTGTTATGTTTCGTATAGAGGCCCTAATATAGACACCTTCATATATGCCCTATTATGGTCATAATCGTATATGCCCTATTATGGTCATAATCGTATATGCCCTATTATGGTCATAATCGTCTATGCCCTATTATAGTCATGATCTCCTATGCCCTAATATAGGCATGATCTTTCACCTACATTAGTTCCCTACAGTACACAACGAACTCTGTGGGTCGAACGTTATCTAGTCTGTGGTTAGAACACTGCAGGGTTTTTCCCGAACACAGGCCTACAATGTACTCATAAATTATGCATGAGCATTCACCTACTACATCTCCCGCATAATATGTATGTACAAAGTTCACCCCTGACGTCTTCCTCATGTCTAACAAAGACCAATACAATCCATACTGAGGGACGAGACACTTTAGGGTATAAATACACCACATCTTGCCACGGTAAGATAGAGGGAACCGAGACTTCCATGCTGACACACTGACCAGAGACGCTGAGGCTCCTGCATGCAGTCACTCCAGCTGACAGCAGTCTAACACAGCCCTTGCTGGGTGTCCAACTCGAGACCAGGACGGGGTCCCACACTCTCTCTATTCAGGTAATGGGGTTCGACTAAATCCTAGAAGGATTCTTGGCTCTTAGGCTTTTAGACCTACACATGCTAGGTACACTTAGGTACATCTAGTTAGGCATTGTAGGAGTATGCACACTTTTATATTGCTTTTTATATTCATGTATGTATTCATGATTCTTGCAATATGGTAGAACTGTACTACCCTTTCACTTTTATCGTACTGCTGATAATATATCTCTGCTATTGTCTGCTGGTTGTTGCAGCACATATATTCTACACCAGAATAACAACTGTTCAATAAATACTTATTGAAACGCCCAGACTGTTTATTCTGTGTAACTCTCTGAGACAAACCGAACAAGTAAGCACGAGTGACTGAGCGAAAAGTAGTACATTGTTTCCACAATTCTGAGGGATCAGGGTTGTCATGATCTAAGGTTGCCAGGAACTAATCTCTCCCCGATAAGAGGAGATTCTTGTGGCACTGTGAGCTAGCTAATGCAAATCTGGCTAACATACGCGGTGGGGGTGCACAGAGCCAGTCTGCCACCAAGCCCACAGTTTATGTTATCCAAATGCGCAGGTCCTGCAGGGGTACTATAGGAACTACACGACATTAGGAGTTTCCATCTTATGTTGTCAATGCGATGTATATATTTTAAAGTCAACCTCACTCACCACATCACGCTTGCAGTCACTTTTTTATGTGAGCACCTGAACTATTTTTGCATATTGTTGAAAATAAATAACGCGTTATTTGATTGGAGTGTGTCTCTGGCAACATATTTCCTTGCTGTTCCCTTTGGCACTAAATGTCCACTTCAATTGAAACATATTGATCTAATTCTCACGCAATATTTGTGTCTACTTTGGACCTTTTTGGCCACTTAGTTTCCGTTGTTTCCTAAAACATTGTATCACCCCAGGTTCAAAGATTGGGGTTCCGTTGCTTATCTTTCTACGCGAGCTGTAGTCAAGCAGGGCTCCACGAGGCTGGTTACCTATGCCACGCCTTCCCGCTAAAATGTATTTTCTGCTAAGGAAACCTTAGAATGAGAGCAACTTGAATCTTCGGCCCAGCAGCAATACACCTTCATTGTATTGACTTTGCAGGTTGGTCCCAGTCTTCTTACAGTTCTGACAGGATAGTTGCATGAAGTGTCGTGGAGCGGAGTAGAGTGATGTGGTGTGGAGTGGAGTGGAGTGTTAAAGAGTGGAGTGTGGTGGAGTAGACTGGAGTGTGGTGAAGTTTTGTGGAGTAGAGAGAAGTGTCATGGAGAGGTGAAGAGTGGAGTGGTGTTAAGTGGGGGGGCATAGAGTGGAGTAGAGTGGGGTGGTGTAGAGTGGAGTGGAGAGGCATAGAGTGTTACAGAGTGGTGTGGCATGGAGTTGAGTTGTGTGTCAGAGTGGAGTGGGGTAGAGTAGGGTGGCATGGATTTGAGTAGCATAGAGTGGAGTGGAGTAGGGTAGTGTGGAGTGGAGTGTCATGGAGTGGAATGTCGTAGAGTGAAGTGGGAATAGAGTGGTCTGAAGTGGGATAGAGAGGAGTGTCGTGGAGAGGAGTGTCGTGGAGAGGAGTGTCATGGAGAGGAGTGTCATGGAGAGGAGTGTCATGGAGAGGAGTGTTGTGGAGTGGAGTAAAATGTCATAGAGTGGAGTAACGTGTCATAGAGTGGATTAAAGTGGCGTAGAGTGGGGAGTGTACAGTAGAGGGACGTAGAGTGGAGTAAAGAGTTGTACAGTAGAAGGGCATAGAGCAGAGTAGAGTGTTGTTGAGTGGAGTGTTGTTGAAAAAGTGTCTAATTCACAGCTGTTAGTTATTAGTCAGGGGGCGAACACTATGACACTTATCTATGGGGCCCAGGACCTTAGGGACACCACTTAGTGGCCAGGGCTCACTCCAGGAGAAGCCACCAGCAGAGTCCCGGGCAGGTTTAGTTAGAACTGGTCAGGTGGATTCTTCATCAAAATGGTTTCTTGCGACTTTTGTGTTCCTGTAGCTCAACAGGAGGTCAGCCAACTGACCCTTGAAGTCCACTTCTCAGTCCTGGGTATATGTGGGAAAAGGTCCAATCTTTAGAGGTCTTCTCGCAGGTCACAACAACAGGTTCAGTGCCTCTTTTGTCTTCCACAGGTCCATAGGTGTTCTGAAGAGGGTACTGGGGGTGCCACATTTATGTCCAGTGCTAGTGTGGGAGTGGGGGAAACTCCTGGCCACTCCCTAACAAATGGGGTAAAACTTCACAGATGTGACCCTGTCCACTTTTTCAGTACTTCCTGTGTGTTTTACAGTAAACTATCCCACAGTGCACTTCTCTACCTAAGACATATCAGTACCTTTCTTTCCCTGTGTGGAGCACCCTGTCCCCACCCAGAGGTGTGACTAGGATAATGGGTGAACCCTCCCTTGTGGTTACTTCAAAGCCATTCTGAGGTAGCTCCCTCTCCCACTTAGTTTGGAGATAGGCTGGCTATGAGGAGAAAAGGTGGGAAATACATTTTACAGCGACAGGGTAAACTTCCTTTGCAGCTCAGGTAGGGGTGTGCACAGTCTCCCACGCCATCCTGCTTAAGAGAAAAACATCTCACCCCACCCAAGGCCTTTGTCCACTGTCTGGGAGCAATCCATATCTCACCACAGGAGAGCCATTAACAGTCAGGTGGCACTGAACACTAGCAGAAAAGCACATATGGCTCCGGCAGAAAAATTCCAGCAGCCTAAAAGTCCCATTGTTTAAACAGTAATATGAAATCTGAATTGACAATTAAGTTGGATTTTAATTTACTAATAAAATAAGCCCTTGAATCATTTTTGGAGCTGTTTCCAAGCTGAATGTCTGCATTATAGAGTGTTCTAATGTAACCCAGGGCTTCTCTATGGGAGATCAGCCTTACCTCAGTGAAGAACGACTCTGGAGATTTTTCACTGCCGGGGCATCTCAAACATAAGTACACATGCCCTACATTTTACATACAATGCACCCTGCTCTACTGTAATATAGGGACTACTTTGGGGGTGATTTATAGGTATTGACAAGCTTTGACAAAGCCAATAAGTCTCACCTATGCAAGAGCTATTGGCTTTGACAATGTGTTTTAGCTGTGTTGTACACAATCGTGACTGCTGTTCAGCAAGGCTAAAAGGAGAGTGGCCTGCAGTCTCATAGAGTGGAGTGTCATGGAGTAGAGTTTTGTGGAGTGTCATAAAGTGGAGTGTCATGGACTAGAGTAGAGTAGAGTGGACTGTCATGGAATGGAGTGTGGTGGAGTGTAGTGGAGTTTTGTGGAGTAGAAAAAAGTGTAATGGAGTGGTGTAGTAAAGACTGTTCTAGAGTGGGGTGGCGTAGATGGAGTAGTGTGTCAGAGTGGTGTCGTGTAGTTCCTATAGTACCCCTGCAGGACCTGTGCGTTTGGATAACATAAACTGTGGGCTTGGTGGCAGACTGGCTCTGTGCACCCCCACCGCGTATGTTAGCCGGATTTGCATTAGCTAGCTCACAGTGCCACTAGAATCTCCTCTTATCGGGGAGAGATTAGTTTCTGGCAACGTTAGATCATGACAACCCTGATCCCTCAGAATCGTGGAAACAATGTACTACTTTTCACTCAGTCACTCGTGCTTACTTATTCGGTTTGTCTCAGAGAGTTACACAGAATAAACAGTCTGGGCGTTTCAATAAGTATTTATTGAACAGTTGTTATTCTAGTGTAAAATATATGTGCTGCAGCAACCAGCAGACAATAGCAGAGATATATTATCAGCAGTACGATGAAAGTAAAAGGGTAGTACAGTTCCACCATATTGCAATAATATTGGTTACATACATGAATATATGAAATGCATTATAAAAGTGCGCGTACTCCTACGATGCCTAACTAGATGTACCTAAGTGTACCTAGCATGTGTGTAGGTCTAAAAGCCTAAGAGCCAAGAATCCTTCTAGGATTTAGTTGAACCCCATTTCCTGAATAGAGAGAGTGTAGGACCCCGTCCTGGTCTCGAGTTGGACACCCCGCAAGGGCTGTGTTAGACCGCTGTCAGCTGGAGTGACTGCATGCAGGAGCCTCAGCGTCTCTGGTCAGTGTGTCAGCATGGAAGTCTCGGTTCCCTCTATCTTACCGTGGCAAGATGTGGTGTATTTATACCCTAAAGTGTCTCGTCCCTCAGTATGGTTTGTATTGGTCTTTGTTAGACATGAGGAAGACGTCAGGGGTGAACTTTGTACATACATATTATGCGGGAGATGTAGCTGGTGAATGATCATGCATAATTTATGAGTACATTGTAGGCCTGTGTTCGGGAAAAACCCTGCAGTGTTCAACCCTCAGAGCTCGTTGTGTACTGTAGGGAAGTAATGTAGGTGATAGATCATGCCTATATTAGGGCATATGAGATCATGACCATAATAGGGCATAGACGATTATGACCATAATAGGGTATATAGGATTATGACCATATTAGGGCATATACGATTATGACCATATACGGCATATATGAACATGTCTATATTAGGGCCTCTATACGAAACATAACAGGGGAGTAGAGTAGAGTGCAGAAGAGTAGGGTGGTGTGGAGTAGAGTGGCATAGAATGGAGTGGAGTAGAGTAGGGTGGGATGCAGTGGAATGTCATAGAATGGGGTGGAGTGGGATAGAGTGGTCTGGAGTGGGATAGCGAGGAGTGTCGTGGAGAGGAGTAAAGTGGAGAGGAGTAAAGTGGAATGGAGTAAAGTGTCATAGAGTGGAGTAGAATAGTGTAGAGTGGAGTGGAGTGGCATAGAGTGTGATGGAGTCTTGTGGAATGGCGTAGAGTAGAGTGGCATAGAGTGGATTGACATAGGGTGTAGAGGAGGGGCATAGAGTGGAATGTTGTAGAGTGGAATAAAGTGTCCTAGAGTGGAGTAAAGTATTGTAGAGTGGAGAAAAGTGGTATAGAGTGGAGTGGCATGGAGGGGCTTAAAGTAGAGGGGTGTAGAGTGGAGTAAAGTGTTGTACAGTGGAAGGGCATAGATCAGAGTAGAGTGTTTTCGAGTGCAGTGTCATTGAATGGAGTGTCTTTGAGTGGAGTGTCTTCGAGTGGAGCATCGTGGAGTGGTGTAGAGTGGAAGGGCATAGACTGGAGTACAGTAGAGTGGTGTAGAGTGCAGTGTCAAAGAGTGGAGTGGAGTAAAGTGTTGTAGAGTGAAGTAAAGTGTCATAGAGTGGTGTGGAGTGGTGTAAAGTGGTGTAGAGTGGAGAGATGTAGAGTGGAGGGGTGTAGAGTAGTGTGCCATGGATTGGCGAACAGTGAAGTGGCATAGACTGGAGTAGAGCAGAATAGAGGAGATTAAAGTAAATTGGCATAGAGAGGAGTGTCATAGAGTGGAGGGGCGTAGAGTGACATAGAGTGGAGTACAGCATCATTGAGTGGAGGAACATAGAGTGGAATAAAGTGGAGTGGAGTGGAGTGGCATAGAGTTGAGTAGTGTGGCCAAGAGTTAAGTGGTGTAGAGTGTCTTAGAGTCAACCATAGTGTAGTAGAGTGGAATGGCGTAGAGTGGATTGGAGTGGAGTAGAAAGTCCTAGAGTGAAGTGACGCAGAGTGGAGTGGCATAGAATGGAGTGTCATATAGTGGCATAGTATAGAGTGAAGTAAAGTGTTGCAAAGTGGAATAAAGTGCCGTAGAGTGGCATGGAGTAGCATAGAGTGGAGTAAAGTGTCATAGAGTGGAGTGGTGTAGCATGGAGTGTCATACAGTGGGGTGAAGTGACAAGGAGTGTAGTAGAGTTGAGTGCCATAGAATGGAATGTCATAGAGTGGAGTAGAGTTGAGCGGCGTAGAGCGGAGTGGGGTAGAGTGGAGTGGCATAGAGTGGAGTGACATGGAGTGGTCTACAGTGGCCTAGAGTGGAGCAGATTGGAATGGCATAGAGTGGAGTAGAGTGCCATAGAGTGAAGTGGTGTAGACTGGAGTGTCATAGAGTAGAGTAGAGTAGAGTAGTGTGTCATGGAGTGGCATAGAGAGAAGTGGCATAGAGTGACATTGAGTGGAGTAGAGTAAATTGTAATAGAGTGGAGTGGAGTAGAGTGGAGTGGAGTAGAGTAACATAGAATGGAGTACAGTGCCATGGAGTGGCATAGAGTGGACTGTGCATGATGTGGTTGTGCACTGCCATTGCATACAACACATTTTCAATTGAAATGCCCAATACATTTGCACAGACATATAGTTTTACTAATATAAAACTATACACTGCACAAACAATAATGTGTGGAAATGGCATCACCTAGTGTACTGATTTGTTTTGATCGTATTACAATATTTGTTTCCAGAAAAAATCAGATATACAAAAAAGTGCTTCATTTGTGCTTTCCTAATTCTGATATATTCTGAAATATTTGCATAATTCACTTACAGACATTTACATTTTGTTGCAACATTCCCATTCACACACCCAAATTGTCAGATAAAGCCTCTCACTTGAAGTCAGAGAAAGAAAAGTAAACACCAAGCTCCCTTGGAAGACAGAGCCTGACATTCCCTCTGTCTTTGAATGCATAATAAATGTGACAAGATAAGAAGAACATTTGAAGGCCTGTTTACAGAAAGCAAGCACTTGTGGAAGAATATGGAAAATAGGCTATGCTTCACAGGCGGGACAATGACATGCTGGACAGCCTAAAACAAATAAAGTCAGCAAAAATAAAGCAAGCAAATGCGAGTTACAAACCACAAAACCAATGGTAAGCAATGGGCGGAATGCATTCTTAGGTCAGCTTTCATAATGTCCCAAAGAACTCTTTAGGTAGGCTTCAACCTAAAAGGGAAAGTTTGGGCCTGGCAAAATGTTTATTCTGCAAAGTCAACTTGTACCCAGGCAGCAGGGGCAGGTCTGGAGACATGCTTTGCATTGTCACTTTAGTGGTGGCATAGTATGTGTTGCAGTCCACTAGTAACATTTAACTTCCAGGCCCTGTGTACACTTTGGTTCAGTATACTATGGACCTATAGATACATGAATTATGCCAATCAGGAGTGTAGGCAATTTCAACATGTTTTAGGGGTCAGGGCACATGCACTGGGGCATGGTTAGCAGTGACCCAGTGTGTAGTATTTTAAAAAACAACAGCAGCATCAGTCCAGAAAAAATGGGGTGACCATTCAATAAGAGACATTTTCATACACCTCATGGCACCCACCACCATACAATGCTTGTTTAATAGTAGCCTAAGCCAATTGCATGGATCAGCTGTGTGAGGACAGAAACAGACAATGTGGGTTAATACTTCAGACTTGTACCCACAAAGACAGTTAGTTTTTGAGACTTTGCTGTATGCTGACTGTGGGCGTGCAGAAAAATCCGATACCAGTAAACCGACATTTGATTGTTTTAGCCATAGAGTGGGATAGGTTTGGTATTTCCTTTTTGGGAAAACTCCCCACAATATAATTTGAATGCTTGTTTGCATTTAGGATCAGACTCCCTTAAAAAAGACAAAAGCTTTAGCTGTTATTTCATAAAAAGGTTAATTGCATGATTGCGTAAATAGGTGACTTCAGGGCACTGGGTGGAAATCTATATCCCAAAACCAAGAAGGAAACAATAGTGCAATAATTTCCAAGAAAAAAAGTAATCATAAAATTTGTGGAGGGAGGGAGGAGATGGACCAGATGTGACCTGCATTAGCATGTGATGTGGGGTGAGAGAGAGGATGGTTTATGGTTTCCTTTGAAATAAAAGGAGGAACTGTAATAAACTAAACAAAATGGTGATAACAAGGCCTCCCGTGCTTTGAGCTTGGATTGAATAGGATTCGTAAGAACTGCAAGTGAGAAGAGGCACATAGCAAAAAAATATACACACACCATGCAGCACCGCATCCTTTAATCCATGTTTTTTTCTCCAAACACAAAGCTGAAGGAGAAATGATGGGAACTAGGGATAGAGGAGAGGCTAAGAAAAAAGTGAGTGAAAAAAACGTTAATGCCATAGAAATAAATTCTAACGGGATGAAATATACCCCTTTGTCAATCAGTACTCCAATTGCTTATAAAGATTATTAGTTGTTAAAAAAAAACGTGGTTTCTCTTATATAACAATTTGCAGTTCATAAATGTAACTGGGTTTGACGCTCTTCCACAAAAAAAAAATATATATAAGGTATAATAAATTCAGACAGCTCAGTGACAAAATAATACATCCGTCCTCTAAATTCAGGGGCAGTTTATATAAACTCGGAATACAGAATGTTTCATAAAGAATATACATTGCATAAACTAATTCCCTAAGAAGTTAATTTTCATTTCAGAATCACAACATAATTTGGCAGAATGCCTCAAAATTTCTGCTTGGAGACCCTGCCTTACTGGATCGAGAGAAACAACTAAGAATTATGTACACAAATAAAGGTATAAACAATGTATTTGAGACTGTGTGAGTGTCGGTTCTCATATGGTAAGCTGCTAACAATGTAAGCAAAGTATCCTTCCTCCCACCGCCGCCCCCAACATTCAGTGGTGCATTTTTTAAGCATAATTAAATGGTCAAGATATGTCATTGGCTTAGATATTGATGAAAATTAAAGGTGTGATTTGCCAGCATGTGTAGTAAATCCTTCTCTTGAACACAGACTTGCTATTTTTGAGGAAAAAGAGTAAACGAGGTTGCCGTTTTTTAGGTCGAGCCTAGCGCAGCGCGCAGGCGCTGCTCTAGGAGAGGGCCTATTGGAATCACTCCAGACATTCAGAAAGCTTTCAGAAAGCTTGTGCGTGTGGTTTTCACATTCTATTGGCCTTTGCGTGTGGCTTTCAAAAAATGAAAGCACGCAATTGGCCAAAGGCGGGGTCTGACGCAGTGGCGTCACTAGGGGGGTGAGGGGGGTGCGGACCGCACCGGGTGACACCATCACATGGGGTGACACCTTTCCTAAATGAGACTATTTACTAAATAGTCTCATTTGGGAAAGGTGTCACCCCATGTGATGGTGTTATGGGGTAAGTCGTGAGGGGGTGACACCATGAGTTACCTAGTTACCGCACTGGGTGACACCAACCCTAGTGACGCCGCTGGTCTGACGACACTCAGCTGATCCTATCCCTGGACAAAGATTCTACGTCGGCAGAAGCAAACTTCAAGCTCTGCTTCTCAGCAGTTATACAGTGGATGAAAGATAATCATCTCCGGTGTAATACGGATAAGACAGAAATCCTCTTGATAGGGAAAGACAATCCCTTTCAACCCAGGGCCTGGTGGCCGGAGGATGTCACAGCTCCCCCCTCTACTGTTGAAGTAGCAAAAAATCTGGGAGTACTATTCGATGCTTCCCTTTCTTTCAAACCTCATGCACTAAAAGTGGTAGGGACCTGTTTTGGGTTAATCAAAACTCTAAAACATTTTTTTGATTTGATCCCCTTAACGGCCAGGAAAACAGTGGCTGTGGCGTTGATTCTTTCACGCTTAGACTATTGCAACAGCCTTTTTGCAGGGATCAATAAATCAACACTGAAGAGATTACAGGTGGTCCAGCACGCGGCAGCCCGTCTGGTCCTGAAACTTCCTCGCAGGGCCTCCGCATCGGCGTCTCTGAAATCTCTCCATTGGCTCCCCTTACATAAGAGAATTTTATTCAAAATCCTCTTAATCACTTTCAGAGCAGCACACAAATAGGGTCCAACCTACCTGTCAGCAAGATGTACCCCTTACACTACAATTAGGACCCTCAGATCTTCTTCAGCACATCTTCTTAAAATCCCCTGCTAAAGATATAAAACCCGGGGAGGGAAATCAGTAACAGTGTTAGGAACCAAAGCTTGGAACCTCATGCCAGACAAACTGAGATGCCTAGAAACAGAAAAACAGTTCAGGAAGGCTTTAAAGACCTGGATCTTTGGTATACCAGATGAAGTCTGTCACTCTCTTATATAGGTTCCACCTCTCTCTTTCCTGCATGACCATAACTAGATAGCGCCAGGATGCTCCTTTCGGAGTGACAGTAAGCGCTCTATAAGTTCACTATTCAATTCAATTCAATTCATGTCCCACATCTTCTTAAAATGTTCACTCCCACAGCGTTTTGCTCTCGGGAGCGAGCAGGCTGGCAGCTGCATTCCTCCTTGGTCACGTGCTTTTGCTTGTTATCTGCTAAAGCAATTTATTGCCTTTCCGAACGCTGCCGCCCTTGCTTAACCTAGTATCCTGTTACTAATTGATTTTAACGCGCCGCCCTGCTTTTCTTTGAAATGCTTGTTAATTAAGCGCCGTTGTTTGTATACCGCCCTCCTCCCGGGGAAGTCTTGACATCCACATTTTCGCTGGTGAAGACGTGTCCCTCGGCTGCAGAGTTGTCATAACAAGAGATAAGGCCGTGGAATGGCTCCAGGGCGCGCTCTGCTTAGTTTCACCACAGACCCCCCCACCCGGCCTTCGGCCACTTCTGGGCCGTGAGACGAGGTGGCTGTAACCGAGGCCGCGTCTCATGGGGTGCGTTCATGATGCACATGGGCTGTTTCGGTTCACGTCGGGTAGCGCTGCAGTCATTGACTCTGCCCCAGCCCTACCTTCGACTGGCTTCTCTCACGCACCTTCCTGTTAGGGTTGGGCTGGGCCAAAATACAGGCACGATCACCAAAACAAAACACACGTTTGTTGTAAGTGGTCTGTTTTAAAGAGCAATAAACCAGTAACATTGTGTAAACTGCATGGGATTTTAAATATTTCCTCAGAAATTATAAAGATTCTCCGATATAAAAGAATCTAGGGAAATGTTGGTTGCAAACAATGCAGTTTAAGGCACGTCATTAAGCTCGTCCTGCTCTCTTCAAGCCCCACCGGCCTCTCGTGTCACTTAGACTGGCCTGTCTGTGCTCACCAATCACTAGCACCATTCTAACATACATGCGACTGGTTCTGCTCCAGCCCTAGCGGCCTCTCTTGTCGCCTAGAGTGGCCTGTCTGTGCTCTCCTTTCACAGGCACCATTCTAGCATGCGACTGACACTGTTCAAGCCCTACCGGCCTCTCTTGTCACCTATGGCCTGTCTCTGCTCTCCTTTCACAGGCTCCATTCTAACATGCTACTGATTCTGCTCCAGCCCTACCGGCCTCTTTTGTCCCCTAGACTGGCCTGTCTGTGCTCATCTTTCACAAGCACCATTGTAACATGCGACTGATTCTTCTCCAGTCCTTCAGGCATCTCTTGTCCCCTAGACTGGCCTGTCTGTCCTCACCTTTCACATCACTGTCCCGAAATCTGTTTCATTCAGGTGGGCCCTGCTGTCATTTCAGGGGACTCAGCTTCATACTTGACTGACTCTGCCCCGGCCCTTATGGTCTGCCACGGTACCGCCTTGGCGTGACTGGTTGTGACCTAGCACAACAGGGCGTCCAGGGGACAGGCTGAAGTGTTATGGACTATGCAGGTATCCACAGGCACCGGCCAGACACGTGACTGACCACCGCCTTCACCATCCTTTAAAGGGAGCTGTCCTGGGATCTGACTGACTCAGTCCCAGCCTAACCCGGCTTTTAATGTACCATCCTGTCCATAAACTGTCCCGTTCCCTCGCCTCGCTAATACTTTTCACTTTATTCTGGCTGGCATAACTTCTGAACCCAGCTTCCGCTGCACGTCTTGGCACTCTCAAATACGTCACTTGACAGCCTTAATGTGCAAAATACCCCCCCCCACCCTCGCTTAACCTTGCTGTTACTAGTTCATCCAGCTATAGCTTTCGTTGCATGTTTGGCTATTCCTGTATCCTGTATCAGGTTACTAATTGATCTTAACGCGCCGCCCTGCTTTTCTTTGAAATACTTGTTCAGCCGTGGCATGGGGTGCTGCAAAATTCCTCCCCCCTCCCATGAATACGCCTTCAACTACAATACGCTAAAAAAATCAACTACTACAATTCGATGCATGTTTCCCATTTATCAGGCATTTTTCAACAGATTACTTAAGGAAGCCTTATATTCTGCAAAACTAATAACCCCTCCCGAAGGCGAGACCTATTGGCTATGCCAATGCTTGTTTAGTTTCTATTGGAGAATAACAATATGCATGCATGATGAAACTGCCTCCCTTAGGAGGCCACTCCCAAAAATCACATTTTCGACCTGTTACGAAGTTCCAAAAGGCACGAGCAAACTTTATACATTCATGTCTTATGACACAACTCTTGAACATGTGGCAGAGAGGAGGCAACAATACACAAAGAAAGTATTTGATTATGGTTTTTTGTGTGTAATTTGTGTCTAAACGAATAAGCACCAGATGCACATGAGCACTTTGTGCTTTTTAAAAATATTTCTATTAAATTCATATGTTAATGAGAATTCCCCGCGGAGATATGCATCGTGTGTTCATGCTGATTGTTGATGATATTTTTAAGGCACTTAGGCCAGAGGTTGACTGGAAATAAAAAGCAGGTCATGATAATATTTTTAAAACAAGTCTGCATTGCTCCAAGCAAGCAAATGTAGTGAGCAAGCCCAGTGCTCTTCAAGAAAATTTAGAAAAATTGAAGACAAAAACTGCATTTACAACACAATTTCTCAAATATTTTGGTTGAAAATCCATTGCTTTTAGGGTCAGTTCTGAAGGTAAAATTATTAACTTTTCATCAGACCTGCATATCCCCTTTCACAGGACCAATGGTATTAAGAGGTCTGAAGTGCCAATGCCTAATTTACCATGCTCGCTAAGGCCCTACTTTAGATTGAGCCCTACCCAAGGTTCTCCCTACTACAGAGCTAACTCATGGGCCCTGCTTAATGAAAAGCCTACTCAAGGTCTTCCCAAGCACAGCGCTTATGTCACACTGGGTTAACTTATAGAGCTCTAATAAATAATTACAAACCAGTATAACATACCATGTTTTAACACCACAGCCGATATTTAGTACGCTAGAATTGCCATATGGAACATTTCTATGCAATGAACCTAGTAACTGGTTTGTCCTTATTAACTCATATTTCTTCATTTATATCTGTTAGTTGTGGTTGTCAGAAAGTGGGTCATTACTTTGGAAGAAAGTGACCCCACCAACTTAATAAAGCCCTATCTTGCTAGGTCACATTCCAGTTTACTAAGGAACGTTGCTTAAACACTGGTGTTTGTGGCAAGAGCAGCTAGACATTCCTCACAGACATGCATGATAGCTTCAAGAAGTTCCATACATCATTAAAGTTAAGATGATGAACAATAACATTTCCATAGTAATTTGAAAAAATGTGAAAAAGAAATTACGAAACTGGTTACATTAGAACAATCAGATAATATAGATTTTTAAAGATTTTAAAGGAAAAAGCGGCAACAAAATGAATAGTGCTAATTAAAGACAATGTTTGCAGTACACCGGAAAGGAGGCATGATTTCAGGCTGACCACAATGGAGCTGGGGTCATGTAAGCCTTGCAGGTCTCACAGCCATAAGCATTACCTTGGAGCTTTGCTACTCTTCTGGTTTTCAGTTTTTTCAGCTGGACAATGCAGCATTCAGAAGTTAACAAGGGTGCTTCAGTACTGGATACTTTATCATCAACTCCCACAGAAGCCCTCAGTTTCTATGCCAAAAGATCAGAATATGAGGAAACTGGATTTTCTAGTCACCAAAATCACTTCAATGATTCAATTCATCACTTCACACTTGTCTCAAGTCCTACATTTGGACCTAGTAACTCTTTTGGGTCGCACATTACTGAAGCAGGGCAGGAGGCTGTAACCGATATTGGGGTAAGATAGCTTTTCTTAGTGGTAGCCTCAAACGTTAGTGGAATAAGCTGAGAGTGGGACAGATTGGCAATCTATAGCCTGCTCAAATGGCATTTTAGGGGCACCTTTGGTGCCTTGTCCCAGTGCTCAGGAAGTCAGAAAACAGCAGTATTTTAGGTTCCTAGTCAGGCTTCTATGGCATTCAGGGGAGTCCACTTGTCACTGGCCAGTTGGTTCTCCCACACAAGATGGAGCCCTTCTTCAGCATGTCTGTCCTTAAGGACGACAACAGGAGGCCAGCCAGCTGACTCTCAGAGAGGTGTTCTAGTCCATTGGAGCAGGTGGAGAGCAGAAGTCCTTCATTCTTTATTCCCGAGCAGGTCAGGCAAAACTTGCCTTTCTCAGATGATTATTCCAGGTCCAGAAATATTTTGAAAAGTTGGTGGTAAGGTGCTGGGTGGATCTAGTGCACCAGCCAGTGACAGGAGATTTTCCCAGTAAAATTCCTACCAAAACCCAACCCCCTTTTTAGCATTACCTGTTTCACTTGGCTATACACCTGTTTCACTCAGGTGTAAACCTTTCCAAAGCCTTGAATTCATGACGGGGGAACTCAAACTCCCCTCTCAGAATTTCTGAGCTCCCTCCTAGTTCCGGTTCAATGAAAACCACCCACACTTCCTAATAAGAAAATATTTCCCCTCCTACTGTGGCAGAGATGTATGTTTGAGAAACCCTTCCGGATGAAAGGCTTCTGCTACTTATGTCAACAGGAAGGCTGTTGGTCTGATCCTCTGTGGTGTCATCCGTTCCTGCCTCCTGAAAATGGCTGACCCTAGATAAATGGAAAGTATTAACCCAATAGCAGTGTTTCTGGCTTCAGAAGTAGGTATTTTGTTTCCTGGCTGCATAACATTGCATGCTAAACTGGAATGATGCAGCCACTTGTACAAAGGCAGATCAGCAGATGTGGTTTGGTTTAATTCTGCATGACTTTCAGAGAGCACAAAGTTCACTCTTTAAAAATGACTTTTCCACTACACATATTAAAAATCTATTTTCACCACTGAGCTAGATGTTTGATAAATTAGTAAAAATATCTAAAACTGTTAAGCAAGTTTCTACGATTTTCAAAACTGTTATTGTAAAGATAGAATTGTATTCACAGTTAGGACCTTTCTCAGAAAAATAATGCTTTACTTACACAGTAACAAAAAGATTCATTGTAGGAACATACTTTTTTTGTATGTTGATTTTCCCATTTTTATAGATCATGATCCCAACTTTGTTGGTGTATTGGTACATTTAAGGGTGACTTAGGTAATGTATAACAGTAGGTTTTTCTATGTGACAGAGCACTTCTTTTGCAACACATATTACTTCAGTGATTTTATACTGCAGTTAGCTAGGACACAGTGGTGTTTCCTGAAGTCATACATTTTAGTGATAGATGTGGATGGGGTAAATACATACTGCTGCCAATATATACCATTTAACATCCATGCCACCAGAGCATTTCCTGTACCAAATTACCATGGCCTTCTTGGAAAGGTAAATTGGTATACGTTATGATGACTTTCTCACAGGAAAGCATCCTCCTCCAAGTTAATAATAGTTTGTTTTCCATTCAAAGTTGAAGTACAAACTTTGATTCATATGTGTTTGTGTGTAAACATATGAATAATATACATTGTTCATGTTCACCTAAACCACTCACTCATGTTTATTTATTCGTTTGTCTTTCATTGCAAAGCAGCAGCAAATGCTGGAAGCACAACTTGAGCTTACATTAAAAAAACAGGCATTGGCAAATTCAATATGTCAGGCTCTTTAATGAGTTTGATTCTTAATAAATAGGTGATTTGAATGTGCAGTTGTGCAGATTGTTGAGCGGGCAAATGCGAAAAAGAGGCCAAGTGTAAATGAATTGATGGTTAAGTTATTGGGAGCGTCTATGGATGATTCAGTGAGTATATGAATGTGTGAGTGCATGAATAGATTATTGAGCGGACGAATACAAAAACAGATGATTGGACAACTAAATGAGCATATCGATGGATGAATGTGTGAGTGCATATATGAATGAATCGGTAAGAACATGGGTTAGTCCATGGACTGCTGCAGTCATGTTTGAGGCATGAGGTTTTCTTCAATCCTGCTGCAGCCGGTTACTCACAGATGCAGTCACCTATGTATCCATTCATTCACCCAGTCACTCATCCCTTCATCTATCCACAATGAACAAATTTATTGATGCATCCATTTATACCACGCACACAAAGACACTCACAGCTTTTCACCTCATTTCCCTGGCACTTCCATTAATAAAACCTGACCTACAGACTTTTCCAATGTGTTTTTGTTCATTTTAAAAGCACTGTGTGTACCAGGCCTAGAAAGGGGATCTAAGGAGAAGTAAAAAGAAACAAGCATTTACTGCTTGAAGAGAATACACTACTCACCTGAGCATGTTTACTGTGTACCAAAAGCAACTCAAACATGCACAAGCTCACTGGCATTTGCTCAGTGTAAATCGAAACCGATTATGAATTCTCACTGGTGCTGGTGCATTGTGAATTGAATTCGATATTTGTAGTTGACACACTAATAAATGCCTTTTCACTGACAAAACATTTCTATCTTTATTCCATTTACTCTACCATGCTGAAGACAGAAGTAAGAGTACCAGTGGAGCATATGCAATAGGAACAGTTACTTGCCACATTCTCAGAGAAGAGTTCCTAATCACATGCCTATTCTTAAAATGAGATGCATGCAGCTCTGACCAGAGCACAATAGCAGCAGACCACACAACTAGAATAGCAACTCAAACTTGTAATAAATTATGAGAAGCGAAACAACAACTGGTGGAGGATACTAAGGGAAGACTCAGAATTAGACATATGGAAGCCTTAGCATTAGAGATAAGCGGCCTTTGAATATATGCAGTGAATTTCAATAATATGTGTGGGAATGCTCCTTCTATGGGTGCATTTCCTGTGCAAAGTATCATGGCCTTAATTGAAAGCTAAATAGCCCATTGGGTGTAATCAATGTTACCTTATGTCTGTAGGAGCAGAGCACACACGCTGTGATGCTGAATGACAACCCTAACGCTAAAAAGCTGCCAACCCTGGAGCATGACTCTGTACTCTTCACACTATGGCATTTTGGTTATCTTGAATGCAGCAAACAAAAAGAGATGATGGACGGAGTGCTGAAACTTTTCAAACACTCACCCCCAGTCACAGATCTGGGTTGAATCCATCATCATTTTTAGCTCACTTTGCCACCCCAGTTCAGACACAGCTATATGCAAATCAGTCTTGACCATGTGCCTCATGGGAACAGTCCAGACCGAACTGCCAAGCCATGTCTTCCTGGACCGGAATCAAGCATCCTGGGGACCGGTTTCGGGCTAACAGCCCTCATCAGCCAGGCTAGCTTGAATCCAGTGGCAAAGTGAGTAAGGGACCCACGTCTGGGCATACCCTGCCAACTTAGGGCGAACAAAGCAAACACAAAGAGATGATGGACGGAGTGCTGAAACTTTTCAAACACTCACCCCCAGTCTCAGATCTAGGTTGAATCCATCATCATTCTTTAGCTCACTTTACCACCCTAGTTCAGACACAGCTATATGCAAATCAGTCTTGACCCTGTGCCTCATGGGAACAGTCTACACCGAACTGCCAAGCCATGTCTTCCCTGGACCGGAATCAAGCATTCTGGGACTGGTTTCGGGCTAACAGCCCTCATCAACCAGGCTAGCTTGAATCCAGTGGCAAAGTGAGCAAGGGACTCATGTCTGGGCATACCCTGCCAACTTAGGGCGAACAAAGCAAACACAAAGAGATGATGGACGGAGTGCTGAAACTTTTCAAACACTCACCCCCAGTCACAGATCTGGGTTGAATCCATCATCATTCTTTAGCTCACTTTGCCACCCCAGTTCAGACACAGCTATATGCAAATCAGTCTTGACCCTGTGCCTCATGGGAACAGTCCAGACCGAACTGCCAAGCCATGTCTTCCCTGGACTGGAATCAAGCATCCTGGGACCGGTTTCGGGCTAACAGCCCTCATCAGCCAGGCTAGCTTGAATCCAGTGGCAAAGTGAGCAAGGGTCCCACGTCTGGGCATACCCTGCCAACTTAGGGCGAACAAAGCAAACACAAAGAGATGATGGACGGAGTGCTGAAACTTTTCAAACACTCACCCCCAGTCACAGATCTGGGTTGAATCCATCATCATTCATTCAATCAATCAATCAATCAATCAGGGAATTGTAAGCGCTCTACTCACCCGTGAGGGTCTCAAGGCGCTGAGGGGGGGGGGAGAGGGGTCCGCAGATCTGTTTAGCCGAAGAGCCAGGTCTTGAGGGTCTTCCTGAAGGTGTTCTTTAGCTCACTTTGCCACCCCAGTTCAGACACAGCTATATGCAAATCAGTCTTGACCCTGTGCCTCATGGGAACAGTCCAGACTGAACTGCCAAGCCATGTCTTCCCTGGAACGGAATCAAGCATCCTGGGACCGGTTTCAGGCTAACAGCCCTCATCAGCCAGGCTAGCTTGAATCCAGTGGCAAAGTGAGCAAGGGACCCACGTCTGGGCATACCCTGCCAACTTAGGGCGAACAAAGCAAACACAAAGAGATGATGGACGGAGTGCTGAAACTTTTCAAACACTCACCCCCCAGTCACAGATCTGGGTTGAATCCATCATCATTCTTTAGCTCACTTTGCCACCCCAGTTCAGACACAGCTATATGCAAATCAGTCTTGACCCTGTGCCTCATGGGAACAGTCCAGACCGAACTGCCAAGCCATGTCTTCCCTGGACCGGAATCAAGCATCCTGGGACCGGTTTCAGGCTAACAGCCCTCATCAGCCAGGCTAGCTTGAATCCAGTGGCAAAGTGAGCAAGGGACACACTTCTGGGCATACCCTGCCAACTTAGGGCGAACGAAGCAAACACAAAGAGATGATGGACGGAGTGCTGAAACTTTTCAAACACTCACCCCCAGTCACAGATCTGGGTTGAATCCATCATCATTCTTCAGCTCACTTTGCCTCCCCAGTTCAGACACAGCTATATGCAAATCAGTCTTGACCCTGTGCCTCATGGGAACAGTCCAGACCGAACTGCCAAGCCATGTCTTCCCTGGTCCGGAATCAAGCATGCAGGGTGCTGTTTGCATTGGAGGAGGTCATAAGGAGGCCGTTGTCAGCACGAGGAGCAGGTTGGATGTCATGGATGGTTGCTGCTGTAGCGTGAATAGCAGGTCTCACTGGAGTTTGCATTGTCAGTCATTGCGGGAAGTCGATCTTTGGTGCAGAGAGGTCACTTTGCAGTCATGAGGAGTCCAAATCTTATCTGTCTTTACCTTTTCTTCAGGAGGAGTGCACTCTGATATCAGCAAAGATTTCAGGACCTGGGGAGGCACCTTTTGAGACTCAAGACACACTCCAGCAGAGGTCAGCAAAAGGGCTCAAACAGATCCAGGCAGATTCAACAGGTGCTGGGCAGGTGGGCAATTGCATTGAGGCCTCTGGAAGTATTATTGTGTCTGTGTAGCTCAAACAAACAGGAGGTCATCCAACTCACCCTTGGAATCACTTCAGGAGAGACTGGGTTCAAGGCAAGCAGGTCCAATCTTCCTTCGTCAGACAGGAGGGCAGTCCTTCTTCTGAATTTTCAACAGGCCCAGGAGTGTTCTGATGTGAGGTTCTGACCTGGTGCCAGCCTTTGCCTGGGGAAGTTTCCTGATCTACCCCAAAAACTGTTTCTGGTTAGTTCTTCCCTTTCCTCTGGTCCTGTCTTTAAACTGTCTAGTGTGACAAAAGCAAGGGCAGGCATGTTGATAAGTTACTTTGTGTGTGCTTTGAAGTGTAATCAGGGCAGGGCACCACTCCTCCCATCCATCCTCTCAGGAAGACCCTCTCCCCTCACAACTAAGCCTCTTTTGTCTCAATTTGTAGATGCAATACACAACCCACAACAGGAGACCCATTCACAGTTATGTGACCCAGGATGCAGGTAGAAAGGCACAGTTGGTTTGGGCAGAGAAATGCCAACTTTCTAAAAGTGGTATTTTCACAATTGTAAATTAAAATCTGGCTTTACCATTAAGTAGGGTTTTAAATTACAATTAATTTGAGTGGAAACAGCATTTCTTTATCTGTTCCCAAACTGGAGTTATCACTTATTAAGTGAAATAAGGGAACTCATAGTTAGTCTACAGGAGAGATAGCCTTACCACAAAAAGGAGATAGTTACCCTTATATGCCAAAAGGGACAGGGTTATAATATCATGAAACAAAAATATTTCCCTATTGTGCTCATTTTTGTATTGAATTCCTAACAGGAAGTTTTAGTGATTTTGTGTACAATATGAATATGTAATGGGTTATGTTTTGGAATATGAGATTTATTTTAAAACTTTTTATGATTGTGAAACATGTTTTTGATATGTGATATGATGTTTTTTGTTATGTTTAGAGAATAGCATAATTTTCTAACTATAGTAAGACAGAAAGTGAATTTATGTTGCCTTAGATGTTGAAACTGTACTTCCAGAAGGAGTGTTTTTACCTATGGAGGAACAATTTGATACAAGAATGAGCACAAGAGGGAAATATTTTAATTTCAAGATATACCCTTACAACAGTGAAAAATGACTTTAGAAGTTTTCTACTGTCAGGACATGTAAAACTTAAACACACATGTCCTACTTTTTAAATACTGTGTACCCTGCCCTATGAGCCTTTACGACCTACCCTAGAGGTGACTTATAAGTCTTAAAACGGAAGGGTTAGGCCTGGCAAAAAGTTTATTTTGCCAGGACAAATGGCATTTTAAAACTGCTATTTTGTCAGACTGCAGTGGAAAGGCTGAGCCATGTTTTAAAAGGGCACAATGAGTGCTGCAGCCCGCAAGTTGCATTTAATTTAGATGCCCTGGGTACATGTACTACCATATACTAGGGACCTGCTCGTAAATTAAATGTACCAATCAGGTGTAGGCCAGTTTTACTATATTTTTAAGGGAGAGCACAAGTATTTTACCACTGATTAGCAGTGATAGACTGCACAGATTCCTAAAAGCCAACAAAAACAGGTTCAGCAAAGGAAGGCAAGGGAAGGCAAATGTCTGGGATAACCCTGCACTAAGGTCCAGGTCCAACAGTCAGAATAGTGCTTCCTTCATGCATAGTTTGTTTCTCTTGCACATAAAAAGCTTCTTATGGGTATTGTTGGACTTGGCTCTTTTTGCAGGGTCACCCCAGAACTTTTTGCCTTCCTCCTGTATTTTTTCTGACCTGTTGTTGGTGGTTTTATGACTCTGGGCACTTTATCACTGCTGATCAGTGCTAAAGTGCATGTGCTCTCTAAGGTAAACTTGGAAGATTGGTCTACACCTGTTTGGCATATTTAATTTACCTGTCAGTCCCTTGTACAGTGGTATCCCATATACCCAGGGCCAGTAAATTAAATGCTACTGGTGGGCTTGCAGCGCTGCTTGCCCTACCCACCAAAGTAGCCTTTCACACCTGTCTCAGACCTTTGCCACTGCAGGGCATGCGCGCGCAGTTTACTGCCACTGTCACGTGGCACATAAAGTGGTTGCCACGTCTGTGACTGCCCTTTTACTATATATCAGTCACCCCTAAGGTAGGCCCTAGCTAGCCCTATGGGCAGGGTGCGGTGTAGGTAAAAGGTAGGACATGTGCCTTAACTGTGTGGCATGTCCTGGTAGTGACAAACAGCCTATTTGGTTTCTCACTGCTGTGAGGCTGCCCTCTCATAGGAATGCATGGGGCATTCCCTGATATGTGCTTCAGTGGTAATTCCTGACATGAGAGGGGTAGCGTGTTCAAGTTTGGTATGTTTGGAATAGTAGTAATAAATCCTGCTTACTGGTGAAAGCGGATTTATTATTACTATTTTAGAAATGCCACTTTTAGAAGTAGGCATTTCTGTGTGCTATGTGTCTTTGTGCCTGCCTGATGTGTATTGACCGTCTGGTTATGACTGACAAGGGGGAGAGGGGATGTGCATTCCCTCTAGCCAGTCCCTGGGGGGGTTGAGGTGTGTCCTGCCCTGCCTGGGTGACTCAGCCCTAGGCTGAATAGGCCTGGTCTGCATTTGGAGTGGTGGGAGGAGTAGTACCTGCACCTGAATAGGGCTGTGCCTGCCTTCCACAATGATGGCTCCGCCCCCCTGTGGTGTGCCTGGAGCCAGGGCTTGCACTTTGAATGGGGAGTGTTGTGCACTGGCAATTATAATTTAAAGTGCCCAAGAACTGGTTTGGACTGGGCTCAAAGCACTGTGCCAGCAGAGAACAAATACTTTATGGACTATAAGAGAAGGGGCTATGACCCCATGTTTTTTGAGCTTAGCGTGGGCTGGGAAGAAGACACTGCATGGGACCAGGAGGAACCGCTATGGAACTGGACTGCAGAAAGTGCTAACCACTCTGCCTAAAGAATCCTTGTGCTGGCCTACCTGGGGACACTTGGCTGGTGTGCCCCTGTGAACTCCCATAACTTTGTGGCTTGCACTATCTGATTTGTCACAGCGCGTGGTGAGCGCTGTGTTATTCACCTCTTGGTCTTTTTAAATGAAGCACGTGGTGAGCACTGAGGAGAAAGTTGTGTGAGCACTGCTGTTTGCTCCTCTTGGTGAGCACTGCCTTGCAGGGATTTGCGTGGTGGGCGTTGGTGCCCCTGAGGAGCCGGGCAGCCTGCCTGCCTTCATTGGTGACTGAGTCCCTGTTTCCGGACAGCGCCAGCAGTGCAGCGCTGCCTACCCTCCCTCCCCCATGAGTCAGTGATGAGCTTGGAACCGGGCCTGAACCGCTGCCACAGCAACAGAGCAGCCAACCGTGGTGCCAGCGCCACCTGATCACACTGACGCATTGCCAGGCAATGAGGAAGCAACCCGGGCAGTCGGAAGCCAGGCAGAGGTTAAGGGCTGCTGCGGATTGAGCCTGGGTGTGGGCGTGGCCAAGGGAAGCAGGGGCCTCCCAGCTGCACCGGGCTGACAGCAGCCAGACATGAGGAGCCTTGCGCCCTTCACATCGGAGCCCCGAGGAGGGCTCCCAAGGCAGTGGCAGTCCCCCGGCCTATTCTGCCTACTGAGCAGCGCGGGGGCTTCGGAAGTGAGTTGCGGCGGCTGCACTGCATGGTAGTGGGCGGCCCCAACTCCTGATTTTTAGACGGGGCAGCACCACGAGTTAGCTGGCAGCCCCAACTCTGGATTTGTAGGCGGGGACCCAGAAAGGTCTCTCCGCTGACGATGACATCAGGGAGTAGAGCCTCCAACACTCACCCCCAGTCACAGATCTGGGTTGAATCCATCATCATTCTTTAGCTCACTTTGCCACCCCAGTTCAGACACAGCTATATGCAAATCAGTCTTGACCCTGTGCCTCATGGGAACAGTCCAGACCGAACTGCCAAGCCATTGTCTTCCCTGGACCGGAATCAAGCATCCTGGGACCGGTTTCAGGCTAACAGCCCTCATCAGCCAGGCTAGCTTGAATCCAGTGGCAAAGTGAGCAAGGGACACACTTCTGGGCATACCCTGCCAACTTAGGGCGAACGAAGCAAACACAAAGAGATGATGGACGGAGTGCTGAAACTTTTCAAACACTCACCCCCAGTCACAGATCTGGGTTGAATCCATCATCATTCTTCAGCTCACTTTGCCTCCCCAGTTCAGACACAGCTATATGCAAATCAGTCTTGACCCTGTGCCTCATGGGAACAGTCCAGACCGAACTGCCAAGCCATGTCTTCCCTGGTCCGGAATCAAGCATGCAGGGTGCTGTTTGCATTGGAGGGTGTCATAAGGAGGCCGTTGTCAGCACGAGGAGCAGGTTGGATGTCATGGATGGTTGCTGCTGTAGCGTGAATAGCAGGTCTCACTGGAGTTTGCATTGTCAGTCATTGCGGGAAGTCGATCTTTGGTGCAGAGAGGTCACTTTGCAGTCATGAGGAGTCCAAATCTTATCTGTCTTTACCTTTTCTTCAGGAGGAGTGCACTCTGATATCAGCAAAGATTTCAGGACCTGGGGAGGCACCTTTTGAGACTCAAGACACACTCCAGCAGAGGTCAGCAAAAGGGCTCAAACAGATCCAGGCAGATTCAACAGGTGCTGGGCAGGTGGGCAATTGCATTGAGGCCTCTGGAAGTATTATTGTGTCTGTGTAGCTCAAACAAACAGGAGGTCATCCAACTGACCCTTGGAATCACTTCAGGAGAGACTGGGTTCAAGGCAAGCAGGTCCAATCTTCCTTCGTCAGACAGGAGGGCAGTCCTTCTTCTGAATTTTCAACAGGCCCAGGAGTGTTCTGATGTGAGGTTCTGACCTGGTGCCAGCCTTTGCCTGGGGAAGTTTCCTGATCTACCCCAAAAACTGTTTCTGGTTAGTTCTTCCCTTTCCTCTGGTCCTGTCTTTAAACTGTCTAGTGTGACAAAAGCAAGGGCAGGCATGTTGATAAGTTACTTTGTGTGTGCTTTGAAGTGTAATCAGGGCAGGGCACCACTCCTCCCATCCATCCTCTCAGGAAGACCCTCTCCCCTCACAACTAAGCCTCTTTTGTCTCAATTTGTAGATGCAATACACAACCCACAACAGGAGACCCATTCACAGTTATGTGACCCAGGATGCAGGTAGAAAGGCACAGTTGGTTTGGGCAGAGAAATGCCAACTTTCTAAAAGTGGTATTTTCACAATTGTAAATTAAAATCTGGCTTTACCATTAAGTAGGGTTTTAAATTACAATTAATTTGAGTGGAAACAGCATTTCTTTATCTGTTCCCAAACTGGAGTTATCACTTATTAAGTGAAATAAGGGAACTCATAGTTAGTCTACAGGAGAGATAGCCTTACCACAAAAAGGAGATAGTTACCCTTATATGCCAAAAGGGACAGGGTTATAATATCATGAAACAAAAATATTTCCCTATTGTGCTCATTTTTGTATTGAATTCCTAACAGGAAGTTTTAGTGATTTTGTGTACAATATGAATATGTAATGGGTTATGTTTTGGAATATGAGATTTATTTTAAAACTTTTTATGATTGTGAAACATGTTTTTGATATGTGATATGATGTTTTTTGTTATGTTTAGAGAATAGCATAATTTTCTAACTATAGTAAGACAGAAAGTGAATTTATGTTGCCTTAGATGTTGAAACTGTACTTCCAGAAGGAGTGTTTTTACCTATGGAGGAACAATTTGATACAAGAATGAGCACAAGAGGGAAATATTTTAATTTCAAGATATACCCTTACAACAGTGAAAAATGACTTTAGAAGTTTTCTACTGTCAGGACATGTAAAACTTAAACACACATGTCCTACTTTTTAAATACTGTGTACCCTGCCCTATGAGCCTTTACGACCTACCCTAGAGGTGACTTATAAGTCTTAAAACGGAAGGGTTAGGCCTGGCAAAAAGTTTATTTTGCCAGGACAAATGGCATTTTAAAACTGCTATTTTGTCAGACTGCAGTGGAAAGGCTGAGCCATGTTTTAAAAGGGCACAATGAGTGCTGCAGCCCGCAAGTTGCATTTAATTTAGATGCCCTGGGTACATGTACTACCATATACTAGGGACCTGCTCGTAAATTAAATGTACCAATCAGGTGTAGGCCAGTTTTACTATATTTTTAAGGGCGAGCACAAGTATTTTACCACTGATTAGCAGTGATAGACTGCACAGATTCCTAAAAGCCAACAAAAACAGGTTCAGCAAAGGAAGGCAAGGGAAGGCAAATGTCTGGGATAACCCTGCACTAAGGTCCAGGTCCAACAGTCAGAATAGTGCTTCCTTCATGCATAGTTTGTTTCTCTTGCACATAAAAAGCTTCTTATGGGTATTGTTGGACTTGGCCCTTTTGCAGGGTCACCCCAGAACTTTTTGCCTTCCTCCTGTATTTTGTCTGACCTGTTGTTGGTGGTTTTATGATTCTGGGCACTTTATCACTGCTGATCAGTGCTAAAGTGCATGTGCTCTCTAAGGTAAACTTGGAAGATTGGTCTACACCTGTTTGGCATATTTAATTTACCTGTCAGTCCCTTGTACAGTGGTATCCCATATACCCAGGGCCAGTAAATTAAATGCTACTGGTGGGCTTGCAGCGCTGCTTGCCCTACCCACCAAAGTAGCCTTTCACACCTGTCTCAGACCTCTGCCACTGCAGGGCATGCGCGCGCAGTTTACTGCCACTGTCACGTGGCACATAAAGTGGTTGCCACGTCTGTGACTGCCCTTTTACTATATATCAGTCACCCCTAAGGTAGGCCCTCGCTAGCCCTATGGGCAGGGTGCGGTGTAGGTAAAAGGCAGGACATGTGCCTTAACTGTGTGGCATGTCCTGGTAGTGACAAACAGCCTATTTGGTTTCTCACTGCTGTGAGGCTGCCCTCTCATAGGAATGCATGGGGCATTCCCTGATATTTGCTTCAGTGGTAATTCCTGACATGAGAGGGGTAGCGTGTTCAAGTTTGGTATGTTTGGAATAGTAGTAATAAATCCTGCTTACTGGTGAAAGCGGATTTATTATTACTATTTTAGAAATGCCACTTTTAGAAGTAGGCATTTCTGTGTGCTATGTGTCTTTGTGCCTGCCTGATGTGTATTGACCGTCTGGTTATGACTGACAAGGGGGAGAGGGGATGTGCATTCCCTCTAGCCAGTCCCTGGGGGGGGTTGAGGTGTGTCCTGCCCTGCCTGGGTGACTCAGCCCTAGGCTGAATAGGCCTGGTCTGCATTTGGAGTGGTGGGAGGAGTAGTACCTGCACCTGAATAGGGCTGTGCCTGCCTTCCACAATGATGGCTCCGCCCCCCTGTGGTGTGCCTGGAGCCAGGGCTTGCACTTTGAATGGGGAGTGTTGTGCACTGGCAATTATAATTTAAAGTGCCCAAGAACTGGTTTGGACTGGGCTCAAAGCCCTGTGCCAGCAGAGAACAAATACTTTATGGACTATAAGAGAAGGGGCTATGACCCCATGTTTTTTTAGCTTAGCGTGGGCTGGGAAGAAGACACTGCATGGGACCAGGAGGAACCGCTATGGAACTGGACTGCAGAAAGTGCTAACCACTCTGCCTAAAGAATCCTTGTGCTGGCCTACCTGGGGACACTTTGCTGGTGTGCCCCTGTGAACTCCCATAACTTTGTGGCTTGCACTATCTGATTTGTCACAGCGCGTGGTGAGCGCTGTGTTATTCACCTCTTGGTCTTTTTAAATGAAGCACGTGGTGAGCACTGAGGAGAAAGTTGTGTGAGCACTGCTGTTTGCTCCTCTTGGTGAGCACTGCCTTGCAGGGATTTGCGTGGTGGGCGTTGGTGCCCCTGAGGAGCCGGGCAGCCTGCCTGCCTTCATTGGTGACTGAGTCCCTGTTTCCGGACAGCGCCAGCAGTGCAGCGCTGCCTACCCTCCCTCCCCCCATGAGTCAGTGATGAGCTTGGAACCGGGCCTGAACCGCTGCCACAGCAACAGAGCAGCCAACCGTGGTGCCAGCGCCACCTGATCACACTGACGCATTGCCAGGCAATGAGGAAGCAACCCGGGCAGTCGGAAGCCAGGCAGAGGTTAAGGGCTGCTGCGGATTGAGCCTGGGTGTGGGCGTGGCCAAGGGAAGCAGGGGCCTCCCAGCTGCACCGGGCTGACAGCAGCCAGACATGAGGAGCCTTGCGCCCTTCACATCGGAGCCCCGAGGAGGGCTCCCAAGGCAGTGGCAGTCCCCCGGCCTATTCTGCCTACTGAGCAGCGCGGGGGCTTTGGAAGTGAGTTGCGGCGGCTGCACTGCATGGTAGTGGGCGGCCCCAACTCCTGATTTTTAGACGGGGCAGCACCACGAGTTACCTGGCAGCCCCAACTCTGGATTTGTAGGCGGGGACCCAGAAAGGTCTCTCCGCTGACGATGACATCAGGGAGTAGAGCCTCCAACACTCACCCCCAGTCACAGATCTGGGTTGAATCCATCATCATTCTTTAGCTCACTTTGCCACCCCAGTTCAGACACAGCTATATGCAAATCAGTCTTGACCCTGTGCCTCATGGGAACAGTCCAGACCGAACTGCCAAGCCATGTCTTCCCTGGACCGGAATCAAGCATCCTGGGACCGGTTTCAGGCTAACAGCCCTCATCAGCCAGGCTAGCTTGAATCCAGTGGCAAAGTGAGCAAGGGACACACTTCTGGGCATACCCTGCCAACTTAGGGCGAACGAAGCAAACACAAAGAGATGATGGACGGAGTGCTGAAACTTTTCAAACACTCACCCCCAGTCACAGATCTGGGTTGAATCCATCATCATTCTTCAGCTCACTTTGCCTCCCCAGTTCAGACACAGCTATATGCAAATCAGTCTTGACCCTGTGCCTCAAGGGAACAGTCCAGACCGAACTGCCAAGCCATGTCTTCCCTGGTCCGGAATCAAGCATGCAGGGTGCTGTTTGCATTGGAGGGGGTCATAAGGAGGCCGTTGTCAGCACGAGGAGCAGGTTGGATGTCATGGATGGTTGCTGCTGTAGCGTGAATAGCAGGTCTCACTGGAGTTTGCATTGTCAGTCATTGCGGGAAGTCGATCTTTGGTGCAGAGAGGTCACTTTGCAGTCATGAGGAGTCCAAATCTTATCTGTCTTTACCTTTTCTTCAGGAGGAGTGCACTCTGATATCAGCAAAGATTTCAGGACCTGGGGAGGCACCTTTTGAGACTCAAGACACACTCCAGCAGAGGTCAGCAAAAGGGCTCAAACAGATCCAGGCAGATTCAACAGGTGCTGGGCAGGTGGGCAATTGCATTGAGGCCTCTGGAAGTATTATTGTGTCTGTGTAGCTCAAACAAACAGGAGGTCATCCAACTGACCCTTGGAATCACTTCAGGAGAGACTGGGTTCAAGGCAAGCAGGTCCAATCTTCCTTCGTCAGACAGGAGGGCAGTCCTTCTTCTGAATTTTCAACAGGCCCAGGAGTGTTCTGATGTGAGGTTCTGACCTGGTGCCAGCCTTTGCCTGGGGAAGTTTCCTGATCTACCCCAAAAACTGTTTCTGGTTAGTTCTTCCCTTTCCTCTGGTCCTGTCTTTAAACTGTCTAGTGTGACAAAAGCAAGGGCAGGCATGTTGATAAGTTACTTTGTGTGTGCTTTGAAGTGTAATCAGGGCAGGGCACCACTCCTCCCATCCATCCTCTCAGGAAGACCCTCTCCCTCACAACTAAGCCTCTTTTGTCTCAATTTGTAGATGCAATACACAACCCACAACAGGAGACCCATTCACAGTTATGTGACCCAGGAGGCAGGTAGAAAGGCACAGTTGGTTTGGGCAGAGAAATGCCAACTTTCTAAAAGTGGTATTTTCACAATTGTAAATTAAAATCTGGCTTTACCATTAAGTAGGGTTTTAAATTACAATTAATTTGAGTGGAAACAGCATTTCTTTATCTGTTCCCAAACTGGAGTTATCACTTATTAAGTGAAATAAGGGAACTCATAGTTAGTCTACAGGAGAGATAGCCTTACCACAAAAAGGAGATAGTTACCCTTATATGCCAAAAGGGACAGGGTTATAATATCATGAAACAAAAATATTTCCCTATTGTGCTCATTTTTGTATTGAATTCCTAACAGGAAGTTTTAGTGATTTTGTGTACAATATGAATATGTAATGGGTTATGTTTTGGAATATGAGATTTATTTTAAAACTTTTTATGATTGTGAAACATGTTTTTGATATGTGATATGATGTTTTTTGTTATGTTTAGAGAATAGCATAATTTTCTAACTATAGTAAGACAGAAAGTGAATTTATGTTGCCTTAGATGTTGAAACTGTACTTCCAGAAGGAGTGTTTTTACCTATGGAGGAACAATTTGATACAAGAATGAGCACAAGAGGGAAATATTTTAATTTCAAGATATACCCTTACAACAGTGAAAAATGACTTTAGAAGTTTTCTACTGTCAGGACATGTAAAACTTAAACACACATGCCCTACTTTTTAAATACTGTGTACCCTGCCCTATGAGCCTTTACGACCTACCCTAGAGGTGACTTATAAGTCTTAAAACGGAAGGGTTAGGCCTGGCAAAAAGTTTATTTTGCCAGGACAAATGGCATTTTAAAACTGCTATTTTGTCAGACTGCAGTGGAAAGGCTGAGCCATGTTTTAAAAGGGCACAATGAGTGCTGCAGCCCGCAAGTTGCATTTAATTTAGATGCCCTGGGTACATGTACTACCATATACTAGGGACCTGCTCGTAAATTAAATGTACCAATCAGGTGTAGGCCAGTTTTACTATATTTTTAAGGGAGAGCACAAGTATTTTACCACTGATTAGCAGTGATAGACTGCACAGATTCCTAAAAGCCAACAAAAACAGGTTCAGCAAAGGAAGGCAAGGGAAGGCAAATGTATGGGATAACCCTGCACTAAGGTCCAGGTCCAACAGTCAGAATAGTGCTTCCTTCATGCATAGTTTGTTTCTCTTGCACATAAAAAGCTTCTTATGGGTATTGTTGGACTTGGCCCTTTTTGCAGGGTCACCCCAGAACTTTTTGCCTTCCTCCTGTATTTTGTCTGACCTGTTGTTGGTGGTTTTATGACTCTGGGCACTTTATCACTGCTGATCAGTGCTAAAGTGCATGTGCTCTCTAAGGTAAACTTGGAAGATTGGTCTACACCTGTTTGGCATATTTAATTTACCTGTCAGTCCCTTGTACAGTGGTATCCCATATACCCAGGGCCAGTAAATTAAATGCTACTGGTGGGCTTGCAGCGCTGCTTGCCCTACCCACCAAAGTAGCCTTTCACACCTGTCTCAGACCTCTGCCACTGCAGGGCATGCGCGCGCAGTTTACTGCCACTGTCACGTGGCACATAAAGTGGTTGCCACGTCTGTGACTGCCCTTTTACTATATATCAGTCACCCCTAAGGTAGGCCCTAGCTAGCCCTATGGGCAGGGTGCGGTGTAGGTAAAAGGTAGGACATGTGCCTTAACTGTGTGGCATGTCCTGGTAGTGACAAACAGCCTATTTGGTTTCTCACTGCTGTGAGGCTGCCCTCTCATAGGAATGCATGGGGCATTCCCTGATATGTGCTTCAGTGGTAATTCCTGACATGAGAGGGGTAGCGTGATCAAGTTTGGTATGTTTGGAATAGTAGTAATAAATCCTGCTTACTGGTGAAAGCGGATTTATTATTACTATTTTAGAAATGCCACTTTTAGAAGTAGGCATTTCTGTGTGCTATGTGTCTTTGTGCCTGCTTGATGTGTATTGACCGTCTGGTTATGACTGACAAGGGGGAGAGGGGATGTGCATTCCCTCTAGCCAGTCCCTGGGGGGGGGTTGAGGTGTGTCCTGCCCTGCCCCTGGTGACTCAGCCCTAGGCTGAATAGGCCTGGTCTGCATTTGGAGTGGTGGGAGGAGTAGTACCTGCACCTGAATAGGGCTGTGCCTGCCTTCCACAATGATGGCTCCGCCCCTGTGGTGTGCCTGGAGCCAGGGCTTGCACTTTGAATGGGGAGTGTTGTGCACTGGCAATTATAATTTAAAGTGCCCAAGAACTGGTTTGGACTGGGCTCAAAGCCCTGTGCCAGCAGAGAACAAATACTTTATGGACTATAAGAGAAGGGGCTATGACCCCATGTTTTTTTAGCTTAGCGTGGGCTGGGAAGAAGACACTGCATGGGACCAGGAGGAACCGCTATGGAACTGGACTGCAGAAAGTGCTAACCACTCTGCCTAAAGAATCCTTGTGCTGGCCTACCTGGGGACACTTTGCTGGTGTGCCCCTGTGAACTCCCATAACTTTGTGGCTTGCACTATCTGATTTGTCACAGCGCGTGGTGAGCGCTGTGTTATTCACCTCTTGGTCTTTTTAAATGAAGCACGTGGTGAGCACTGAGGAGAAAGTTGTGTGAGCACTGCTGTTTGCTCCTCTTGGTGAGCACTGCCTTGCAGGGATTTGCGTGGTGGGCGTTGGTGCCCCTGAGGAGCCGGGCAGCCTGCCTGTCTTCATTGGTGACTGAGTCCCTGTTTCCGGACAGCGCCAGCAGTGCAGCGCTGCCTACCCTCCCTCCCCCCATGATTCGGTGATGAGCTTGGAACCGGGCCTGAACCGCTGCCACAGCAACAGAGCAGCCAACCGTGGTGCCAGCGCCACCTGATCACACTGACGCAATGCCAGGCAATGAGGAAGCAACCCGGGCAGTCGGAAGCCAGGCAGAGGTTAAGGGCTGCTGCGGATTGAGCCTGGGTGTGGGCGTGGCCAAGGGAAGCAGGGGCCTCCCAGCCGCACCGGGCTGACAGCAGCCAGACATGAGGAGCCTTGCGCCCTTCACATCGGAGCCCCGAGGAGGGCTCCCAAGGCAGTGGCAGTCTCCCGGCCTATTCTGCCTACTGAGCAGCGCGGGGGCTTCGGAAGTGAGTTGCGGCGGCTGCACCGCATGGTAGTGGGCGGCCCCAACTCCTGATTTTTAGACGGGGCAGCACCACGAGTTAGCTGGCAGCCCCAACTCTGGATTTGTAGGCGGGGACCCAGAAAGGTCTCTCCGCTGACGATGACATCAGGGAGTAGAGCCTCCAAGGGGGCCCCTTCCGGGTTATTGTAAGGAAGGGCTGAGGGGGTCTTGGTTTCAGCAGCTGCCTTTGTATAAGAACGGGGGAGATCTCGCAGGGGGCCCCCCGTCGTGTGGCAGAAGAGAATGCCGCATTCCCGGTGGTAGGTGGGTAGGTGGCCCAGATGCCTACATGTGGGGAACGAAATTACCACCTAGTATCTAATAGGGGCCCAGGAGATACGTGCCCTATGTGATGATAAGGGTGTCTGTAGTATATGGGCATATGGTAATGTAATGGTGATTCCTGTCTCTTGGGTGCCTCACCCAGCTGCTGTAGTTTGTGCCCTGATGTGATTAGGCTTTGGTATTAAATTGACAGTGAGGATTACAAATGTGTGCACGATACAGGTGGTTACTATGGTGCACTATAAATGATGTGTTGGCATAATGTTTTATTCCCAGTGTAATCCTGCCAGTGATTACTGGTCGACCGAATTGTGATGATATGCGTTCTACTGCAAGTGTTTACTAAGGTGCACTGCTGACTAGATGTATGCATAACATGTGGTGCTAAGTGCAATCTTACCAGTAATTACTGGTCAACCTAAATGTAAGGTGCATGACAGTGGCCCGATTGGCCTAGTGATTTATGTAAATCCCTGTGACGTCATGACAAGTGTTTACCACAAAAAAAAAAAACACTCCTAGTGTGATGACCTAAATGTCTCTAAATTTGTGATATGCGGATTGGCATCTCACAAAAAGTGAAGGACTGGTCTCACACACCACCTGGTGTCATGCTTCATCATTGACCAGTCCTCGCCCTTAAAAACTTGGTTTGATAAGGGTGGGATACACCTGACGACAGGGATGCACTTCTAAATCTAAGTGGGGCCCTTACAAAAATAATGTGCTTAAAAACCATTACAGATGACAAATGAAATTTTAATTTTATGTAAACAGCATCTGTATGGTCATTAAAACCAGCGTTGCGGTGTGTATGAGGAAATTATTGTCCTCCCACCGTCGTGTATAAAGTCAACATGTTTCTGCCCTTCGGCCGGTCGGGTCCATGGCATTCTTCAGGACTTACAAAAACTAAAGGCTCCGCCCTTACCAATTTTATGGAAAAAGGGACTCCACTGGGTGGGGTGAAAAATGTCACCCTCAACCTTCAGGAGGAAAATTTTTTCTCAAACCTACAAAGTGAAAAGGATAAAGAGAGAGACATTGTATAATACAAATTTGTAATGAAGTCATGAAAATTCGACAGCCAACTCCACATGCATTCTACAGTGAGTGGCTATAATGTACTACAAACGTGTCAGTCATCTGTGCACCATATTCAATAAAATCCACGGGACATTTGTCCCGTATTTCTTACCTTGTGGGGGATCTACTAGCCCCATAGGAGGCCGTGGACGGTAGACCAAAGAGGTCACTAGCTATCAAAAGGAGAGAGCAATAACAGAAAGAGGAATATGTTATCACTGCATGTGATCATAGTTACATGCAAACATACTGCTTAGTTCTAATAATTGTTGTTTTGAAAGAATTAATAATTGATTAATCAGCGTAAAGCACCTCGGGCCCCAAGGGCCGTGGGCCCAGGACATCCATTCTCGCACACAACATTCTTACTGTGACCGCTGCGCGTCCGCTCCTTGCACCTATGTCTGCACGGGTCGCTCTTCGTAGATGACTGTGAGGAAGGCTGCCCGGTCTTTATAGCGTATGCGTGCTGCCAACGCGGTGCAGGTGTGGGTAATAAGGATGAGCGGTAACCAGTAAAAGAGGACAGCGGTGCTCCGGTGTTGTTGCCTCATTAAGTGAAAATACGCTTGGCCTGCCTGGAGCGGTTTCGTTGACCAAATATGGACATCCAGTAATGCTATTGTAATGCCATTGGATACCGCTGACACCCGGGAGTGTTTCCATCTGATCAGTGCGGTTGCTGACAAATGGTGCGCATGCGTTTTAAAGGGAGCTGGAACGTTCGAAAGGCTTTCCTAATCAAATACCGTAGTGTTAATACATTCACAATAGTGCATGCATTAAAAGTGAATGAAGCGAAGTATCTGCGTGCCTAATCTCATTTCAAACACACACTACCGTTTGAACTACCGTAAGTTCTATAATCCTGTTAGATCCGCTTTACAGATGCTGGCGAGATCGCGTATTTACAAGAAAACATGTGCACATTGTAATTTGTTAAAGCAAGTCAAACACGCTGACTATGAGTGTTCTAGATCTAAATATCCAATAATCTGCAGGTGGGCGATGTTCCCTATGCAGATACGTAGTATTGTCTAGTGCACTAAAAGCATCGTTACACACTGTATGTCTAGCCTAAAATAGCAACTGTCCTGGGATATTAAAAGGCATAGTTGGTAAATTACCCCAGTATCGATCCCAGCACCGTCCCCTTGTCTCTAGCTTACTATCTAGACAGGTTTTCGACTGACAGAGCTGGTTAAGGGACCGGTTGTGGATTTAGGGGTTTTCTCCTAGAGTATGTTCTGTGTTCATCATGAAGCTGCATTATCCTGACAACTGTAGCCATGGAATATCATCGTTCAATCCTGTCTGATTGGATTTCAATCAATACACCCATCTTTGTTCCCTGATGTGCAGTGGTCTCGTGAGGTCTGTTGTGGAAGATCCGTATCAATGAACACCGAAGCACAATACGGTGCAAGAAGACGAATACAAAACTCACGAGGCATTTTTGGACTCTGAACACAAAGACAGCGATCTGAGATGGACAGTACTAGAGGTTTTTAAAAAATCCACAACAGACCTCACGAGACCACTGCACATCAGGGACCAAAGATGGGTGTATAGATTGAAATCCAATCAGACAGGATTGAACGAGGATATTCCGTGGCTACAGTTGTCAGGATAATGCAGCTTCATGATGAACACAGAACATACTCTAGGGAGAAAACCCCTAAATCCTTCAACCGGTCCCTTAACCACCTCTGTCAGTCGAAAACCTGTCTAGATAGTAAGCTAGAGACAAGGGGACGGTGCTGGGATCGATACTGGGGTAATTTACCAACTATGCCTTTTTAATATCCCAGGACAGTTGCTATTTTAGGCTAGACATACAGTATGTAAAGATGCTTTTAGTGCACTAGACAATACTACGTATCTGCATAGGGGAACATCGCCCACCTGCAGATTATTGGATATTTAGATCTAGAACACTCATAGTCGCGTGTTTGACTTGCTTTAACAAATTACAATGTGCACATGTTTTCTTGTAAATACGCGATCTCGCCAGCATCTGTAAAAGCGGATCTCACAGGATTATAGAACTCACGGTAGTTCAAACGGTAGTGTGTGTTTGAAATGAGATTAGGCACGCAGATACTTCGCTTAGTTCACTTTTAATGCATGCACTATTGTGAATGTATTAACACTACGGTATTTGATTAGGAAAGCCTTTCGAACGTTCCAGCTCCCTTTAAAACGCATGCGCACCATTTGGCAGCAACCGCACTGATCAGATGGAAACACTCCCGGGTGTCAGCGGTATCCAATGGCATTACAATAGCACTACCGGATGTTCATATTTGGTCAACGAAACCGCTCCAGGCAGGCCAGGCGTATTTTCACTTAATGAGGGTAACGACACCGGAAACACCGCTGTCCTTCTTTTACTGGTTACCGCTCATCCTTATTACCCACACCTGCACCGCGTTGGCAGCACGCATATGCTATAAAAACCAGACAGCCTTCCCTCACAGTCATCTACGAGGAGACGACCCGTGCAGACATAGGTGCAAGGAGCGGACACGCAACGGTCACAGTAAGAATGTGTGTGTGCGAGAATGGATGTCCTGGGCCCACGGCCCTTGGGGCCCGAGGTGCTTTACGCTGATTAATCAATTATTAATTCTTTCAAAACAACAATTATTAGAACTAAGCAGTATGTTTGCATGTAACTATGATCACATGCAGTGATAACATATTCCTCTTTCTGTTATTCCTCTCTCCCTTTTTGATAGCTAGTGACCTCTTTTGGTCTACCGTCCACGGCCTCCTATGGGGCTAGTAGATCCCCCCACAAGGGTAAGAAATACGGGACAAATGTCCCGTGGATTTTATTGAATATGGTGCACAGATGACTGACACGTTTGTAGCACATTATAGCCACTCACTGTAGAATGCATGTGGAGTTGGCTGTCGAATTTTTCATGACTTCATTACAAATGTGTATTATACAATGTCTCTTCTTTTTATCCTTTTCACTTTGTAGGTTTGAGAAAAAATTTTCCTCCTGAAGGTTGAGGGTGACATTTTTTCACCCCACCCAGTGGAATCCCTTTTTCCATAAAATTGGTAAGGACAGAGCCTTTAGTTTTTTGTAAGTCCTGAAGAATGCCATGGACCCGACCGGGCCGAAGGGCAGAAACATGTTGACTTTATACACGACGGTGGGAGGACAATAATTTCCTCATACACACCGCAACGCTGGTTTTAATGACCATACAGATGCTGTTTACATAAAATTAAAATTTTATTTGTCATCTGTAATGGTTTTTTAAGCACACATTATTTTTGTAAGGGCCCCCACTTAGATTTAGAAGTGCATCCCTGTCGTCAGGTGTATGCCCGCCCCTTATCAAACAAGTTTTTAAGGGGCGAGGACTGGTCAATGATGAAGCATGACACCAGGTGGTGTGTGAGACCAGTCCTTCACATTTTGTGAGATGCCAATCCGCATATCACAAATTTAGAGACATTTAGGTCATCACACTAGGAGTGTTTTTTTTTGTGGTAAACAGTTTATGTTGGAGGCTGCCTCCTCCTAGTACCCCAGGCCTCTTGTTCCCTCCCCGGAGCCTTTCTCTGGGATTTTTGTGGTTAGATAGTTTAGTACAGCGGATAGCTGTGGGAACCTTTTTTGGGGGTAGTAAAAAGTTTTTTCAAACCCAAGTGTGGGTATCTCGTGATCCGGAATCCTTTGACAGGACATAATCCAGCAAACAAGTATGGAGACGGAACTAGCATTCAACGAGGAGACGTATGCAGAAATTCTTCGAACACCATCCCTACTAGCAGACACAGTGGTCACACAGGTAGTCCAGAACTCGGATGAATGGGCAACTTTAACAGCAAAGAAGAAAGAACAGATAAGGACAGCGCTTCATGGAGCTTTCATGACCGAATATCTTCGCAAGAACAGTGCTCCCAGGGGCTTGGTTGTTACGAACGAACCAAGATTATTCCTTAATAATAAAGAATTTAGAATTAATTGGTCCAGAATCGCGTGGAAATGCACAAAGGATTGGTTAGTGCTCATCATCAACACCGCCAGGGAGCTGGCAGATGCACTACTGATAGAAATACAACAAAGTGAGAGCAAACTTAAGACCATGGTACACATTTCCGTGTTTAAGAAAAAACTGGAGGAACTTAATAAAGACCATAACGAATAGAAGGAGTACCTCACCAAATCAAAACTGACAAAATTAACAAAGGATGTACAAAAGTTCGATCGTGAGACGATATATCCCTACACCACAGATGAATATTATGAAAAACCCCCTCAACAGCAAAACAAAAACAACCAACAGCGATTCAGGCCCACCCCCCAGAATTGGACCTTCAGCTCGGGGGAAAACAGGAGCACGAGCGGGAGTAGCAGTGATGAAAGCACTGATGGACAGCTGGGAAGTCGACAGCACAACTTCCGGCCTCCTATGATGCAACAACCTATGCCACATTTTGGCTACTGGCAACCGCTCCCCTTTTTTCAACAGGGCTTTGGATTTCCACCAGCACCTCAACATTTTTTATTCAGAGGCCGTGGCAGGGGGACTGTAAGAAGAAAACAGGCCGCCAAAGTCCAATGGAACGATCAAACGGCAGTTGCGATGGGAACAAGAAGCAGGGGGAACGGCCCATCGACAAGCCTCGAGTAACGAATATTGTAAATCTTAGCAACCATACTCTTACCGAAACTGAGGAGTCTGTCCTGTCTAAGGGCTTGGGTTTCGTTCCTACAACCATGAATGACCCTTTTTCTTTGAACGTTGAGCTTGCGCAGTTTTTTAGGAAGATTAAACTACGCAACCACTTTGGAGAGACAACGAATGAACTAACCCCGGGACTTAACACAGGATTGAGAAAGAAGTCAACCTTTGTGCCACCTCACAACACCATCCCATGCCACATTTTGGCCTTCGAACAAGCAGTCCTTGCCGACATTGAGAAAATCAATTTTAAACAAGAGAAGGGGTTCCAGAATTTAACAAGACTAGAGCGGATTGCTCTAGAAGGATTAAAAGATAACCCAGATATCACCATCAAACCGGCAGATAAAGGCGGTGCCATCGTCCTGGTGAGCAAAACCATGTACCGGGAAGAATGCAACAGGCTACTATCTGACCGAACCAGCTACGAGATATGTCGGGAGGACCCAACATCATGCCTTATGGCGAGAATACAAAGGATCGTGGAAGAGGCACTCAGCCAGGATTGGATAACCAAACATGAAGCAGAGTTTCTGGTGAGTAAAGACCCGAGGACACCCAGATTCTATACACTCCCGAAAATCCATAAGGGGAAAATACCACCACCAGGAAGACCTATAGTGTCTGGGATCGGATCCATCCTGGAACCGCTGTCGCAGTTCTGTGATTAGTTTCTGAAACCAATAGTGCAAAGATCTGCGTCCTATCTGAGAGACACAAAGGACGTATTATGTCTACTCCGAGATTTGGAAATCAACACCACTGAAGACATTTTCATCACCCTGGACATAGAGGCGCTCTATACCAGTATCCCACAAATGAGAACACTGGCTGTAGTGGAAGATATCCTGCTCAATTTGGAATGGCAGTTCTCCACCCCACAGAGCTTCGTCCTGGAGTGTGCAGAAATTGCCCTTACAGAGAATTTCTTTGAATTTGAGGAAGTGCTTTACCATCAGATTACCGGCACTTCAATGGGCAGCACATTCGCCCCAAGCCTGGCATGCCTGTACGTCCGCCAATTTGAGGAGGACTTTATCTTCAACGAAAACAACCCGTTCACAGAACATCTGAAAACGTGGAAACGCTACATTGACGACGTCTTCATTATATGGCGTGGGAATGAAATCAGTGCAAAAGTCTTTGTAGACTGGGTTAACACCAAGGACCAACCTGAGGTTTACTCATTCTATCAATAGACATCAGGCCACGTTTCTGGACCTTGATATTGAAATGACACCAGAGGGTATCCAAACAAGGGTACACAACAAGCCCACGGACAAAAACAGTCTACTACTATATGAGAGTCATCACCCTAAAGTCCTCAGGGACAACCTACCAGTGGGGCAGTTCTTAAGGGTGCGGCGAAATTGCACAGAAACCGAAACATTCCTGGAACAATCTAAGGAATTAGAGGAGAAATTGCTCCAAAGACATTACCCTAAAAAACTAATCAAGAGAGCGAAAAAGAGGGCAAGGAACAACCCACGGGAAGCTCTTCTGGAAACCATGGATAAAGAAAGAAAGGATCAAATGGTGTGCGTTACTACATTCACGCCAGTTTCGAACACCGTGAAGAAAATTGTCAAAAAAAACTGGCACATCCTGGGTAGTGCAGGCAAAAAGTGGGATCTCCCACTCTTTGCATTTAAAAGAAGTAAAAGTTTACGTGATGAACTGGTCCACGCCAAAGACCAAACTCTCGGGAGAGCAGAACAAACAACTCTCTGGAACACACATAGACCCACTGGACACTATCCCTGTGGTGGGTGCGTTGCATGCCCTTACACCACCGCGACAAAAGAAGTAGATATTGGCACAGATAGACCGTGCAAACTGAATAGTTTCAGTAACTGCAACACCGAGAATGTCGTCTACTTATTGACATGCCCCTGCAATCTCCTCTACATGGGGATGACTACCCACAAGATTAAGATCCGTATCAATGAACACCGAAGCACAATACGGTGCAAGAAGACGAATACAAAACTCACAAGGCATTTTTTGGACTCTGAACACAAAGACAGCGATCTGAGATGGACAGTACTAGAGGTTTTAAAAAAATCCACAACAGACCTCACGAGACCACTGCAAATCAGGGAACAAAGATGGGTGTATAGATTGAAATCCAATCAGACAGGATTGAACAATGATATTCCGTGGCTACAGTTGTCAGGATAATGCAGCTTCATGATGAACACAGAACATACTCTAGGGAGAAAACCCCTAAATCCTACAACCGGTCCCTTAACCAGCTCTGTCAGTCAAAAACCTGTCTAGATAGTAAGCTAGAGACAAGGGGACGGTGCTGGGATCGATACTGGGGTAATTTACCAACTATGCCTTTTTAATATCCCAGGACAGTTGCTATTTTAGGCTAGACATACAGTATGTAACGATGCTATTAGAGCACAAGACAATACGACGTATCTGCATAGGGGAACATCGCCCACCTGCAGATTATTGGATATTTAGATCTAGAACACTCATAGTCGCGTGTTTGACTTGCTTTAACAAATTACAATGTGCACATGTTTTCTTGTAAATACGCGATCTCACCAGCATCTGTAAAAGCGGATCTAACAGGATTATAGAACTCACTAGCTTGGATTCCTCCAAGCGCTTAACACACTTGGAGGAATCCTTTCCAGGGAGAAGAGCTGTGATTGTCTGCTGATGTAGTTCTGCATCTACAGACCGAGGTATGAGGGTTCGCTAGTCAAAGCCCCGAGGTCTTCTATTTTTATAATAAACTATCTTACTGCAAGGGGAGGGTGGTAATGTTATTTATACATTTATCCACTGAGTTATGAAATGCTTTCCCCGTTTGTATTCTTCTTTTGCTTTGTTCAAACGGTAGTGTGTGTTTGAAATGAGATTAGGCATGCAGATACTTCGCTTCGTTCACTTTTAATGCATACACTATTGTGAATATATTAACACTACGGTATTTGATTAGGAAAGCCTTTCGAACGTTCCAGCTCCCTTTAAAACGCATGCGCAGCATTTGGCAGCAACCGCACTGATCAGATGGAAACACTCCCGGGTGTCAGCGGTATCCAATGGCATTACAATAGCACTACCGGATGTCCATATTTGGTCAACGAAACCGCTCCAGGCAGGCCAGGCGTATTTTCACTTAATGAGGGCAACGACACCGAAAACACCGCTGTCCTTCTTTTACTGGTTACCGCTCATCCTTATTACCCACACCTGCACCGCGTTGGCAGCACGCATACGCTATAAAAACCGGACAGCCTTCCCTCACAGTCATCTACGAAGAGACGACCCGTGCAGACATAGGTGCAAGGAGCGGACACGCAACGGTCACAGTAAGAATGTGTGTGTGCGAGAATGGATGTCCTGGGCCCACGGCCCTTGGGGCCCGAGGTGCTTTACGCTGATTAATCAATTATTAATTCTTTCAAAACAACAATTATTAGAACTAAGCAGTATGTTTGCATGTAACTATGATCACATGCAGTGATAACATATTCCTCTTTCTGTTATTCCTCTCTCCCTTTTTGATAGCTAGTGACCTCTTTTGGTCTACCGTCCACAGCCTCCTAAGGGGCTAGTAGATCCCCCACAAGGGTAAGAAATACGGGACAAATGTCCCGTGGATTTTATTGAATATGGTGCACAGATGACTGACACTTTTGTAGCACATTATAGCCACTCACTGTAGAATGCATGTGGAGTTGGCTGTCGAATTTTTCATGACTTCATTACAAATTTGTATTATACAATGTCTCTTCTTTTTTATCCTTTTCACTTTGTAGGTTTGAGAATTTTTTTTCCTCCTGAAGGTTGAGGGTGACATTTTTTCACCCCACCCAGTGGAATCCCTTTTTCCATAAAATTGGTAAGGGCGGAGCCTTTAGTTTTTTGTAAGTCCTGAAGAATGCCATGGACCCGACCGGGCCAAAGGGCAGAAACATGTTGACTTTATACACGACGGTGGGAGGACAATAATTTCCTCATACACACTGCAACGCTGGTTTTAATGACCATACAGATGCTGTTTACATAAAATTAAAATTTAATTTGTCATCTGTAATGGTTTTTTAAGCACACATTATTTTTGTAAGGGCCCCCACTTAGATTTAGAAGTGCATCCCTGTCGTCAGGTGTATGCCCGCCCCTTATCAAACCAAGTTTTTAAGGGGCGAGGACTGGTCAATGATGAAGCATGACACCAGGTGGTGTGTGAGACCAGTCCTTCACATTTTGTGAGATGCCAATCCGCATATCACAAATTTAGAGACATTTAAGTCATCACACTAGGAGTGTTGTTTTTTTTTGTGGTAAACAGTTTATGTTGGAGGCTGCCTCCTCCTAGTACCCCAGGCCTCTTGTTCCCTCCCCGGAGCCTTTCTCTGGGATTTTTGTGGTTAGATAGAAACGTCATGACAAGTGCCTAGTGGCACAGTGATGTATGTGATTGTGTTCTAATGTGTTTTCATGGATAATACAAAGGCTATTTTTATATAATCTTGTGTGGAGTTTCTTTTGTGGTGTGCCTAGTGTGTCGCTGCTGTGTGAGTGTGTTGCGCAAACGCTTTACACATTACCTCTGAGATAAGCCTGACTGCTCTGCCAAGCTACCAAGGGGGTGAGCAGGGGTTATCTTCAGCGTGTAACTCCCTTGCCCTGACTAGAGTGGTGGGTTCTGACTGGCCTAGTCGTATGCCATGCCCAACCAGAAACCCCATTTCTAACAGGTATATCAATTACTCTTGTGAGCACATAGATAACTTTACTATCACACACAGATAATGTTCTTCAGAAGCTGCAGACACTAGTTTTATGTTCTCATGAACTCTCCTTCTTTGCATTATATCCCATTATATGCATTATATCCCACTTCGAACACTTGACGAGCGCCTTTGCAGACAGGTAACTCATTGCTCTGTTGGTTGGTTATATTAATATGGTATGCAACAGGTCCGATCAACTGCACCACACATGATAGGCCCCTGTGATGATCATCCACGATACATTCAGCTTCCTCTCTAGAAATGTTGATGGCCTTAATAATAAAGTTAAGCAAGGTGGTGGGATCTTACAATATCTCAAGCACTACACAACAGAAGGGCTCTTTCCACAAGAAACCCACCTATTAGGTATACAATGCCCCTTCTTTGACCAGTAATACACCCAGATTTACCATTCGAGTTAGACAAGTAATCCCAATGTGTAACAATACACAAACACTCCCTGGTCCTATTCATAAAAATTCATGATGATGACTTGGGCAGATATGTAGCAGTGGAATGCATGATGGCTGCATGATGGCAGAGGCACAATGGGTGATCACTAACATTTATGCACAACCTAAACTAGTAGATAATACCATGATGGCATTCTCAGACCTACTATACCATGCTCTACTGGGGCTGACCATCATGGGGGTGAATTTAATTACATCATGGATTGGTCCCGCTCACTAGGCCTATAAACTTGGAGAGCCCTACACCCAGTCATCAATGAATTTACTTATTACTCACTGCAGCGTAAATTCTCTCTAGAATCAATTACATTTTTCTCCCTGCATCCATCATAGGTACCTTAGCTGCCACACATGTACTCCCATGAGTCTTAACAGATCATGCCCTGATGCAAGTAGACATCAGATGGACAGGATGACTGCATGGGGAAATGTGGAGACTGAACACGTGGTGGCTTCAAGATGTGAGATTCTGAGACACCATCACTTAGTGGACTACTTTGAATTAAATACGGGGTTGGTTGAGTCCGGGATCACACTCTGAGAGTTGATTAAAATGGTTACACACAAGCCGGCCATAGCCTAACAAACTGGAGCGAAGAAAAGAAAAACCAAGGAGGTAGAAACCCTGGACAATAATATCATCAAGCTGGAAAAGCACCAAACACAACACATGCACCCACTACAATGCTGCTAGCTCGATTTACTACAGCTAATGATCAAACAGAACTTACTTACCTCTGCTGCACATGTCTGTGGCGTGAAGTAGTACAAGATATATGAGCTGTGAGACAAAGCTAGAAAGTTATTGTATCTGACCAATAGAGGCCTAGAACTGAGAATAGTGCCCAGTGTTCATTCACCAGGGTTACACTAATTAAGAGACCCGAGTGAAATAGCATGAGAAGTTGCCATTTATTATTGTTCATTTTGTGAGGCTCAACCTCCTCCACTGATAGAGACTCTAGACCCTATCATAAATTACTTGATAATCCCACAGCTTTTAGCAGCAGACAGACAGATGCTAGAATACACACAAATAGAGGAGATGGTAGAGGCTATTAACACTCAGCCCTCTGGGAAGCCCCCTGCTTGAACAGCTTTCCTCTTGAATTCTTCAAGAAATACGTGTCATAATTGACCCCTTCTCTCTAACTGTATGAGGAAGCCTACGCAACAAGAGTACTGTCCTACCACCTGCATGGAGTGACATTCTCACTAATCTTAAAACCAGTGCGTCCCCCATTGCAATGTCCCTCTTACCATCCCACTTCCTATATTAACCTAGAGGCTTAGATCTTAGCTAAGGTAATACAGATTGATCTCTGTTATTCAGACAGAAATATACTACCACCAGAATGGCTTTATGCCGGGTTGTAGCACACACCATTGCCTCAGATGTTTAAATATAGCCCTGAGACTACAATGACCTGAAGGCCCTGGTCTTGATCGAGTTCGAGAAGGCTTTGATTTTGTCCACTGACTCTTTATGTTTCAGTTGTTAGACCAGTTGAACTTTGGACAGCTCTTTTAGAGATATGTCTGGGTCCATATACTGACATCTTGGTGGCAGTTAGGGTCACAGTGGTTCACTCTCCGCCCTTTGATATACAGAAGGGAATGAGATAAGGGTGTCCTCTCCCACCACTCTTATTTACATTGACCATCGAGTCATTGGCCGAATAGATCCAGTGCGATGCGCAGATCAGGGGACTCTGCTGGTGCTCACCAAAAGGAGGACAGAACATTGCTACATGCAAACGATATTCTCATATAGCTACGGGAACCTAAGCACTCCCTATCCAGACGGATGGGCATACTGCAAATATATGGCAATGCTTCTAGCCTTGTTGTGAACTTGAACAAATCAACTGTTTTCTCAAGATTATGTATTTGAAATGAAATGTTTTTATGATTACTATTTGCCTAATATCATGTATTTTTAATGAAATGTTTTTATGGTAATATTTTTTATAAATGTATTGAATAAATATCTTATGCAAACTTTCTGTTTTTTACGATATATTTTGACTCCATGGTACAATTGTAATGTCTTCCTAAAACTGTTAGCCTTATAACCACTAGCATTAGTCAAGATTGTTATTTTTTGTATATTGACTTTGTAATGTTTTTAGGGACCTCTTAGTTTTACAGATGATCCCCCTGTCCCTGACTGGATTTTAAGGGGACCTCCCTTGTGGGTTTTTTCTTTCTATCATCCCTCATCAGCCAAGCTAGCTTCGTGGTGTAGTTCCTAGGAATCCCCACGACCTGCATGTTTTGGATGACCTAAACTGAGGGCCTGGTGTCCCGACCGCTTCTGGACACCCCCACAGGATATGTCAGCCGTTAGACCAGCTAGCTCTACAGTGCCACTACCACCCCCCTGTATTTTACAGTGGCGTAGGTAGTTTCTGGCAACCACTGAACATGACAACCCTGATTCCTCAGGGATCGTGGAAAACAGTACAATTATTTTCGCTCAGACACTCGTGCTTGCTTTTTCTCAGAAAATACACAGGATGGCGATTAGGACATTTCAATAAGTATTTATTGGTCCAGCGACAGTCTTGTGTAAAACATATGTGCTGTGAGAATCAGGAGACAGAAGCATACAAAAGAGATTGCTAGTACCAATATAGTAAATAGTAGATACATTTCTACCATAGTGCTAATAAGATGAACATAAGTAGTTCAGATAAAAACAGTAGCACTTGCATATTCCTAAAATGCACGCCCCAAGTAATTTGCCTAAATGTACCTAGCCTAGATCTGTATGTGTAGCATGTATATGCGTGTAGCTATGTATATCTGTAGCCAAGAAACCCCTAGGGAAGAACCAGCCCCCTCACCTGGTGGTTGAGAATGAAGGACCCCGTCTCTGCTTTGAGGATGACACCCCACAAGGGATGTCAGACCGCTGCGTGTCAAAGATTCAGCATGCAGGACCCCGTGTCAGCTTGGAAGGAATTCTCCTCTAATTTGTAGGGGGGAATAAGGGTCTTTTATACTAGAGTGGTCACTCCAGGGTTTCTTCTAGAATTGATATGTTTTGAAAACAACCATAAATGTTTTGGAAACAATCATGAATGTTTTTCCAAACAAATGTGATCATGCACAGGTGGCTGTTGGCCAAGGATGGAAAAAGTGGTAACCCTTATACAGAATAAATTATACCGAGCATGAGGACATGTTTATTTACGTCAGGTACGGGGATTATGATAGAATACCGAAAGCCTGGTGTCGAAGAGACGGGAGCAACCTACTAGGTAAAAGGTCACCTGTTTAGAATCATTATTGCCATGTGGATGGGACAATGTATGTAAAATGGGGTATACATGACAGGACTATCCTAAAGGATGCAACACCCACTCCTCATCTAAAGGTCAACAGGGTCAGCTAGGTAATGATAAAGCTAACACTATTAAAAGTCATAAAAATCATTTTCAATAAAACATACTAAAGGCACTTTAAAAGCCTGAACAAATGTCCATACAAGAGAAGTCATTTTTCCCTAAAAAGCGTTCAGAAAGGTCTTCTACGCTTGTATATGCGGTTGTTATAGCACTGAGCACCTTGCAAGCCACTATGCTCAGTTAGAGCAGAGAAGGAAAAATAAAACAAAATCAGTTTTGACCTTCAATTTAGTAAATGTTTAAAAAGTTGCCAAATGGTTCTCAGCACAGGAGAGGCCAGATTGTTTAAGAACCCTGCGCTGAAGACTCAACATCGCTGAACATCATATCCGCAGGTGGCAATCCCTCCAGAACTTCCAGTATCATGTCGAGTGAGCAAAGATGTTCATCTCAGGTTCACACAGCAGCCGCTGGGGAAGAATTAGATGCCTGCACGCCTGATACCGATGCCTGTACCTCTGGAGCAGAGTCGATTTCCCTTCTGTTAGACCTGGCACCATTGGCGTGGGTCTCCCCTGCATTTTTTGCCTTTGCCTCCTGTGTTTTTGCTGTGTGTTGGACTCCGTTTTGCTGGTCTAGATACTTTGGGCACTTTGCCACTGCTGTTCAGTGCCAAAGTGCAAGTGCTCCCTTTGTAAATTGTTGTTATGGATTGGTGTTTCCATGATTGGCTGATTTGATTTACTAGTTAGTCCCTAGTACAGTGCACTGTGTGTGCCCAGGGCCTGTAAATCAAATGCTGCTAGTGGGCTGCAGCACTGATTGTGCCACCCACATAAGCAGCCTGTAAATGTAACTCTGGCCTGCCATTGCAAAGCCTGTGTGCAGTCTGGTATTGCCATGTCGACCTGACAAGTGCACCCACTTGCCAGGCCCTAACCTTCCCTTTTCTTACATGTCAGTCACTCCTAAGGTAGGCCCAAGGTACCCCTGTGGGCAGGGTGCAGTGTATGTGAAAGGTAGGACATGCCCTGGTGTGAGGGTGATTTTTACATTCTGTGTTTGAAAATACCACTTTTAGAAAGTAGGTATTTTCTTGCTTAGCCATCCAGTATGCCTCTGCCTGGTTTGTGTAGTGCACGTCTGGCTTTTGGATGACAGGGGCTGGGGAGGAGCAGTGGCTCCAGAGAGCCTGATGAGTCAGGGCTGGGCTGAATAGACCTGGGCTGCATTTAGAGTAGGGGGAGGAGATTTCCTTTCACCTGAATGGGCCTGGTCTGCCTTCCACAATGCTGTCTCCACCTCCTGCCAGGAAGCTGCACCAGTGAGGACAGAACTGGTTTTGGCTGGGTACAGTCACTCTCTGCCTTCAGAGAACAGAGGGTTTTTGTGTATAAAAAGAGGGGCCCAGACCCCAGACTTTTAGATCACTTCTGGGAATCAAGAGGAACCTTTGCCAAGGAGAAGAGCCGGAGAAGCTGAGGAGGAATACTGCCCCTGTGCTGTTTGCTGTCTGGGGTTGGCCTGCAGTGGCTACTTGCTGCCAAGGAAAGGAGAAAAGGACTTTGCTGTTTGCTTTGTCACCTTCTTGAGGAAAAGATCTCCAAGGGCTTAAAACTGAGCTTGCCTCCTGTTCTGAAGTCTCAGGGACACAAAGACTTCACCACCAGCTCCCCTGAATTTCCTTGCTGTTAATTCTAACCTGCAAAGAGGTGCCTGCTGTTGTTTTGGACCTCTAGAGACTGTTTTCCGCTGGGAGCTGGAAAAGTAACGCAACTTCGAAGAAGCGAGACGCATCTGCACCCGTTTCCGACGCATCACCAAAGAAATCATCGCAGCGCCTCCCGTGGCTCGAGAAATCGCCGCATGCCACATCGACTGCACCGATCTCCGAAGTCCGAGATCATCGCACCAAGTTCGATGCAAGGCCTGCTGTGCGGTTGCAAGAATTCACACATCGTTCCGGATTGTCGCATCGCGGCGCCAAGTTTGTTGCATCGTTGGGGGACGCAGTAAGAAACCGACGCATCACCTCTCCACGCAGTAAGAAACCGATGCATCACCTCCTCTCCGATAAGGAACCGTCGCATCGCCTCCCCTGTGCTGCAGTAAGGAACTGCCGCATCACCTCCTCCGGAGCAAGGAACTGATGCATCACCTTCCCTGAGTGTAAGGAACTGATGCATCACCTTCCCTGCAGTCCGTTTTGTTTGTTTGCGTGACGCATTCAATGTACTTTGTGTGAAAAGTGTTGCATCTGCAATTTGCTTTGAACTGAACTATTTCTGCCATCTGAAAGTCATATTTTTATTACTGTATTGTGGATTTTTGTAGTTTGGTCTTGTTTTGGGTTAGATAAAGATTATTTATTTTTCTAAACTGGTGTGGTGTCCATTTGTAGTGTTTTCCCTATATTACTGCATGTGTTCACAAATGCTTTACACACTGCCTCTGAGATAAGCCTGTCTGCTCGTGCCAAGCCACCAAGGGGGTGAGCACGGGTTATTTTAGAAGTGTATCCCCTTACCCTGACTAGAATCAAGGGTCTCTACTTGGACCAAGGTACCTACCTCTGCCAACTAGAGACCCCCATTTCTAACACCTTCCAACAGGAGTGGAAGCATCCCTTGGAGGCTCTAGAAATTAGGTCATCAACATGTTAATATGCTGTGGACAACTGTACACGTTGGCCTGCAAGGGCTCCAGGAGCACTTCTATGTCCAGCGGCGCAACCGATGGAAGTGTCAGACACAGGTCCAACACGCAGCCAAATCCCCGGAAGAGGCAACGGAACAGAGACAGGACACAGTCTAGTCAGACTGGTCTAAAAGACAGGAACCAACACTCACTCAGCTCCTGAAGCAGAGGCATAGTCAGGTAGATCACCATACGCTCACGACAATGTTGTTCCAGCAGTGTTCTCTCCATTTCTTGAGGGATTGAGACGTCCATTGCAAAGCAATAGGATTAAAATCAGGATGCCTGCTACTGATAGCAGGACCAAATGAAGCCCTCTAAAATCTCTTCCAAGTACGGAGTGTATAAAAGCTGGAATTACTCCAGAAATGGTCTGAAAGGTGGTTAAGACTAAGAGACCTGATCCAAGACGCTTAAATAAGTGTACAATACCACTCGTATCAGACATGTTAAAGATACGATGTACCATTTCCCCGAAATGGATCGGGAAGTTCGTACGGACCAGGGCCTGTATCTCTGCCGAAGACCTTGCAACCTGGAGATCAAAAGACTCTCGGGCAGAAGTTAAGGCCACATTTTGCTGAAACAACATGGCTTTCAGTCTACTCAGCAAATCAAACCGTATATTGGAAAAATTTAATGAAGGCCACAGTGGTGCCTCCCTAACTGTGCGAGCTTGAGGAAACAATACTTGCTTACAACAAACAACCCTGAAGTTTACTGTGACTAGATATGTGATGCCTGGCGCCATCCCGCAACAGCCTTGATCTTTCAGCATTAAATACCTCCCATTCGTAAGTAACTCAAAAACTGGATGAATCACTGCAGCTGGGGAGCCTTTCAAGTAGCAAGATAAGTTCGCTTTTGACGCATTACATGCCCCATGAAGCGACACCTCTTTGCACACTAAAGACCCACTTAAAGCCTTCCCGCAGTCTGTACCACTTAAGAAAACTTCAGTGTCCTTATCTCTGCACCTATATCTATACGGTAACTCCCAGGTTTCCTGTATGTACCCATCACCCAACGCTTCATCCCTGCCTTCTTGGATGTATCTAAGGCAGTATTGGAACTGGAATCAATCAATCAATCAATCACGGCATTTATAGAGCGCGCTACTCACCCGGGAGGGTCTCAAGGCGCTGGGGGAGGGGGTAAGTTACTGCTCGAACAGCCAGGTCTTGAGCTGCTTCCTGAAGGCGAGATGGTCCTGGGTTCGCCGAAGGTGAGTGGGGAGGGAGTTCCAGGTCTTGGCCGCCAGGTAGGAGAAGGATCTTCCTCCGGCGGTGGTTCTGCGGATGCGTGGTACGGTGGCGAGGGCGTGGCTGGTTGATCGTAGCTGGCGTGTGGGCGTGTAGAAGGACATGCGGTCGTTGAGGTACTTTGGGCCCAGGTCGTGGAGGGCCTTGTGTGCGTGGGTGAGGAGTCTGAACGTGATTCTCTTGCTGACGGGGAGCCAGTGCAGGTCTTTCAGGTGTACGGTGATGTGGCTGTGTCGGGGGATGTCCAGGATGAGTCGTGCGGAGGCGTTCTGGATGCGCTGGAGTCTCTTTGGAAGTTTGGCTGTGGTTCCGGCGTAGAGGGTGTTCCCATAGTCCAGTCGGCTGGTGACGAGTGCCTGGGTGACGGTCTTCCTGGTTTCAGTGGGGATCCATCTGAAGATCTTGCGGAGCATGCGCAGGGTGTTGAAGCATGAAGATGAGACGGCGTTGACTTGTTTGGTCATCGATAGGGAGGAGTCCAGGATGAAGCCCAGGTTGCGTGCGTGGTCCGTTGGCTTGGGTGCGGTGCCCAGGGCCGGGGGCCACCAGGAGTCGTCCCAGGCGGAGGGTGATGAGCCCAGGATGAGGACTTCCGTCTTGTCTGAGTTCAGTTTAAGGCGGCTGTTCCTCATCCAGTCGGCGACGTCTCTCATCCCGTCGTGCAGGTTGGCTCTGGCGGTGGTGGGGTCGTTGGTGAGGGAGAGGATCAGCTGGGTGTCGTCGGCGTAGGGAGATGATGTTGAGGTTGTGTCGGCGTGCGATGGCTGCGAGGGGGCTCATGTAGACGTTGAAGAGGGTCGGGCTGAGTGAGGATCCTTGTGGAACGCCGCAGATGACTTCGGTGGCTTCGGATCTGAACGGGGAGAGGCGGACTCTCTGGGTTCTTCCGGCGAGGAACGAGATGATCCATTCCAGTGCTTTCTCTCGGATTCCGATGTTGCTGAGGCGCTTCACTAGGGTGCGGTGGCAGACGGTGTCGAACGCCGCGGAGAGGTCCAGGAGGATGAGGGCAGCTGTTTCCCGTTGTCGGTTAGGGTTCTGATGTCGTCGGTGGCTGCGATGCAAGGGCGGTCTCGGTGCTGTGGTTGGCCCGAAACCCGGACTGCGAGGGGTCGAGGGATCCATTCGTCTCGAGGAAGGCGGCAAGCTGTCTGTTGACGGTCTTCTCGATGACTTTGGCCGGAAACGGAAGGAGCGAGATGGGGCGGTAGTTCTTGAGGTCGGTGGGGTCCGCCGTTGGTTTCTTCAGGAGGGCGGTAAGCTCGGCGTGCTTCCAGCTCTCCGGGAAGGTGGCGGTGTGGAAGGAGGAGTTGATGATGTCCCGGAGATGGGGTGCGATGGTGGCGTCGGCTTTGTTGAAGACGTGGTGTGGGCAGGGGTCGGTTGGTGATCCGGAGTGGATGGAGTTCATCGTGCGGGTGGTGTCTTCGGTGTTGATCGGGGTCCAGTTGCAGAGGGTGGTGGTGGCGGGCATTGGTTTGGCGGTAGGGTGCGTTGTTTGTGCGTCGAAGCTGTTGTGTATGTCGGTGATCTTGCGGTGGAAGAACGCGGAGAGTGAGTTGCAAAGGTCTTGCGAGGGGTGATGTCGTTGTTTCCGGCGCTGGGGTTGGAGAACTCTTTGACGATGCTGAAAAGTTCCTTGCTGTCATGGGCGTTGTTGTCCAGTCGTTCTTTGAGTGCCGACTTCTTGGTGGCACGGATCAGCTGGTGGTGTTTGCGGGTGGCGTGCTTGAGGGCGGTCCTGTTGTCTGTGGTCTGGTCGAGTCGCCAGGTTTTCTCGAGAGTGCGGCAGTTCTTCTTGGATTCCTTGAGTTCGTTGGTGAACCAAGGGGTTTTCTTGCTTCCGGGTCTGCTGGGAGGGTTTTTAGTGGTGCGAGGTCGTCGGCGCAGGCGGTCAGCCACTTGGCGAGGTTGCTGGCTGCTTCGTTTGGGTCCGTTGTGTCGGTGGGTGTGTTCTGGCTGAGGGAGGCGGTGAGCTGCTCGGCGGTGATCTTGCTCCAGCTCCGGTGGGGAGCCTGTTGCGGGTGGTGGTGGGTCGCAGTCTTTCTGAAGCTGAAGTGGACGCAGCTGTGGTCGGTCCAGTGGAGTCCGGTGGCGTGGCTGAAGGAGATGTGCTTGCTGGACGAGAAGACGGGGTCAAGCGTGTGGCCGGCGTAGTGGGTGGGCGTGTTCACCAGTTGCTTGAGTCCGAGGTTGGCGAGGTTGTCCAGCAGGGCGGTGGTGTTTCTGTCGTTGTTGGAATGTCGTGATTGGCAGTGTGATATAGCCATGAATTAACCATTCTGTAGACGGTGACTCTGCTACTGTAAAAGGTAACTTCTCTAATTTTTCAATGAGCAGCATGGTGTACTTTGCATCTCTGCGTGCAGTCTGTCGGTCAGATTATAAACCGAAAACAGATTTGAGCCGTTAATGTACCGCCATGGCACATGGTCAGAGCGCAATGATTGTAGCGTCCAGCTTAAAAGCACAATGGAGCGTAATTGAGATTGCCCATGTTGTAGAATAGACACATCTTGTTCCATTATGTCGATAGCTGAGGACACAATGTTGCCCAGTGAATAAATACGTGAAGAAAGTGTGGTCATACCATTGTCTAACACAGCCAAGGCCTTTTTTAGGTTAATCCTATCAATCTCACGTAATCTCTCAGCAGCATCCTGTTGGGAGACTTTCCATAGTTCATTGTAGATGGCATATAAGAAGTGTTTCTTACGCGATTTCTTGGAACCTAGCAAGAAATCCCTAAGATTCATGTTGCCAGCTAGAAGGGACAAGTGTTGTTTCACCTGTTGTAGTGTTGAGGTTTTTAGCCATTCTAGGCACAACTTCCCAACACTATAAGAAGTCACTACCCCAGGGTCGTCTGTGTGTACATAGCGCGGGTCGGGCCTATGGATACTAAACCCTCCAGTGGAACCCTTGAATCTTGACTGACACCTGTTCGTGTCGATAGGCCAAACCAACCTACCCTTCCAATTGGGAGCTGATGAGTTGTATGTACCATTCTGTATCATTGCACCCAGCATCTCCTCACTTGTTAGTGTCATTTAATATACCTTCAATAGGTGTGGGCAAGTGGATGCATGGTCTTTCAGGTCTTTTATTTTTGCAAACCAGTAGCAGGTAGTCTGTTGCACTGTTCTGTTCAGGAATATTATCTGTAATGGTATGAGGCAAGCTCTAAATAAAGCCTCAGATCCCTGGACTTGCCATTCTTCTTTTTTTGTTTACAGTTTTAAATAGCGCAAACTAGACCCAAAAGATCGGATATCAGAGCGCTTTACATGAGCACCAGTTTCGTTACAGATGGACACATTCATTTTTGTTAGGCACGGGGAGATTAAGTGATTTGCCCAGAATCAGAGGATGTTGAGCGCCGTTGCTGAGATTCGAACCCGGTTCCCCAGCTTCGAGGTCGACCGCTCTAGCCGTAAGGCTACATCCTCTCCCCAAGATTTTTTGTCCCCAGATGGATTTTGTGTTTAATGTGTCCCTCCAATAGTCGAAACCTTGTATAGACAGTTGGGAGATAACCGGTGCTGAATATATGTTTGGTGTTTGTCAGCATCATTTTCTTCGCATGCATTCGTTTGTACTAACTTACAGCAATATGACATTGGGTCTGATGTATTGAACCCTGAAAAGTATGCAAATTTCTGTGTGAATGTGGCAGAACTACCTTTCAGTGGTGTCGGGCAATGTTCCCATTGATGGTATATGTTAACAGTGCATGGGACATTTGCTCTGTGCAAAAAGTGATGACTATAATTTTGGTAGCAATACATACTGTCGAAGTCAGGTGTATCTTCATACAATTCCCTGTAAGAAAATGCAGCAGATTGTTCTAAATCTGAGAGCATAGTATTTACAGTCTCAATGTCCCAATCATCAGAGAGTGTACTTGGGGTAATGTACTCATTCAATGGAATTTTAAGTACGTGTGGGATTTTCAAATGTTCAGTAGGACCAAATTCATCATATGAAATGCTATCCCAAACTATACCATCCGGTACTGGAACTGCTGTAATGTTCACTAGGGACAAGTCTCTTTGTTCACGGTGTGATGACGTATTTGGTTTCAGGACCAAGGTCACATGTTGTACTGCAGAGCATTGTGAGAGGTAATGTCCATTCAGTAGTAGGAAAAAGACAGTTGCTATACCAATCCAAATTAACAGAAACAGGATCCCTAATGCAAACCAAAGATGGGACCAAGGGGACACAAAGTAAGTCTTTTTCAGTCAGTGATAGAATTGTCGAAATTTGTCGTTCTTGGAAATGGGTGGCGTTTGCTCACGTTCACTTGGATCTGAAGAAAAGTCATCGGAGTTGATGAAGTAGCCAGACGCAGTTCGATCTATTTTTGGGAGCTCAGCAGTGTTTGTAGAACTGGCAGTTGCTTCTTGTGAAGGCATGTTGATGTAAAGTTGTGAGAAGTTGGCCTGGTATATGATGTCCACTAATGTAAGTGGGCACCTTGCACCAGTCCAGACAACCCTTATGGTGATTTAAGAGGTCTCAGACAACCTTACAAAGCTATCCAAGTGGTAGCTGTGGATTGCAGCCTTCAGGCTTAGTCTTGAAGGAGTGTAAAGCAGCTTGTTTTGCCAGAATGCAATCTTATAGTATAGATTAAATGAAAAATATGGATTTATTATATAACACTATTTAGTATGTTACAGTATCTCATACACAGAGATAGACACAAAGCACACAATACTTTAGCAAAGAAATCACAGTAAATAGCACAAATACACAGCGGGCCCCAGTCGGGGACCAAACCATATACTAAGAAAGTGGTATAAGAACCACGACTCCAGTCAGGACAATGTTGAGAGGATGTAGAATTTCTGGGGACCCACTGAACCACCCATGGTAAGTAGATAGGGACCCCACGGAGAGCCTGTGCAGTGTGTGAACATGACCGTGTGCTCCGTACAAGAATATGTGCAAGTCGCGGTTGGAATTATAAAGATTAGGCACCATTCCCAGTGGACCCTGAAGAAACCCCATGGAAGACAGGAGGTTGGAGAGCCACCTCACCCGTGGATACCATGGTACCCAAGTTACCTATCCCAGGGGAGCCCGGTGCATAGGTGTGAAGTGGCGTCGGAAGCCGCCGTCGAACCCAATGGAGGACTTTAGGAGAGTGCCGCTGCTGGAAAAGGAGAAAGTGTCTGGAGGAATCCAAACATGGATTCTTGAAGAGGAGTACCTGAAAGTAGAGGGAACAGTGTCTCTGTCACTCAGGGGTGACCAGGAGACTTGGAAGACGGATGCCCTCCGATGTCGGGTGCTTCAGGAAAGATGACGGTGACCTTGACTCTGCAGCTGCGAGGACCAGTTGACGCTGAGGATGACCAGGACCCGGATACAAGCTGTCCCACAAAGGATGTCAAGTGCTGAGGGGTCAGTGTCTGGTGGGAGCACCAACAAGCCTTGGCAAATGCAACCCACACAGGATGTCAAGAAGGTGCACGGTTGGGACCAGCAAGGTCCAGGAGACTCAGCACAAGTAGGGGAGTCAGGGCAGGCCCGAGCAATCAGGGGAGCCCAAGGAAAGGAAAGGTGACCCTCAAATGGACCCACAGGCCAAAAGCACAGGAGTCGTGAGAGGACCTTAAGCAGCTCACCAAAAGATGCAGGCCACGATGCACACGATGCGGTGTGGCCAAAGATTCTGGTCATGGGAGGTGCTCGAGGTTGGGGCTACTTGGAGCCCGGAGATCTTCTTGCAAAGATGTCAACAAGCCTTTGCAACTCAAAGGGGATTCAAAGGGGATTCAGGGGACCCTCCCAGGGGAGGGTCTGGACAGGGGGGCGGTTACTCCCAAGTCCTTTGTCCAGTTTCACGCCAGAGCGGAAGCCAACGGATCCCAGGACTTGTTTTAACTGGACTATGCACAGGGACACCAAATGTGCCACTCATGCAGACTTTCAGGCACTGGCAAGAGCACCCACCCAGCCCTAATACACTAAATCCTGTCTGGAAAATGTGTCTCTGGTCGGCAGAAACCATTTTGTGCTGTCCGGGACTAGTAGGCTGGTACCTGGAACACTGAGAGCCTAACAGAGGGCTCTTCCAGTGGTTGGAATCATACCTTCCACACCGTTTACGGTGTGGGGGTATGATTCCAACATGTTTGATACCAAACATGATAGGATTTGTTGCAGCCGTTTTCAAGATGGTCATCGTGCGATTACGCGGTGCCCCTCTATATAGTATATGGCTGCTTCACTGACAACCCGGGAGAATGGACTCCGTAGGCTGGAGGGGTGTCCTGCTCATGCAGGGGCAACCTCTCCCTTAGAACCAAGCACCCTGCCCTCAGGATTGTAAAGGCCTGCTGTAGGGGTGACTTATATGTTTTAAGTGCAGTGACCCTTAGATATAGTAAACCTATATCTTTAGTAAGTGGTGCATGCACCAACTTACACAGGCTGCAATGGTCTCCCATGGATGGCATAATACATGATTCTGCCCATGGGAAAACTCTGGGGTACCTTTGCCCTGGGTACCTTAGTACATATGCTAGGGACTGATAAGGGTACCCCAGTATCCAATCTGGGATGTACCAAAGTACTGAACACAACAATTTAGGGAAAAAGCCGATAGACTGGGTCCTGATTAGCAGAATCCCAGTCAGACTAGTCAAAACACAGCTTAGTACAAGGCAAAAAGTTCATTAGTGGGCCGAATTGCAATTTGTATTTCAGTTTCATTTGGATGTTGTTCTGTTTCAACAAGTGTAATTCATACTCCATTATTGGTGACTGCGGTTCCTTGCGCAGAGGAGTTTTGAAACGTTATTAGTCTTTCCATCTGAACTTCCTGTATAGTCGCGAGAGGAGATCTGCAGCTACTCAGGACCCCATGTGGCCTACTGTTGACATCCGGCCACATAGTGTGGTTTGATCAGATCAATGGAGACAAATATTTTTTCTTTTTTGCCAGCAAGAGGCGGAAGAAGCACTGTTCTTGTACCTTGAACTGCCAGGACAGGTGTTCCGTAGGATGGCCCAAACTCCTTCTTGTCCACGATCTTTTCTCTGACCATGTCCCCAATTTTTGGAACCCAGGCAGGTCTTGCCGGAACCGGTTTCACTTCCCCAGTGGCGGTGCGTTTTACTTGGACGTTGCTTTGTAATGCCTGGGATTCATTGAGTTCCTGTAAAACAGCAAAACAATCATTCAATTCAAATGGTTTTTCATCCGCCACTGTGTTGGCACAATCGAGGTCAGGTACCCACATTTTTGTCCCAAACAGGATCTCTTAGGGGGTATGTCACCCAAGGATTTTCTTGGCATATTGTTTAGTGCCCTCTGGAACCCATATAGATGATTCCCTTTTTGTCTTTGGTCGAACTTCTTGTTTATGTTCTGATTGCCCGTCCCTCTCCGAGCTTTTTGATGAACCCTGAAAGGAACTAAAGGAACATGTATCAGTGTCATGATACCTGTCAGGTTACCTAATGGTATCACGATTCCTAAGGTTATACCTCTTTTCAGAGGACTCCCGGTGGGGAGACCCACCCCTTGATCGTGAATTATTTTCTGAATTGTTATTTTTAGAATTTTTGTTTTCCCATTTCTTTTTAGAAGAAGCAGGGGCTTGCTTCGAGTTGTCCTTGTCGGGACTACCCCCGATTTGTGGTTTCCCTGCTATGGTTCCAAAATTATCTCAACCTAATGTTGCATAGGTTTCTTCGATAATTTTTGGTAATTCTCTGCTGCTGCCTCCCCCTTTATATTGCTCAGCATGATTGCAGAGACTTGGGCAAAATTACCCATCAGTTTTATCCCCAAGTCCAGGGCAGGCCCTGCCCAGTACTCATTCTGTAGTTGTTTCAATACTTCTGGAACAACTGCTATGGAAGGGGTACTGTGTACTCTAATGTATACGGCAGCAAAGATTGTTCCCCAAGTGGTAAAATCATCGATCGAGGGAACCATCCCCATTGGCAAGCAAATGGTTAGCATTCTGTGGGGCATATTAGCAAGACCCACATTAAAATTATCGCCGTTTAGCGGCAGGAAACTGCCGCTAAAACGGCGATAATGGGCTTGCTAATATGCGTTATGGAATTCCAATAGAGCCCAGGTTAGATGTCCTGCACATCTAACCTGGGCTTCTATTGGAATTTTATAACGCATATTAGCAAGCCCATTATCGCCGTCTTAGCGGCAGTTTCCTGCCGCTAAAACGGCGATAATTTTAACGTGGGTCTTGCTAATATGCCCTGTGTTTTTCCGGCGGACCCGTATGGGGAAATACTGCTTCCAGCTGTGCTATGTTTCGTGCAATCCAGAACGAAATTTGCACCCGTTTGGAAGGAATTGTTCCTATCACTGACTTTAGTGTCTGTGGGTTAATGTTGGGTGTGGTCTGATGTGGATCTCCTGGAGCATTTCTCACAGGTTGGACTGTTAATGTTTGCATGACAAACTGGACAATGTGTCTGTATAGCCTGACTATGTCTTTGTATATTGTACGGACTTCATCCACTGGTAGTGTATATATCTCCGGATGTGGAGTGTATGTCGCTAAGACTGGCCACGTCACTCCTTCTCTGCTGAGTGGACCGAGTCTCACAACAGATGTTGTGTGTCGGAGGGTGCCTTTAAACTAGTTTCTGCGTGGCTGGTAAGTTAACAGGACTTCCATGTCTTCGTATGGAATGTATTCTTCCGGTGGTTCAACTACAATGCATGTGTGGAACAATTTAGTCTGTGGATCTGCAGGTGGGAACTGAACCCGAGAATAGAATACCTCTGATCCGAACACCTCGTGTGCCTCAATCACAAAGGTAACACAGCCACCTGTTGCGGGTACGCCGTGTTCTAACAATTTCATAGTCACTGCATGCAATTCTTCTTCCCAGAGCTACTCCCGGGGTCAGTCATTTTTAAAAGAGAAGAAAAAGTTAAGAGGTAGGGTTTTGCACAATGTGGGAACCTTTTATCCTTACAAGCTTGCTAAACCTTCAGCCAATACACAGGGTATATCTGCTCAGCTGAGGCAGATTTCCTTTCCCACTTCAGACGTCTCTGTAAGGTGTGAGTAGGGCTTTCTGAGTAAGCACGACTGAACTACTCAGATTTTTACTGTTAAAATAAGAACCAAACCAACGTTGGCGGTGCCATGTCGTGTGGTTCCTAGGAATCCCCAGAACCTGCGCGTTTTGGATGACCTAAACTGAGGGCTTGGTGTCCCGACCGCTTTTGGACACCCCTACAGGATGTGTCAGCCATTAGACCAGCTAGCTCTATAGTGCCACTACCACCCCCCTGTATTTTACAGTGGCGTAAGTGCTTTCTGGCAACCACTGACCATGACAACCCTGATTCCTCAGAGATCGTGGAAAACAGTACAGGACGTTTCGCTCAGACACTCGTGCTTGCTTTTTCTCACAAAATACACAGGATGGAGATTAGGACATTTCAATAAGTACTTATTGGTCCTGCGACAGTCTTGTGTAATAAATATGTGCTGCGACAATCAGGAGACAGAAGCATACAAAAGAGATTGCTAGTACAAATATAGTAAATAGTAGATACATTTCTACCATGGTGCTAATAAGATGAACATAGGTAGTTTAGATAAAAACAGTAGCACTTGCATATTCCTAAAATGCGCGCCCCAAGTAATTTGCCTAAATGTACCTAGCCTAGATCTGTATGTGTAGCATGTATATGAGTGTAGCTATGTATATCTGTAGCCAAGAAACCCCTAGGAAAGAACCAGCCCCCTCACCTGATGGTTGAGAATGAAGGACCCCATCTCTGCTTCGAGGATGACACCCCGCAAGGGATGTCAGACCACTGCGTGTCGAAGATTCAGCATGCAGGACCCCGTGTCAGCTTGGAAGGAATTCTCCTCTAATTTGTAGGGGGGAATAAGGGTCTTATATACTAGAGTGGTCACTCCAGGGTTTCTTCTAGAATTGATATGTTTTGAAAACAACCATAAATGTTTTGGAAACAATCATGAATGTTTTTCCAAACAAATGCGATCATGCACAGGTGGCTGTTGGCCAAGGATGGAAAAAGTGGTAACCCTTATACAGAATAAATTATACTGTGCCTGAGGACATGTTTATTTACGTCAGGTACAGGGATTATGATAGAATACCACGAGCCTGTTGTTGAAGAGACAGGAGCAAGCTACTAGGTAAAAGGTCACCTGTTTAGAATCGTTATTGTCATGTGGATGGGACAATTTATGTAAAATGGGGTATACATGACAGGACTAGCCTAAAGGACATGACAGCTTGACTCCGGTGGCCTGGCGAGTACGGGACCCACGTCTGTGCAATGCATCAAATATAACGTGTATATTGGCTTATTCCCCAGTTGTGTAATGCTGCATGTTTTTGATAATCAGATCAATAAAAAAGTGTTATAAAAAATAATGTGGATTTGAGTGGGGCCTATGCAGAACGTGTTTCAGAATTCTGCTCTTATCTTGTTAAATTCACTACAACTCAGTGCATAGTGGAGTGACAAGGGGGAAGAGATAGTATGCGTAAACTTCTAAAGCATTGTTGTGTTTGGTTGGAAGGATGTTGGGATACAATATGGCCTTTGTGGGAAGTATTTTGGTGCTTTGCCTTAATGGCAGAGGCTTGTCATATTTTTGTCACTGCAACAGTATAGCTTATGTGTGGAATGTATCAAATAAGATTGAGAGATATTTGAACAAGAGCTTGGGCCTACCATCCTGAGGGAATATTGGTCCTAGTTCTTGGGTGGATATGATCCTGAGTTCTGTGGTGTCCATGCACTTCTACTTTTAGTGAAAGGTTCTGTCTGCTGGTTGATGGAACCATTCAACGTCCATTGGGGAAAGCCAGGTCTTTACTGATTTAAATAATTGAATTCCTGGTGGTCTGGTGAGTTGTTTTCTGTGCTGGGAGAAAGCTCCATAGTTTTGCTACCTGTTTGGAGAAGGAGGTTTCACTAATCCATTTCCTTTTGTAGGTGGGGATGATCAATAGAGCTGCCAGTCAGGAGAAAAGAGTTCACGTCTCTGAGTATCAATACAGCGTTACTTGCAGCTTACTTGGATGAAGATTGGGCCCTTGGAATTGGTGGTCCTAATGGCAATGAAGAGTGCCTTCAAAGTGCATTGCCTGATGAAGGGTAGACAGTGAAGCAATTATTAGGCTGGTGTAAGGAGGTGGCGCTGCAAGACTTGTCATTCTGCTATATTTGAGTTATTTTCAGTTTTCACAGTAGTAAGAGCAAGGCCTCTATGTAGAGTCATATTGCTTAGTCTAGACAAGGCATGACAAATGCAACAGTGGCCTAGGGCTTCAGTGAAAACCTTAAAAGAGAGAAGATTGTCCAAGAGTTCACCTCCTGTTAGTTGTTTCACTTGACAGACCAAAGTTTAACATGATCCCTCCCAGATTTCTTACTTCATTTGATATTGCTCGTGATGAGCAAAGCTCCTGTAACTAGATAATGGAAAGCTGTACTTCATCAATTCTTTAAAGGTCAGGATCTCTGTTTTGGAAAATTTCATTTTAAGATGCTTCATCAGCATACATTGATTAGGGGCTGGAAGCAGTGAGTTAGTTCTGAGGTATCTAGGTCGGTTGATGTCTCTCTGTTGCCAGCATAGTTGTAGCAGGTGAGTTTGAAGGGTGTGATGAAGTCCGGTAGTAAGGTAAGGTAGTTGTCAAAGAGGAGTGATGAGATGATCAAGCTGTTAGGTTTGCCAGAGTCAAACAAGGATGAAACAAATGGGATTAGCATGGTGATGCCTGATCTGTTGCAGACCTAAGATATCCAGTGCTCTAGCCTAGAATGGCTATATTAATGACAAGTTATTTTTAGTTTAACTAGGTGAAGGTGATGGGGGACTGTGTAAAGGACCCAGATATGTCCAAGAGTAGAAGTGCATCAATTCCATTTCTGTCCACTGTAGTCTTAAGCGAACAAAGATGAAAGTCAGGGCAAAAGGAGCGCCTCATCTGAGGTGAAGTTTGATTGATAGTATAAATAAAATGGTTTCTTCCAGGAAGTAACAGGTTCATTTAAATGTTTTTCTTTCAGCCAGTATTTAAGAGAGGGCCATTGGAGATTGGTTGATTGAAGGAGCTCTTGAGGTCCAAAAGATATTTCCCTAATGACAGAGATATGTTAAGAATGGTTCTTGCTAAGTTGTCGGTACATGTCTTTAAACGGATGGGTGGTATAGGGATTTGATACTGAGCCTTCTGATTCACTTGCATTTGCTACTTTATTGAATTGGACGACAAGAGTTATTTGAAGAAAACCAGGGTCCCATGTCTGGTGGCAGACACAGTCTTTTTAAGCTTCATCTGTGAATACTGGATATTAGGTGTCTTATGCCTGAGGGGCTTGTTCCAGTGTATTTGATGTTGGAAAGTTGTGACTTGGGATTAGTTTGTAGAAAGTTTGAAAGTGGAAGATCTCCAATTTTGCAGAATTCTGTGAAGATTCTATGAAATTCACTAGTTCCACAGTTAGCATTGAAGATCTGTTGGTAGTATTTCTTCTTGCTGGAAGAGTTTCACATTGGGCTGAGTTTTTAGAGATGTGCTTTTTCATGCTGGTTGTTCTATTTCTTCCATTGGTGTTAAAGAGTAGTGATTTTTTTCACCATATTCTTTAGCTCATCACTGAAGGTATGTGGACCCCTAAAAAGGAATTATTGAAATTGAGCCTTGTGTTATTTGGTCGAGTGGAGAGCTGGCCGTAAGATCAGAGTCCAGTGTCATGAAATTGAGTGTGTTCCCTTGTGTATAGTTGGGCATTGTTGCTGTACTGATTGTTCTAGTGTTGAGGTTGAAAACCAAGGTTTTCACTTGATGATCCGTTCATATGATGGGTCAATTTCCTTTACAGGTGGAACAGAGATTGCATTTAAGGTGTAGCCAGCTATACATGTAATTCCAGAGATTTGCTGGCAGAATGTTTGTAAAGAGGGAACTCGGTTAGGGGATAATCCATCATTTTAACAAGATGATGAGGTTACTCAGGCTGCAGAAATTGGTATGGTTGAAGGAGGTGCCTTTGGCGTTGCCAAAGAAGGCATGTGTGAATTCTGTTGTTTAGCGGGCTGTGCATACTGGCAAAAATGTGCAAGAGAAGTAGGAAATGGTGAACATTTGAAAAAAAAGTATCTTTTAAGTTGGGCTTCAGCCCTAAATATCGGGCCTACATCGAGGTCCTATATGCCGCTCCAGAGGTCCAGGGCAGGATAAATGGAGTGATGCTCTCCAGGTTTCGTATTTGAAGGGGCACCAGGCAGTGTTGTCCCTTGCCCCCCCCCTCCTCTTGGTGCTGGCCATCGAACCCCTGGCGGCCTGGGTGCACTGTAGCATACAGGTGTTGGGCTTCAACTGGGGCCTGATGATAGAGGACAGGATTGCCCTCTATGTGGACAATGTCCTTCTATTCCTCTCCCAGTCTGTCATGACAGGGCCCCGATTAATTCCTATCCTGAACACCTTTGGCTCTGCTTCTGGACTGAGGGTTAACTGGGATAAGTCTCTCTTGGTTCCCTCACTGGGCAACCATCAGGATGAGGCCTGGCACATTGGGCTCCCAATACATCAACTTAGTTTTCTCTACCTGGGAGTGCACATCACGTGGGAGCCGGAACTCACATGGAGCTTGAATCTCTGTCCACTTCTACGTAGGGCCCATGAGGACATGACCAGGAGAGATAAGCTGCCCCTTAACCTTTATGGGCAGGATCGCTTTGTTCAAAATGATGATACTCCATCGGCTTATATACGCCCTTCATAATTTCCCCCTTCGTATTCCACAAACTTGGTTTAACACTCTAGCCTCGCTGGTACTGTGGTTCCTATGGGCCAATAAACCCCCCAGAGTTGCTTTTGGTAAATGCGTCAGAGCCACATATGACAGAGGGCTCGCTATGGTGGATGTCCGTCTATATTAAAGGGCTGCACACATTCTGGTGGTGCATGATTGGCTACATGGGGGCTGGGAGGACCCGGCCTTTCAAGAAGAAATAGCGCTGATGAGCCTGGAAAAAATTACGCACATGCTATATGGGGCTCCGATCCTCGGCAGGCTCCCGGACCCCACAAAAGAGGTGTTTCGGGTCTGAATGGCAGCTTTTTGCTGTGCAGGCTGGGACCGATGACTTACATGGGAAACTCCCCTGTGGGCAGGCCGCTGGCAGGCATGTGTGGTGGGCCTCGAGGGGTTCCATGTGTGGGACCAGCTTGGCATTTCACGACTGGGGTATGTGTGTGACAAGAGTTATATCTGCTCCTTTCAGGGCCTCCAGTTCAAATTCCAACCGCATAAAATGAAATTATTTCGGTAAGCTCCAACATGCCTTATCCGATCCTCACAATGACTTTAGGGGTGTCCAGGAGTATAATTCACTGGAATTGTGGGTACTTACGGGTCCCATGGGGAAATGGGAGATCTCACAAATGTACAAAACCTTGGTTGTACATGCCACAAACCTGCTGGACCACTTGAGAACACGCTGGGAGGAATGGGTGGGCCCCCTGGATGAGGCGGACTGGTGGCCTTCCTATATGGCATCCCGTGTGTTCGCGATCTCCGCTTGGCTCAGGTTCATCCAGTTCAAATATCTTCACCAAGCATACCTCACACCTCACTGACTCTGGAGGGCTCAGAGGTCTCCCTCCCCTGGATGTCTGAGGTGCCTTACACCTACGGGAGACTTTTTCCATATGGAGTGGGCCTGCCGGGAAATACAGCGGTAAGGGTCACGAAGATTCCCTATCCTATCCAGGGTGGTGAGATCCCATGTGGAGGTCAGTCCCAGAATTGCTCTGCTGGGTATCCTGGAAGATGTGGGAGGGCCTCCTGGGAATAGGACATTGGTGGGACTGGACACATTGCTGGCTAACAGGGACATAGTCAAACACTGGACCTCCTGCGGTGCTCCAGCCTTGGCGGCTTGGAAGCGTGGCATGAACTGGTGTGCGAAACTGGAAGAGGCTATATATACCGCACGAAAGTGTCCACAAAATTATGGCAAGATCTGGCACAAATGGCAGCTTTTTATTGTTTGGAGGGAGCAGAAGGAACCGAATAGTGGAGGGTGTTGTGTGTAGTACTCTTCCGAGATTGACTGAGGAGGTGGGGTGCGATGTGACACCCTGTGTATGATGTGCTTGTTTTGTGAGAGCCATGTTTGTTGTATTGGAAATTAATAAAAATGTTCTTATAAAACAAAAATACAAGTATCCTATCCTTGATCATGGTTCAGTCTTGATAGTGTATAGTCTGTAATAGGGCTTTGAAGGTGACGACTAGTCCTTCTCTAGTCTTTCTGGGCAAGTTTTGACTGAAGAAATCAATATACTTTGGGAGCGGGTGTATATTGTCTCATGGACGAAAGGGGATTCATTGTCCCCCAACCAGTAATCATACCACATTATAAAAGTACATAATAGGTAGTGAAGTGGCTTGTCAAGTGACTATTAATGCACCTTTACTGTTTAAGTACTGTGTGCAGTCAATTTACACAAAAACAGCATTATAGAAAGTAAGATAATTAGATCATATCTTCCTCCTCTGCTCATCAACTCATTCTGGCACAGAATCTTTCGATTCACTCAGAGTGATTTATTTCTAACTGATGATATCACATCTATCAACTGAGGCTGTGTTTGGTGGAGTTCCAAGAAGTTTCTTACACACAAAAATCCTGTTGCAAGTTTTTAGAGGGAAGGGAGACAAAGGGAAGGTCCCATTTCTTGTATGTCAACTCATTGCAGTCACTTCCAACCCCTTAAGTTTCTCTAAGTACAACCAAAGTGTGTTTGAATGAGTGTCAGGGCAGAGGAAAGGATTAATGAGGGAGGTGATCCAATGATTAAGAGAGGAGTGTGACTTTTTAAATAAATTTGCTTGCGTGAGAGACCAAAATTTAAAGCAGCAATTGATCATTTCCCATAATGATTTTGAGATTTGTTTTCATTTTTTCTTTTTTCTTTCAATTTCAAGACTAGCTGCTTCTTGCTGATGAGTATCAGGTCTTTCAAACTCTTTCAAACTGTGGTTTGTAAATCAAGGGGAAACATTGTAAAACTGGGCAGGATTTACTCTCCTGTTTACTAAAGTTACCAAACCTGAAGGAGGCAGTAAAAGTACAAATATTTTAGGCGGTCTAGAATGGAAGAATATGTTAACTGTGATCCTAGTAAACGCTGTTCAAAATGCAAACATGTGGTAGTTAGCCCATACCAGAAAGTCTAATATGTTCATTTTCTTTGCCAAATATAGGTGCTGAAACTGATGTTCCTCTGTCTCTATCTGACTTGAAACATGAAACTCATCCATGCTTCTCTTTCTATGACTATCTGCCAACTAAAAGCAATTTTAGAAGAGTGTGGATACAGAAATAGAAAACACCTATAGTAAGGGCATATCTTTGAAGTTATTAGGAGTGGCATGTAAACATGATCTGAAACTTCCTTGGGAATTAGAAATTACCCATCTTAATGCCAAATCAAACAAGCACTTGCAATGCAATAGGTCTCGCCTTTATGAGAGTTTGAGCTATTGGCATTGTAAATGACAATGCCTTTTATTTATGTGTTGTTTTTAAAACAGATAAATTAAAGGCATTGTCATTTACAATGCAAATAGCACAAACTCTCGCAAATGCGAGACCTATTGCATATGCGTTTGTGCTATATTTTGTTTTTAGAAAAGCGTTTAGAAAAAGCGTGTCAAAAAGCTATTTGAGAAAATAGAGCTCGGAGGCTGTAATTAAAGCCTACAGAGTAACATCACACCTAACAGGAGGTGTTGCCATGGGAGGTTACAAAATAAGGCAAGGCAGTACTAAGGAGGGACTACTAAGCCTATTGAGCAATGAACAGCCACAGTTTACAGTGGACAATGACACAAGCCAATGAAAAATATGGGCAGAGAGTGGGCGGAGCTAAAAGTCCCTACCTGAATACAGCATGCCTCGCAGGCTCGACCTAAAAATGGATTGGAGCCATCCTTTAGAAATAAAGGGAAACTATTTCAGGTGCATTTTTCAGGAAGATTTTAACACTAAAATGTTGCTGTGCAGTTCTGCCTCCAGGATGTAATAATCTTAATTACTACCAATGGCAGTGAACTCAGTGGGATTTCATCAAGTTTATTGGAAGCATATTTCAGTTGATGTTTATGGAGTGCCTATAACCTCATATTAACTCAGAAGTTTACAAATATAATGCACACCTGTATCGTAGCAGGGCAGTATTACACCACAAATATTACAAAATGGGGCCTTCTGAATTCTCCATTATCATGTTGTCTGATAGATTTAATCAGTACAACTGGAAAAACGTTTTGAGGCACTTCTTATTTTTGCAGGAAGTACGGTTTACTGAATTCAGCCTCATCCCATGTTCACAAACGGCATTAAAAACGAATTACTCTGCTGTCATTGAGGCATATACTCTGGAATATAATCGAGGACTATTTTATGGAAAAATGCAATGATTTATTACTTTTGATTGAGCAACTGGCATTTAGCCTGTGACAGTTTTACAGTCTAGGCATTGCTAAAATGTCTTTTGTCAATATTGGTAGCTTTCCATTCCAAGACCTAGAGGAAAACAACATGAAATGGCATGGTACTAAATGCATGCTAATGAGCAATTACTTAATAGAAGGGTGAGTTTTAAGGCCCTGGCCTTTCCGGTTGTACTTGGCAACATTTCCATCATTCTTGGACGAGGATGTCATGACAAATTCTAGATTTGTAAATGTCTACATGAATGATCTGGCTCTATTACCAAACATTTCTGTGAGTATGCAGCAGTTAATTAAGGTAGAAGCATATTAATCAGAAACAATATCTATAAAACAAGCATTGCAGCATATGGGAGAACCAAGAGGAACTATGCATTGTATATAGATACACATTGTTTGGAAAAGGGCTAAAATATAGATAGATCTTTAGGCATACATTTCTCAGGCTGTAATGGATTAAACTAACAAACAAGTTCTATGGGACATGTGGTTACCTCTATATAGAGGAATGTAAAACATAATCATTAGAGCACTCTGTCAGCTATACAGTGTGTTAGTTTACCCCATCTTGATTTATTAATGCAGAGGTATTGGGAGTAATTATTTATTGATAAGGAATTGTTTGTAGAAACGCAAAACCATTCGTTACAGATATACACTCTTAAATAATTCATAGCATACACCTGCGATAAAATAATTCCTATAAGCAATGTCATGAAAAGAAAAACTTCCTCTGTATTAGCCTAATAAATCTGGCAATAGTCACAGCAATGTCAACATTTTCCAATGAGAATAAATAAATATTGTTGCAATTTTATCTTGGTGCCCTGTGCACCCCCATTTATTGCTGAAGGATACTGGTGGTAACTGACTCTGACTGTGTCCTTGGCTCTTTTGACAGGTCCATGACCAGTGCTATGTTAAAACATGAGTGAAAACACACAAATGCATTAGGGTACCCTACATGTTAGGGTACACATATAATTGGCATGACCTACACTAAAAGTCCCTAGTAGATAATAGGGAAAGGGGGAATACAATTACCTTTAAGTCCCTAGTGTATAATAGGGCATGGAAGCTTAGAGGCTAGCAGCCTTTGTGCACTTGCATGTGTGCACTTCTGAGTGCCTGAGATCATTTTAAAAGCAGTCCTGCTCTGCAGCACTGCTTTTAATGGTAAATTATGCCCAAACTCGACTTTGATGTTAGGGGCACTTGATAATCTACATTATTCTTTACATATTATGTACTCCCAGTGGTGGGGGGCATGTAATTATAAGCAGGGTTCTTATAAAATACGTTTGGTATGCCCTGGGGATAGATAAATTACACATTTCACTTCCCCCATTATAGTTAAGTTCCTCCCAAAATCGAATTTGGTGCTATGAGCACTGTGGGGTAAGTATCCACATTATTTCTTTACATATTCAGGACCCCCAGGTGTCCTAGCGGTGGGGGTAAAGTACCTATAAGCAGATCCTTTGTCAAATATGTTTTGTATGCCCTGGTGATGGAGAAATGGCACAATTCATTTTCCCCATTGTAGATACCTAGCCCCATAGGATTACATTGCAATAGTTTGTGTACACATAAATATTGCTAGGAATTGAATAAATATCATTCAAAGACTCAGAAGAATGGTATTGAGAAATACAGCAAGATGTCATTGCTGAATTTATCCTACATGGTACATAAAAGAAGTTATAAGACCTTCTTGTCTGTAAGCCAAACATCAGCCTTCCTCTAGTCTTCCCTGATTGGTCAGAGTTAACAGGATTAGCCAGGCTTCTTTGATGAAGTGATAAGTGGCTTACCACGGAGAGGCTATCTGCTGGAGTGATCTCTGCTACACAGGAATGCCAGAGCCGTGGGGAGGGGTTGTAAAGCATGAGGCTTCAAAGTAGGAACAGGTCCAGCAGGGAATGCCAGGCCTACCTACCCACATCCCCTCTGACCTAGCCAGATAGCAGGCTTAAGGAAGGAATCTGCAGATGTTAGGGGGAGGAGAGCTATGGAAATGACACACACTAGAGGTTAGTTTATCTGGTTCTTGCTCCACTGCCTGGATTTCAGCCATCATGAATTTTGGAGGAATGGTGTTTTCTGGGACACAAATTTGCCACATTTTGGAGGAAGTGGTCATGCTCTGGGGTGTTGCCTTGCACCTCATTGGACAGGAGTGATCTCCTGCTTTGCCCCAGAGAACACTGAATAAATATGTGAGAGGAGCAGAGCCTCTCAGATCAGCTGCTTGAAACTAAGAGAAGAAGATGGATTGCCATGCTGGAAACTTGATTTTCACCATCAGGCCCTGCATTCTGACTGACTGCACCTGCTGCATTATCTGGAAATACAGCCCCGTGGATGTACCTTGCTTCTAAAGGATTAAAGAGTGGACTACCTGCAAGCTACAGGGTAACAGAGCTCACCTGCATCTTCATCACCAAGAGTCCACTGTCTGGAGTGTGTCCAGTGAACCTTTAAGGGTTTTGTCCAGGTGCATTGTGGGAATTGTGGTCCCAACCTTTCAAGGACCACCTTGGAGCTTCCAGACCCTTGGATTGTGTTTTGGACCCTCAAAAGGAACTTCAGGAAAAAGTTCCAGAAGCTTGGAGCAACTTTGGAAAAAAGCTCCATAAAGTGACCGACTCATCTGCGAGACCAAAGCCAGCCACCTTCAACGGCGACACGGCCCAGATTCCAGGTTCATCCCACTGAAGAGCTCCAAAGGTCCGACTTCCAGAGTTTGACTGGGAGCTCCCTGAAAGTCAAGCTGGCGAACCTTCTCCGAATCCGGACTGGTGAAGAGCGTCGAGGGACCTCAGAACAAAAAAGCTCCAGAAACGTTTCTAAGAGTGAAGGTAAATATTTTATCGGGGCCTCCCACTTAGTGTATCCGAGCATGGCTCCATCGCGGTCAGCCTAACACTTTGACTTTGTCTCAGTCAAGCGCGACCAGATGTCCCTGAGTGGGGCTATAGGTTTCTAAGTGCTAGAAAGTGTTTAATCTTTAAACATTCACATCTCTGGTTCCCTACAGTGGATTTTTGTTGTTTTGGTGTAATTTTAAAGATAAAAATATTTCCTATTTTTATAAATTGGTGTGGGGTTGTTATTGTGTGTTGTGTCTTAATTATTTACTGAATTGGTGTTTTCAAATGCTTACCATAACTGTCTCCTAATTAAAGCCTGACTGTTTTCAGCCAAGCTACCAAGGGTTGAGCATGAGAATAATTTATTGAGACCTATACTGGACCCTAGACTGTGTTGGTGGCCTTATTGCCAGTGGTAGATGCATATTTACCACTACTAATAACCCACTTTCCAACAAATATTCTAAAAGGACATTGTAAAAGAAGATTACAGTAGCATTGCTAATGTAATAATTACACATGAAGACTTCCTGTATAGTAGCCCATTGAAGCTGGCAATTGCCACAGCAATGTCAAACATTTCCAGTGAAAATAAAATCGCTAGGCCTTTACCATGGTTGGTAATACCATATCTCTTAAAGATAGGATAAAATAGCTTTTTCCTCTCCTCCAGAAATAATAATCAATCTAGGAGACTATGGGTTATGCTGTAATTAACCCCTTGTGCTGCAGCAACAAATGATGGACGGAATGCTGAATTTATCAAACATTCACCCCTAGGCAAGAGATTTGGGTTAAATCCATCGTTCTTTTGCTCACTACGCCACCCCAGTTTGAATCCAGGCATATGCTAATCAGTGTTGACCCTGTTCCTCATGGGAACAGTCCAGCCCATACTACCAAACCGGTTCCTCCCTGAACCAGAAACAAGCATCCTGGGACTGGTTTCTGGGTAACACCCCTCGTCAGCCGGGCTAGCTTGAAGCCTGTGGCACAGTGAGCAAGGGATCCACGTCTGGGCATACCCATCCCACTTAGTGCAATAAAATGCTGCAGCAACAAATGATGGACTGAATGCTGAATGAATCAAACATTTACTCCCAGTCAAGAGAACTGGGTTAAATCCATTGTTCTTTTGCTCACTAAGCCACCCCAGTTTGGACCCATAAATAAGCACATCAGTCTTGGCCCTGTTCCTCATGGGAACAGTCCAGCCCGAACTGCCAAGCCAGGTCCTCCCTGGATCGGAAACAAACATCCTGTGACCGGTTTCGGGGTAACACCTGTCATCATCCAGGCTAGCTTGAATACAGTGGCACAGTGAGCAAGGGACCCATGTCTGGGCATACCCATCCCACTTAGGGCGAAAAGCGCTGTGGCAACAAATGATGGAAGGAATGCTTAATGAATCGAACATTCACCCCCAGTCAAGAGATCCGGGTTAAATCCATTGTTCTTTTGCTCACTACGCCACCCTAGTTTGGTCCCAGCCATATGCAAATAAGTCTTGACCCTGTCACTCATGAGAACAGTCCAGCCTGAACAGGTCTTGCCTGGACCAGAAACAAGCATCCTGGGACTGGTTTCAGGGTAATACCCCTCATCAGCCAGGCTAGCTTGAATCCAGTGGCACAGTGAGCAAGGGACCCACGTCTGGGCATACCCAATCCACTTAGGGCGAAAAGTGCTGCGGCAACAAATGATGGATGGAATGCTGAATGAATCAAACATTCACCCCCAGTCAAGAGATCTGGGTTAAATCCATTGTTAGTTTGCTAACTACACCACCCCAGTTTGGACCCAGCCATATGCAAATCAGTCTTGACCCTGTTATCCCCTTGGTCACAAATACAGCAATCTTTGTTTAAAATGACCCTTGCTTTTAAACCAGGTATCCTCCATACTGGGTCAATCCCTATCCAGATGTGTACATTTTTTTCTCACATCCACTTGACAGGGATTTTTACCAGATAGGGAAATACCCTTTCATTACTCAGATATTCGAGGGAAAGCATTACCCTTTAAAATAGATTCTCACTCTGTCCAGATGTGGGGCTCAAACCCTTTTGTTTAATATCCCTTTTAAACTGGCCACAAAGACCTTACTGTTCAATGTATTTACATCAAGGCTGAGAGTGGAATACAACATAGAACTATGGATGTGGATTGAAAAAGAGTCTGTTTGGGGGGGCATGGACGGCTGCAGGGCTGCTTGTTTCAAAACGTATGTCCCCAGTGGTGGGTCCACTAAAGTATTTGATGTGAGTTCAATATATAAGATTAGCATATCTCAAATTAATATATTAAATACATTAAGGGAATAGAGGGCAGATAGTACAGTGAAACGTGAGTGAAAAACAAGGTGAACGTGCTAAAATAATGGAACCACCAACTAGAAAGTACAACATGTATTTAAATCTGGTGTTGGTTGGGGAAGATACTTGCTGTTTAAACCCTAAATTGAAGGACTTTACAGGATCTCTTCAGGACACAAGTCATCTGTCTGAAGCAAAGGTAGGTGGGAATTGGTTACTATCAACAATGTGTCAAAAAGTCTCCAGAGGGTCTCAGTGTGAGCTAGTATGTAATCCAGTAGTGAATGTCCAAGATGGGAAACAACAGATGTGGTCTCCAAAGTTAACAAGCATTTGCAATGCAATAGGTCTTGCATTTACAAGAGTTTGAGCTATTGCCATTGTAAATGACAATGGCTTTTATATATGTGTTTTTTTTAAAACAGATAAATAAAAGGCATTGTCATTTACAATGCCAATAGCTTAAATTCTCGCAAATGTGAGACCCATTGCATTGCAATTGCGTTCGTGCTATACATTTTTTAAAAAGCACTGGGAGAGAACGTGTCCTGCCTGCAAAAGCAGGCAGGACAAAGCTTTTTGAGAATATAGTGCTCGGAGGCTGTAATTAAAGCCTACTGAGTAACAACACACGTAACAGGGGGTGTCGCCATGGGAGGTTACAAAATGAGGCAAGGTGGTACTAAGGAGGGACTACTAAGCCTATAGACCGATGAACAACCACAGTTTACAATGGACAATGACAAAAGCCAATGAAAAATATGGGCGGAGAGTGGGCAGAGCTTCAAGTCCCTACCGGAAAACAGCATGCCTCCCAGAGTAGTGCATGCGCTGCCCAGGCTCGACCTAAAAACAGGGTTGAAATAGATTTAGAAGACCTCCCCAAAAATCGGAATAGAGTAGAAAAGAAAAGGAGGGTGAGCAAATCAGTGCACCCACTTCGCTTGAACGATGGCATGAACTAAGAAAGAAAGGGGCTGTGCACAATTGATTGCGGAATCTGTATCCATGAATGATAAGGAGCCATATTTTTTATTATTGAACATATCCCAGGCTCCTATTTGGGTTAAAGGTTTACCCCTGTGTTTTCTCCTGCAGGATTTCGTGTGTCAGTGGCTCGGGGGCTACAAGTTGCTGAGTGGGGTCTGCTGGTCTGAGTGGGAGAGCAGCAAGGGCTGCCATGGGACTGCTTGTGACACTGCAAGGAACAGCTTGGGACCCTAGAACAAGGGGAGTAGCAATGATGCTCGCAGGTGGCAGTCCTTCTGGTACTTGTGCTGCATGTGCAGCAGCTGGAATCGTTTTCTACTGCTGCAAAAAACAGGTAAAACAGTCATTTCATGTGTTTTCAGATCACAAGGCTTTAAAAGAATGCGGAAGTTGCAAGCAGACACACTACACAGATATGACACTTTAACCCGCACGCATTTACAACGCGTGCCATTACCCCACATTTTTTACTCCGCAAAATCATTTACAAAGCAGGTATTTACAACGCAATCCATTACGCATTGTCCATTACAACGTAATTTACTATTCTAACTCCACCGGGGCGTGGTAATGGGGAATGCGTTGTAATGGTTTGCGGTGTAAAGCCCTGCGTTGTAAAAGATTTTGCGGAGTAAAAAATTCGGGGTAATGACATGCGTTGTAACGCAGTCGTTGTAAAGGATGTTTACCCACTACACATCTTGAAACACCCCCCAAATTTCCATCCATAAAGATCTATTACAAACCTTGATTCACAGAATCACGACTAACAAATTCTCTCCCACGCAATCTAGGAAGGAATATCTTCAATTGTGAGTTCATGTTTTAAGTTTGATTTGTAGGCACTCCTGTGTGGTTAGTCTATAAAAACAGTTGATGACGGATATTAACAAACTTCTAGTGAGTAGTTTTCCACACTAAAGTCCTGTACTTATTCTCTTGTCCAAGGCAGGAGCATCATGGATTTCATTTAGGGGTTGCCAGCGGCTTGCTGCTGCAACCCCTGGCTTGTGCACTGTGACCGCTGGCCTCAGAGGTGGCAAAATCAATGCTAAGTAAAGACTGTGGAGCATATTAGCAAGCGATTCATCGCCGCTTTAGCAGCACTTTTTGCCGCTAAAGCGGCGATAAATCTATCGCCCTATCAGCAAGCTGTCGCTAACAGCAGTTAGCGACAACTTTCTAACGAAAGCGATCGGTTTGGGTGCCGCTTTGCATGTCAGCGATGTTTATCGCTAATGACATGCAAAGTAGGCGTTCCCGACCAACATACCCTGTAAACAGACGCTAACAGGCCTATCACCTATTAGCAAGGAGTCCCTGACCCCGGTTAGCGACGTGAAAAGTCGCGCTAACCGGGGCCATCGCCATTTTTTTATCACCTGCTATTTTCCTGACTTAGCCATACATTACATGGGGGTGGATTATGCTGATACGACCACAGGGTCGTATCAGCAAGGTTTTCCACCTCCCCCATGCAACATCGCTGGTTTTGTCGCGATGTTGGCCCTTCCCTCCCGCTATCGCTGGAATATTTATCGTCATAGTGCTAAATGTCGCTAATACAGCGTTAGCGTGGCGATATATTCCAGCAATAGCCGGCGATAAAATAAATCACGCTAAGCAGGGTTAGCGATGATTATCGCCTCTTCTTGCTAATATGCACCTGTATCCTAGGAAGCACTGTTTACTTTTTTACAGTTTCCGCTAGAGCCCGAGGCATTTCCCTTTCTTTTTGATAAAATGCATGCATTGAGTAGTGCAATGCTCACTATTATGGATAAACAAAAAAGATGAAAGAAGTAGAAGGCAAAGATACATCTTGTTTCCATGTTTAATTGTTCTGAATAATTGAACAATGACATCTTTGTACACATTTTTAACTTCTGTGCATCTCACCAGTGACAGTGCATTACAAGTGATCATGAACGAAACTGTATTCACAGTAACCAATCATTTTAAATAATAAGCTTAGTTCATGTTCAAAGTATAGGTTATGATTCATAACTACTCTATGATTTTTAAATCTATCCAATTGTAGTTTTTGGAATTCAAAAAATTCTTGTAGGCAATCCCATGGAAAGTTGTGCCTGGTGCACTTTCCATGTAGGTGCCTTGAAAAATCATGTGATTTTCAAGTTTGGAATCTAATCCCACCCTACAGAGAACTTCGCACTGGCAGAATGAATCCCTGTGTACAAATACACATTTTTGTAGCTTTTTCCTCCACAGGGAAAACATTTTTTCCTATGGAGAAACCCCATCCCCCTACCCCCACCGAAGAAATATATTTGTACCAACCGAGTGAATTTCTACTGGAGTTACCACTCAATTTCTCATAACTATTTTTATTTTTTATTTCTGGTGACGCTCGCAAATATGCTGCATATAGTTGCCTGATAAACCATCTTGTAAGAAGAACAAGTTTGTAACAGAAGATGAACTGTGTAGCAATATCCATGTTTCTTGCTATCACTGGGATAAAGGCCAAACATACCACAGTATAGGCGGGTTAACATTCATCACCAGACTACTTAATCGAAGCACAAAGCAACTTCCAGAACAATTTGGAACAAATGCAAAACAAAAATTACCATTCCCATGATATCACTGTTGTGAAATGTAAGAAAGAATCACTTATAAGCGGGGTAAATGCTGGCAGTCATTCCTGGCTTTTATGTCAGCTGTGGCAGTAATTCGATGCTGGCAAGTATATTCAGAACAACCATTGGCAAAGCCAATAGGTCTGGGGCTGTCCTCCAGCCTTTTGGCAATTTTTTTTTTGTTTTGTCATGGTTTTTGAAAAACCTTATTGTTCATTGTTAGACCTGGCATCCTTGATGTGATTTCCCCCTAACATTTTGCCTTCAGACCTTCTGTTTTTGGTGGCTTCATTTTTGCTGGCCTTAGGACTCTGCTCACTTTACCACTGCTAACCAGTGCTAAAGTGCTTGTGCTCTTTCACTAAAATATGGTTACATTGGCTTATACCCAATTGCGTATTTAATTTACTTGTAAGTCCCTAGTAAAGTGGCACTACATGTGCCCAGGACCTGTAAATTAAATGCTACTGGTGGGCCGGCAGCACTGGTTGAGCCACCCACTTAAGTAGCACTTTAAACATGATTCAGGTCTGCCATTGTAGAGCTTGTGTGTGCATTTAAACTGCCATTTCGACCTGGCAAAATATACCTTTTGCCAAGCACAAACTTTCCTTTTTAATACATATAAGCCACCCCTAGGGCAGGCCCATGACAGCCCAGAGGGCAGGGTGTAATGTATTTAAGAAGTAGTCCATGTACTTTTAAGTTTTACATGTCCTAGTAGTGAAAAACTCTTAAATTCTTTTTCACCACTGCAAGGCCTATCTCTCCCATAGGATCACATTGGAGTTGCCTTATTACATTTTATAAATGTAATTTCCAAATGGCAATAGATAATCAGTTCATGTTTGGTGTCTCTGTAATTGGAATTCAAAATCCTAACTTATGGTGAAGTCAGATTTTAAATTAAAATTTTGAAAATGCAACTTTTAGAAAGTTGACATTTTCTTGCCTTAGGCATTCGGTACCTGCAGCCTGTCTCTGGGTCACATGACTGGTTGTAGCTGACAGCTGGGCTTTGTGTATTCCTCCTAAAGAGCCACACACAATGGGGAGCTTAGGTGTGACTGGATGGGCCATCACTGGAAGGATGGGTGAGAGGAGCTGTGCCCAGTCCCACTTACACTTGAATAGGCTGTGTCCCATCTTCACACAAAGGGCTGCATCCCCGGTGTATTTATTCTGGAGCCAGGGTCAGGAAGGTAGGGCATCTGTGCACTTCAAAGGTATGCCTCTAGAAGCTTCTCCCCACTTCAATGGCACAACTGTGTATAAATAGTGGACCTCAGACACCAACTCTTCAGTGCACTTCTGGACCTGTGGATACTCTGCCAGAAAGAAGGACTGCTGTGCTTCTCAAGACCTGCCACTCTGCTGGAATGCTGCTCTAAAGGAACTGCTACCCTGTTGTGCTGACCTTACTGTTTGCTGCTCTATTGGCTAGGGGAAGAACTGAACCTGCAACTTCATTTTGAAGTCAGGAAACCCAGAGTGACTCCAAGGGCTAGTCTGCTGGCCTCCTGATCTGAGCCTCAGGTACATAAAAGGCTCCCCAACCAGCTCCTGGACCCAACTACAGTGCGATCCTGACCCCCAAGTGGTGCCCCTCAGATCCTGGACTCTTATTGTGGCTCAGGAGCTGAAATCAAGCTGTTGGACTCTTCAATACTGTAAACGGTCACAATCACACTGAGACTGTGCAACTCACACCAAAAATCAGCTCAGAGAGCCGCCAGCCCATCTCTTCACACTCCAGCATCGAACGCTCATGGGGAACTGCCAACGTGAAGTTCCAGCCCACCCGTCCGTGTCGGCTGGGCTGCCCTTTGTGCCACACCAGCAGACTCCTGCGATGCTCTCCTTGCTCCTCGTGGCCCTATACAATGCGAGCGGGACTCTTTACACAAACCTTGAGAAGATAAATCTTCTGCAAGTCTAATATGGGACTGTATTTGACCTGCACCCCATCGTGGTCAGCCTGAACTTTTGACTTTGATCCAGTCCAGCGCAACCAGATAGCCGCATTTGGCGCTTTATGCTTTTAGGCACTATTTCAAATTTTATTCTTTAAAAATTCAGAACTCTGGTTCTACTGATTGCAGTTTTGTTGTTTTGGTTTTGTTTTATTTATTAAATTCAGCTCTAACATTCTAACCTAGTGTGGCATCTTTTTGTGTGGTGTTTTCATTGTTATTTTGCTTGAAGTGTTGCACAAATACTTTACACATTGCCTCTAAGTTAAGCTTGACTGCCCTGTGCCATGCTTCCAGGAGGTTGAGCATGGTTAATTTGGGGTGGGCTTGTGCCTTATCTTGACAAGGATTGTGGTTGATGCTTGACCAGGGCCCACATCCCAGTCGACCAACAACTCAATTTCTCATACTCATGAAGGTGCCAGCCATCATCAATGTAAAATGAAACAGTGACTGAAGGCAAAAATGTTTTTGGGTTTTAAAAAAGCACACATTGCCATAGTACTCTCTGACAATAAAGGGAACTATTTTGTGTGTAGATGTGCTCCTTGTGAAAGGTCAATAAGCTGTAACTCATGGTGAAGTCAGCCAATGGCTGAAGTGGGTTGACACATTGCCCCTTGACAAATGTGAATGACACAACCACAGACCAGTGGATGAAGTCTGAGTGCAAACACCTATAAGTAACTTTAATATATACATGATTTTAGTAAAAACAAAAGGTCTTGGCTAACACAGACCTAAAAAGCCATTCAGTCTGGCATTGGCTGCTAGCCACTTGCTTTTGAGAAAGAAAGCTTGAAAGAAAAAAAGAACGGACAAAGAAAGAAAAGAAAGTGAAAGGAAAGGAAAGGAAAGGAAAGAAGGGAAAAAAGAAACAAACAAAGCTGGACAGAAGGAAAGAAAGATAGAATTCAATAAAGAAAGAAGGCAAGAAATAGGGAATGAAACAAGAAACAAGAAACAAAGAAGGAAAGAAAGAAGGTGTTGGACATGGCCCTCTTTAAAGGGTCATCCCCAAATCTTTTGTCTTCACCTCTTTTCTGAATTTGTTTTTGTTGGCATTTGGACTTAGTGTACTTTACCACTGCTAACTTATGCTAAAGTGTTTGTGCGCTCTCATTCAAACATGGTAACATTGGCTTACACCCAATTGGCACATTTAATTTACTTATAAGCCTCTAGTGAAGTGGTACTATATGTACCCAGGGGCTGTAAATTAAATGCTACTAGTGTGCCTGATGCATGTACTGTGCCACCCACTTAGGTAAGCCCTCTGAAACATGCCTCAGGTCTGCCATTGTAGCCTGTGTGCACTTTTAAACTGCCATTTCAACCTCACAAAAATAAACCTTTTGCCAGGCCTAAACCTTCCATTTTAATACATAGGTCACCCCTAGGATACGTCCTAAACAGCGCATAAGGCAGGGTGCATTGTATTTGAAGAGTAGGAGATGTGTTTTTAAGTTTTACTTGTCCTGATAGTGAAAAACTCCTAAATTCTCCTTCACTACCTCTCCCAAAGGATAACATTAGGTTACCTTATTATATGTAGTAAGTAATTAGTTCTGATTGGGAGCAGGTAGGAATGTTATGTTTACACTCAAATGAATTGTAATGTAAAACCCTCTTTAATGGCAAGGTCAGATTTTAAGTCACAATTCTGAAAATGCAACTTTTAGAAAATTAGCATTTTCTTGTCCTAACAATTTGGTGCCTGTAGCCTGTATCCTGGGTCACATGACTGGGTGTTGTTGGCAGTTGGCTTTTGTGTATTTCTCCTAGACAATGAGACAAGGGGGACTAGGTGTTGGTAGTATGTTAGAAATTACGTCTGTAGTTGCAGAGGTATGCACCCTATCCAAATAGGGACCACAATCCTAGTCAGGGTAAGCTAGATACACACTAAAAGATAACTTGTGCTCACCCTCTCTTAGCTTGGCATAGAGCAGTCAGGCGTATCTAAAGAGGCAGTGTGTAAAGCATTTCTGCAACACACACGTACAGCAAGACAATGAGAACACCACAAAAATACCCCACACAGTTTAAGAAAAATAGGGAATATATTTATGAGTAAAACAAGGCCAAAATGACAAAAATCCAATAAGTTGTACCAGAGTTATGAATTTTTAAAGATTAAATCAAAATCTTGTGCTTAGAGCCAAATAGCGCTTAGGGGTTACTTTATGACATGATAAACCGTATTAAATTCAAAGTTCAGGCCGAACGCGATGGAAGGCAGGTCGGGTACAGGATCGATGCAGGTCCTGCTGAAAAAGTACCTCGGGTGGTGCAAAGAGTTGAATTCGAAGTCTCAATGCATCGGTTCCCATCTCGAAGGCGATAAAAGTTTCGGCACCAAACCCCTTTATGATGCAGGCACTGGGTCATTGTCGAGCCGTGCAGTCCACCAAGGCGATGCCATCGATTGGCTCCTGCGTCAGCGTAGAAGGGCAATGCATCCGTTCTGTATGGCGCCAAGTCACCACTGCATCACTTTTGTTTCTTTGGTTTTTCTTGTTGTTTTTTTTTATTATTTAAATATTTTTCTGATCCAATATTACAAATACATAATCAGCAAGTGTACAAAAATAGCGACATGTGAATCCATAACGTAAGCCATGATAAATAATATTCAATAAGTAAACAAAGTGGCTGCGCTAAATCAGCATACACTCAAAATTGTCACCAGGCACTGGGGATAAAAAATAATTCATACAATGATATTTAATGAAACATGTCCAGCCATATCGTTAAGGCTCCCTAAATCTTACTCCCCTTCTTTTGAGCCCGCATGCCCTTGCGTGCATACAATGCCATTTCAAATTGATATACATGTAGAAAACGCCCCTTTCATTGCTGGAAGGTCGGGGGTAAAGGATCAAGCCATGATGATGAAATGCACAACCTGAAAACTGTCAGAGCAATAAAAATCACCCCAGGACCCGGCGATTTCTTGTCCACCCCTAATAACATAAGTTGTGGTGATGGAATAATTTTGTATTTCACAACTTCCCCCAGAAAGCCTACGATTTCTAATTCTACCAGATTTAAACTAGGGCAAGAGTAAAACATATGAGCCAGATCCGCCTCCGACTCCTGGCATCTGGGGCACCTAGTCCCTGCCACGCCACCCCATTTTGCAATCTTTGAAGGGGTTATATAAAGATCAAACAGCATCTTATAGTGTTGTGACTGCAAGTTTGAGGCAAACATAACTGCTCCTCCCATCTCCAGTGATTCTGAAAAGCCAGGATCGACCAAATCAAGTCTGCCCTGCCATTTCCCATTATGTTTCTCCAAATCATCGGGAACCAGTTCCATCAGACCACCATATAACTGTGAAATGGAAGGGGTAGTGTTCCTTACCAATACTTCCAATAAAGGTATTTTTTCGAAGTCGGCTATTCCCCCTGTCATTCTCATAAAAAAATCCCTAATCTGTAGTATATCTGCTATACCTACCTACCCCAAGTTTCTTGTGAACCGCCACCCAATTTCGAAATGCGGCATATAAAGTCTTAAAGCGGGTTCACTTAAAATAGCTTGGCTCAAAAAACTTCAATAGGCATCCATGAGCTGCATTGCCAATCAAAAGCTCATGGATGGAGGGTACATATCTGCTTGCGCGGCATTCCATTGCTTGACTGTTGAATAATATATTATAGCACTGCATAGCAGCGGAGAGGTAGTATATTCTGGAGTTGGGGAGCGCCCAACACCCCCTCTCTCTGGGTAAGCCCATAAAAGAATTAGCTCTTCTAGTTTTCCCAAATGCCCAAATAAAACTAGCAACCAGTCTATCAATTTTCTTAAAGCATTCATTGTTAAATTCCAATGGTACAGTACGGAAAACATACAGCAGTTTAGGGAGAAGAATCATTTTAACTAAGTTACATCTCCCCATTATAGAGAGACTCAGATTGTCCCATCGTTTAAAATCCTGCTTGGCTTTCTCGAGAATAGGGGTCAGGTTTATATTAATTATACACCCCACCTTGGGAGATATACAACTTCCTAAATAAAATCACAAAAATGGAAAGGAACGTCTTATAGTGATGTCCATATCAACAATTTATTATTGTATTTCTTCAGCAAACAGTCAGCAGGCCAAGTTCCAATAAAATATTCCAATTTTATTCCAAAATTGTTGCAGATGAATCAATATGTCACATATTCATGAAGTCTTTTCAGCCTACGTGTTTCATCCTATACCGGACGTCATCAGGGCTGAAAGAAAATATATATACACCAATCAATAAATTGAAAACAAATTCTCGTGGTGTTTAAGAGTTATATAATGAACTATGTATTTTAAGATAATTAGCAATTATTGTATAGAATATTAAATCTTGCTGTTCATCCTGGGTTGTGGTTAATATTAGAATGGAGACAGGCAGGCTTTATAAGGTTGGAGTGAGTGCAGGTTCAAAAGATACCTTGAATTGTCATGTACAGGTTACATGGTGAATGTTTTTGTTAAATTTCATTTCAATTTATTCATTGGTGTATATATATTTTCTTTCAGCCCTGATGACGTCCGGTATAGGACGAAACGCGTAGGCTGAAAAGACTTCATGAATATGTGACATATTGATTCATCTGCAACAATTTTGGAATAAAAATTGGAATATTTTATTGGAACTTGGCCTGCTGACTGTTTGCTGAAGAAATACAATAATACATTGTTGATATGGACATCACTATAAGACGTTCCTTTCCATTTTTGTGATTTCATTTTGAGGTTTGTGGCCAGGAGCGGTGGGCTACGGAGAGTTGAGCGTCGTCTTTGGAAACTTTGAAGAAAAGTACTGAACAGTGACTATAGTGCACACTTTTTTTGTCCTCACCACCTTGCTTTTGGTACTAAATTCCTAAATAAGTAGCTTCACTCGTGATCCTATTGTCAGAGGCCAGTGTATGACTGTTGATCAAAACTTGAGTCTTTGCCCTATTTAGCAGAAACCCAGATCTGGACCAAAAGTTCTCTGCAATTTCCTCCACTGCCTGCAAAGCTCCATCAGGATCGCTGGTAATTATGGCCACATCGTCAGCATAGGCTAGGGTTTTTGTGTCCCAGCCCTGTAAGCGAACGGGCGGGATGACAGGCGAAGATTCTAGCCTCTTGAGAAAAGGGTCAATAAATAAGGCAAAAAGCAGAGGGGAGATAGGGCAGCCCTGTCTTGTACCCCTCTCTATTAAAAAGGGCTCCGATTCAAGTCCCATTATTTGCACATGGGCTAAAGGTTTATAATACATTGCACGTATTGCACTAATGAAGTCTCCCCCCAAACCACTGTTATCCAGCGCTTTCCAAAAAAAGGCTCACGACACCCGGTCGAAGGCCTTTTCAGCGTCCAGTAAAGCCACCCCATTGGCTTGGCCAGCACTTCTGTTGCATCAAATAGCGAGATGACCCTTTGAACATGATCTGTAGTCCTTCTGCCGGGAATGAACCCGTGCTGCCGCACAGACACCAATTGGTGTATTACACCAGATAATCTAGTGGCAAATATTTTCGAGTAGACCTTCACATCGCTATTAAGCAATGTGATTGGTCTATATGATCCCATAGCTACGGGATCTTTACCTTTTTTAAAGAAAATAATTATATTAGCAATCCCCCATGACCTAGGTGGCAGGGTTCCAATTTTTATTTCATTTACTAGACACAGCAGTTCCTGCTGTATTTCTGTGAAAAATACCGTATAAAGCTCAAGAGGGATGTGATCTGCCCCAAAAGCCTTCCCTGAAGGCAGGGCAAACAAGGCTGCCTGTAATTCCTCCAGTAGTATTATTCCCCCTAGCATCAGCCTCTCCTCGTCTGTAATTCAGCCCGATTGATCTGTCACACTAATATCTAAGGGCAAGGGATCATGATTTGAGGAATCTTTATACACATAGGTGTAGAAGTCCCTAAATGCCCCTCTAATTTCGCCGGGGTCTATGACAATGTTTCCCTGCAAGTTCTTAACTTTACTAATACAGCCGGCCGATCTCAGTTGCTGAGCCCTGACTGCCAGAAACCGCCCTATCCGCTCACTATATTCGTAGCGGTCATGTTCTTTAGACAAGTACTTCTCAGCAGTTTTCTCTGCAAAATATTCATTTAAACGCACCTTAGTAATAACTATCAGGTTCAGAACAGGAGCAGAGTCATTCCCGGTTTTAACAACACAAATTAACTCTGCTTCCAGTCTGCTTAGCATTTGATGAAGCTCTCTACTGCGTCCACGCACCTTCTTCTGTTTAGAAATGCTAAAACTCAGGGTTTCACCCCTTACCCCCGCCTTAAATGTATCCCAGATTATTCCTGCAGCAGCGCTACCTTTATTTAACTCAAAAAACCCACAATCCAGGACTTCATGTGTTTAACATAGTCAGGATCAAGCAACAACCCCCTCTCAAATGTCTATTTTCTAGGTACATGCGCCAACCCTGTCATGGAAAACTGAAAAATGATAGGATTATGATCGGATACCACTCTCTGGAATAGTTCAACCTGTGCCCCCCTAGCCAATATGGGTGATACAAAAAAGTAGTCCAGCCTGGCAAAGTTGCTGGGGGAAGCCGAATAATAAGTATATCCTGGGTCAGGGGCCTTCAACGCAGCCCAGACATCAATCAGGCCTAGTTCCTCTCGCAGGCAACCCAAGGCCTTAAAAGATTGTGGCTTGCGCCCCACATAACTTTCTTCACTATGACAAAGCCCCCCCCTTCAGCCATTTAGATTAAAAAAAACCCAAACAACAAATGGCCCAGGCCAGGATAAAAGTTCGGTAGCCAGGAAGTTAAACACACTAGGATCATCCAGTACAGGGGCATAAATTGTACATAATGTGAAGGAGCCACAGCCCACCTTGCAATCCGTTATCGCCCATCTTCCCAATTTGTCTACTATGTTACGGCCAGGGATAAAAGGATCTCCCTTCACTAGGATTGCAACCCCCCTGGTCCTAGTTTCTTGCGTCATGCAACAAATCACTTTCATTCCAAGTGTATTCAGCAGAGCTCTATCTTTGCAGGCAACATGGGTTTATTGTAAACAGTATACATCTGCTCTTAAAAACCTCAGCTCCTCTTGTACCCGCCTTCTTTTGGCTTGATCATTTAACCCGCAGATGTTTATAGAAGCGATTCGAAAACTAGCCATAACCCTTAGAGGAAGTCAACATCACCAAAGAGAGCCTCCCACATTGAGCTAATACCTTGGTACCCCATCCTCTCCTTTGCACAAGGCCAGCTTCTCTGTGAGGTACTGTCCACACCCTTTCATGAGTATGCCCATATGCACAATACCACTGTTTTTTTGACACAATAAAATACATCATCACAATTGCAATTGCACTTAAATCCACTTGCTGTGTATTGAATATCATACCATCACACCACAACCCTTCACCCCCCTCCCTGACCCCTCCCACACTCTGAAGCATCCCCCGTCCCCTCTCGCCCCCACCCCCTCCCACTATTCCCCCCATTAGTGAAAGCTGCCAGACCAAACTGGTCTGTGTGATGGAGACCAGAGGTCAGCACCGGGATGCTCCCCCCTCCCCTTTCAGCTGTAACCCCCTCACACCTGTCATAGAGCAGTGCCCAAGAGGACAAAATAGAAAAGAGGAGAAATAAAAAGAGGCAAAGAAGTCCTAAGGTAAACCACTACTAATATTGCAAAAGCTCAGGTCAATTCTCAATAGGACCCCCGTACTTATGCATTGCCACTGCCCAACTTTAACTGCGACAGATATTCTTTAGCCTTAATTTCTGAAGTAAAAAATTTAACAGAGCCACAGACAATAGTTTTCAGTCTAGCAGGAGGCAATAAATACGCTTCGAAGCCAGCATCTTGGAATGGCTTAATCATCTGTCGCAAATGCCACCGGCGTTCTACAGTTATGTGACAAAAATCAGGGCGTACAAAAAATGATGGGCCTTGGTATGTCCTTCTTGCATCCGGGCGGTCTTTCTCAAAAATTGCCCGGCGAAGCAAAAAGTTCCCAAAAAATACTAGGATAGCCCGTGGTTCTCTTGAATTCATGCCATCCTGGCCAGGTTTGTTACAAGTCATAGAGAACCTGTGCACTCTTTGCACTTCTATAGCCCAGTCCCACCCAGACAATTCGGGGAATGCATTCTTTAAAAGATCCAGCATATAAGAGCGTATATCCTCCCCCTCACTGCCTTCATTAATACCAAGGAACCGATAGTTATTCCTCCGCTGTTGGTTTTCTAAGTCCTCCAACTTCCATTGTACATCAGTGAATTGGGACTCCTGCATCTTGGTTTGCTCTTTCACGTCTGTGCACACTGCCTCCAGTGCCATGGTCCTTTCCTCTATGCAGCTCAGGCGCTCTTCAATCTCAGAGCATGTCTTCCCCACTTTCCGAACAGCACCTTCCAGTTTTTTTGTAGCATGCCTTGCCCTTTTACTATCTGCCCTTGTCTCAGCCCGATGTTCTTTAATGGACTCCAGTATTATGCTTAACTCTGGATTTAAGGTATCCTTGGTCTGTAAGGCAGATGATCCTTTTTCATTCAGGGCTATTGTTTCGGGTGGAGTCCCAACCATCTTTGTATGGGAGTAATCCCATTTCAAGCTGCTGCTGGTTAATTTCTTCGTTCTCCTGTTTCGTAGTTCTGTACCGCCCCTACTGGCTTTTTTGTGCTTTGGGCACTTTAGCGCAGTTTCAGGTGCTTCTAGTGTTCTGGACTCTGAAGTAGAAGCATTAGTGCTGCTAGTTTCGCTAATATATGAATCAGGGGCCTCGGACTCAGAGCCATCTGTCAGAGAGAAAAATGTATCCGCCCCGTCCAAGGTAATATCCGTCACTACTGCAGCCGCTGCTCCATTCTGCTCTATATCGTGCACTACATTGCCTCCCTCCTTGCTGCCTCCTGCCCCCGCTGCACTCAAGGTTTGTTTGTGTGTCAAAGCCCAGCCTGAGTCAGCTGGATCTGGATCAGGATCTACATCTGCGTCTGCTGCTAAGGGCTCCCCTGCCAGTACTTCAGGTGTCAAAGTCACCGCGGCACAAACATCCAACTTGCCCAGCACACCCAGTTTCTCGGCAGTGCCTAGCTGACTCAGCATGATGTTCAAACTCTTGCTGGCAAAAAATTCTGTTATTGCAGATTGTGGCGTGGGCAGAACATCATTACCCAGTCCCGTGTTCCCCTCCTTCAGTTCAACCCCTGCCCTGGTACCTTTAGTGACAGCGTGGTTTCTCCTTTTTCCCACGCTCGTGCTTCCAGAACTGTGTTTCCCCGCTTGAAGATCAGCTGTCTTACCGGATCCTGTGGCAGACTGATCAAGCGATGAGTCCTGTCTGGCAGACAAGGCTCCGGCAGCATGTCTTGCCGGTGCAATAAGCACTTAACCCTTCTCTTTCTGTACCTTTGATGGCTTTGGTGGCATTTTGAAGCCAGTAACCACCCAGGCTGTACCAAAGCTATGTCCAGCCACCAATCGCGGCACCCCTTTGATGAATCTCGCCCACCAGCCTAGAGCAGCGAAGCAGCGTCTCGTAGCAGGCTCGAGCACAGAGGAGCACCAACTCGTGAACCTGCCCTCTCCAGCCGCCATGAATCTGGCCAACATGCCGCGTCTGACACGCCGGGGAAAGTAAAGCTGCTCTGTTCACAAGTGCTAATAAGTCCGTAAGCAGCACTAGCCGGCAGCGCCCGCTGTTTCCGCGGGAATGAGGGGGGTTGTTAAGGTCCTCGGGAGAGCTCCACCGCGAAGCATCTATGCAGCCGCCATCTTGCTTTCAGGGACTGGACGTCTCCCTATTTCCATCCCACTGCTTCACTTTTGATGGTTCTGGACAGCAGATGTCACCTTTCAAGGGCCCAGGACTGGATTGGCACCACTTGGCAGCACAGGAATCACAGATGGCAGAGTCCAGGTGCTATTGCAGAGTTGAAAGAAGTCTTTGATGGCCCTGAGACTTCAGAACTTGGGGCAAGTCAGCAAGTCCTTGGAGGCCTTTCGGGTTCAAGCGAGATGGGTCCAGTCCTTGTCCTCAGCAGGGCAAAGATCAGCAAGGCAGCACAGCAAAGCAGAAATGCTCTTCTTCCAATGCGAGAGTAAAGCAGAGGGCAATCCTTGTAGCACAGCACTCTTCACTCCTGGCAGAGTTCTTCACAGGTCCAGTAGTGTACTGTCTTGGTAGGGTCGGAGCCCCAGTACTTATACCCAAATTTACCTTTGAAGTGGGTGTGACTTCAAAGCAGGCCCGTGAAGGGCACAGGTGCCCTTTCATCCCAGCCCTATCTGCCAGGCTATCTGTGGGGGGTAATCAGCCCTTTGTGTAGGCAACACAATACTGCCTATTCAGTTGTAGGTGTCAACTCCCCCTCTCTCTTCCTGCCCAGGAAGGGCCATCAGAATGCAGATGAATTCTCTGTCTCACCCACCCTTTCTGTGTTTGTGGTGGTATAGAGGGAATGCACAAAGTAGCTGTCACCCATCGCAGATGTGCATTTTTGACACAGGCTGTAGGCTCACATAGCTAAGTTAAGAACAGAGAAATGTCCACTTTCTAAAATAGTAATGTTAAATCCATTTTTGCCACTAAAGAAGATTTCTCATTACTATTCCAAAGATATGAAACATGATGAGGCTACTGCTTTCTACACAGGAATTACAGTTTGATGTTTATTAAGGAACTCCCAATGCTAGCCTATTAGAGGAGTAGGCCTCACAGTATTGAAAAACAAATGTAGCTGTCTGTCACTCACTACCAGGACATATAAAACATAAAATTACATGTACTACGTTCTACTTACACAGTACCCTGCCCTTAGGGCTACCTAGGGCCTACCTTAGGGGTGATGTGTGTGTAATAAAGGGGGAGTTTAATTATTGGCAAGTAGTTTTAAATGCTGAGTTAAAGTGGCAGTAAACTGCATGCACAGGCCTTGCAATGGCAGACCTGAGACAGGTTTGAAAGACTAAGGGGCCGATTCCGATGTAGTTCGGAAGCACACCTAACACTACTCGTCCGGAAAAAAACCAAGCTGAACGCGTGTTTTCCGACCGATTCGAATACCCCACCGAACGAACAAGTACGATGCGCACAACAGCCCAGATTCCGAGCGAGCCGTACTTACCCAATCCAGCTCCTGTTCCCCACCCGAGCCGGATCCGCAAGCGCCGATTCGAGCCGCACGGAAGCAAATACACAGCACCTTCCGGCCAGACTAGTACGATGCGCGCTCCGTACGCGCGCCGAACCCGTCGCTACGTCCGGCACGTTTCAGCATCCGGAAGAGCCGCACATAAGCTCCGATTCGCGCCACAAGAAGATCCACGGCTACGAGGACGAACAAGCCAGCGACGAGTACGAGTTGAAGACACGCGAAACCCGAACGAGACGACCCAACCATGAATCCCATCGCGCAGGTCCTACCTATACTCTACATCTATTACCGGGACCGGTTCGGACGTGTACTGGCGCAGACGGTAAGTCAAACACCCACAACACAAACAAACGACACGTACCCGAAATATGTCACACACACATAGGGATGCACAAATGACGTACACTAGCAACAGCACAATCATAGGGGTGGGATGGGCATCACCAATGCCGTACACACCCATAGGGGCCTGGATGCCTGCCACCACCACCACCACCCCTTCTCAGGGGGGCCTGGATGCCTATCACTACTACCATCCCCACTCATGGGGGCCTGGATGCCTATCACTACTACCATCCCCACTCATGGGGGGCTGGATGCCTATCACTACTACCATCCCCACTCATGGGGGGCTGGATGCCTATCACTACTACCATCCCCACTCATGGGGGGCAGGATGCCTATCACTACTACCATACCCACTCATGGGAGGCTGGATGCCTGCCACTACTACCATCCCCACTCATGGGGTGCTGGATGCCTGCCACTACTACCATCCCCACCCTTGGTGTGATGGATGCCTACCACCACCACTACCCCTACTCATGGGGGCCTGGATGCCCATCACTACTACCATCCCCACTCATGGGGGCCTGGATGCCTATCACTACTACCATCCCCACTCATGGGGGCCTGGATGCCTATCACTACTACCATCCTCACTCATGGGGGGCTGGATGCCTATCACTACTACCATCCCCACTCATGGGGGCTGGATGCCTATCACTACTACCATCCCCACTCATGGGGGGCTGGATGCCTATCACTACTACCATCCCCACTCATGGGGGCCTGGATGCCTATCACTACTACCATCCTCACTCATGGGGGGCTGGATGCCCTATCACTACTACCATCCACACTCATGGGGGCTGGATGCCTATCACTACTACCATCCCCACTCATGGGGGGCTGGATGCCTATCACTACTACCATCCCCACCCATGGGGGCTGGATGCCTGCCACTTCTACCATCCCCACTCATGGGGTGCTGGATGCCTATCACTACTACCATCCCCACTCATGGGGGCTGGATGCCTGCCACTACCACCACCCCTACTCATAGGACGGGTAATGCATGACACAACCAGCATACTCCCACATAAGGAATCACAGAAAATTACATCCACCCAAACAACAATGCAAGCGTGTGTAGTCCATGTCAAATGCCAACAACACAAAATATGACAATGAACATACAATGTGACCCACTATCACAAGTGTGACACATAAAAGTGTGTGGCCTCCACAATACAAGCCGACCATGGCCACTGTGGCAATGGGGCCCAAAGCCCCATCACCACAGTCACCAAAAGGTAAGTGTGGGATCCATGGCTGATGCACCTTTTGATCAGTGTGGCAATGGGGCCCAAAGCCCCATCACCACAGTCACCAAAAGGGAAATGTGGGGTCCAAGGCTGATGCACCTTTTGATCAGTGTGGCAATGGGGCCTAAAGCACCATCACCACAGTCACCAAAAGGTAAGTGTGGGGTCCAAGGCTGATGCACCTTTTGATCAGTGTGGCAATGGGGCCCAAAGCCCCATCACCACAGTCACCAAAAGGGAAGTGTGGGGTCCAAGGCTGATGCACCTTTTGATCAGTGTGGCAATGGGGCCTAAAGCACCATCACCACAGTCACCAAAAGGTAAGTGTGGGGTCCATGGCTGATGCACCTTTTGATCAGTGTGGCAATGGGGCCCAAAGCCCCATCACCACAGTCACCAAAAGGGAAGTGTGGGGTCCAAGGCTGATGCACCTTTTGATCAGTGTCGCAATGGGGCCCAAAGCACCATCACCACGGTGATCATAAGGTAAGTGTAGGCATGGTAAAAGCTGCCAAAGACAAACTGTATGGATGAATCCTGGTCACACAACAACTAAAACATCTGTGGCATAGTAGTGCTTGTGTCCCATTGCAACATAGATTGGGCGAGGCTAACAGTGCAGTGACACAGAAACATCGTTTTGGCCATGTGCATACAAACATCACACATGGGGGACCACATTGCCAACAATCAGCCAATTACACAATGACAGAAGTGACCATCATGATGCTGACCCACATATCTGCACCTATGTACACACAAATGTATATAACCTGTGGAGACTGTCGATGTCAGGTGAACAAATACCATACCATGGCAGCAATGGGACATGCAAACCATGATCATTGTGCTGACTGATGACCCAGGAGTCCCAGGGAGAGCAGGGGAAAATCACCAAACAACATACAGCCAATGGCACACTACAGAAATGCCAATGCAGTGATGCAAATGCACTAACACAAACAGGCAGACTCACACTGCATATCAAACACAACAGGTGATGGGGGTGTGTGCCAGTGTCCCCAGGCAACCACACAACACATGAGGAGGCCTGAATCCCAATTACACAGATGTGTATACAGTGCCACACACCAGTAACTCATGGATTGGATTCCCCTATGTGGGCAACCTGGCATTGTTAGATGAGAGGGAGCCCAAATTACACATGTCACACAAGCTTGTAGGAACAGCAACTAACACAGCAAGAGACACACCCACCACAGCACTACCCCCAGGGACCCCACATTGTGCAGACACTAGCCTGCATGACAATTCCACTGTGATGACAAAGGTAGATGTTGATCACACTGTGAACCAAAGCCATGTGTCCTCAGCTACAAACTACCATCAGACCTACACAAGCTCCAATCAATCAGCAGGGCCTGCCAGCCAAGGCCAATATGGAGGTAGTGGTCTAGCCGTGCAACAACTCACATTTGCACACTCAACACCACACACCCTGATCTCCACCAATGTGCAGCAGGGAAGCTGACATGGACTGGTGACATTGCACATGCACCCATGACAATCCCAGGGGTGGTGGGGGGAACTAAGGTGCAGAAACCCATCACACATGCCCACTCAACATGACTCGTCTATGTATGACACACAGCACAGTACGCCGTACATGCGCATGATGTGAAATCCACCACAAACAATGGGATCCTGGCCATAGTCACACACCAACGAAGAAGCCAAGGTGAGACACAAAGAACACACGTACACAACTTCCAACATTGCAGCTCTGACCCTGAGGAGTGGCAGCAGTCACACACACAACGCGTCACAATCTCTGAAAGCTACCACAAACTCAAAATCACATTACTTGTGTAAACAACAAGTGCCAAGGGGAATCCTGAATGTGTCCCATCAGCGTTTGCCCACATCCCCAGCCCTGACAACAAAGACAACCTGGGATGACAACCTCATGAACATCAGTTTGCCATGCACCCACATCACGGAGAAACCAGGTCCAAGATGCTGGATGAACACATACCAACTCTGCAAGCATCACAAACAGGAACATCCCTAGGGACACATCCTGTGTATGAAAAGGGAAGGGAACATGCACAGACATGCTCACACAACACACAACACGGGCACACGCAATGTCACCATATTACACACAGCCATGAGGGCACTCCACTCCTGTGGAAGGTCCACTGTGCCAAACCTTGTCTGTGCACGACTCAAACATATCAGCAGGACACTCCGTCAGTGAGTCAACAACTACAACACACAGAAGCCTCTGCTCACATCAGCCTGGGTACGGGAGTGTCACGTCAGTAATCTGTATACACCCAAAACACGTGGCAATCCAGTTGTACTGTATACACAGATGAGTCCTCCAAAATTGATGTGCAAAACTGCATGTCCAGTGGAGACAGGCACACAGTCAGGGTACTAGGAACATTGGACAGTGGTAAGCCTAACAGATGTGCAACAGTGTAGGACAAAGATGGTAATCTACAAATGCTAAACGTACATCCCTGTGTCAAATGCTGAACATTACACCCTCAGACTGCAGCAAGGGATGCTATAGATCCAGACTAGATTAGGACACATATCCCATGGATCACATGGAGCCCATCACAGCAAAACTTCATTTACCTGATCTGAACACAATTACAACAGCAAATGCATGATTCTACACATCTACATCATGTACCACCAAAGATTAACCACAAGTAAACAAAAAGAGGCTTTATTCAGCAAGTGTGCAACTGAAATCAAAAGTCCAAAACTAACTACGGCCAATGTCCAGTCCAAATACACAGTCCCAACAGGGTGATGTGTGACAACTTGTCACCAATTGCTTGCCTGCACAGGTACCGACAGGGGACATCCCCCTTGGAGGGGCATACGAGGGGCAGGCCAGGCACCGCAGGGACAGGATCAGGGGATGCCAGAAGGAGGCAGGGAAGGTGAGGTGGGTGCAGGAGTGTCACCGGCAACTGCAGTGGAGGTGTCTGACTCAGGGGGCCGGCACCACCGCAGGGCTCAAGTCCGATGGTGTTGGTGCTGCAACCACTGCAGTGGGCTGGTCAAATGGAGTGGACTGGGTCCCCAATGCAGTGCCCGAGTCAGACGGGGTTGTTGTGGACTCCACCGCAGTGCATGACTCCAAGGGAGTGGAAGGGGGCAGAAGAGCTGGGCAGGACAGAGAGGGGGACACGGTCTCCACACCAGTGGCACATACAGGCAGAGCATCTGGTTTGGGGGTGGAAGAGCAAGTGGCAGGGGGAGGGCCTGAGCAGTTTGGGGATGCGGTATCGGTGTGTGGGGAAACCTGGGGCAGGGTGTGGCGGTGGAACCTGTGGAGTGGTGGCCTGGGGGATGGAGGTGAGAGACTGGGTGGGTGACTTGCAGGGCGGTGGCGGGGTCTTGCTCTTCCGGGTCCGGGGAGACTTGCGGGTGGGGGGCTCACTCTGCCTGCGCCTGGGGGAGGGTGTCCGGGGGGAGGGGCACTCCCTCTCTGTGTGTGGACTTCCTCTTCCCCCGGTATGCTGGATCAGCGGGATTGGAGGGGAAGAGGCCGAGGTCAGAGAGGAAGAGCTGCTGTGTATGTGGGGTTGCAGGTGAGGCAAGGGAAGGGGTCTTGGAGGAGAGGATCTTGAGGATTGCGGAGTGACTGTGGTTGCCTGTGTGTGTGTCAGTTCCCCATCCCCTGTGTGTGTGGAATCAGTCCCCTGAGGATGCTTGTGTGCACGTCTTGCCTTGGTTTTGGGTGTGTGTGTGCTGCTCGTGTCTGTGTGTTTGGGTGATTGTGCAGGTGTGCATGTGCTTTGGACAGGTAGGGTGGTAGGAAGTGTGGATGGGGCAGAGGTGGGAGGGGTGAGGGACTGTTGGAGGAGGGACACTGCTGCCATCAGGGAGGAGTCCATGGACCTATTGCTCCTCTGTAGGGCAGACATACCCGTTGAGATGCCCTCCATGAACGACACCAGCTGTGTCAACAGAGTGGTGTGTGCATGGAGGACAGTCAGCATTGCTGTCTGCCCTACATGGAGCTGCCGAAGGAGGTACACAGACTCCTCACTCAGGGCAGCAGGGGACACAGGGGCAGGGGGTGTGGTGCCTGGCTTGAAGGAGACACGCTCCCGAGCACGGGAGCCTCCACGGACCTCAGGAATGGGAGCCAATGGGAGGGCGGTGGTGGTGGTGGCGGGGTCAGACAGACTAGCTGGGGTGTTGTGGCTGCTGACACCCGCATCCACAAGGGAGTCATCCTCCGAGCTGCTGTGGTCCCCAGCTGAGGTGGATGGTGCTGAGGACTCCTCGGTGTGGCTCCCCTCGCCCTCCGTGCCACTGGGTCCCTCTGACCACTCGTCGGACGCTGACCCAGTCTGGCTCCGCTGCTCTTCCTGGTCTGTGGAGCTGTCCCCTCCTGTGGCTGTGGATGTATCTGCAAACAATTAGGGAAACAGACAAACATCAGTCACCTGCACTGACCGCACACACCACAGTAAGTACAGCACATCACAGAGCAAGCCCTGGCATCTCTAGTAGAACATTGCCAAAAGTCATCACACAGATTAGGAGAAGCCAATTGTCAGTCTGGAACAGACAGCGGACAGCTACGCCGCCCACAAGAGCGCCACCCGCAGTCACCATCACCTCATCAGATCCGCCAAAAGGGCCTCACTCAAAGACCGCCTAGACAACAACGCACACAACAGCAAAGAGCTCTTCAACATCGTGAAGGAACTCTCCAACCCCAGCTCCAACACCAACGACATCCAGCCGTCGCGAGACCTGTGCGACTCACTGGCCACCTTCTTCCACCGCAAAATCGCTGACATCCACGACAGCTTCAACACCACGACCGCCCCGGCAACCACCGAGACCACTGCCCCCACAACCACCAACCGCCTGCTCTCCTGGACCAACATCAAAGACGAGGACACCAGCGAGATCATGAACACCATCCACTCCGGTTCACCGCTAGACCCGTGCCCTCACCACATCTTCAACAAAGCCAGTACAGCCATCGCGCCCCATCTCCGGAAAATAATCAACATCTCCTTCGAGACAGCAACCTTCCCGGAAAGCTGGAAGCACGCCGAGATCACCGCCTTACTCAAGAAACCCAAGGCAGACCCCAAGGACCTCAAGAACTTCCGACCCATCTCTCTGCTCCCGTTCCCCGCGAAGGTCACCGAGAAAATCGTCAACAAACAACTGACCCGCTACCTCGAGGAGAACAACATCCTGGACCCTTCCCAGTCCGGCTTCCGCAGCAACCACAGCACCGAAACCGCCCTCATCGCCGCCACCGATGACATCAGGACCCTGCTAGACAACGGAGAAACAGCAGCCCTCATCCTCCTGGACCTATCAGCCGCCTTCGACACGGTCTGCCACCACACACTACGAACACGCCTTCACGACGCCGGGATCCAAGAGAAGGCCCTGGACTGGACCACATCCTTCCTTTCCGGCAGAACACAAAGCGTCCGCCTCGCCCCCTTCCGATCCAAGACGACCAAGATCATCTGCGGCGTACCCCAAGGCTCCTCCCTCAGCCCAACGCTGTTCAACATCTACATGGCACCCCTCGCCCACGTCGCCCGACAGCACAACCTCAACATCATCTCCTATGCCGACGACACCCAGCTGATCCTCTCCCTCACCAAAGACCCTCACACCGCCAAAGCCCACCTCCATGAAGGAATGAAGGCCGTCGCCGAATGGATGAGGACCAGCCGCCTGAAGCTGAACTCGGACAAGACGGAGGTCCTCATCCTTGGTTCCAACCCTTCAGCCTGGGACGACTCCTGGTGGCCAACATCACTGGGAACAGCCCCGCCACCCACTGACCACGTACGCAACCTAGGGGTCATCCTCGACCCCACCCTCTCCATGACTAAGCAGGTCAACGCCGTTTCCTCATCCTGCTTCAACATCCTCCGAATGCTCCGCAGGATCTTCAAGTGGATCCCCACCGAAACAAGAAAAACAGTCACCCAGGCCCTCGTCACCAGCAGGCTGGACTACGGAAACGCCCTCTACGCAGGAATGACGGCTAAGCTCCTGAGACGGCTGCAACGCATCCAGAACGCCTCTGCACGTCTCATCCTCGACATCCCCCGACGCAGCCACATCACACCCCACCTGAGAGACCTCACTGGCTCCCTGTCAACAAGAGGATAACCTTCAAGCTCCTCACCCACGCACACAAAGCACTCCACAACTCCGGACCAGCCTACCTCAACAGACGACTCAGCTTCTACACCCCCACCCGCCAGCTCCGCTCGACCAGCCTCGCCCTCGCCACAGTCCCCCGCATCCGGAACACGACCGCCGGCGGCAGATCCTTCTCCCACCTCGCCGCCAAGACCTGGAACACCCTCCCCACCAACCTCCGACAGACCCAAGACCTACTGGCCTTCAGAAGACTCCTCAAGACCTGGCTCTTCGATCAGTAGCAGCACCACCCCCCTCTTCCCCCAGCGCCTTGAGACCCTCGGGGGTATGTAGTGCGCTTTATAAGTGACATGATTGATTGATTGATTGATTGATTGATGGTCAACCATGGAACAGACACCCCTCCTGCCCTTGCACCCATCTGTCTGGTGCCTGTCTGATGGTAAGACCCCAGTGTGGACACATGCACCACCTACACAGCAGTTGGACATTGCTGAGAACACGGTGAAGTATGTGAACATGCCCACGTCACACCTCTTGCCACTGAGTCAGTGCAGGTGTCTGTATAAATGGACGGCCAGAGTCTAAATAGAAATGCATGTGATGCATACCAGCACCAGACCCCATGAAGCACCCATGTCCGGATAGTCAATGCCACAATGGGGTGCATGTTGCACATGTCACTCCCCTGCAGGATCACTCTTAGGAAGTTTAATGCCATGACATAGGCATGCCTGCAAAGTCATACATCACTGTCTCCAGTCACATGGCCATGGCAGCCAGCCAACAACAGTCTGCACTGTGTCACAATCCTATGACATGGGGAAGGCAAGTAATGTAACTGACAAGTGCACATGTCCATCCCCCAAAAACCACATCATCTGAACTACTATTTGTCCACGTCATACCAATTGGACATATGGGGGACATGAAACACAACTCTCTGAACATGAGCACCTCACAGTGTGCTGAGAATGAAAAACAGCTGCCTGAAAGTCACAGTGGCATACACCTGTCTGCACAGTCATGTGATCAAACACCTATAAGTCACGGAAGTCTTGTCTCACATGGTCCAATAGCAGATGGCATGCTGACCCCTAACCGATAAACATCACAGGAGACCCGACAACGTAGTCACAGCACAACGACACAGAGGCAGACACCTGAGGGAACATTTCACTGAGCACAGCATGTCAGCTGATACACGGGAGTGGGAGTACAGAGTGTATTGTATGCCCTGGAGTAGGCATGACTGTCCGGCTCCACCTGCAAGATGGATGAGCCCTGGTCGGTAGGCAGGTGGCTAGGCATGTGTGACACACTTGACATACATACTCCTGAGGCCCAAACATTTTACCCACCCGCAGCATGGGGGTGTGGCAAATACCCCAGGGACATGTGGTGATTCTGATCTGCAAGTGGATCACATATCAAAGTTACACCCAGACTACATTGCATGACTCAGGCATTGTGTGAGCAATTGACCCACCCATGAAGGCTAACACAATATCACGGGAACAAAATCTGTCACCCACCTTGAGCAAAGCAAAATGCAAGGACCCTGTACCCGAGTCACACAATTATCCTGAGCGTAAGGAGCACACCAGCCTATCAGATGGGTAGTGGCCATGTCACAATAGAGGGACATGGGTACTGGACAACAAGACTGATGTACTGGGGAAGTTTAACCACGCCACAGGAGGGCACATAGAAGGTCAGACAGAGTTCACAGTGCCGTCTTTGACTCACCCCCTCCTTGCTGCTGTCTGCCCTTCAGCTGCCCATCCAGCTCCGGGAAGACCACCGGCAGGATCTGTAGCATGTGGGGGGTCAGGGTCCGGTGTCCGCCCCTCCTGCGAGGAGGCGACAGCTTCAGCTGGACCCTTGCAATCCTCCGGGTCCAGCCCCGAAGGTCCTGCCACCTCTTCTGGCAGTTGCGGATCCGGCGCTTGTAGACCCCCACGGATCTGACTGCCCGGACAATGGCCAGCCAGATATCCTGCTTCTGATGGGCATCAACCTGTGAGGATGACAAAGTGAAAAGGCCATTACTACACATGCAACATATCCGTGCATCACACAGTTGGAAATACATGTCTCAATCACAGGGGCATATGATGTACACAGGCAGTGCAACGAGGGCTATGGACAGTTTGCCAGCAGTTACTACATGGTATCATTGCATGGGAAGTGAACCTTGTTTGAATGCACTGTTACTCCACTGTACCTGTTCAGTGCATGTGAATACACACTTTGGGGGGTGAGTACTACTCAGTGAGCATGCTAGCCAGTGGTGTGCACACTGTAAATCCTGCTAGTCAGACAACATGCACAATTAGTAAGGCAGTGGACAGTACACTCACCTGCTCCCCTGGTGTCCCATACAGCTTGCTGTACTGTGGAAGGAGGTTGTCCAGCAGGGCCTGGTTCTCCTCATGGGTGAAGGCTGGGGCTCTCTCCACAGTACGTGCCATTGCAGTAGCCAGAGGATGCAGAGACAGCAGCAGTGTAGTGGCAGATGTCGTCCTGGAGCATGTAGTGCAGTCAAGTGAGCCCTCAGGGGAACAGCCAGCATTATATGTGTGCTGCAGAGGCAGATACTGTGCCATGTGTCCAAAGTGATAGGTCCAAGTCGTATGCATCTTATGAATCTGACCAATCCATGGAATTGCAGCACCAAGACACGCCCACAGCATCCTTCAAAAATTTCAACTTCATGACACCCATGAATTTGCAACATTGTTGTGGCTGGCCAACTGAATTCACTGCATCAGACTCGTTCAAGCTTCAAAAACGCGTCCGTTGCCATGCCAGGCCCCAGCCAATGCGTACGCACCGATCGGACCATTGCTGTACAACGCGTACCCACGATACAACGCGTACCCGCTGACATTCAATGCAATGGTCCGTGCGGGCACACCGATCGGTCCATTGCTCTACAACGCGTACCAGGCATACAACGCGTACCCGCTCACATTCAATGCAATGGGCCGGCCGGGCACACCGATCGGTCCATTGCTGTACAACGCGTACCCGCTCACATTCAATGCAATGGTCCGTGCGGGCACACCGATCGGACCATTGCTGTACAATGCGTACCCGCTCACATTCAATGCAATGGGCCGGCCGGGCACACCGATCGGACCATTGCTGTACAACGCGTACCCGCTCACGTTCAATGCAATGGGCCGGCCGGGCACACCGATCGGACCATTGCTGTGCAACGTGTACCAGGCATACAACGCATACCCGCTCACATTCAATGCAATGGGCCGGCCGGGCACACCGATCGGACCATTGCTGTGCAACGCGTACCGGGCATACAACGCGTACCCGCTCACATTCAATGCAATGGTCCGTGCGGGCACACCGATCGGACCATTGCTGTACAACGCGTACCCGCTCACATTCAATGCAATGGGCCGGCCGGGCACACCGATCGGTCCATTGCTGTGCAAAGTACCAGGCATACAACGCGTACCCGCTCACATTCAATGCAATGGGCCGGCCGGGCACACCGATCGGTCCATTGCTGTGCAACGCGTACCAGGCATACAACGCGTACCCGCTCACATTCAATGCAATGGGCCGGCCGGCACACCGATCGGTCCATTGCTGTACAACGTGTACCCGCTCACATTCAATGCAATGGGCCGGCCGGGCACACCGATCGGTCCATTGCTGTGCAACGCGTACCAGGCATACAACGCGTACCTGCTCACATTCAATGCAATGGGCCGGCCGGGCACACCGATCGGTCCATTGCTGTGCAACGCGTACCAGGCATACAACGCGTACCTGCTCACATTCAATGCAATGGGCCGGCCGGCCACACCGATCGGTCCATTGCTCTACAACGCGTACCAGGACAGGTCACACACATATGTCACCATGCTGGTCACTGGTGAACCTATGCCAGCCACATTTACTTTCCAGGGACTCAGGGGCACACCTACAACACCACACCCAGTCCACACTGTCTATGAGGCATGTGTGGCAGCATAACCTTATCTGTGTATGGGGGTGAACATGTGGATTTTGGGGTGGCACTTGGGGGCAGACACACCCAGGCTGTGCACGTGTTAATGGGGACAGGGTCCTTTGTGTGTTGTGCACATGACCACTGTGGTGTGCAACTTTTCATTTCTGAGCATGTGTCATGGTCACATTTCCAGGTTGTGTATGTGTATGACATGTCACATACCCCCAGGCTCACATGTGGGAAGGCATGTACGTCACATGGTGGCCCATTCCAACAATAGTGATGTCCCTCCACAGTCTGTGTGCATGTTGTGTATCACATGTCTCTGACTCCATGTGCACAATGGGAGACAGTCTCCACATCCACGTGGTTTGTGCATGAACTTTGATGGTGTGTGTGTGTGTCACAGACGTCCATTTCTGTCCTGCAGAGGCTACAGGGGCCACCACCTGTGGGTGTCATGTTTGTTTTTCTGACGTGTACATGATACGCCATGTCATGCCAGTGTCCATGTGGCAAGACAGGCTCCCTGGGAATCTACCTGTCAATGAGCTGTGATGCCTGTGGAGCATCTGTCCAGACATGTCACTGTGGTATGTGTGTGGAACGTGAGAGTAGTTAATGTGTACTGTGACACAGCCTAATGGTGTCCCATAGCACACCCTGGAACCAGTTGTCAACACTTGTTGAACAGAGAGATGTTAGATGATGTCCATGTAGGTGCCATATATGTCCAAACGGGACGACACACACATCAAGTACTTGTGTATGTTGATGATGTGTCATGTGAAATTGAGTATGGTGAACGGCACATTGGTGGGGTGACTGACAATCTTGCTTTCTTCACCTATGCACTGCAGGGCTCCTGCTGTCCATCGACCATTCCCAGACCTGGCAACGATGGTGGAACGTGACAGCATCCGACGGTACCGCTTCACCAGGCAGCTGATTGAGGATTTGGCAGTGCGGTTGGCCCCGCATTTGCAGCCTGGCCGGCCGTATCCTACAGCGCTGACCCCCAAGGTGAAGGTGATGGCAGCCCTACACTTCTTTGCCACCGGTACCTTTCAACACACTGTGGCAACTACTGGTGGGATGTCACAGACTATGTTCAGCCGTGTGCTACGCGATGTTTTGGGGGCAATGTTGAGATACCTCAACCAGTACATCTATTTCCCAACACGTCAACGACTCACTGACGTCAAGAGTGACTTCTATGCCCTGGGGAGGATGCCACATGTAATTGGCTCCATTGATGGGACACATGTGTCTTTGATACCACCACAGGCACATGAGCAGGCATACCGCAACCGTAAACATTACCATTCGATCAATGCTCTGGTGGTATGTCTTTCAGATATGACCATCTCACATATGTGTGCCCGTTTCCCCGGTTCTGCACACGATGCCTACGTGATGAGGAGTAGTCGCATCCCGAGGATGATGTCACAGATGCCGAACCAGCGTGCCTGGCTTGTTGGTGTGTACTGACTTTGTACCATTGTGTGTGTTCTGCTATGTTGTTTTCCGCACACATTTTCAAATCGGCTAATGTGCAATTGTCTGTCTGTAGGTGACTCGGGATACCCCAACATGCCGTGGTTGCTGACACCCCTCAGGAACCCTGTGACACCAGCCCAGATGCGCTACAATGAGGCACATGGTCGGACGAGGAGGGTGATTGAGCGGACCTTTGGTCTCCTGAAGAGCCGCTTCCGCTGCCTGGACAAGACAGGAGGGGCCCTCCCATATGCCCCAGCAAAGGTGTGCAAGATTGTCATCGTCTGCTGCATGCTACACAACCTGGCAGTGCGGAAGGAGTTGCCTCTCATCCTGGATGACGATGTCCAACGTCCGCCACCTGTGGAAGATCCTGGCCTGGGTCACGATGCCAGTGAAGATGATGATGATGATGATGATGGTGATGTCCGCACACAGCTCATCACCAACTTCTTCAGCTGAATGTGAGTCTCCAGCAGCTGAATGTGAGTCTCCAGAGGGTTGTAATGTCAATGATTTGAGTTTGCATGATATGTGTGTGTGGTGCTCTGGTGCTGTTTGAGTGTGGCCATGTGCTACTTGACTGGATGCGTGCAGCGATGTGTCCTTGCAGGTGGTCTGTATTGCCCAACAGTGTTGACATGCTAACTTGGTTTTGTGTAGTTATCTCGTGACATGTATTAGACATGAGTATTGCCGTTCTGTGCTGTTCTTCAGTGGTTTTGACTGTGTGTCATGTCTGTCCTTCACAGGGTGCTGCTGGAGTTGTCTGATCAACTTGGATCCCCCGAATCCATGATTCAACTTCCAATGTGGAAGCAGTCGTTTCCCTACAGGTGATGTGCCACACACCCCTGGACTTTCTATCTTCTGCACTTTTTGACTTTGTGGCCACAGCCAGGTTGGATTAGCTTGCATTTGTAGTGGAAACTACATGTTGGAAATGTGTAATAAACCTGTGCTTGACTTTGGGATGTGCGTTGTCTGTAGTCACACATCTGACTGACATTTGCTTACTGCACCTGTTGTCTAGTTGACAGTGATTGTGAATAGGTGGCGTGTCTGTACATTCCACTGTACTTCGTTGCAACATCAGTATAGGTGATGAGTCTGATGGCCCTGGTGTGTATGTGTTTTGTGGCCCTAGTGGTGTGTCTCCCTCATATGTGACACGTCGCCATGACTGACATGACAGTGTTGGACTTGCTGTAGCAGTTAGCATGCACAGTGTAATTTAGAAGATCAACATCTACATGACAAAAACCACGTTGGAATCACAACAGAGGCAGATATGGTGTATTGGTGAGTTTATTTACATACAGGTGTGAGGATGGTGCACAGGATGGTGGGTGCTGTACATAGAAATTTGGATCCAAAGTTCCCATGTGAATTGGAAGTCTTGGTAGCTGAAAAGTCCAGAGTAAAGTCCACAGTCATCTGATACATTTGGTCAACTAGAGCTCCCCATGTCATGTGGGAGAGTTGGCTTGGCTTCAACAGGGCGTGCAGTATGCACACAGAGGAAAAGTTCCAGAACAGGTGTTGGCTTCCTGGGGGATGTAGATGGCCATCGGCCTCTCAGTTTGGCCTCCTCGGACGGCCCCTCTTCTTGGGGGGGACCCTCAGGTGCAGGCTGCGGCGGTGTAGGGGACTCTCTGCCAGAGTCCTCCTCCCTCCCTGTGGCATTTGCAGTTGTTTCAGCAGCAGATGTTGTGGGCACACAGGGAGGTGAGGCCATGTTGGTGCTGATCTGGCGGAGGCATGTCAGTATGTCCCTATGCACCGCTGTCAGTTGTTCCAATGTGTCCCACTTGGACTCCATGCCACACATGTGTGTCTCGACACATGACATGTGTGTCTCGACACGGGACATGTGGGAGTCCAAGCGGGCATGATGGGCAGCCTGCTGCTGTTGTATGTCCTTGAGGATCCCCACTACCTGGCTGACCTCTCCGGTGCTAGTCTGGTACGCATCCGCGATGCGTGCCAGTTGTGGTTCATCATACAGTCCAGACCCCTCTGCAAGGAGAGACCTATGTCTCCCACCCCTCACACCACCCCTGGCGACACGTGCAGGACCTGCAGTGGCACGCACAGGTGACCGTGGGCCCACTTGGGTGTTGTTCCTGGGCTCGTTGTCAGCAGCTCCAGTTTGGGCCTGGGTCCGTGCGCTGTTGTCATCTGTGGTCCTTGGTGTGTCCATGTTGGCAGGGGTGGCCTGTGTGTTGGCAGTTGTTGGAGGGGTGGGTGCAGGGGCGCAGATGTTGGTCCTGCTGGTGCTGCATGATGACTCACACCGGAGGGTCCAGCTGGTTCTTCACCATCCGAGGAGTGCAGAGGCTGATCCACACCAGTGAGCTCAGTGTTCCCCGGAGCCTGGGACAGGGAGTCCTCCTGGTCTGCTGCTGTGTCCCCATCATCTCCTGTTTTGGGGAGAGACACAGATTGTATGTTATGTTTCTACTGGCATCAATTGTTCAAACACCTGACAGTTGTGACTGTACCTCTGGATCTGGGCCAGGACATTGCATTCTCCTAAATAGTGACAGTCAGTGAGTGATATTGGTGTAGCACATTGTCCTGCCAACCTGTGGCACGTCAATGTGAATGTTGAGGTGTGTGCATGACCAGCATTGGTGGTATTTGGTTACCATCCAGGCCTCCTTTTCCCCCAGCCCAGTTATCCCACCATGCAACGTGCTTGCATTGCAGGGATTACAAGTTGGCTTTCAGGATGTCAGGCAGTGGTGTTGTGCTGTTTGTTGGTGCACAGTTCCCAGCAGGGCCTTGTGCTTCCCACAGCAGTACCCAGTGTCAGCCATCTTGTGAGTCCTTATCCACTCCCTGTGATGTGAGCATGGTTGAGAGTGGTGTTGATGGGCCAATTGTGAGGGTGAGCAATATCTGTGCCTACAACTCCCATCATGCTATTCCCTCCACCCCCCTTCCCAGCATGGCCATCCTTCCTTCCTTTTGACTCTGCTTCCCTGTGGGGTGGGGTGCCTGTGCTGACAGGATGGCTGGGACTGTTGTCCTGGCAGTTGTTTGGCTACAAGTCCCAAGAGTGTCCCTGTGCTTCACACAGCATAACCCAGGGTGGTGGTTCTTTGTGGGATCTTCAGTTAGGCTGTGAGGCATTGCATTCTCCCAGGTGGGTTATGTGGAGTTAGTGTTGAGGGGGTGTGTGAGGAGAGCTGCTTGTAACTATGGTCAGTGCTGTGAGTCCTCCTTCCCACCCAGCCCGATATCCCACCATGCAACGTTCTTGCATTGCAGGGAGTGCAAGTTGGCTTTCAGGATGTCAGGCAGTGGTGTCCTGCTGTTTGTTGTTGCACAGTTCCCAGCAGGGCCTTGTGCTCCCCACAGCAGTACCCAGTGTCAGCCATCTTGTGAGTCCTTATCCACTCCCTGTGATGTGAGCATGGTTGAGAGTGGTGTTGATGGGCCAATTGTGAGGGTGAGCAATATCTGTGCCTACAACTCCCATCATGCTATTGCCTCCACCCCCTTCCCAGCATGCCCATCCTTCCTTCCTTTTGACTCTGCTTCCCTGTGGGGTGGGGTGCCTGTGCTGACAGGATGGCTGGGAGTGTTGTCCTGGCAGTTGTTTGGCTACAAGTCCCAAGAGTGTCCCTGTGCTCCACACAGCATAACCCAGGGTGGTGGTTCTTTGTGGGATCTTCAGTTAGGCTGTGAGGCATTGCATTCTCCCAGGTGGGTTATGTGGAGTTAGTGTTGAGGGGGTGTGTGAGGAGAGCTGCTTGTAACTATGGTCAGTGCTGTGAGTCCTCCTTCCCACCCAGCCAGATATCCCACCATGCAACGTGCTTGCATTGCAGGGAGTGCAAGTTGGCTTTCAGGATGTCAGGCAGTGGTGTCCTGCTGTTTGTTGTTGCACAGTTCCCAGCAGGGCCTTGTGCTCCCCACAGCAGTACCCAGTGTCAGCCATCTTGTGAGTCCTTATCCACTCCCTGTGATGTGAGCATGGTTGAGAGTGGTGTTGATGGGCCAATTGTGGGTGTGACCAATATCTGTGACTACCACTCCCATCATGCTATTGGCTACACTGACTTGACCAGCATACACAGAATTCCTTCCTTTGAGTGAGCTTCCCTGTGAGGTGGTGTTCTAGTGGTGGGTAAATATCTGTGAGTGTTTGTTGGTTCTATTTGTGCCACTGCCTTGCTGTACTTGTAGTTAGGTTTGTAGATCTCATGACACAGTTACATGTCACTATGAGATGGCAGGTATTGTGTTTGTCTGACTAGCATTCACATCTTGGGATGAATATCTTTTGGTTGCTGTGTATTTGCTAAGTGTGCATGGTTTGCCTATCCCCTTGACTGTGATGTGTGTGTGTTGTCACACCATATTGTATATATTAGTTGTGTACTCACCAGGCTCTGGGATGTCTGTTAGTCCGTATACGCTCACTGGTGGTAGGATGGCCCGCACCTTCTCCTCCCAGGGCCTGAGGTATACTGGTTTTGCAGGAGGGCCACTGCAGGTGTGCTGGCTGAGGAGGTAGTCCTTTTGAGTAGTTCCCGGACCCTCCTGCGCACATCATACCACCTGTTCTGAATGTCTTCCTTTGTGCGCAAACATGGTGATTGTGCGTTCACCCTGTCGACAATCCTCGCCCACATCTTGGTTTTCTGCGACATGGGGGTCTGTTGTACCAATGTACCAAACAACTGTGGCTCTACCCTGAGTATCTCGTCTACCAGGACTTCCAATTCACAATCTAGGAACTTATGGTTCTTCTTTGGGGGCATGGTGATGGGTGGTGGTGGTGATTGATGTGTGTGTGTGTGTGCAGGTGGGGGGTGTGAGTGTAGGTTTAGCTGGGTGTGTGTGAGGGTGCTATTTGTAGGTGTGGTAATGGTGTGTGGTTTGTGTGATGTATGAGCTGTGAGTGTGTCTGTGGTTGCTGTGTGATGGTGTTGTGTGCTGGCAGGTCAGTGGAATTTGCAAAGGATCATGGTAGGGATTTGTGGCCTTTATGTAGGTGGAGTTGGAGGTGTGTCCTTGTTCCATTTTTTTTCCCTCCCTGTATTTATTGGCTTAGTGGTTGCTTGTTTGGCCCTTTTTTTTCTAATTTTTCCTTGGTGTTTTTTTGGTGCATGTACGAGTCGTTCTTGTGTCCGAGTAGGACGCTGCAGTTGTCTGGTGCGATCTTGTCCGACTCGTTCCCGCTGTGTGTCAGCTAGGTTTCATATGCGGCGTACGAGTCGGTCGCGTAGTATTGGGTTGCCTCTGCTGGGTTTTGTATGCGTGTCGGTCGTACGGCTTGTGCTCCGGGCGAGTCGGTCGTGTTTTGCACGCACAGCATCGTACTACGCGGGTCGGAGTTCACGGGTACGTTTCGTTCGGGTTCAATCCGAGTGCGTGTCGGTCGGTTCGTTTCGCGTGATTTCCCGGCCGGATGGCTTGTTTCCGTCCGGCTCGTCGGTCGTTTTTTATTCCGTCGGATTTCACATTCATTTCATTGTACTACCTGGGTCGTGCGGCGCCGGTCCGAGTCGGTCGGACTAAATTCCCGTACTGAGTCGGTCGGTACGTTTTCCGGCCCGAATCGGAATCGGCCCCTTATTGTGTGGATAGCACAATCAGTGCTGCAGAGCCACTAGTAGCATTTAGATTACAGGCCCTGGGTATATGATATACCACTTTACAAGGGACTTCTAAGTAAACTAAATATGCCAATCATGTATGCACCAATGTCACCATGTTTTGGGGAGAAGCACATGCACTTTAGCACTGGTTAGCAGTGGTTAAGTGCTCAGAGTCCTAAGGCCAACAAGAAGACACATCAAAAAGAGAAAGTAAGCAGACAAACTATTTGGGGGAAGACCACCCTAGGGACGACAGTTCTAACTGCCATGCATCCAGGATGGGAGAGGGGGAGCTGTTCCCTAACCTGATTACATTTCAAGGTGATGCCTCCAGCACACTGACAAAGAACTTGACACCAGCCTATTGTCACCCCCAGGCCCATTGGAACCTGAGCAGAGAAGGGAAGGAAATTCCAAAATCAGATGTAGAGGAAACTCTGGAAGTTTCTCCCACTCGAATGCTGGCACCAATTATAAATATTGGACCCACAGACCAACTCACCAGTACACTCCGAGACCTGTGGATACTAAAGAAGAAGGACTGCCCTGAGGCCAGAGGACTGCCCTGCTGCTTAAAGCCTGCCCTGCTCTCTGAGAAGGAAGACTGGACCTGCTCCCTTTAGCACAGGCTGACTGACTCCAAGGTTCAGTTGGCTGATCTCCTGGTCTGAGCTACAGGGACATAACAAGCTCCAGAGGCCTCCCTGAAACTACCCAGCTGACCTGCTACACTGGACCTACCTGAGCCCTGCTATCCTCTGATGGAGTGAGCCCCTGATCCCCAAGAGGTGCCTCCCCAGGTCTTGGTGTCTTTGCTGGCATCAAAGAAAACTCCTCCTGGCCTAACTGAAGGTTCTACCAAATCTAGCCTGGGGCGACGCGGAGCTCCGCAAAGCCTAGCCCCACAACTAAAAGCCTCATTGAAATCAACGGCGAGTGACACAAAGCCCCATAGAGCCTCGCTGCACAGTTGAAAGCTTAATCGGAATCATTGCCAAATGATGCGAAGCCCCGAAAAGCCCCATCACACAGCTGACAGCTTTAACGGAACTGAAGCAGAGTGATGCAAAGCCCCACAAAGCCTCACCGCATAGCCTCATTGGAATCAATGCCGGACAACGCACAACCTCATTAAACTACGCCATGCAAACCTCGCACCAAGGACATAAGGTACAATTCTCAGTTGGACAAACTTGGTCCTGTGTCGGGTTTGTGCTTGATTGCGGCTCGGCCTGCACTTGTGACATTGTCCCGGTCCAGCGCAACCAGATGCCCTCAGTTGGGGTTTTGCGCCTTTTAGATCTACTTTTTTATTTTAAACCTTTAAAATTCAATACCTCCAGTCCTACTGATTAGATTTTTATCATTTTGCTCTCAAATTATTTACCAAATCTTAATCTATTTTTCTAAATTAGTTTGTGATTTTTCTTGTGTTGTGTTTTCACTTTATTACTGCTTGTGTGCTGCATAAATACTTTACAAATTACCTCTTTGTTAAGCTGGATTGCTTATCTGCCAAGTTACCCGACGGTTAAGCCTAGGTTAGTTCAGTGACTTTTGTGGTCCTCCCTGACAAGAATTGTGGTTGTTGCTTGAGAAGGGTTTCAACCCCCTCAAACAATAACCCAATTTCGCACAGAAGCCAAGAAAGAAAGAAAGAAGGAAAGAACGAAAGAGGGCAAGAAAGAAAGGAAAAACAAAGAAGGCAAAAAACAAGAAAAATGGAAAGAAAGTAGGCAAGAAAGAAGGAAAGAAGGAAGAAAAAAGAAAAAAGTAAAAAGGCAAAAAAGAAGGTAAGAAAGATAGAGCAAAGGCAAGAAAAAAGGCAAAAAAAAAGCAAAAAAGAAGGCAAGAAAAGGAGCAAGAAGGCAAGAGAAAAGCTGGACATCAGGTAAGAGAAAGAAAGAAGGCAAGAAAAAGGAAGAATGTAAAAAAAAAGACAAGAAAGAAATAAAGAAGGAAAAAAGGAAAGAAGTAATGAAAGAAGTTGTCCTCACCCACAATTGTATGCCATGTCAAACTAGGTAAATCCCAGATGGGTCTCACCAGGCTTCAGCTCTCAGACCTACTCATATAGAGTCCTACTGGTGAACAGACATAATATCGAATTTTTAATATCGAATTGCCAAAATATCGAGTTTTTTATATAGAATGGACAGAATATCGAATTGCCAAAATATAGTGGTGCAGAATATCGAAATTCAGGTAAGAAATATCGATTGTCATAATATCGACAGTCATAATATAGTTGTTAAAAATATCGATTTTTTTATAGTGTTTTAAGTGTTAGTATATGTGTTAAAAGTATGTATTATTTTTGTAATGTATGTTTTAATTTTTTTAAAGTAATGAATTTTATGTTATTTAATTTTTGCGTAATTTAATTCCGTAGCGGGTTGTGGGTTTATAGGGGAATAGGGTGGGAAGTAATTTAATTATAGTAAATTAAATATTAATTTTTAGGAATTATTAATTATTTTTAATTTAATTTTGCGTTTTAGTTCTGTAGCGGGTTGTGGGTTTATAGGGGAATAGGGTGGGAAGTAATTTAATTGTAATTAAGTAATTATTTAATTTTATTTATTGGTATTGATAAATAATTCATTGTTAATTAATTATTAATTGGTAATTAATTTTAATTAATTGGTAATTAATTTTTATTAATTTTGTAATTGATAATTATATTAATTGTATTAACTTATTATTCAGAGCGGGTTGTGGGTTTATAGGGGAATAGGGTGGGAAGTAATTTAATTGTAATTCAGTAATTATTTATTTTTATTTATTGGTATTGATTATTAATTTATTGTTAATTAATTTTTATTTGGTAATTAATTTTTATTAATTGGTAATTAATTTTTATTAATTGGTAATTAATTTTTATTAATTGATTAATTGATAATTATATTAATTGTATTAATTTATTATTCGGAGCGGGTTGTGGGTTTATAGGGGAATAGGGTGGGAAGTAATTTAATTGTAATTAAATAATTATTGAAAATATTTTTGTGAATTGATAATTAATTGAATGTTAATTAATTATTAATTGGTAAACATTTTGTATTACTTATTAATTTTTGGTATTGAAAATTAATTGGTTGTTAATTAATTATTAATAGGCAATTAATTTTTAATAAATAATATTTATTGGTATTTATAATTAATTAATTATTAAATATGTTGTAATTGGTCATTAATTTTAATTAATTTTTTATTGGTATTGATAATTTTTTTAAAAATTTAAATATTAAATCATTACTTTCCCTACTGTTGCACTCACTGGAGTGGGAATAGTAATTTTTACCCTATGCTATCCAACGCTTTCCCTACTGTTGCACTCACTGGAGTGGGAATAGTAATTTTTACCCTCCCGCTATCCAACGCTTTCCCTACTGTTGCACTCTCTGGAGTGGGAATAGTAATTTTTACCCCTACGCTATCCAACGCTTTCCCTACAGTTGCACTCTCTGGAGTGGGAATAGTAATTTTTACCCTCCCGCTATCCAACGCTTTCCCTACTGTTGCACTCTCTGGAGTGGGAATAGTAATTTTTACCCCTACGCTATCCAACGCTTTCCCTACTGTTGCACTCTCTGGAGTGGGAATAGTAATTTTACCCCTACGCTATCCAACGCTTTCCCTACTGTTGCACTCTCTGGAGTGGGAATAGTAATTTTTACCCTCCCGCTATCCAACGCTTTCCCTACTGTTGCACTCCCTGGAGTGGGAATAGTAATTTTTACCCCTACGCTATCCAACGCTTTCCCTACTGTTGCACTCTCTGGAGTGGGAATAGTAATTTTTACCCTCCCGCTATCCAACGCTTTCCCTACTGTTGCACTCACTGGAGTGGGAATAGTAATTTTTACCCCTACGCTATCCAACACTTTCCCTACTGTTGCACTCTCTGGAGTGGGAATAGTAATTTTTATCCCTACGCTATCCAACGCTTTCCCTACTGTTGCACTCTCTGGAGTGGGAATAGTAATTTTACCCCTGCGCTATCCAACGCTTTCCCTACTGTTGCACTCACTGGAGTGGGAATAGTAATTTTTACCCTCCCGCTATCCAACGCTTTCCCTACTGTTGCACTCACTGGAGTGGGAATAGTAAATTTTAACCTCCCGCTATCCTACGCTAAAAATATTGAATATTTGTTATTAATATTACGTTAATATATATATGTATTAAAAAATAAAAATGCATGTTTATTTTTTTTAACTTACATTAAATATTTATTAATATTAAGGTTATTTAAGTATTTTTAAGTATGTTTTAGTTAATTATATGTATTATTTTATAAATTTTTCATTACTTTTAAGACATTTAAAAAATTTGATATTTTGACTATATTTTTTACAACGATATTTTGGATTCGATATTTTTGTACTTACCTGTTTGTAGATAGGAATTCGATATTCTGGCATTCTATATTTTTTCCTCGATATTTTGCCAGGTCGATATTTTGCACCTCGATATTCTGTCAGTGATCCAGTCCTACTACACTAGAGCGGTCACACGCTCGCAGTGGAGTGACTAAAGTTGAGGGGGGGCCCCTGCAAGGTACATGGAGGGGCCCCCACTCTCGATTTAATCAGGAGCTCTCAGGCCAGAGTACTGTGCCGAGGGGGCACCATGCAGCTCGGACCCTCCCACACCGCGGAGGCTGCGGGGGCCTGTGTTACACCACTGGCTCGCTGTACACACACCACAAACATATGCACTTAAAATGCATATAGAAATTCAGCATAAGGCTCTGGGTTTCACATAACTTTGCACAAGAGAGGTCAGTAGACCAGGCTCTCACTGACAGAAAAAAGAATGGTCAAACTGTATATCGCAAAACACAATATGCTTCCTCCGCCGCCATTTGTGAGACACCATAGACAGGGACAGTAGTCCACTGTTTCTGTGTCTCTAGGTCAAAGGACAGGCCTCGGCCTCTCTGTACAATTTAGATTATTGATATGTAATGGAGCAGGAGAAACGAATTTTTTTTGTACCCCTTGGAAATTAATGACCCCATAACCATTAATGATACTAACCGTTTGAAACGCATGAACTAATCAACAAATACACTCGTTTTAGTAGACATTACACGTGGACAATTTGCTAAATGTTGCAAAATCTAATTTATTCACAAATGAGACGCATAATAACATTAGTATTGTGATTTGCGTAGCAAGTCGAGTGAATTGCATGATTTGTGTTGCGTAATCGAATTGTATTGTGGCAAAGTATGCAGATGGTAAGTAAAATGGCTTTAAATGTCGCTTCTCCTAGGTAATATCTAACACGGGTCTTTAGAATGGCGGGTGGTAAACAGAAAGGCTTATTTTCCATATTTTAATTTCTATTGTGTTTGTTCTTATATTAGTTTCGTTCGGGCCTGCTAGGCCATGCTTCTAAAATGGCTGCTGGAAAGGATGAGATCGTGTGCGCTGAATAAGATGGCCCCCACGCAGCCTCAGTACGAATGCTCCAGTCACGTGTATGCGGCCTGTGCTCGGAGTGAGAGATGTCAAGGCCAATCTGACCTGCAACGAGGAGCGTGCCAAGTGTTCAGCATATATGCCAGGGAACGGATGGAAAAGACGAGCGACAGAGGATGAACTATGTGTGACCATCAAAGATTGTTGCAAAATGGATTAACAAATTGGACTACTTTTTGGCCATGATACTTATTGTGTGCTTTATTGTCCCCAAACCGGTTCGAACAAGGAGGGCGATGAGGTGACCATCACCACCCCTCCAATGGACCAATTATCGTGATTCTTGCCCCTAAAGATTGCAACTTTTGAATGTAGTGAGCCAGAGAATAGGGTATAAGAGAGTCTGCTCTGACGTTGTGAAAAAACTTGCTTTTTATTTTTCCACCTTGATGCTGCGAGAGACTCTGTCATTTTGGACTTTGAACTTTGATTGGGGAAGGAACGAGATCGTTGCGGGAATTTGCCTGGGAGGTGATTGCGTCCGAGGAGGTTAGCGGGACAGTCAGTCAGTTTGGGAGTCCTATCCTGTGATCTGCAGTTCATCTTCCTTTGGTGAACTATTCTACTCATCGCCCCATGGCCGAGGGTAATGAGTAATTTTATCTTTTCCTAAAAATATTTCCTAAAATGTTTATTGATATTTCTAACTGTTTTACTTAATAAAGAATTTTACTTATTTGCTCGAAGAATTTTAGATAAAACATATTCTAACTTTAAAATGAGTCTGGTTCTTTAAACAAAGTTTATGATTTAATAAATGTTAAAGGTTTTCATTGTGATTGAGCTGGTCTTAATCATCATCAACTGATTCTACTAGTTGGTCCATCGAACGAATAGTGGAGTATCTTGATGTTTAGAACCAACAGGATCCGAAGTTAATGTATATAATGTATAGGTTATAATTCTGTCATTTTAATAAGGTATTCCGCTTGTCCAGCAGCTCATTCTCCTTAGCGTTTAATCCAGAAATTGAATGAATGTATGTATGCGGTGTCATGGGCCCCACCGACATAAGTTGTGTGTAGGTGTTTTCCTGGATTGGTGTCATAAGGAGAAATTTATATTAGCGGCGTTGGATCAGATTTCTTGGTAGCAGAATTATGGTTACTATAGATTAGTTTGGTGATTATTGATTATTGATTTTTCATGTCTAACACTCTATGTTGAGTTTGTATTATGTTATGTGTAAATCGAAATTTTGAAGCTTCCGGGAAGAAGGAAGTGGACACGTGTGGCAAGAGAAGTCACGCGGAAATGTGCATTGTCTGATTTCAAAAATTTGATGATAACACAGGACTGTGTTATGTTAGGGAAATTTCACGTATGAATTGCGTTAAAGTGAAATAGCAACAGGTTTTCTTGTGAAACTCTGGCCTTAATTCTCAGGAACAGTGTAGTCTCCACATGTGTTTTATCCCCAGAGAAACGGGTTTACCTCTTGCTTGAGAGAAAGGTAAGGTAGAGAGAAGTGCTACACTTATCGAACAAAACAGTATTCTTGTAAGTGGGAATAAACTATCTCTTTTGTTTAGAGAAAAAGACAATGGAAATGTGTTTTACGTTGTAACTAATCGATTTTTGTCGAAAAGAAAAGCTAAGAAAACTGCTGATAATTTTTGTAAAGGAGGGGTCAGTGGAAGCAGGAGTAGAACTGACGTCAACAAAAACCGCGCTGGTATTGGCCAGTTGTGGAAGAACGAAGAGTTTCCTGATTGGTGCGTTAGTGTGAGATGCGCTGGGATAGGTTAGTGTGAGAGTGACGTAAAAGCTTTCTGATTGGTGCGTTGGTGTGAGACGCGCTGGGATAGGTCCGAATAGCCGAGCAGAAGAAGAACAGAGTGGTGAAGAATGGCGTGAATTTGTTTTGGGAAAAAGGACAGTAAAATATGGCTTATTATAATGAGTATGGTAGAGAGAAACCGTCATGGTTTGCAAAGCTTAAAAATTTCTTTAAGAAAGATAAGAAGGTTGTGATGAGAGAAGAAGTACTTCCTCCGCCGAAAACGCCAGCATCTCAGATGATGTTGAAATACGGCTAGCATACTTGCATTTGGTTGGAAAATTGGGCGAAGTATTCCAAAGACGATGGAGTATTGGCATTTCCAGAAAATGGTTCGTTTAGCACAGCGGTACTTCGAAATTTGAGAGAAAAGATGATGAAACTTGAACCGAGACCTAGACCGACACAGTTTGAAGCCCTAGGTGAATGGGAAGATGAGATGTATGAAAGGGAAAGACACAGAGGTGCAAAGAATTATAGTTTAGTTCATGGAAGAGTAAGGGGTTTGAATCATGAAGCCAGGATGAGACGATGGCGGTATGCTAACATGACGGATGGCTTGTTTCCTGTCAGAACAGTTGAAGAATTTACAGGGAGAAAGTGTACGGAGAAAAAGAAGCATGCAGTAACCGAGAGATATGGGTATGGAGTTAGCGACACAGAGGATGAGTTGCTGGAGGACATATTAAATAAAAGACCCCCTCCATATCAACAGGATTCTGCGGTGGTGACACCAAATGCACCGCCAATGAGAACTGTAATGAATCAAAGCCCTGAACAAATGTCTGAAAGAAATAGTCCATTTAATAAACTAGAAACACCACAGACTGTGAAACATGATAATGGTAATACAGCTGAACTAGCCAGAACCACAAGAGAGCTGACTGAAAAGATAAGAGAACTGACAAAGAATATGGAAGCTGTGACTGTGCCAGTAACTATAGGGCCAGTAATCCCAGTATTTGAAAATCAAAAGATAGATGAACACTCCTTAACAATTCCATTAAATTCCAGTATGCAAAGAGTAAGAGAAGAGACGATTCCAAAAAATAGAGAGAAAGAAGATTCTGTTGGTCCATTTAGGTCAAGTCCACCTGTAAATTTGACGATTAATGAGAGTCAGATAAATAGGATTCCTATGGGAACCGAGTCAGCAACTGAAACCCCAGAGAGAAGTACAAATTGGATAGAATTAAACAAAACCCCTATGGGTCCGACTGCAGAGGAATTAAATGATTGGGTGAGGAGCTTGCAGAAAAAAGATGCAGAACCACAACGTTTGGATGTGGTCAGATTAAAGATAGACATGGAGGAATTAATTCTAGGAACTATTGGTACAGTTCGATTGAAGTCCTATCAAGATGATGAATTAATGTTTATGTGTAAAAGCGTCACTTGGAGAGCTAGAAACTTGCATGAAAAATTGGAAGAAACAGCGAACGAACTAGGAGTAGATTTTGGAAAAATTAGAGGATTGCAGAAACCGTACAGAGTAGATTTTAGTGAAAAAGACATAGAAAATCTGAACACTTCAGGACGACTAACGCAGATAAAGGAACTGATTGATTTTCGGAGAAAATGGGGTGATGTGGACAAGTGGAGAAGTAGGTGGATAAGAAGAAAAGAGGGAACAACGGATAAAGCATCATTGGCTTTTCCGGTAAAAGAGAAAGAACTGACGGTAATGGAGTGTCCAATGAGAGAAACTCCAGGAGGAAGTTATGTACTTGTCCCATGGTCCAGACAAGATATATTGTCATTTACAAATGACTTTCCAAGATTGAGAGAAAAGCCGGTAGAATGGTATAGACAGATAGAAAGGTTTGTAAAAGTTTCAAAAGTGTTGTGGGAAGATCTGGACGGATTGTTTGAGATTGTTGTTCCTGCAGATTTATGGACAGAATGTAAAATTACAATTGACTGGCCGAAGGAAGAATATCCTAGAGATGCAAAAACAGGAGCCCCAGGTTCAGAAGTAATGAGAAAATATGAACAGGCAATCACGTTTTTGAAAAATAAAATCCCACCAAAAGAAACGGACTGGGTAAAGATTGATAGAACAACTCAGGAGAGTAAAAAATCTGTACATGCCTATTACGAGAGACTACTTTTGGTCTTTAAACAGTATAGTGGATAAGAGAATTTGAGTGAAAAAGACATGAGTCATTTTGTATATAGATTTGTGTATGGCTTGAGACCTGAAATAAGTGAAATGATTAAGCAACATATGTTATGTTGGCAGAATAGCACAGTGGATGAGGTACTACGGTATGCAAAATATTGCAGTGATGATATTGAGTGTAGACAGCGTAAACTCAAGGAAAAGGCAATGTGGGCACAAGTAAAGGTTGCAGAAAAGCAAGAAGCTCAGATGAATAGTCAGTCTAGTGATGCAGGACAGACCAAGTCCAAACCGAATATTGGCAAGGGAAAGGGTCAGATGAGTATAGAAGAAGCTAAAAAGAAATGGCCATGTCATAATTGCGGAAAATTAGGGCACTGGAGAAACGAGTGTAAATTTCCTCCGAAAGTTAATACAGAAAATCAATCATTGAATTCACAGGTGCAGAATGAGGTGAGTTACCAACAGCTGCAACAGCCACAGGTAGTTACTCAACAGTGTCAGGTGCCGCAACCACCTCTTCCAAAGAGTGTAAATCCTCAAAGATACAGTACAGAGGCAGGATTCTACGGAGGAGAGCAGGTAACAAAATTGCCGCGCGCAGCTGCAATTTCGCAGTATTGGTTACGGCAGGATGGAGATGAATCGGACGAAAGCTTATGACGGTGCCTAGGAGAGGAAGAAGAGTGCGTGCTTGGCGCAACTCTACAGGTAGATCGGTCAGGTCCATTTGTGGATGGAAAAGTGAATGGTGTAAATGTTACATTCCTTGTGGACACTGGTGCTACCCGTTCTACTTTTAGATCAGTGGAAATACCAAAACTTCCTCTCTCAGGAGAATCTATCCAAGTTGTAGGTGTTTCAAACAGGCAGATTAAAACCCCTCTTACAAAACCAATAGAGGTGGAAATTGGACCATTTAAAGAGATGCATCGCTTTGTGGTGTGTGATTGTAGTCCTGTAAATTTATTGGGACGCGATCTGCTTTGCAAAATGAATTGTACCATCTACTGTACCCCAGATGGTATTGCTTTTCAGACACCAGATGAGGATATTCTGTATAAAATGACAATGGCAGAACTAGAACCAGGAGTGAATGATATGTTTCCTGTGTTTGATGCAGAGAAAATCCCTATTGAGTTGAAAGGAATAGTCAGGTCTGATGTATGGGATTTCACAGGTGAAGATATTGGACTAATGGGAGAAGTAGATCCTGTAAAAATTACTGAAAAAGAAGGAACGAATTACCCAAACACCCCGCAGTACAAACTGGCGCCAGAAATTATTGAAGGAATAACACCTGTAATTAATAAGATGATTGAACAAGGGATTTTGAGAGAAATAATGAGCAGCCCATGTAATTCTCCTATAATGGGATTGAAAAAGCCAAATGGAACATATAGGATAGTGCAAGACCTGAGAAAGGTAAACAAAATTGTTATTCCTTGCTGCCCAATTGTGCCAAACCCTGCTGTAATACTGTATCAAATCCCACATGATGCAGAATGGTACACAGTCATTGATTTGTGCCATGCATTCTTTTCTATTCCATTGCACCCTGACAGCCAGCCATTATTTGCGTTGCGGTTCGGAGAGCGTATTTTGGCATGGTGCCGAATTCCTCAAGGGTATACTGAAAGTCCTTCAATTTTTAATCAGATTCTAAAGAAATCCTTAGAAGATTTTAAAAATGCCTGAAAAATCTGTGATGGTCCAATATATTGATGACCTATTAGTGGCATCAAAGACCAGAGAGGCATGTGTTACAGACACCATTGCTTTACTGAATCATTTGGCAGAAGGAGGACACAAGGTGTCCCCATCAAAACTGCAATTTTGTCAACAGGAAGTACAGTACTTAGGTCATAAGATTGAGAAAGGGATGAGAAAAGTGACAACAGAAAGGATAAGGATTATCAAAGGAATGAGAGCCCCAATGACACAAAGAGAGGTGAAAATGTTCCTTGGAATGGTTGGATATTGCCGACAGTGGATAAGTGGGTTTTCATTGATTGCAAAACCTTTACAGCGATTGACAAAGAAGGATGGCTAAGATTCGATTGCATTGGATGAGGAGGAAATGAAGGCTTTCGAAGAACTGAGAACAAGTTTGTGTGAGGCACCAGCATTGGGAATGCTTGATTATGAGAAAGAATTTGAGCTGTATTGTAGCGAAAGAGACGGATGTGCACTTTCAGTATTAGTGCAAAGGCATGGAAAAATGAAACGACCAATAGCCTATTGTTCAGCTGTTTTAGACCCGGTAGCAAAGGCGTTGCCTGGATATCTGAAGGCAGTAGCTGCTACTTGTGTGAGTCTGGAACAGAGTGAAGGCATTGTGATGGGATATCCTTTGAGAGTATATGTCCCACACTCGGTTGAAATCCTTCTGACCAGAACAAAAACCCAATTCATGACACATGGTCGGCTGACTAGGTATGAAAAAGTGATCTTGGGTGCAGACAATGTAACCATTGTAAGATGCACGAGTGTGAATCCTTCCACTTCCCTGCCAGATGAAGTAAATACAGAAGTCAAAGATGATGTTGATCATAAGTGTTTGGATGTGCTTGAATTTTGCACAATGTTTAGAGAAAGCAATGGTTCAGGGTTGGCCTTAATGGGTCCAGAACAAGAGAGTAAAATCCTGAAGGGAACAGTGGGGATTCAATTTATACTGGACATTTAATCGTCATGGGAGCAAGAAGGTAGGGAAACATATATAGTATAAAATAAACGATTTATTTTACACAAGTATGAATTTTATACTTAAAGTAATAGTCAGGTGCTCACATAAAGTGAAGGTGCGTAATGTGACAAAGTGAGAGTGAACTAAAAGCATAACATCACATTGACAACAAAATTGGAACTCCACATGAGTATATACAATGGGAGGGGTTCCTGTTGTAAGGGTCGACGGCGTTTCGATCTTTTAAGTACTTAAGATCATCTTCAGGACATGTAGTGAGCAGTCTGAAATCTCAATAGGGTGTCACTATCCAGGAAGAGAGGTAGCCACTATAGGAATGCAGGCGGGCCTCTTACGTGGGGAGACTGTTTTGACTAAGGTAACGTCCAGGGTAGCGTCAGGGTAGAGCTACTTCCATCAGGCGGTGACGTTTAAGCTTGAAACATTCAAGGGTTGTTCGCGGGTATGGGTTATTCGTGCCTGATTATCTGGTGCAGGATGAAGTCGGGGCTACTTCCAGCCGGGGGTAGCGTTGGGCGTAAAATCTGGGAAAATCGAATTACGTATGCAGAACAAAGGGTTGGCACTCCTAGGGGCCGGCGCGCAGTCCTCGGCGTTCCACTAATACACTTGTGTTAATCTGTGAAGAGAACTTAGACGTGGAACACGTGGGCATGATGAGTACATGTACACAGTAAAAGTTGCTTGTCCGTGTCCAAAATTGAATCAGAGTACCGGAGGCGAGTCAAACACCATCCTGGCCGGCGCGCTGCAATCGATGCAACTGTAGCCTGACATCAGGGATAAACCTCTAAAAGAGTCAGATTACGTGATGTTTGTGGACGGGTCATGCCTGAGGACAGATGAGGGAGTTTTAAGTGCTGCATATGCTGTATGTACGGTGGCAACCATAATGGAAGCATCTTGTTTGAGAGGAATACGTTCAGCCCAAGTTGCTGAGCTGATTGCTCTGATTCGAGCGTGCAAACTGGGAAAGAATTTCCGAATCACTGTGATCACGGATAGCCAGTACGGCTTCGGAGTGGTCCATGATTTTGGACAGATCTGGTCCAAGAGGGGATTCCTGACTTCCAGAGGGTCTCCTAATAGGAATGGTGAGTTTGTGAAGAAGCTGCTTGAGGCGATACAGCTGCCTAAACAAATTGCGGTGGTAAAATGCTCTGCTCACGAAAATGGAGCTGATTATATTGCAGTGGGTAACAAATTTTCTGACGAATTAGCTCAATATTGTGCCAGAAATATCACTTCAATGAATCGGAGAAGGGAAAAAGAAAATGTTTCATGTCCCTTGCTGTTTACTAACCCAGTTGAAACATGGGATGAGGTAAGACAATTGCAGGAAGAGGCAAGTGATGAGGAAAAGACGTTTGGATAAAATCAGGTTGCAGACGGAGAGAAGAAGATGAAGTTTGGGTTTACAGGGATGAAAGACCAGTTATGCCTGATAGCATGATCTCTAACATGGCACGAATGTACCATGGACAGGCACACATAGGTAGAGATGCCATGATCAGACTTTTCAAACAGACCTGGTATAACCCAAAATTTAGGGCTATAGCTGAAAGCCTTTGTCAAAGATGCCTTATATGCCAACAGATAAATCCTGGAAGGAAGACAGTAGTGAGTTTAGGAGTAATAGGATGTGAAGGAGGTCCTTTTACCAGAAAGCAATTAGATTTCAATGAAATGCCTCCGAGTAACAGACTGAGGTATGTCCTGGTGGTCGTCTGTTTGTTTTCTCGTTGGGTGGAAGCCTATCCGACAAGAAGGAATGATGGAGTTACTGTAGCTAAACTCCTGCTGAGAGAATTCATTCCTAGATATGGTTTTCCAGTAATGATAGAAACAGATAGAGGAACGCATTTCCAGAACGAACTTATCCAACTGATATGCGAAGCACTAGACATTCGGCAAAAGCTGCACTGTGCCTACAGACCAGAGGCTTCTGGAGTGGTAGTGCAAGTAAATGGCACCATAAAGAATCGGTTGGGTAAAATGTTTCAAGCCACAGGACTAAAATGGCCCGATGCCTTACCATTGGTGCTGATGAGCATAAGAAGCATACCTGACAGAAAAACAGGTCTGAGTCCTCATGAAATAATCATGGGATGAGCAATGAGACAAGCATATGTACCTGTCAACAAACTGCTGACTATAACTGATGATCTCATACTGGACTATTGCAAAGGATTGGCTGATGTGGTGCATTCTGTGTTTCATCAGGTTTGACCGGATGCGACGACTCTTGAAAGAAAACCAGCTCATGATCTGAGTCCAGGAGAATGTGTCCGCATAAAAGTCCACAGAAGAAGAAATTGCTTGGTTCCACGCTGGGACAAGCCACATCAAGTGATTCTGGTGACAACGACTGCAGTAAAGTGTGCAGGTGTGAAAAATTGGATTCATGTCAGCCATACAATCAGAGTTCCAGATCCTGAAGCTCGACCTGTAAGTCGACATCTGGAAATATCAGATACCAGCTCGACATCTGAAGCAGAGACTGAAACCATCAGAGTTCCAGATCCTGAAGCTCGACCTGTAAGTCGACATCTGGAAGAATCAGGTACCAGTTCGGCAACTGAAGCAGAACCTGAAACGATTAGAGTTCCAGATCCTAAAGATCGATATGTAAGTCGACGGCTGGAAATATCAGATACTAGTTCAGTATCTGAAACAGACCAACCTGAATGCAGTAAAAGACGAACAAAAGAATCAGAAAACAAAAGAACTGATATTGAAACAGGAGAAACTGAACCAATAGACAGTGACGGTGAACAGCCAAGTACAAGTTTTGGGGAAAGTCCTCCGGAAATTGTAGAGGTAACTCAAGAAAATTTAGATTCAGATAGAGAGATTGGGGAAATTGCGGAAGAAACACGAGGAGGATTAGATTCAAAATTACAGGCAGAAGAAACACAGGGAAATTTAGATTTAGATAGAGAGTTTGGGGAAATTGCGGAAGAAACACGAGGACGATTAGATTCAGAATTCCAAGCAGAAGGAACACAAGAAGATTCGGATTCGGACAAAGAGACTGAGATCATAAAGTTCAAAGTTAGAGGAAGTGAAGGAGATCTGAGACAGAATCTGAAGAAAGCGAAGAGGAAAGAAGGCAAAGAATAGGACCAAGAAAGAGAATTTGGAGAGCAGAACGAGGAGAAAAAGAAAGTGAACTGAAAAGGCCAAGAAAAGGAGACAATTGGCCCAACGAAATTAAAAGACTGAGATATAAGATAATAAATTTGAACAAAGACAATGCGGAACAAATACATTAAATAACAAGTCAGGAAAGACAAAGAAAAACAGACAATTGCAGAGACCCAAAAGAGTGAAAAGACCTAACTTGAAATACAAGTCACCTGAATGGGTATACATAGCACTGTCTGACATTAAAGAAGTGGATAGCAGTCACGAGACCCCAGACAAAGACTGTGAACAAGTGGGTGAGAGTGAACTGCGTCAAACCTGAAAGACAAAGAAAGAAAACCGGACTAAGACACACAAACTGATAAAGTCAAAGAAAATTTCTGAAAAACCGAGAGGTGCGACAAAAGGCAGTTGATCCTAGTCAACACTACGTCATTTGAGGTGTGGAAACACATTTCTGTACATATAGTATTTCAACATGGTAGACACTGAGAATAGAAGATCTAGATGTGAGTTTTTCCGTAGATGGTGTAAGATGTGTTTCTATTGTACAGGCTTTCTAATGCTTAATTGGTTCATTTTGGCAATAATAATTCCACTAAGATTAGTTGTAGAAGATACATCTGAAATCATAAATGACACGAATAGTGACAAGAAATCTAACATAAAGAACACTGCAACACAGGAAGATAGTACTGATTTTCATAAGGACAAGTCAATAACTGATTTCTCCAAGAATGTCTTCACGAAACTTTTGTACGAATATGTGGAGACAATGGATGTGAGAGATTGTTACGTATGTATGCAGTTACCTGCGTCTGTAACAGAAGGTGTGACATACCATCACCTTCCTTTGACGTATGGGATAACTTGTAGTGTTTTAGCTAGCTTATTTTACAAAACTGGTAAATTAGAGAATTACTACACTGACACAGATGCTGTTTTTGCTAAAATTCCCGTAGTCCCTGAACTAAATAAGGTGAAGTTCGCAAAGATGTTTGGAGAATTTTTCTTAGAAACAAAAGAATTAACATTAGAATATGCATTTAGACATAATCTGACTTGTGGGTTAAGAAAGGAAGAAAAGGTTTTCTTAGACATGGTAGAAGACAGAAGGGTTAAGTTTCAAAGAAAGGCAACTGGGGAGAAAAGACAAAAACCCCACCTTGGGCGTTTGAAGAGGGAAGTTATGACAAGGGTGAGACAAATGCAGCGATGGTTCTAGATTGGCCCCAACAGGGAAAATTGTGCATTAGTAGAGATAACACTTTATATGATAACTATTTCGTGGGTTCTAGTGAGTGCTGAGATACATACAAAATTCGAGGGGGATGGGGATTCAAAGGAGGTGTTGTAGGGATTCTGCACATATACAGAGCTATGCACAGGATAATAGGACCTCGGAGTATAGTGGTGAACCAACCATGCACCTTAGTACCCACAATCCCAATCCGACTAGCTTTAGCGTCTCATTCGCAGCGAAGCTACCAATGATTAGACAACCCAGAACACGGTTTCTCTCAGGACTCGCGGGAGCAAGAACACCCTTTCATAGCCACCCACTGCTAATGCGTTCAAGAAGGAACCCGAATACAGCAATTTGGTGTGGGTCAACATGATCTTCTGTGCGGACGAATGTTCAATTTAAAATAATAGGACCCAGGGTTTGATCTATCAAAGTCTGTAAAGTAAGTAAATTTACTTCTAAGAGTTTGGGAGCTACCTGGCAAAGGGGTTGGACAATGTTCCCATTGGGTGTAATTAAAAGGACCCCGAAGAGTACTTGGTTTATGGAGAAAGTGGTTGCCCCAATGCTGGTAACAATATAAGTCAGCATAACTTGCAGAATTTAAATACAGATCTTCAGCATTAAAAGCAGCATAATATTTCAAATCAGTAAATAACGATACAATGGCATGTACATCCCAATTGTCAGAATGAATATTACTTTTAACGACATCACCCATTGAAACACGGAGGACATTTTGTACATTAATAATCTCGGTTGGTCCATGAATTTGGAAATTTACTGCATCCCATACGATGCCATCAGCGACTGGGAAAGCCGAAATGTTCACAAATGTGTGGTCACGCTTCATGATGTGAGAAGAAGAATGCGGAGCCAAAGTTCCAGCGACACAGTTCACTGAAGAGCGTTCTGGTAAATAGTGACCATTAATGAGCAAGAAAAAAACTGTCACGAAGCCAATGGACATGAACAGAAAAATCAGGAACAGTACCAACCAGATGTACGTCCACGGTGGGACTAAAAAATTGTCTCTGAACCAGGATATAAAAACACTAAAGCTGGACGGGATAAGTGATGAGGTGGAAGCCGAATCAAAGGAATAACGGGTTGGGCTCAGTGGTGTTGTTGGTAAATGAGCCACCGATTCGTTGGTAAAGATAGGCATACTCGGTCTCCTCGTTGCAGGAGGAATCCGGGCAGTCGAGCAGGCGATCAGGCAAATCTACCATCTCAATGGCAACATCAGTGTCCGTGTGGGCTGGAGGGCCACAAACATGAGTCCTAGAAATGGCTGGACAGGAGACCGCTGTTGTTATGCTATTCAGGATCGGCCAGATGTTGTAGCTTGACATTGTCCACTGAGATGTATCTGTTGTCTTTGCGACCAGGAAGCGGTGGTAAGATGACTGTTCGAGTACCCTTCAAGCCAAGGACTGGAACCGGTGCACGATAAGAGGGGCCAAATTCTTTTTTATTCTCCACCTTCTCTCAGACCAGATCTCCAACCTTCGGAAGCCAGCTGGCAAACGGAATCTGCAGCGCAGCGTCTGTGGCTGAAGGTAAATGTTCGTTTGCAAGTTTGTCACGGGCTTCTTGTAAGTCCTGCAACATAGTAGAATGATTATCTACGTCAAATATTGTGGCATTCGCCGCTATGTCTAGACTATCAAGGTCTGGCACAAACATTTGGATGCCAAAGAGCATTTCGTATGGGGTCCGCCCACCCAGAGATCTTCTAGGGAGATTATTAAGTGCACGTTGTACGCTATACAAGTGGGCCAGCCAGTTCCTGCCAGTACCTAAGACTCTAGCTGTCAAGGATCGCTTTAAGTCATGGTTCATTCGCTCCACAATCGAATTACCCTCAGGTCTATACGGAGACGAAAATTGCACCCGCACCCCCAGTGACCCCATTGCGTCCTTGTACGCCTTAGAGGCGAACGCCGGACCTTGGTCGGAATGGAAGGTGCCGCAGGCAAAAATTCCCACAAAGACACGCAAATCCCTTATGACATTTTGAGCGTCAGCACTCCGTTGTGGCCAAACCCAGATGAAACGTGTGCACCAATCCACTGCAACTAAGATGTATTTATATGCAGTGTCAGAAGAAAATGGACCGCAGTGATCCAGGTAAACACACCCAAAAGGTTTGTTAGAAATGCAGAGCTGTGTTTGTGGTGGTCGTGTAACCGTCGAAGGCTTAATTTGCTGACAAACGTCACAAGAAAACACATAAGTATGGGTCTGTTTATATAAACCACGCCACCAGTAACGCTGCTGCACCAGCAGTCGCAGATACACCAGCATGGGCCGAAGCCAAGCCTTCGTGTGGGGCCGTTATCAAGGAAGGTCTGCGGTCCACGTTGGGAATCAGCCGATCACCAACGTCGGGAATTCTTACATAAGGAACCTGTTCGGGACTTAACTGATAAGAGTACTTGGAAGGGAAACCCCGTGGGTAATTAGCACCTTTCTTTGTTGCAGCAATAGCTGCCAAAATCTCAGTATCTATTTTAGTCATGGATCTTGTAACTGCTGCTACTGAGCACGTGGCTACTGCTGATTTGGCAGCTTCATCTGCCAAACTGTTACCTACCGCGTGTGCGCCCACACACTGGTGGCCAAGGGTGTGAATCACCTGTGTGAGAGGCAAACGTTGTTTAAGATCTGCCACTCGAACCGAAAGCATCTTATGCTTAATTGTGCTGCCTTTAGCATCTCTATAGTCGTTTTGCGACCAAAAGAATAGGTTGTCATTGAAAGATTGAACACAGTAGTAAGAATCGCATACAATAAGAGTCGTCACGTCTGGATTTGCAAACTCAAGTGCGAGCACCAAGGCGCGCAGCTCGGCCAATTGCGCAGTACTGTCTCCCAGTGCCTGTGTGTGCACTATATTCGACTTGAACTCTCCGTTCACCATATTACCTGCAACAATAGCACATGCTGCGGAATAAGCATGCTTTGAACCCGTGGCGGTTGTGCCGAACCATCGGTGTAAATAATACACTTGTACTCCTCAAGCGGCAGCAAAGACAGAGGAGGAGGATGAACAAATTCATACTGTAAAAACTCCTGTGTCTGAAGAGAGGAATCAAAGATAAAAGTGACATCCGGGGACATCAGAGATGTAGCCCATTGTATCCATTGGGGGTGCAAAGCCTTAGAGTTCAGGACACTTGCCTTCGTAACTGCCTCAAGGGCAGGATATGGTGTTACCACCAAAATGCGTTTTCCCTGTGCCAGTGCGCGTTCCTTCAGACTCGCCATTTACACTGCAGTCAAAATTTTCTCCACAGAGGAAAAGCGCAACTCCGCTGAAGTGTAAAGATGTGACTTGTATGCAATCGGTACTGTGTCACCTTCGTTAAAGGTTAAGTACGTGAAATCCACTGCCCCTGGCACAATTCTAATCACCAGGTTTGTGTGGTTATCACGAGTCAACAAGATTTTAGATTCAAGTAGATCAGACTGCAAAGAGTGCAGTATAGAGGAATGCTCAGGAAGCCAGCATGACTTCGAAAAGTTGGGCTGTATCAAGGCATATAGAGGCTTGATATGGTGGGCATATTCGGGAATGTAAGTACGCCCGAAGTTTAGAAAACCCAGTAATGACTGAAGCTTCTTCAGGGTGGTTGGAGGGCGCAAAAGTGCGCACTTCTCCAAGAAATGGGGAGCTAAGCCCCTACCTCCATTGTTGAGCTCATAGCCCAAAAACAAAACGGTAAATTCAGCAATGTGAGATTTGGCAAAATTAAATTTGTATCCTAAGACCGCAAATTCAAGAATAATGCGGTCCACTCGGGAAAGATGCGGCCATAATTCGTCGTCTGTCAGATAGATATCGTCGACGTACGAACACGCATCTGGGTCTATGCTGTCCAACAAAGAGACAACACGGGTGGCAAAGACACCCGGGCTGTTCTTGTAGCCCATGGGCAAACGCCGAAATTTGAATTGTTTACCACCGGAAGTGAAAGCGCTCCATTGGCTGCACTCCGGGGACAAGTTGTGCGTGTAAAATCCATTGGATAGGTCAAGTGTCGTTTTATATTTTTACGAACAAGACTGTCTACAAGCGCAGAACTGTGGGTATTTTTGTACCGCAAAGGTCCGACAATGAGAGTTCACATGTCGGTAATCCAATACTAGGCGGTACGATCCATCGGGTTTAGAAACCGCAAAAGGGGATTATTCATTGGTGATACGCATGTTTCAATTACTCCTTGATATTCTAACTGTGTCAGAATGTCGGAAACGGGACCTTTAGCTTCCCGCCGGATGGGATATTGGGGTTGTGGCTGTGGCAGCGACCGCAATGGTATATCATGGGGTGGAGAATCCTCATCCCAGCCCACGTGGTTACGGTATAGCGCCGGAGCCAGGGCTCCAGCCCATTCAGTTGCGAGAGCCTCCGCTTTGTCCTTGGGGACATGGCGAGAAAAGCACGGAAGGATTACCTCCTTCCCTCTACGAGCAGCAAGTACAAATGGGGGAGGCCAATCCGCCTATGCCAACAAAATATCGTAAGAAGAGGTCAGATTCTCCCAAAAAATCCCTTTAATAACACGCTCAATGTCACCTTCTATTTGAATGACAATATTAAATAGTCTGTTAGGGGGTGCCACTCGGGTGTCAGCTATCTCGACAGTAATTAATGTGTCAGTTGCTGTCGCCTCCACATGAGGACGTAGTGCCTCCCGCACTATGGTAACTTCCGCGGCGCTGTCTAGTAGCGTCACTGCCCACGTCCAATTCAGGAGTCTCGTTCTCACCGTCTGTGGCATACCTCGCTGTTAAAGCTGCAACTTTTTTCTTCTGAAACTGTGGGAGAGAACATGTAAATTCTTCTGGTTTCCCTCGGACTGGTTGTCGAGGTTGGTCTCGTCCCTGTGCGGCCTCACGACCCCTTCCTCTATCCTGGCGATCTCCTCCACCAGTCTGGGAGGTTGATGGTGCCTGTGAAGAATGAGGAGAACGCGGGTCAGGGACTTGAAATCTATCTGGAGATTTAATTCTCGCTCTGTCGCGCAGATCATAAGTGCGTACAGAAGATATGGAAACCGGGGACGAGGCACGCGATCCTGGTTTTTTCTGTTGCTTACACTGTTTCTTCAACCTCCAGCTCTTTTTAGTAAAGAACGGTTTCTCATCTTTCTCAGACTGAGTTTTTTGTTGTGGCAGTGATTGAGTTTGCGTTTTAGCAAAAGGCTTAACTCCCAGACTATTGCGGCCAATGGTTTTATAAGCCTGTGCAATAATTTTCGGTAATTCGCGTGGCTTGTCTGGTTCCGGGTCCAAAGCCAAAGCATTAGCGACTTGAAAGTTGACTGCATCGCCCTTGACGTTCGCAAGGATTAGATCAGCCACCACATCGAACACTCCCACCAGTCTCATCCCCAATTCCACAGCCGCTTCAGGGCCATGTTCATCCTGCACTCGTTTAATTACAGAGGGGAGTACTGTCATGGAAGGGGTGCCGAAACACTTCGCATATACTGCTGCGAATACCTTGCCCCAGTTGTTGCATTCTGCCAACTCGAGAATTAAGTCTTTCGGCAAACTAATCGTTAAAATCCTGTGTTTTTCCACAGGAGAAGTATTTGGAAAAACTGCCTCCAGCTGGTCAAATTTTTCTGCAAGCCAATAAGGCAAATCATCCTTATTTTGTGGGCGCTTGCCCATCACCGAATTAACCATGACGGGACTTATGGTTACACCGCCCGGTCCAGCTGGATGCACCGCAACTCCAGGAGGGGCTCCCTGGATGTTGCCTGTAACATACTGTACCAAAGCTCTGTGAACGCGTATCAAAGACGTATGCAATGCACGCAGTTCATCAACCGCAAGCATCAAATAACGCGGATGTGGGGTATACCTGGCCAAGACTGGCCAAGTGGCCCCGTCTATTGATAAGGGGCCTAAACGAACCAGGGTGACCGGATGTGGGAGGGCGCCATTAAACCAAATACGGTGTTGCCATGCCGTAAGTGGTACTTCAAGAGCCTGATAAGGCCGATAAGCATTGGGTAGGGCAGTGAGAGCGTACTCATGAAACAAATTGTCCACTCCGTCCACTGCCGGAAAAGTGACCCAAGAGTAAAACACCTCAAAGTGGTGAGCCAGGTCAGCCTGCACCACAAAGATAAGTGCGACACCCGCGTCGGGCACTCCATAAACCAGTAAATGAGCCCGGAGTGCAGCGCAGCGCGGCTATGTGCCGGTATATTTATATCCGCCATTAAGACCAGAAATGATCGACAACCTAATGTGAGGCAGCACAATATAGGGTTAACCTAAACACCTTTTAATAACTTCAAGCTTGAAAGAACCTATAAAAACATCAATACAGGAGGTATCCCCCTCACACACGTTTCCGGAAGCGTATACGAAGGGTGTTGTGGACAAGCACAAGCACTACTCAAGCGTCTCGCAGATAAGAAGCCCACCACGTTGGTGGCGCCATGTTGTAGAGATTCTGCACATATACAGAGCTATGCACAGGATAATAGGACCTCGGAGTATAGTGGTGAACCAACCATGCACCTTAGTACCCACAATCCCAATCCGACTAGCTTTAGCGTCTCATTCGCAGCAAAGCTACCAATGATTAGACAACCCAGAACACGGTTTCTCTCAGGACTCGCGGGAGCAAGAACACCCTTTCATAACTCACTCATACTTGTCCACAACGTGCGTAATAAGAGACACAGTATAGTTTAAAATGTTTATTTCAACTATCGTGCTCTAAGATACAGTACACATGCAAGTACTATCAGCATAATGCATAATGATAAAATAAGAAGCATAGTTACAATTTCATAGAATACAAACGGGGACAGCATTCTATAAAGACAGTGGATATAGGGCTAAATGGCCTTACCACCCTCCCCGTGCTATAAACTAGTTTATTATAAAAATAGAAGACCTCTGGGCTTTGTCAGGCGGACCCCCATACCTCAATATCTAGATGCAAGGTTTACATCATCAGACAAGCACAGCTCTTCTCCCTGGAAAGGTTTTCCTCCGAGTCCCACAAACAGCGAGATCACAATATTAAAAGCACACAAATTTCTCCAGTGCAGCTGTACTTCGTGTTATGTCTAAGTGCGAGGGCTGGCCAGATCCAGAAAGAACAAGGGACGTTGTTTTCGACCTTGTACAAGTTGTGCAGGCGAAACCCACAGGGAACAGGAGAAAAGGTGAAAGGCAAAAAGGCAGACAGTTCTAATATAGCCGGGCACAAGCAGAGGCTGGAAAAACAAAGTCACAAAGTAACGTGTGCAAAAAGGCATCATGGCAGCCAGGCCTAAGCTAACTTAGCAATGTAGACAATGAGGCCACAAACCACACCACAGAGGAAAAGATCCAGTATTTCCAGGGATCTATTATATTTGCGGAAATAGAGCTTATTATAGGTTGCCGGACCATTGGTACGGAACATGCTATCTAGGCCTGGTCTTTCCAAAGATTTTTCACGTAGAAAGAGGAACAAAAGGAATTCACGAGATAGGTAAACCATTAACACGAAGGAGGAGGGAAAGCTTCTCAGAAATAATAGGTGACATTTTTGGAGCATTGATACCAGCAGTGGGTATATCTTTGAATGTATACAAAATTCGGAAATTGTCTACAGTGGTAGATCGTTTATCAACGAATACTGCTGGAGGGTTCTTGATGATAAATACTGAAATGGTTGCCATGAGAGCTATGGTGATGCAAAATCGACTTGCCCTTGACATTCTTTTGGCAAAAGAGGGTGGAGTCTGTGGAATGCTGAAGGTACAACATTGTTGCACTTACATTCCAGACAAAAGTCAGAATATACAGAAGTATATAAAGAACATTACTGATTTGCATAAAGAAATTGCCCCACTGGAGGTTGAAGGTGCTTGGGAGAGACTTGGCAAAAGTTTTTCCTCAATGAAGAAATGGTTCACCGAAATAGGTAGTTCTCTTATTGGGAAAATACTAATTCCAGTGACCTTAGTAATAGTGATAATATCAATATTGAGATTAGCATATATGTGTATTAAAAGAAGAAAAAGACAAAATAAAGTAAAAAGAGAAAATGAGAAAAATAAAGAAAGAGAACGGGAGATGGGAGAGATCGGATTGGAAGAGTTTAAAGAGAACATGTACAAAAAGTCTAAAAGACAGGATGAAAAGAACACTATTGTCTAAATTAACAAATGCAAGTGGACAAGAAACATTTATCTGATAAAGAATGTAGGGATAGGTTTTAGTGGTGATGTTAAAAATCACCAAAGGGGGGAATTGATGGAGCAGGGGAAACAAATTTTTTTTTTTGTACCCCTTGGAAATTAATAAGCCTGGGCGTAGTTCGCGAAGTAGCGCTACGCGAAGCTACGCAAAGTGCAGTTCGCACTACGCGAGCTACACGTAGCACTACGCGAACTGCATAGTGCACTGTTCGCAATGATTGCACAGTGCCGGATGCTTGTCCGCACTGTGCAATCATTGAAAGCGGCATCTTGCACAGTGCGAGCTGTCTTTTACTGCCGCTCGAGTAGATTTTTACTCGGCGGCAGCTTTCAACGCGGACTGGTAGTTTCTCATTGCGAGCGGTCGCGAGCATACGCGATCCACTCGCAATGAGAAGCCTGACCTCCCGCGTTGAGAATCTCGCGAGGAGGTTTATTTTCCACGCTCGCGATCGGCAACATGATGTTGCTGATCGCGAGCGAAAGAAAAGTCTCGCCGGGATGTCATTTGCTTGCTCGCGGTCGCCAACTTGGCGTTGAGGACCGCGAGCAAGCAAAATGACCGCTGCACTACGCTACGGCGTGTTTGCACTGTGCTATGTGCAATTCGCGTTGTGCGAAGTAGCGCAAACTTCGCAAACTACGCGAGCGTAGCGTAGTGCTTTGCCCAGGGTTATTAATGACCCCATAACCATTAATGATACTAACAGTTTGAAACGCATGAACTAATCAACAAATACACTCTTTTTAGTAGACATTACACGTGGGCAACTTGCTAAATGTTGCAAAATATAATTTATTCACAAATGAGACGCATAATAACATTAGTATTGTGATTTGCGTAGCAAGTAGAGTGAATTGCATGATTTGTGTTGCGTAATAGAATTGTATTGTGGCAAAGTATGCAGATGGTAAGTAAAATGGCTTTAAATGTCGCTTCTGCTAGGTAATATCTAACATGGGTCTTTAGAATGACCGGTGGTTACAGAAAGGCTTATTTTCCATATTTTAATTTCTATTGTGTTTGTTCTTATATTAGTTTTGTTCGGGCCTGCTAGGCCATGCTTCTAAAATGGCCGCTGGAAAGGACGAGATCGTGTGCGCTGAATAAGATGGCCCCCACGCAGCCTCAGTACGAATGCTCCAGTCACGTGTATGCGGCCTGTGCTCGGAGTGAGAGATGTCAAGGCCAATCTGACCTGCAACGAGGAGCGTGCCAAGTGTTCAGCATATATGCCTGGGAACGGATGGAAAAGGCGAGCGACAGGGGCTGAACTAACGTGTGACCATCAAAGATTGTTGCAAAATGGATTAACAAATTGGACTACTTTTTGGACACCATGGCCATGATACTTATTGTGTGCTTTATTGTCCCCAAATCGGTTCGAACAAGGAGGGCGTTGAGGTGACCATCACCACCCCTCCAATGGACCAATTAGCGTGATTCTTGCCCCTAAAGATTGCAACTTTTGAATGTAGTGAGCCAGAGAATAGGGTATAAGAGAGTCTGCTCTGACATTGTGAAATAACGTGCTTTTTATTTTTCCACCTTGATGCTGCGAGAGACTCTGTCATTTTGGACTTTGAACTTTGACTGGGGAAGGAACGAGATCGTTGCGGGAATTTACCTGGGAGGTTATTGCGTCTGAGGAGGTTAGCGGGACAGTCAGTCAGTTTGGGAGTCCTATCCTGTGATCTGCGGTTCATCTTCCTTTGGTGAACTATTCTTGTCATCGCCCCATGGCCGAGGGTAATGAGTAATTTTAACTTTTCCTAAAAATCTTTCCTGAAATGTTTATTGATATTTCTAACTGTTTTACTTAATAAAGAATTTTACTTATTTGCTCGAAGAATTTTAGATAAAACATATTCTAACTTTAAAATGAGTCTGTGGTTCTTTAAACAAAGTTTATGATTTAATAAATGTTAAAGGTTTTCATTGGGATTGAGCTGGTCTTAATCACCATCAACTGATTCTACTAGTTGGTCCATCGACCGAATAGTGGAGTACCTTGATGTTTAGAACCGACAGGATCCGAAGTTAATGTATATAATGTATAGGTTATAATTCTTTCATTTTAATAAGGTATTCCGCTTGTCCAGCAGCTCATTCTCCTTAGCGTTTAATCCAGAAATTGAATGAATGTATGTATGCGGTGTCATGGGCCCCACCGACATAAGTTGTGTGTAGGTGTTTTCCTGGATTGGTGTCATAAGGAGAAATTTATATTAGCCGCGCTGGATCATATGCCAGGGGCAAGAATAAAAGCTGAGATACCATTGTGCATACAGTTGGGCACTCCGGGCAAGGGTAAAGGCCCATTCACCATGCAGGGAACATTCCCGTCCCCAAACCCTCCTGCTATAATCATTTGCGACCACCACTGCAATTTTGATGAGAAGACAGTAGTCACTCTCAAAAAGAGCACTCACTCTGTGTGCCCCTCTTTACCTCAGAGCATCACTCAGGCATTTTAAGTCATTACATGGGAGACCCTCAGCGAAACAAACATATGTTAATGCGCTATTTACTAAGGTGAAAAACACAGATCAACAGAAATTGTCATAAACACGATACTTAAGGCCTCTGGTGAACATGGTACTCTGTCAAAAATATGGCAGGTGCCTCATTACCGTATTACAAGTGCATTATAAATAGTCAATGGCACTCTTAATATGATGGATGGGACACCAGATACCTTTTGATTGAGTACCCAGTTTGCCAACCTGGATTGTTACAATGCAGGGGGTGTTCTCAGATATGTAAATATGAACAACAGTTCAGATGCCGTATGTGTTCTTTCCTGCTTTTTGGGTCCACTAGACAAGGACTCGTCGCTTTTATTGTGGTCTCCTACATTTCATTGATTGTTTTGTATATACAAATAGATCATAGAAAGGTAAGTACTTATAATGCAAGGAAAGCAGGCTCAATGGTCGATAATATATAGAGAAAATTAAATAAACTGGATGTGCCTCGATTAGTTTATGAATTGTAATAGAATGGGTAGTAACAGCGCTTGCAAACGGTAGAAGAGCGGTATGATGTGTCAAATAAAAAAGTTAATATTATTATGATAAGTGAGGCTAAAATTAAATGTATACATATATTAGTCTCTTTGACTAAAAAGAAATTAATCTTACCTTTTTCTCTTCGGAAGAAGTGAAATACTGCGCAAGAATCCCTTTAATGAATGGCTGAATTCTACTGAGGTGAAGTTTTGGCACACTTATTGCAGTTGTGTAATATGCACGAAATATCAGAAATGATTTTTCAAATTACATGTTTGAATTTTGCACGTGTTGTCAAGGTTGTACTTTAGGCCTTCGAAATGGAAGCTTCATAATCAGGAATACTAACAAAACGCATTGGGGAGTGTAACTACGTGGTTTCAATGTTTTAATCAAACTTTAAATGACAAGGAGTGTGTCGAAAAGTATTAATGCATGTGGATACGATTTGCATCTTTTGTGTATACCAAGTGCTGCAGTGAACAAGATATAATATAGATCGAGCCTTTTCTTCAGACATTCTGATAATAAATGTGCACATCTATTCATCATTTGTATACTTGGGGAGTTCACTTCTGTTTTACAAGACAGTGGCTTCTAGCATATGTTAACTTTTAGATTGAGAGTAAGAAAAGTAACACTACTTAGGCTGTGAACAGTCACGCTACTGTATGAACAGCATTGTCACTAGCAGACACTGAAGAGCTGTGGCTTCCACAGTTTCACAATGTGGGGTGTTTATATAGAGCCTCTTGGATGTTCAAACATGTCCGCCTCGAAGCAGCGAAGGCGAAGGCAAGTTGTAAAAAGTCAGTGAAGCAAGAATGCACACAAAATTAGAAACAGACAACGCTATGAAACCCACAAAAGCGTTTGAAGTTATGCTAATAGCTGAAAAATGCAGTCCATGCTAAAAATTCATTCTCCAGTTTTAGAAATTATTGACTGGTGTAAAGTTCTGGTCTTTTCTCAAACCAGAAGAAATGTGGCACATTTTTTTTTAAAGTTGAAAATATCTTGACATTTTTGTAGCTTTAGTGTTATTATAAAAGTTTAACCCATGTCTTGTCAGTGCCAGCAACCAAAGACTGATTACAATAGAAAGAAAGCGGTATTGTTATTTTGCACATCTTGGGAATTAGAAACATCATTTGTAAGTATTTCACTGCAGTCATTAAAGGTACATGAGGAGATTAAAAGTATTTCCTACATCTCAGGATAGTAGGTACTCGGTCAGCGACAAAAGATTCTTCTCCCATGCATCCTTGACTCACCAAGATAGCTTGATTGAGCAGTCAAGACTTATGTCAAAAGCGGCAGTGTGAAGGATGAAACCAGGTACAGGATACCCCAGTTATCACATTTGAAAGAAATATATAACATCCAACCAGAGGTTCTATTTTGTATCCAAAGAGAAAAACATTATTAAACATTCAAGAATTCAAATTTATGTAATATAAAAAAATGAGAATCAAATAATGTAAATTTAAAAAGTCAATAAAGCAACGAAATATCACTCAAGACGTACAGTGGCAACAGTGCACACCCACATTTAATATGCAATATATGATCCTTGCAAGCCTTGACAGATTAGCAAGAAACAGCGCTAGTCCTACCAGGCAGATCCAAAAAGGACAAAAAGCAGAGTTGAAGAAGCAGTGGAGGCTGGCTGACAATGTGTGGGCAGCTGCAATTCTTGACATTTAACATGAAACAAATGTGTTCAAAATCATGAAGGATAACCCTAACAACAGAGCCAGGACACCCTCTTAGGTGCACCAGCACATTATAAATGAAAAAAAGTGACAATAAACCGGTGCACCAAAGATGACTGGAGTCTTCTAGCTGATATTGTACAACATTCGCTTTTTTTTTTTTGTTCTAATATGTTTATTATTTTTAAAAAGGAGTATAAATAATTAAAATACCATATAATGCAATACAGCATAACATTTGAACAATAAATAAATAAGCGCTCATCATTATAAATATAAACAATGCCATAAATAACATGTATGTATCAATCCAATATGTTAAAAGGCAAAGAAACAATTCGAAGACATCAGATGTATTGCTTGAATAAATAGGTCAACAAAGTGAAGGAAAGAAAGAAAAAACGAAAGAGAGAAGAAAGTAGTAAGGAGGAAGAAAAGAAGAAGAGTGAAGAGAGAAAAGATAAGCAAGAGATCGGGACACCTGCTTCAAAGGGTGAGATAAATTAAGAGGAAGACACAAAAGGATATTGAGCCACCAAGCCTTGTGAAGCCAAATTCATATATGTATCGAGAGACCTCCAAACACCACTAGAAATAGAAGGCCTATAATGTTTCTCCTCCACAGAAGTATGAGCCCCGCGGAGAAACGAGACCCATGCCCACCATGTATGATATGATATTGACTTAAAGGATTTCCACTCTGTTAATATGATCTTAACAGCAATTGATATCAGCAAATCTAGCAGTTGCATATCTGTAGCGTCCAAAGATAACGGAGATGGTGCAGCCCATGGACCTAATAAAATTAGAGGTAAAGAGAGCTCAAATTTAATATTCAAGATTAATAATAAATGTTTGTGAACCAGTTCTCAAAAGGTTGTAATAACAAGCATTCAAAAAACATATGCTGATGGGTGCCAGCTATATTGCAGCTCCAACAAAGATCATTATCTTTAAGTTTGAGTTTATGTAAACGAGCCGGGGTCCAATGTAGAAGATTGAGAGTAAAAAAGTTAGATTGAATAAGAGATGGAGCAATCTTATTTCGTAGGGAAAACTTCCCAATGAGTTGCCAGGTGTCTGGTGTAATATGTTTAAACATATCATGCTCTAAGTGGTGTAACCATTTCTGCTGTGTAACCGTAGACTGCAAAGGCGGTGTGGTGGATAAAAATGTATATATTCTGGAGGCAACGTGACCTGATCTATACCACATAGAAAGGAGGGAAACGATGTGTGAATCAGGGTAAAAAGATACTTTAGACAAGGCTACCTTTAATTTCAGAAATGAATAAAAATCCATACTATTGAGATTATACTGCGTCGCTAAGGAAGAGAAAGGGATTGGGTCCTGCTTGGAATCATAAAGGTCTTTGACCAACTCAATTCCTTTACTAGCCCAAGCTGACATCGTAACCAAGTCCATATCAGTCTTAATCTTAGGATTATGCCATAAAGACGACCACCTGGATTTATGAATTGGCCTAGAAACCTTTTTGTCTATACATTTCAACGCAATAATGGTATCCGAGATAATACGACCTGAATAAGGTAAGGTCAATGTAGAGGCGGTCATAAGAAAAGAAGTAGATAGAGGAGAACATAACTCTTGCTCAATATAGATCCACGGTGGGGTATGTCGGGAATCCGAAGAGAACCAAAGAGCACCCTGAGATGCTAAGAAAGCAATTTGATACAAATTCCAATCTGGGAAATTACATCCACCCATAACATAAGGTTTCCTCAGATGTTTATAGGTTATCCTAGCACGTTTATCACTCCATAAAACTTTTGAGGTAAGAACGTCAATCTCATGGAAAAAAGATGAAGATAACTTCATAGGGAGCATTGAAGACACAAAATTAACAATGGGAGTTATCATCATCTTCAAGGTTTGAAGTCGCCCCCACCAGGAGATGTATTTAGGCGACCACGCAGATAACAGCTGCTTAACCTTAGCTATGACCTGAGATTCATTATATGAGATAGTGTCTGTCAAGTTGTTACAGAACCAAATCCCTAGATATTTAATACGTTTCGATTGCCATTTAAAACCAACATCCCCCATGTGAGAAGAAAAACATAACGCATTAAGAGGAAACATTTCCGTCTTGTCTTTATTCAGAGTGTACCCTGAAACGAGAGAGAATTCTCTAATAGTATTGGAGATAGCAGATAGCAGATAGCATTTGCTATATCTTCTGAGAAAATGAGCACGTCATCTGCATACGCGGCTGTTTTAATGTTCTGCGAACCAAATTGAAAGCCTTTAATATCTTGATTTAGATTGAGTAACCGAAGGAGTGGATCAATAGACAACAGAAAAAGAAGAGGTGATAACGGACAACCTTGTCTAGTGCCCTGACCAAGATTAAAAAAAGAAGAGGTAGCCCCATTAATTCTAATATTAGCTTTAGGTTGTGCATATAAAGACATCACCATACTAATCAATGAATCTCCTAGATTATGAGATTGAAGTACTGCTTGTAGGAAAGGCCAAGAGACCTTATCAAAAGCCTTCTCGGCGTCAAGAGCAATGGCTGCCGAAGGGAGACCTGACAGTTTCGCTTTTTCCAAAATATGACAAAAAGTCTGAATATTGTCTCGAGCCAACCGTCCCTTAACAAAACAGGTCTGAGAGGAAGGAATAAGAGTAGGAATATGTCTCTCCAAGCGTTTAGCCAGAATTTTGGCGAAAATCTTTGCTTCCATATTTAAAAGGGAGATTGGGCGGAAGTTTTTAGCGTCAGAATGATCCTTGCCCTCCTTAGGGATGACAACAATAGTAGCCTCAGCAGCTGAGCCAGAAACCTTCCCTGACGCAATAAAATTATCAAAAACATCTTTGAGATAATTTAGTATGGACAATAGAAATGTCTTATAAAAGACAATGGGGAACCCATCGGGTCCTGGAGCCTTCCCTGATCGAGTAGCCTTAATGGCTTGAATTATCTCATCAGAATCAATCGGTTTCCCCAAGGTGATCTTGTCTGCATCAGAAATAGTATGTGTAGGAATAGAGGCCAAAACTTGTTGACATTGAGCAAGAGAACATTGATTTTTGGGAGTATATAGTTTGTTATAAAAATCTCAAAAACTTCAAGAATATCTTGAGTCTGAAACTTCCTAGATCCAGAACTATCATTGATACAGGAAATCTGAGCTGTCTTGATATTTGTATCTTGAAATTTTAACGTAGCTGCTAACATCTTACCTGCTCGATTCTTTAACAGCAACCTTTTGGACTTTTGTGCCTGGACGCCAATATGAGCCCTTCTAGTTACTATGGAATTATAAGAGTATTTTAGATTCTTGATATCTTGCAATAATGACTTATCTTTAGAGCTTCTATATAAACACTCTTTGTGTTTAATACTATCCGCCAAAGACGAGAGTTTCTCTTTAATATCAGCATTCCTTTTCGCCATTTTTTTAATAATGTGTCCTCTAATAGTACACTTGAAGGCGTCCCACAAAACTATTGGGGAATTTACAGAAGACACGTTATCCTGAAAGAAATTGTGAATATCCTTGTTAAGTTGTTCGACCTCATTATGCTCATTCAAGATTTCCGTATTCAAGCGCCAAGTCCGTGGTCCAATATTATCTGTAAGATTGAGGAGAGTGAACGAGACCGCTGCGTGATCAGAGACAATTATTGGGTGAATCGACACATTAGTAGTATGTTTTAATAGTGTTGTTTGAACCAGAAGATAATCAATGTGAGAAAAACTAGAGTGTGGAGAGGAGAAAAAGGTGAAATCACTACCGGTGGGGTTATGCAATCGCCAGACATCACTGAGCCGATGAGAAGAGCACATATTAAGCATCTGTTTATGTGCCCTAGGGAGTGAAATTTAAAAGCAGAATGTCTGTCTAAAATAGGATCCATAGGGAGATTAAAATCACCTCCAACAATCATCTTATCATTTTGAGGAATATCAGAAAGCTTTTTATTAATAGTACGCCAAAAGATGGATCATCACTATTTGGTGCGTAAATATTCATGATGTATATGTCAAACGACCCATTGGATAAACGAGTAAGCAACCATCTACCGTCCGAATCATGTTCAGCAGTAACAATAGATAGGCCAGATTTTTGGGAAATTAACGTCACAACCCCATTCCATTTACCCGAGGCTTCAGAACAAGAGACATCAAGGACCCACTCCTTCCGTAACAGTAAGGCTTCTTTATAAGCTACATTAGTTTCTTGTAGTAAGACAATATCACTAGAAAGACTTTTACAGTAATCCAAAATCTTGGCCCTTTTAACAGGGTGATTTAGACCACGCACATTAAGTGAAAGCACATTCAGACCAGGCATAATAGAAAAGAGTCAAAGTAAATAGGCACATTTGGTGTATGAAATAAAGGAAAACATAATAACTGTAGCTGAAATGTAATATTCAATGAAAGACAATAAAAACATACAGAATGAACCGAAGCAGGAGTCCCGAGGAGCAAAGGAATAAAGAAAGAACAAGCAAAGATTGGAAAAAAGAGAAAGACGAAGAGAGAAAATAGAAAAAAAACTGCACACAAGAGAAAGAAAACCCCACCAGGGGAAGTCTATAATAGACAAAATGCATGGGAGGAAAAAACGTGAAGGAGCAAACAAAGAGGCCAGCACACACAGCTCAGCCTGCTCAAAAAAGGAAAACAATAGAATGTATTAAGCAACGGAGTATGTAGAACTAACAGATATATGTATTAAAAGTTCTATTAATGGTCAAAAAAGGTTAGGGAATCACGGTACCTAAAACCTAAATATTCTATATTTTAAAAGAAAAACCCTTACAATTTCATTATGTTAAGTAAACAAAAACACAAAAATATATACTACCTGCTGAATAAAAAGTGTGATAAGTAACAGTGGCGAATAATTACAGAGTCGCATAAGGCGAAAGAAATGCATATACAAATTATAAAAAAGAACTAGTTGATGAATTATAATACTTAATAAACATGACCAGTTGAAAAAATGAGAAAAAGTAATCAATTCATAGAACATGCAGAAATTCATAGGCAGCATCCCTTACCGAACATCCATGGAAAGAGAATTTTATGGGATACCATCAAACTGTAATAAATAGCAATAAATACACAAAATAATATACATACTAAAAGAAACATTACCTATTTACTGACTGTCCAAAGAAATCTCTTAAAGCCCAAGATAATGAGTGAGACAAGAATAAAAAGAAAAACAACATACTATATATAACCAATAATTCATCAATCATGCCTATAAATAACAAACATAGGAAAAAGGTTACACATTAAGAAGTTCATGAGGCAAGACACAAGTATAAAAAAGCAGTGAAAAAAGAGATGAAAAATGTCAATAAGAAGAAAACAGAGAACCATACAAAAAAAAAAATTGAGAGAAAGAAACCACGTAACAAAGTGACAATTTATATGCAGACAACTAACTCCAAGATACTATTATCTTGGAAGTAATCGATGAAGCCTGTAAAGGAAAAGTTAGGAAAGGCGAATGAAATAAGGGCACAGGAAGATAACAGCCACACCCGAATAACCTGAAAAGAAAACATTATCCTTACACGCAGAATCTCAAGAAAACATTAAAGTCAAAGTTGCTGGAAAGGCACTTATAAACATTGATCTAACCACCTAAAAAAATAAGAAATACTGACAGAGAGATAATATTAAACTGAAAAATACCCAGGAACCCTCGTCTAGATATCAAATTGATATGTGAGACGAGAGAAAAGGATCAACGATATGTTATATATCACTAAAGATTCATCAGTATATCTGAAGAGAAAGAAAAGGGAAGAGTATGAGGAATTAGAGCAAATAAAAAACACTATCAAGAGAAAGAAAGGGTGAAGCCTATGAGATGAAAAATAACAAGGGATACCCCAGAAATACCATTGTCCTGGAAATAAGCGATGAAACCTGCAAAGAAGAAGTTAATAAATTCACAATTATGAGAACGGCAACAGCTAAATAGCCTAGGATAAATAATCAACTCCACCCCTAGAATGTTAAAGGGATAATAACATTACAAATGTCAGAAAAGGCACAGAAAAGCATTAAACCAGACACCTAAAACGAAAATTCATTAAGAGATAGATGTGCTCGGAGGAGAGTCAGAGTCCATCCGCGACTCAGACTGGTTATCCAAAAAGGTAGACAGGTCAGAAGGTTCATAGAATACCTGAGTGCGACCTCTGAAAGTTATTTTGAAGCGTGAAGGACCAGCAAAAGAGAACGGAATGTTCATCTCCAGGAGTCGTCTTCGTAGGTTCAGAAAACCTTTTCGCCGGATGACAGTATCTCTGGCAAAGTCTTGAGATATGGCAATCTTGTGGCCTTCCCATTGTATCGATCTGATTTTCCTCATTTGGGCCAAAATTTGCTCAGAATGTTGATGCCTCAACGGTTTAAAAACCACTGGTCTGGGATACGTCAAAGACTTTGGTCGAAACGTGGGAACCCTATGGGCACGCTCTATTTCAAACTCCCTCTGGAAAGAGATATGCAGCACAGTAGGAATCCAATTGAGCAAAAAGTCTAACATTGATGGAACGGCTTTCTCAGAATCCTCTGGTAAACCAAATATACGGAGGTTACTTCTGCGATTCCTGTCTTCCTGCTCCGTGAGGTCTCTCCGCAAGGAAACCAGGGAACGCTCCATGCTCTGCATATGCTTAGACTGTTTGTGTGTGGCATCCTCCACAGAACTTATACGAGACTCTGCATTCGAAACACGAAGCGACAGGTTCTTGATATCGTTCCTTATTGCCGCTACCTCAACCTGAAGTAAATCAGTATTTGTTTTAGTGCTCTGTGCAATATCATGAACAGAATTGAGACGAGAAAGAATAGTGTCCAGAGTAGTGCCAGACTCCTTAGGTACTAATTCCAGCGTGGGAGAGACTTGCTTAGATCTCTTCAGATTTCCTTTAGGGTCCTTGTCCTTTGAGGATATACCCATACTGTCTGCCATTGGAGCAAATCAGACGGAAAAATGGAGTTGCAATCAGCGTATGACTTCACTCCACTAGGGTATCACCAGACACCAGAATATCTCAATTGGAGCAGACAATCACACCATGGAGAAAAGCAGTACAGAGGATGTTGGTCAGCACCGTATATCACCTTAAACCCTCAACACAGCAAAGCCATGTGCAGCGCAGGACGTAACTGCCCACAAGAACACACATCCAGAGTCTAGGATAGTGGTGCCAACAGCTATATAGGAATGTTTAAGAGAGGCTGACATCCGCAGCAGATTAACAGCACGGTGAAAGATCCCATTTATAATAGGTGATACCTTTCAGTAATTGCTATATCAGCCCACTGCTATCTGCGTCAAAAAATAAACAGCCAGAAGTCACACCGTGACTAGGAATTCAAAGTACACAAGCACCTGAGGAGACCGACGTCAGAATCAGCAAGCAGCCGTGACCGGGGTTCTCAGTCATAGCAAGTCTTATTATGCCGCCACAAACGGGGACTCAGTCTCTCCTCAAACACTACTCCAGAACATTGAGGAACATCAATGTCATACCTCGAACGCTGAACAGAATGAATGGTTTCAGGGCCAACAAGTCAAGAAGACTCCCCATTCAGCCGGGCGACGCCAGAGTTCCACTTGTGCAACTCGCGCCGCCATTTTAGAGCCGCATCTGAGGTGAAGGGCAAATCGGCATTTGCGCGGTCAGGAACCTGCAAGGACAGCCCAAAAAACACCGCTGTACCTCCCACGGTGTTCCGCTGCCGAAATCTGTAATTTAGCGGCCGAAGCGACACTCCGTCACATCGCTCGCTGGGCAACCTCTTCGGCGAAGCGCCGGAGCTCAAAGAGTTGCGGCCATCTTGGTTGCTCTCAAGCCACGCCCTCGTACAACATTTGCTTTAAAAAAAAAACTTAATCCCAAAGGGACACTATTAGCCTAGTGTCGGTTGGCTTACTTTCCATGGAAGGCCAATAGGGATGACTTTAGAATACATCAGATCATGTATCTCCCGAAGAGGATGGTCTTTTTGTGCAGGTATTACTCCCCAAAACCTACATATATTCTGATAGCAGCCAGAACCTAAACAAAAGGGTCAAGGGGAGTACCTTTTTAAGACTACAAGGAGTGGAGACCAATATATTGCCTACCCCTTCCGAGGGCACAACAAATGCATCCCAAGAGAGCAACATATTTGCATTTCAGGACACCACTTATAATGGGGATCATCTCAAACTCAACCAAAAAGGAAACATGCAGAGTAACCTTGGGAGCAAAGGAAACATCATGGATGGGTCAGATGCTGGTTCAGACAGGGATAATCATCTTTATAGATTCATACCATATTTCCAAGCTATTGCATCAAATTCGTTTTACCCAGGCATATCTAGGGCCCTGAAAAGAGAGAGAGGGAGATTCCCATTTAACCATCCTCATCTATCCCTGTGGATCCACTGCCATATCGATATAAATCTCCCTCCGTATATCGAATCACAACCTGCCTGGCCTCACTTAGGGCCTTTAGATCTCGGCGGATGGAATTCTCCTTCACAAATGTGATGGATATCCCATCCACCGTATTCAGATCTCCATAGGATATAATAAGATAATAATATGGCGGACGGGATCTCTATCACATTTGTGAAAGAATATTGCTCTCTGCCAAGATCTAAATTTGGCCCTTAATCTTTTCATTCTCCCAGTCCTCACCATGGCCTTACATAAACATCAGGTGGCCAACCCGACAAACTTTTACCTACTTCTATGGGTTGCTGCACACTCCATCATTTATACCCTTAAATCTGTCCAAGAAAGCTGCATATCTTGGTTAGAGATTTTCTCTTCATTTATGGACAGAAATTATACATCTCACTTTTGATGCTTTAGTGTTAATCTTTGGTAATGGCAAACCTATGATCCAAGCATCTGAGATCAACATTAAACATTTTGGCTTCTATTTCTTAGCTGTAATTGATAATTTCAACTCTTAAAATGCCAACTTCTCGACGCTTTTTTACTTAGATTTTGATAATACATGAAAAAGTCAAGTTAATTAACCCCTTCTCTCTCACTCCTAACTGTATTATAGTCTTACCAAAGCCTATTACCTTCAAACACCAGCTATCAGTTTCGTCCCTCTGAGTTTTTTTAATGAACCCAGAACCACAATACCAAAACAGCTTGACTGCCATGATGGCACACACACACACCCAGTCATGCTCCTCACTTCCCCTCTCTTCAATGCGTGTAATTCCTTATTAGGGCATACCTAAAATTCCATCCTACTCACTGACTGCACAAATTCATAAACTAATACATATTAACCCCCAGGCCCATGCTCCCAAGACTCTGAACTAATCTCCCCTTCTTTAGAGACACTGGGCTGCTTTCCTCCGAATTCCAGCTTACCCATTCCCTGCCTACTACTCCTAAGGAATGTGAAAAGTCTTATTTTTACCAGTTCCTCTTGATCTTTCCCCAAATCTCTACCTTGGTCCAGGCCGCATAGTTAACCACAACCGCTAACAAGTAGAACCTCCCCCAACATTTTTGAAAATTGAATTTCTGAATATAAAATAGGTGTATTCTCACCCAGATACCCATCATCACGGACGTCATAGGTCTTTTCTCTCATTTTGTCAAAATGTGCATAATCAAAACAACCTAATTGAGATAACAACGACATAAACCCCAGTTACCCGCATAGTCCATTCCTCCTTCAAATGCATTCTGCACAAGTGCGAGCCATCTGCCAATCAGATTGAGAGTGCAGATTTGATCAATAGAATTAAAGCTGACCTTCTCTTCCTAACTTAAATGTGGTTAAATGATTCATCCTTGCAAGTGATGAGTCCCACCTCATTCCTCAATAGGATAACTCGACCAGGAAAAGACATTAGGAGGAGGTGTTTTAATCATTCACGGAGAAAATATACAGTGGATGAATGTGAGGATAAATGATTCTTCGCTTTCCAATACCTCTCAACGAAGTTAAAGACAACAGACAAGATACCCACCAAAGCTCACATCTCATACCTCCCCAAGAGGGTGATCTTTTATTTGAAAAACAGCCGGTGAAACTCATAGTGATAAAAAATTTAATTATTCTTGTAAAATTATATATTTCTTGGGTATTCTAACAGGGAGACAATAACATAGTGCTCTGTGCACTATTCTCCTCTTTGTTAAAAATGACTACAAGCAAATTAGTTCATTACTCACCCATGGTGAATAGCAGCCTTAAGATAGAGTCCCTGATCACCGCTGATTGTTCATGTACTTTCCTCAGCCCTTTTTCTCTCCATAAAGATATGCAAGAAATATGTCAACGATTATAAAGTCATCAACATCAATTTAGCATTTAAACTCGTCTCAAAATTTCAAAGCATCCCTTTTAAGCACTAGATGAAGTGGCTCACATATCATTTCAATGAAACATGGCTAAAGTTATGGATGAAATGGCACTCCTACAGCTGGAAAAAACAAAGATGAAAATTGGCATAGTGGTACATTAAAACAACTTAAAACAAACACAAAACATCTCAGAACAGTATAACATATCGGGTGTACGTACCTCTCCGCGGAGCCCCTTAAAAATTATGTATTATGCTTTATGTATTTTATATATATATAAAAAGACATATGTTTGAGGTAGAATTGAGATAAAGTCACCAAAAGACAGCCAAAAAATATGTTTATCAGCAAGGAGACAACCAACCATTTTGTAGAGCCCAATACCAAACAATCCAATGCAAACTGCAGCCATTTTACCCATTTCTTTGAGAGGAATTTGTAAAAGATTAAAGTCATTATAGGAGGAAGATGATGGCTGGATACGACAACGGTCAACAGCTTGTAACCATTCTCCTGCTGCCATTGTCGAATGAATAGGGAACAAAATGCAACCCGCTTGTGGAAAAAGGTTAACATCAGCCATCCACTGTGCACTGTCAATATTTCCATTATAATCCTGATTTTATTTATTTTCACCAGCCTGCTGGATTTTTACTATGGCATATGAGTAGGACCGGAGCACCTTAATCAGTCTCTATGTAGTTGGGAGTCTTTCTATTTCCCCTTTTCCCTCTGGCTATAATGGCACTCGCTGTGATGGTGAACATATCAAATGTCTTCTGGCTGAGAAAGAGCTGCGGAGTTGCACTAGAGAAGCCATGTGGCAAGGTGGCATTTTACCAATCTAGGACGCCTTCTTCCTTCAGCATACATCCACACAGCGCAGGAAGAATACAATCATCTTGTGTCGATCAGTGGCAGCACAAATGAAGTAAAAGTCTAGCTATAAGTCTTCATGACTTTGCACACTGGCTGTTTGAAGAAGAGGAGCGAGGCTTGCCTAAGCCGTGGGACCTGCCAGGAGCTGAAAAGGCAGGCTCAGAAGCCGAGGTCAATTCTGAGACTGAAGCCACAACTGATAGAGTAGAAGGGAGGTTTTAGCTGCTTAAAGAAGCCAGGGATTCCCCAGAAATAAGCATGCCAAAGCAGAGAAAGGAGCATTGCCACCAATAGTGTGAAGGACAACAGGAAGAAAGGATTGCTACTTTGCTCCAGTACAGACCGATACAGCTGCCTGTGCTACTGCTTCAGAAGATCTTGTGACAACACTACTGCAGGCTATGTGAAATCAAGCAGGAATAGGTATTCAAGGGTTACACAGATATTTTTAAGGAGAGGGGCACAGTGGAGGCTTCCCAGGGACCTACAACAAGGACTAATCTTGAGGAATTACAGGGAGAGGCTGAAAAGCATCTGGCTGGAGAGTAAAGACGTGGTGGAGAATGTTCAGAGGACTAGCCAGAAGAAGTAGGGTCTCAATGGGTTAGAGATTACAGTAGATTGTGGGAAGTGGGGAGGAGGTCCAATAAAGAGCAGCCAAAAAACAGTCCCTTAGTACTTAAGGGGAAACACTCCTCCAACAAGTACTTTCCTGGGACTAGTCCTTCCGTAAATGCAAAACCTTGTGGGATAAAATAAATAAAAAGAAAACCAGTCAAGGAGAAAACACATGCATTTATCAAATGCACTGGAATCTGAGAAAGGCAATATTCTTAGGGCATTTGGTGTAAATTTGTTGAAGGAATATGTGCTGGCTAAAGATAGCCCAATCAATTTGGATCATGAGATACAAAGTTTGCATAGAGACCAGTTTAAACTGAACCCGAATTGCAAGAAGCCTCACAACATTTTTGTCAACATTCAAACTTACCTGGTCAATAAGGTAATTGTAAACATATTTTTAAAACAAAAATGCTTCCTACCCAAGGCTTTCACTTCCAAATTTGATTTGATATTTACAGGACAACAGAAGATTGACAATGGAAACTACAGAAAAGAATGGAAGAACTTTAGAGCTACTGTACATGTGAAATCTCCTCCGATGCTCAGGATTATGTGACGTAACCCGATTTACAACTTGTGACAGATTGAAGAGGTGGATGAATTGATAATTTTTTTATAAAGAATATGAATTTTGAAACTGCATCTAGTGGTAAGTGATAGAAATAGTGAGGTCAGTGGGGATAGCAGGAGCTTATATTAGCAAATAGTTTGTCTAAAAAAAAAGGATGGTGTTAGACCTGACATCCTTTGGGTGGTCTTCCCCCAACGTTTTGCCTGCCTCCCTCCATTTTTCTGAACTTGTTTTTGCTGGCTTTAGGACTCTGTGCACTTCACCACTGCTAACCATTGCTGAAGTGCTTCTGCTCTCTCCCTTAAACATAGTAATATTGGCTCATACCCAATTGGCAAATTTAATTTACTTATATATCCCTAGTAAAGTGCACTACAAGTGCCCAGGGCCTGTAATTTAAATGCTACTAGTGGGCCTGAAGCACTGATTGTGACACCCACATAAGTAGCCTTTACCCAGGTCTTAGGCCTGCCATTGCAGGGACTGTGTGTGCAGTTTACTACCATTTTGACTTGGCCTTTAAGTCCCTTGCCAAGCCTTAAACTCGTCTTTGTTATATATGTCACCCCAAAGGTAGGCCCTATCTAGATCATAGGGCAGGGTGCTGTATAACTAAAAGGTTGTACATATAATGTTATGTTTTTCATGTCCTGGCAGTGACTAACAGCTAAATTAGTTTTTCACTTCTGTGAGGCCTACTCCTCTCATGGGCTAACATTAGAAATTTCTTAAAATACCTTTATGCTGTTATTCCTGATTATGAAAGAATAGCGGCATCATGTTTCATATCTTTGCAATGGTAATGATAAATCCTCTTTACTGGTAAAGTTGGATTTAACATTACTATTGTAGAAATGTCACTTTTACAAATTGAGTATTTCTCATCTCTTAGTGCTCTGTGAACCTTACAGCCTGTCTCCAATACACATCTGGGCTGGGTGACAGTTACACATTGTGCATTTCCTCCAGACAGCCACAAACACAGGAAGGGTAGGTGTGGCTGAGTACCCATCTACTTACATCTGCATTCTGATGGCCCTTCCTGGGCAGGAAGGGAGGAAGGGGCTCACACTTACACTTCAAAGGGTAGTGGACTGACCCCACACAAAGGACTGATTACTCACCACAGATAGCCTGACAGACAGGACTGGGTTGAAAGGGATACTTGTGTACTTCAAAACCACTCTTTGAAGCTTCCCCCACTTCAAAGACACAATTAGGTATAAGTACTGGGTCTCTGACCCCATCAAATCAGACGCTTCAAGGCCTACATCAAACCCATGTCAGAAGAACTGTTGTACTCAACTGGACTGCTGATCTGGAAGGCCTGCTTTTCTGTTTGTTACCCTGCTGCTCTCTGACTCTGCTGAAGAAGAGTTGGACTTTGCCTTCTTCCAAAGTGATCTCCAAGGGCTTGTTGGCTTGCTTCCTGTTGCTTGAGACTCAGGGAAATCAAAGTCCCTGCCCCTGCGTCTGACCCACTGGAAGTTGTCCAGATAATTGCAACACGGATTTCGACGCATCTCCTGTCTACATGTAGCAGAACCGGCTCATTGACCCGGTTGCAGGCGTAAAATGTGTGCATCACCTCGGAACCAACGCTTGCCTCCAGAGAATGACGCATCGGACAGCGTATCGCCCTCACTGCAGCTTGGTGAGATCTTCATATCCCCTTGACTGCGTGGCAGAAACTGGCGCATCGTTTGACACCTCTCGACTCTGGCACCCGTCTTCGGAACTGATGCATCGCCTTCACTGTGTGGAGAAGATCGACACATCTCGCTGTTTGCGACCAGGAAAGGTACTTTGTTCATCGAGTCCTGTTTGGGTCCTGTAGCTGGCTGGTGCACCATCGCAGTCGGCCAAACTTTTACTTTTCCACAGTCCAGCGCGATCTAAAGTAACCTTTTTAGCACTACTTGCTTCTAAGCGTTTTACTGCATTTATTTCTTCAAAATTTAACAACTTGACTACTATACATTGGATTTGTGTAGTTTTTGTCCTGTTTCATTTATAAAGTCAGACTTTCTTTTTCAAAACTGTTGTGAAGTCTTTTTGTGGTGTTTTCACTGTGTTACTGTATGAGTTATTGCACAAGTACTTTACACATTGCCTTCTAAGTCAAACCTTCCTGCTCTGTGCCAAGCTACCAAAGGGGTAGCACAGGATAATTTGGTTTCTATTGTGACTTACCCTGACTGATTGTTGTCCCTACCTGGACAGGGTGCATACCTCTGCCAACTAGAGACCCAATTTCTAACCAATGGTTTCTTAAGAAAGGGAGGGAGGCTGGGGGCAACTTAGGGAGATGCTGTGGGAGATTCAGTCACCCGTATTTGATTCCTTCAATACTGCAGCCTCCTTTCCTCTAAATTAACTTTAGCCACGCCGCAGATTCAGTGCGGACCGCCGCCTGAGGGGCTGTAATCCTGACATCACCAATCCTTAGGTTGCTCCCCCTGTCCTGAGGAAGACCCGCCTGCAGAGGATATAAATTACCCTCCATGCGCCAGGGTCGAAACGCCGACACTCTCCCCAAGTGGGCCTGTACCTGACATCATCCCTGCCCTGCCCCTTCTTCACAGATGAATAATCTCTGTGCACCATTAAGAAAATAAGAAATATTGGTGAACTCATGATGGACAGGCCTAACGTGTAAAACTGGTGCCATTGTAAACCCCGACCAGTTTACCCAGGATATCAGAATTGCGTAACTGATTGTTTTTGTACTACCTTTTGGATTCCTTTCCTCTATATCTGTCCTACTTCACGAGCACTTTTTCCCCCCCTTTTTTCACACTCCCTTTGGAGCAATCGTTTTTTCTATTAAAACATTAAACATGGTGATCTGTGACATAAAATAATTGACAAATAAAACAGTCACTATTGGAGCTATATTTGGTGCTTTGGTGTCATTTGAGGATATACATGCTGGTTTTGTGTAGGACTTGGTGGTACATTAAAGATACAATGTGAAGTCTATATGTACCTGAAACATACCTCTATTTAATGAATGTTCCTCAAAACTAAAGTGTAACCTTGAGTAGTCTAGGACCATTGTTTTCTATACTAGACTCAAGCAACGCAGCACAAACACCCTTAATAGCTGCCACAACTGAGGTTCCCTTGCTGACTGTTTGTTGATCACGTGCACCACTGACATATTGTCCACTCGAAACAGGACCTTCTTGTGGGCCAGCCGCTCCCCCAATAGCACCACTGCTACTACAATGGGAAAAACTGCTACTACAATGGGAAAAAGTTCTAGGAAGGCAATGCTCGGCTTACCCCCTTTCCACTGTTCTGGCCATTCTTCCGCACACCAGTGGCCTTGCCAGTACAGGCCAAAGCCAGAACCCCCTGCAGTGTCTGAAAACAACTGTGCATCCCAGTCCAGATCTGTCAGAGCTGCCAACGGGATGCCGTTGAACAACTGCAAGAATGTCCTCCACATTCTCAGGTCCTCCTTCACTCCAGCTGACAACCTGACATGATAGTGTGGCAGAGGTAAGCATGTGAGTGAGTGACAGCCCTAGCCGTCTGCAGAAAGTCCATCCACTCTCACCACCCAGCAGGCGAAGTTCAAGTGTCCCAGCAACACCTGTACCTCTTTCACAGTCACTTTCCCTTTGCTTAGCATTGCGTTCAGCAATTCCATCATGTTGAGTGTTTTGTCACCAGGCAACCTAGCCATCATTGTTACTGATTCGATCTCGAACCCCAGAAAGGATAAAGTTGTGCTTGGCCCTACTGTCTTCTCAGGTGCCAAGGGAACTCCTCTGTCATCCATAAGCGCTTGGAAACTACCTAGCAAACGCTGGCAGTCCTCTGAACCGGGGGCACCCACAAAGAAGAAATCGTCCAGATAGTGTGTCATTCACAGATTGTCCTTCAGGCCAAGAAAGATGCTCTATGAGCCGTAACTGGCCTAGCTCAATTTTAGGTACCACTCCAATAGGTGATAAAATCAGGTGTTCCATCGGCCAGTCCTCGAAGGGACCTGCCATGGACTGACCCCACACAAAGGACTGATTACTTACCACAGATAGCCTGACAGACAGGACTGGGTTGAAAGGGATACTTGTGCACTTCAAAACTGCCTTCCTGGATCTCCTTGCGCAGTTTTGCCCTCACCACAGGTGCATGCTCCCTTGCCGATTTCAAATTGGCTGCCCAGCGGCTACCCCCGGGCCATCGTAACCCAGTCTAAATCCAGCCATAAACCCTTCCCGCAACACCCGTGCATCTCTTGTCTTGTCGTAATGAGCTAGCCAAGAAATCAATCTGTCTACCTTAATGGGCGTACACACCCTTCCCAGCAGATCCCTGTCTTCCCCTTCCTGATGGGAAGCCTGTGGTTACCCCCTGCATGTTCCCCTGCTGTCCACCTGATGCTCCCTGTTGCTGCCCATACCCTGTTGCATATCCGCTCCCGTTCACCCCAAAGCAGGCCACCAGTAGGTGTCTGCCGGAGCACTTTGCGCATTCATGCCGAAACCTACACAATTCCCTTGTGCAGAGATCTTTGTTTAATTCCCAACAGGCTACACTTTGATTACTTTGGGTTTTCCCTGATCCCCCCACCCCTATCCGGGTGGGGAACCCCTGAAAGAGCTTGTAAATGATCGGCAGACCACTAGCCGTAAAGACACTCTTGCCGAATTTTGCTGGGCCCATAGCCCATAGTGTGTTGCCATAAATCGGTGTCCAGCTCCCACCATTGTGCGCCCGGGTCTGCCGCCATGCATGCCTTAAACTCCTCGTCGTACTGAACCCACGCATAGCCCCAGTAGTTTAACTGTGCCTTCCTTATCACGTCCATGCATTTGAAGAGTGCAACTGACCTCTCCGGATATATCTCACAGTAAACACTTGCATATATGATGAAGGCTGCCGTCCAGTTCTCTATAGTCGTTGGCACTCTTGGCCGCTTTGAGAGTTCTAGCTCCTCCTCTTTGGACCCTTCCTTAGACCTCAATTCTCTGTGGAGGAGTTTCATCATCTCGACATTCTCCCCTTTCCAAATCTTCTCCCTTGTAGACTGCATTAGGTGGGCCCCCAGAGGCTTAGCCAACCCATAAATGTCAGCTTCTTAAATGTGACCTCTTTACTCTCTAGCTTGTCCACAGTCTTGTCCTGTGTGTCCTTCTTCACCCCCCCCAGCCCCAGTCCCTGACCCTTTGGCATCCTCTTTGTCCGCTGTCATCCCTTGCTCTGATGTGTCCTGTTTCTTGTCCCCCTGTTGCTATGTGGGATCCCCCATGCGCACCACGGGGTCCTCCTTGCCTACTCCGGTGTCCCGCACGCACTTCGCTTTCCACAAGTGGGCCTCCATGCTGTCCTGAGGCACACATGCCTCCATCCCAGTGGACGCCATTGGTGTGCAGGCCTTCCTCCTTGGCGTGTGTCTCCCTGCAGCCTGCCCCACTGTGGGTACTCTCGTGCGTGCCTCTCGGGGTGCTGGAGACTCCAATAACCTAATCCTGCGGGCCTCCCCGCTCTCCTGCACCTGGCTATCTGTGCCCCTTGTATAAACCACCTGGGGGGCGTTGGAGCCATAATTTGGAATCTTACCTGGCGCCAAGGTCAGTGCCTGCTCGGGGACCTGCTGATTCAACAACGCCTGTCGTCTCCACGTCCGTTCGCGAACTCCTGTGTCCCGCTGAACCCTTGTATCCTGTGCCATACTAGGTGTAGATGGGTTAGATGATCCCCCCACAGCATCCTCCCGCCACCAGCTGTGCACTTCCACTTGACCCTCATCATCATCTCTCAATTCTCCCTCTTCCAGACTGCCTTAAAGTCCAGTAGAGTGTCCTCCATCTGCACCCAATCCCCCAGAGCTCATCTATTTCCCCAAGAGGGCAGTACCTGCACATAGAGCATTGATTGCACGCGCCAACTTACCAGGGGGGGCCGTACCTTGCTCACCCCACCTCTCCATTGATCAGGACGCGTCGTACCGTATTGTGGCCCTTTGAACCGCCAAGGTCACGCTAGACCTTCTTGTGGCCATGATCTTGCCGTCCCCCGAAGCATGCCAGCTAGCCATGCAGGGTTTCGCTGCCTCTACACCTCGGCGCTGACGGGCCACACTACGTTCTCCTGAGTCTGGCCCCCCAACCAACCTACTGACCTGCAAGACAGAGACATGGTCAGGTGTGCTGGGAACTAACTCCCCCTGCTCCTACCCCCCTTGTGCCCGCTACTCCCTCTGCCCCCTGCCTGGAGTGAGATCCCCTACCTCCCCTGTAGGCCTACCATATACCCTAGCTGGGCACCTCACTTCCACTAGGCCCGCTCCCCTGCCTAGACCTGCCCACCTCCTGTTCTCTCCAGAGGATCCCCACCCCCTCCCTGTCACTCCACACCAATTCCTCCACTGTTAACCAACGGCGAGGAGGGGAAAGGGGGGGGCCAGGCCCCTTCCCCCCTGTGAATCCCCCTGTACCTCACCCCTAGCCACCCCCCAACACTGCTCTCACGCCCACCGGCACCTGCTCCAACCAGGTATCAAGACTCATGATGAGGTGGTGGCAAAACCTCCCCCTCTCCTCCTTCTCCTCCCTGGCAGCCTCCCTCGCCTCCCATTCTCTGTATACCTTCCTGAAGTCCACAGGTTTGTGTTGCTGCCTGGCTGCCAAGCTATCCCTCTTCCGTTTGATCATCCCTTCCACGTCAACCTCCCCCGCCTTGTCCACTGCCCAGGGGGGTCGACCTGTGTATCTTCTCCCCCATTTTGCTGTATGACGGCCCGCTCCGTCCCTCTACTAGAGGGACTGGGTCCATGAGCAGGTGCCCCACCCCCTGCCCAAAAACATGATGCCCCATATCCCCTTGCCAAGGCCTCACTGATTCCCCGGTCCATCCCCCCCTTGACCCTCTCTATCTCGGCCTTTGCAGTCATGGTCCGTAAAACCCTGCCCCCTCAATTGTCACCTGGGGGGCATGTCTGGGGCCTCGCCCAATACCTCCTTTGCATCTGTGTATGCACGTCTGTTCTCCCCTCCTACCCCCGGGTTGCGCTGCTATGTGCGGTGACCCCGCCCTCTTTACTCACGAGTGAGGCCTCTCAGCAGCAGCCTGCCCCTTGCCCACTACCTTGCGAGCACCAACTCACCCCCACTCCACAGCTGGGACCGGGGAGAGGAGACAGCAGATCCCTTCACCCTGCCCCACACCTCTTTCCGGGGCCGCTCTCCGAGTACGGGAGCAGCCACTCTTGCCTACCTGGCTGTATGACAAGCCACTCTGTGCGGGGACCCGCAAGCCAACACTGCGGCCGCGACCATGTCGGCCGCCCTACATGCTGGGTGACCCCCTGGCACCAGAGTCCCCTCTGCAATGAGGTCAAGTCGTCCGGCTTAGGCAACTTTATCCCCCACTCCGGCCATCGCGGTAACTACAGGTTCCTACTTGCTAATTGCCTAAATAAAATTTATGCGAACAACATTTTTGGACCTTCCTAGTGACCAGCCATGGTGTCACTAAGACAAAATGGTGGCTAGTACCCCAAAATGACAACTTATATACAAAACCCCCAGTGCAGTCGCTGGACTGCGCCACCTTCCCCAAACACCCCGGGGGGCAGACCTTCCTGTGGTCAGCTGCCCCCCAAGCCCCCATTAACTGTTCAACAAATACGTACTCAAGGTTATTTGGAAGCCAATACATAGAACTCCTCTTATAATGATTGGCATTTGGTGGTGCTCAATACGCATGCATACTACTGTGCGTGTCTATAACTATACTTCATTCACTGCATTTCAGTGACCTGAAATTCCTTTTACATGTTCTCAAGTCCATGTAATCTAGAACGTAAAAATCTAAATATAGAATGCCAGTAATTATAGTGCCTGTAAAATATGGTCTTGCAATAAGTAAGTCGCGTTAGGAGGATAAACTTACTATTTAAGGTGCACGCTGGCCAGCATCAAACATCCCTGAATGCCCAATAGCTCGTGCAGTCAAGGTTTCATCAGCAGAAGCAGCTTCTTATCTCACCTAGTGTCTGAAAACACTAGACTGCACACCGCAGCCGCCATATTGGGCCTGGAAATTGCCCATCATATACAGCATGCTCTGGTTCACCACCTACACGCACTGGATCAAGTGAGTCCAAGCGATGCATGTAATAATATTGCATATGTAAACGGGTCAAGCTGCCTGTCATATACCCATCAAATAACACCATCGATATCCTTCCATATATATTCTCTATATATCCACTTATTCTTACAATGGTCTGGGTGTACGTACTTATTCTGTCAATGGTCTAATGTAATGGAGTACAACCAATACTGTGCTAGTCAATGTCTGAAGTGTAAAACCAAGACTACCAGATGCTGATGTTAACCAGGACCCTAAAAATGGAGCCTGTGTAAACTTGGTGGGTATGTCACATTGTCTCCAGTTAGACATATTAAATATATTAAAACATATCATAGAGCCTACATATGGCTTGTATGTACCATGATACTTCGTATGTTCAGTGTGTGTGCAATATGCGAATACATGCAAACATGTATTACACAACTAGGCATGCTCGTTCATGGCAAAATGAGCATTAACAAAAACACATTGCAAGACAATAATGGATCATAACATAAAACTTTCAGCTGCAAAAGCAACACTTAATGGGGTGTTGAAAATCCCCATACTGAGTGAAGCATCCATTCTGCATGTCATGTAGGGAGGACCGAGGGGCGTCTCAGTTCATCCACATCATTTAGTTCCATGGTAGTGCTCTTGAGCATGTCCATCCATTTGCATTCTCTGTGGCTGAGAATCTTGCCTATACTTACTTCGCAGTTATCCAAGGTCACAACCTTAGCAACTTGCCAGCATAACTCATTTTCCGTGTGTTGGAGATCCTGGTAATGTCGTATCAAAAGGGCTCCTTCCACCTTGCAACGAATCCTGCTTCTTTACTGGGCGATTCGCTGTTTAATCATTTGTGTTTTCTATTCGATGTACAGTTTCATGCAAGGATATCTGATTACATAAATAACATTCTTGGTGTTATAATTGGAGAATGCTTTTAGTGTGAATTTTCTGTCCTTAGTTTTTAAAACCTTGGTATTCGCAGTGAAACTACATACTATGTATCCGACACATTTATGGTGTCCCAACAGGATGGGGAGGCCCATAAAGCTCTAATATCACTGCTTCTTGGTGGATCCCTGTGTGCTCTGACAATGTGGTCCTTGATGATTTTATTGCGGTTGAATGCAAACAAAGGCCTTTTCTTACATGTTTCACTAACCAAAGGCCAGTTCTTTTTGACAGTTTGTTGTACCTCATGGTTCATAGGTGGGAATGTCATGTCCTTTAGGCTAGTCCTGTTATGTATTCCCCCTTTTTACATACTTTGTCTCATCCACACGAAAATAATGGTTCTGAATAGGTGACCTTTTATCTAGTAGTTTGCTCCTGTCTCTTTGACACCAGGCTCTTAGTATTTTATCATAATCCCTGTACCTGACGTACATAAACATGTCCTCAGGCACTGCATAATTATTCTGTATATGGGTCACCACCTTTTTCATCCTTGGCCAACAAGCCCGCTGTGCATGATCGCATTGTTTGGAAAAACATTTCTGATTGTTTTCCAAACATTTATGATTGTTTTCTAAACATATTGATTCTAGAAGAAACCCTGGAGTGACCACTCTAGTATGTAAGACCCTTATTCCCCCCTACAAATTAGAGGAGAATTCCTTCCATGCTGACACGGGGTCCTACATGCTGAATCTTCGACACGCAGTGGTCTGATATCCCTTGCGGGGTGTCATCCTCGGAGCAGAGACGGGGTCCTTCATTCTCTACCATCAGGTGAGGGGGTTGGTTCTTCCCTAGGGGATTCTTGGCTCTATACATATATATTTATACACATATACATTTATTTTATTTTGTAGGTTTTATATAGCGCAAACAAGAACCTTGCGGGTATTAGAGCGCTTTACAGGACAGATGTAGGAAACAGTGACAAACATAGCCAAAAAAAATGGATGAGTCTAATACAGAGTAGTAACTAAGACAAGCATGCAAATATATTACACGGATGTATAAATCGTTCAAGTAAATTTAGCCATGAGAATAGATTTCACTTCTTTTTTGAAAGAGGCAGTAGAAGGGTTCTGTCTCGTTTCTGGGGACAAAGCATTCCAGATCCTGGGAGCCATTCCTGAGAAGGTCCGGTTGTATGTTTTCTTCTTGGCAAATCTTTGCGGTTTCAGAAGAAGATTCCTGGAGCTCCTGGTGGATCTGTTACCAGTTTCTGAGCTAGATAACTCGGGGTATTATGATGTAGGGCCTTGTGCGTCATACATGCGATTTTCAGATGAATTCTAGCCTCGAAAGGTAGCCAGTTGAGGGCTCTAAGGTCTGGGGAGATGTGACAGTTTCTTTTGGAGCCTGTGATGAGTCTGGCGGCTGTGTTGATTGGAGCTCTTAGCTGGGCCGTCGTCGATCTGCGAAGGCCGCAAAGAGCGACACTCCCATATTCCACTCTTGGGATTACTAGAACTTGAACTGCCTGTTTGAAGTCATTTGCAGGCAGGAAGGGTTTCAGTCTTCTCAAGGTGTTCATCTGAAAATTTGCTACACCTACATATCTAGGGCTAGGTACATTTAGTCAAATTACGTAGGGCACGCATTATAGGAGTATGCAAGTGCTACTGTCTTATGTGAACTGTATATGTTCATTTTCTTAGCACTATGGTAGAAATGTATCTACTGTTTACTATATTAGTACTTGCAATTTCTTCTGTATGCTTCTGTCTACCGATTGTCGCAGCAAATATGTTTACACAAGACTGACGCTGGACCAATAAATACTTATTGAAACGTCCTAACCGCCATCCTGTGTATTTTCTGAGAGTAAGTAAGCATGAGTGACTGAGCGAAAAGTACTGTACTGTTTTCAACGATCCCTGAGGAATCGGGGTTGTCATGTTCAGTGGTTGCCAGAAACTACAGACATCACTGTAAGACAGGGGAGTGGTAGTGGCACTGTAGGGCTAGCTGGTCTAACAGCTGACATATCCTGTGGGGGTGTCTGGAAGCGGTTTGGAAACCAAGCCCTCAGTTTAGGTCATCCAAAACACGCAGGTCCTGGGGATTTCCTAGGAACTACACGACAAGAAGGTACAATCTTTTCATTGTTTGCCTTCGTTCTGGGAGTGAGGTTGGCTTCCCAGGGGCAAAACCAGGCATGTTTTGTGCCCTGGTCACAATTTTCTTGGGATAGCCTTTATCTAAGAGTTTGGCCTTGAGTAGCCCAGCTTCCTTGAAGAAGTCTTCCTTGTGTTTGCAACTTCTGCGTAGTCATACAAATGTATGAAAAATGAGCATGAAACAGATTTACCGGTGACATATATGGTCTACAGACTTCATTAGATGTATTAATTCATTTTGCCCACTTGGGCTGTATTTGTTTAGGTAGTCTTCTCTTCACAGTTTGGTTTTATTTCTTATTAATCAGAAGGAGAATAACATATGAGGTTGCCGGTGTGCCCGCCAAGGATAGCATGATACTCCCAGTAGGGTGAAAAGCCGACAGAAGGGAGCACTTTCTGTTGTACATATATGTATTTAAATGGTCAGTAACACTGTAACGTTGTAAACTCTGAAAACCATAGAAAGTCACCAGTTAAAGTTAGCACCTATAACTCTCGCCCCTGCCATGCACAGTTTTCTCAACAATAAAATCATTGTAAATGATGCAGTGATATTAACAATGATGTCATAGAAGATGTCATGAGTGACGTAATATGTGGGGTAAGTAGCAGTGTATGGCGAGGGCGGGAGTCTCATTAGGCCCTGGGGACCTCATCCCCGGGATTAAACTATATTAAAAAAGGGAAGGGGGCCGAGTGACCCCCATTCCGAGCCTCATTATGCCCGAAGTCCCATCCCCTGGGGCCAAATTCAATTAATGAAAAGGGGAGGGGGCTGCGGGTCCCCTCCCTGAGCCTCATTAGGCCTTGAGTACCCCATTCCCCGTGGCCGGATTCAACAAAAAAGGGAAGGGGGCCGTGCGGGTCACCTACCCAACTCTTAATTGCCATGGATACCCCATCGCCTGAGGCCGTATTTTTAAAAGGGGAGGATGGCCATGCAGCCCCCCTTCCTGAGCCTTCTCAGGCCCTGGGGACCCCATTCTCCATGGCTATCTCTTTTGCCATAGCCTAATTTGGCCCCAGGTACCACAACCCTGGGGCCTCCATGAATTATAGGTGGGTGTTCCAGTGCCCACCCGGGTAACCAACAACGACCAAGCTAGGGGCCACAGGGGGAGTCTCAAGGGCCCCACAGTACCAGCCAGCGCTCCGCATGGTGTGGGAGCTGGCATTGCTTCCACACGGAAGGAGGAGATATATTAATGCAAGGTCCCTCCAGACGGGAGCAACATGTGTTTTGTTTCCCTGCCCACATCAGTTCTGGCAAGGAAACAGAACACTAGTCTGCTCCCAGCTGTCAGGAGCATTTTTAAATCTCCTGCTGACTGGAAGCAGACTTAGGCCCTGATTACAAGTGGCCCTGCTTTAAACCTTGTTTATGCATGGGTCGGAATTACGAGTTTAATTGTATTTTTGGCATCTTCTAATTATTAGATGCATAAAAAACCTCAACATTTGTTAAACTTCAGCAGGTCAAACTTGCCGAAAATTAACAGGGGAAAACATACGGTATTTACTGTAACATGTGGATTTTGGTGTATTAAATACCAAAATCTGCATGTTATTCCCCATGAACACATAATAGGGGTTATTTATTGCAGCTTGTAATCAGGCCCTTAGTGTTTGCTCTCGTTTGGTGGGAAATTTAAAAATGCTCCTGCCAGACGGGAGTAAACACGTTTCCCTGCCTGCGCAAGTGCAGGCAGAGAAACTACTGTGTCCCAGGAGTGGGCTCCCTGGGACAGAGTCTCTGAGCCAGCCCGTGGATGGGGTCTCTAGGGCCCTTAACAGCCCTCTCTTTTAAATAAAATGACGACCCTGTGGAATAGGGTCCCCAGGGCCTTTTTAAGGCTTGAAGAGGAGGGATCCCCGGAGCCTCTCAGAGGCTGGGGGAGAGGGGCCCACATCCCTGGCCCACCCCGGTGGAGGATTAATAAAACAAGCGCAGAGCCTGCACTTTTTTAAAACGTTTAGCAGCGGATTCATAGATCCTCTTTAAATTCACTGCAAAATTGGAAAAAAACCATCTCTGACCCCACCAGCAGGCCTAAGGGGTCAAGGTATCTGTACCCTGCCCACAATGTCTTTTTGTTTGGCCTTTTTACTTAGGACTCGGGACTGGGTCCAGAGTTCTAAGAAAAAAAACAAAAAGAGTCTCGATGGCTGCCACCACTTCCTTGTTTAAGTGGTGTCAGCCAATCAGATCTCAGCAGGAGATCTGTCATCTCCGCGTTTCCTCCACGACCTAATATATAACATTTTTTAATCTTAAACTCTCCAAAACTACTAAACAGATTTACACCCAAACACAAAAAGCACTCCAATATGTAGTTTTCGTCTGTGTGAGTGGCTGTATGGATGAGTGAGTAGCTCTGTTAGTAGCTGTATGGGTGTGTGAGTGGCTGTGTGGGTGACTGTATGGGTGAGTGAGTGGGTGTGTGAGTGGCTCTATGGATGAGTGAGTCGTTGTGTGAGTACTTGTATTAGTCTGTGAATGGGTATGTGAGTGGGTGTGTGGGTGTGTGAGTGGGTGTATGAGAGGTTATATAGGTGTGTGAGTGGGTGTGGGATATGTTCTGTGAATGATGTCTTCAGTGATGACATTAGTGATGTCATTTGAGATGTCATGAGTGATGTCATCAGTGATGTCACTGACCATGTCATGAGTGATGTAATACATGAGGTCATAAGCAGTGCATTGTGGGGACGTACATTATACTTATCTCAGGTAACTATAACTGCTAAATTTCAGTGGTTTTGCACGAGTGAAATCTGAGCCTAACTATAACGTCCCTGTAATCTTTGGCTTTTCAGTGAATTTCTAAGGTGTTTTTAAATTCTATTTCCTAACTATCATGTCCTTGAAACCTTTGTTTTTTTCAGTAAATTTCAAAGATTTTTCAAATTCGATTTCCTAACTATAATGTTCCTGTAACCTTTTGTTTTTTCAGTGAATTTCTGCGTTTTTTTAAATGTTATTTCCTAACTATAATGAACTGTTAGACTTGCCATTCTAGGCGTGGTTTCCCCAGAATTTTTGCCTCTACCTCCTGCATTTTTGACTGTGTTCTGAATTTTGTTTTTGCTGGTTTAGATGCTTTGGGCATGCTGCCACTGCTGTTCAATGTCAAAGTGCAAGTGCTCCCTGTGTAAATTGTGAGTATGATTGATTATCCATGAAAAGCGTATTTGATTTACTGATAAGTCCCTAGTAAAGTGTACGGTGTGTGCCCAGGGCCTGTAAATCAAATGCTACTAGTGGGCCTGCAGCACTGATTGTGCCACCCACACCAGTAGCCTTTCAAATGTAACTCAGACCTGCCACTGTAGTGTCTGCGTGTGCAGTTGTAAACTGCCATGTCAACCTGGCAACTTCACCCACTTGCCAGGCCCTATACTTTGCTTTTCTTACATGTAAGGCACCCCTAAGGTAAGCCCAAGGTACCCCCATGGGCAGGGTGCAGTGTATGGGAAAGGTAGGACAGGTACTAGTGTGTTTTGCATGTCCTGATAGTAATATACTGTGTATTTTGTGCTTTACTGTTGAAAGGCTGTCTGTCCCATAGGTTAACATTGGAGCTGCCTTGTAACATCTCACAAGTCAAACTTGCGATTGGGACAAGATAGAGAAATTGAGTTTAGGCTCTCTGAACTCAGACTTTGGTGACACCTTTTAGTAAAGGTGGTTTTTAAAATGTGTGTTTGAAAATGGCACTTTTAGAAAGTGGGCATTTTCTTGTTTAGGAATCCAATGGTTGCGCACCCAATAATTGGGTAAGTCCCCCAAGGCATATAAAAAACCAATATAGCATGTTATAAACGTTTCAATATTATTTTCAGGAAGGTTTCCTCATTGTATTTTATGTTTCCTTTATACTACAGCGTTGTTCCCTGATGAAGTGCGATCCGCCCGAAATGCATTGGAACATATAAATCAAGAAAGATTACCTGTTGTGTAATGACCACAGACAACTTCTGTTAACACATGTTTGCTTTAAATTACCATGGATTGAAAGTTTAAATTCATGCATCGTGTACAATATATCTGAATTATCTAATTGACTACGTAGTATTCCTTTATTTGGGATCTTGAACTTGTTTAATACAACAACCCCACGTAGGGCTCCGATTGAGCCTAGGGGGACTCACCCAATTATTGGGTGCGCAACCATTGGATTCCTAGACTTTACGCTCTGGACCGGAGAGCGTTACCCCGGGAGCACATCAAAACAGTTTATAATTCACTGAACCTGTTGTTACTCCAACAAGGTTGTGCGCGTACACCTACTTCGACATTTTCTTGTTTAACCATCCTGTGTGCCTCTGCCTGTTTTTGTATTTACCGTCTGGTTAGGGAGTGACAGGAGCTAGGGATGTACATTCACTCTAGACAGTCACAAGGGAAGTTGAGGTGTGTCCTGCCTTGCCTGAGTGACTCATAGCCAGGCTGAGTTGACCATGTCTGCATTTAGACTGGTGGGAGGGGTTTTGCCAGCCCCTGAATTGGCTGTGTCTCCTGTGCACTGTTGTCTCCACCTCCTGCAGTCAAGCTGGACCAGGGAGGTTAGAACTGATTTAGACTGAGCTCAGAGATCCTTGCCACAAAGAGAACAAAGAGAAAATGGGGTATAAGTAATGGACCAAGAACCCCAGAATTTAAGATCACTTCTGGAAACAAGAGGACCCTGCCACAAAGAAGAGCTGAAGAGCTGTGTGAGGAGCGCTACCTTTTCTGTGAGAGGGGGTCGGTTGGCCTGCAGTTGCTGCTTCTATCTGTGAACAGAGGAAAAGGACTGAAACTTTTTGCCTCTTGAGGTATCCTACTTTTGAAGAATCTCCAAGGACTTGCGTGTGCTTGCCTCCTGTTTGTGGAAGACTCAGGGACATCAAAGTCTTCCTTGTGCTTTACTTGCTAAAAGCCTTTTGATCAAATTGTGGGGCCAATCTCTCCCATCTGCCGTGTGCAAAGCCTGAGGCACTGCATCCGTGCCGTGAGGCCCAAGGGTTGGGGAAGAGCTCTAATCGAAGACGCGGCCACTCATTAGCTGAGCAAGTGCGAAAGAGACTCCGGCATTGCCAAGCAACCAACACTGCAGCCAGAAGCCTGAAGTCCCCCGCATTCCCCGGCAACACCCTCCAAAGCCGCAGATGTCCCGTAGCACCCAGGGAGAGGAAACGGCAGTGGCCCCGCCAGCGAGTAGACCACCACCAAGAGAAGACCCAGGTGCGAGGCTGAGCGGGATGCTTCCTGTGTGATGGATGCAAAAAGAACAATTGATGGACAGAATGCAGAACAATGTCATACATTCACCCCAGTACAGAGATCTGGGCCTAAATCCATTGTTTTTTTGCTCACCATGCCATTCCAGTTTGGACCCAGCCATATGCAAATCAGTCTTGACCCTTTGCCCAATGGGAACAGCTCAGCCCGAACTGCCAGGCCAGGTCCTCCCTGCACTGGAAACAAGCATCCTAGGACCGGTTTCGGGGTTTCACCCCTCTTCAGCCAGGATAGCTTGACTCCAGTGGCATGGAGAGCACGGGACCCAAGTCTGGGCATACCCGTCCCACTCAGGGTGACAAATGAAAAAAGAACAATTGATGGACAGAATGCAGAGCAATGTCATACATTCACCCCAGTACAGAGATCTGGGCCTAAATCCATCGTTTTTTTGCTCACCATGCCATTCCAGTTTGGAACCAGCCATATGCAAATCAGTCTTGACCCTGCACCCAATGGGAACAGTTCAGCCCGAACTGCCAGGCCAGGTCCTCCCAGGACCGGAAACAAGCATCCTGGGACCGGTTTCAGGGTATGTCACCCTTCATCAGCCAGGCTAGCTTGAATCCAGTGGCACAGTGAGCAAGGGTCAAGACTGATTTGCATATGGCTGGGTCCAAACTGGGGTGGCATAGTGGGCAAAAGAACGATGGATTTAACCCAGATCTCTTGACTGGGGGAGAATGTCTGAATCATTCAGCATTCCATCCATCATTTGTTGCAGATACACTCCTATGTGATGGAAGCATGAGCCTTGCCTTTGCCCATGTTGCTGAGCCAGCCACCCCAGAATGACATGCTGCAGCGCACCAATGAAGGAGAGACTCCTTGTGCCTCCCACCTCTTCGAACAGGGGGGGCACCCCGTGAGTCATTTGTTGGTCCCACCATGGACCAAAAAGGGACTGTGTGAGTTCTTCTGTCCCATCCTTGTGATACCGTTGGAGGTATTTTGGTTCTTTGGCCTCAGCTAGAGGGGCGGGAAGGAATCCTCAACAGAGCTCCCGTTCGGCCTTTTCCCCCTCCAATTTTGGGACTCGCAGTTGTAGGCAAGCAAGTGGCCCGATGCCCTACTGGATTTGGAACAGTGAGTACCCAGTACCATACTACGTAATAGGAGCACAGGAATGCTGTGGCCTAGGTTCATTGGGGGTTATGGTTATATGAATGTGGTAATTCTTGTGTTTTCCTCCACTACATTTCATTACCTGATATTAGGATCAATGTCATTCTAATCCTTGGTGAGACCAAGTAAAAAGTGTCATTTGTTTAGAACCTGCCTGTGATATACACTGGAGTTGTTTATGACATAGGCAACCTATAAATATTTACTGTAATGCTCTAACTGTGATGATTATGACAACTGTCTTGCTGGCAGAATGAATTATGATTTATGTGATTGTGATCTATGTGTTTATATACAATAAAAGCGATATTTTTGTATAACCTGATGTGGAGTCTCTTTTGTAGTGTATTTAGTGTGTCACTGGTGTGTGTGTGTATTGCACAAACGCTTTACACATTGCCGCTTGGATAAGCCTGACGGCTCTGCCAAGCTAACAAGGGGGTGAGCAGGGGTTATCTTGTGTGTAAGTCCGTTGCCCTGAGTGGTGGGTTCTGCCTGGTTTAGATGCCTACCCGAGCCAACCAGAAACACCATTTCTAACACAAACCCTGTAACGTTAGATTTGAATGGGTCTGTGAGAGGCTGTGAGAGAGTATGAGGGGTTTTGTGAGTGGGTGCATGATTGCCTGAGTGAGTTTGTGAGTGGTGTTGAGAGTGTCTGATTGCACCTGTAAATGGGTGCATGAGTGTCTGAGTGGGTCTATGAGTGTGCGTGAGTGTCTGAGTAGATCTGTGACTGGATCTGTGAGTGGGTGTGTGAGTGTCTCAGTGGGTCTGTGAGTGCGAGCTGTTTCAGTTCCTGCCAAGCGAAAGCAAGCTGCTATCTCCTGAAGGTGGGTACCTAGGGAGATAGCAGGAGTTGGCCCTGGGGGGGTGGCCGTCTCCAGGGCTATTATTTCACTTTCAGTCCTTTCACTTACACAGGCCGGCCACGGGGAGGTGGTGGACCCTGGGGCAGTATTTGGCCCAGGAGGGGGGCCACGTGCCCCCCCTGGTATATTATTCAATGTTGCCATGCGGAGGTGGTGGTCCCTGTGGCATTTGGAAGCCCCAGGAGGAGGGCCCCTGGTGTCCCCCTCTAATTATTGAAAAATGCCCCAGGGAGATGGTGCTACATACTGGCTGCAGGTAATATATATAAAAGGGACTCACATGAACTCTACACATGAACTCTATGACCCAGTTGAAGGCTGTTGCCGAAGTGTGTAGGTCATCTTTGTCTGTGAGCACACTGCACTTTGCTAAAGAAAAATTATGAAATAAAGAAAAAATAAAATGAAGCATCAGTTGGAATAACTCACCTCTTTGTGTGCTATCTTCCTAAATTGCCTGGGATATAGTGGACTGTGATGTGGTTATACAGCTGGGCAGAAGTTGGGAGTTTGTATCCTGTATTGCGTGGTGTCGGGCCATGAAAGACGAGCACCCGGGCGAGAAGCAGTTTTTGGATTTCAGGCAGTGTGTGGGTGCATTTCGAGTACGGAAGCTGCCTCCGGTTGTGACGGTGAGAAATCATGTTGGAAGCGTGAACTCAGATGCCTGGAGTGAGCAGGTAGGGGGACCCTGTGGCACGAACGTTGGGGGTTTTGACCCCTGGGAGGTTCATCGAAGGAGGGACTTCACTGGGGCGAGTCGCTGAACAGGTCCCGAGGTATTCCTTCTCCTCTGCTTTAGTTTGAGACTCACAAGACGGCAGTCGCTGCCGTGAACGTAGTCCTGAGGGCACAACTGCGGGTTTATTTGGCTGTAAACAAAGCGCCTAGTACGCAAGCAGCTGCAACTTTAGGAGGTGCATATTCCTACAAGGAATGTGAATCATTTAAATAGAAGTGCAAGCAGATTAAGTTAAAGAATTGGGCAAGTAATTTACGAACGCAGAAGGTGGAGAACTCAGACGGAGTCAGATACCAATAGGAATTGATAGAGTGGCGGTAATATGAATATTACCTGAGCAATGGCGGATAGATGGAGCAAGTGAGAACAGCTCCTTAAGGAAATGTTTAATGATGAGGGTGACATCATAGGTGATCAAGGGAATAATACTCGTTTCAGTGATCCCCATGGAAATAATACTCCCAAACAACAAATAAAAGAATTGGAACAAGCAAGAACTGCAGAAATTAACAAATGGAGGGAGAGTGTGACCTCTAAGAAATATATTGAGTGTAAACGTGTCCCAAGGGGTTTGAAGATTTTTGTCCTTCCAACTCTAAGTGACATGGATCCAAATTTGTTGTCCCAGTGACAATCGGATACTTCAGATTGTTCAATTAAACTAATCAACACTATAATTACACATGCAGAAAGGAGGCTCTCTCAGGCAATTGAAAAGATTAAGACCTTAGAGAAATCCTTGGAAAAATCTCTGGAGGGATCAAAGCTATTTGAGGAATTCAGAAAAAGATTAGAAAAACATGAAAAAGAGATACAAACCAAAAAATTAAGGAAATTCCATCGAGATAGAATTGATTACGCCACCGGTAGGGAATATACTTTGGCCCGTCGCTTTGATGCCAACTATAATAAACCGACAATGGACCGAGTACAAGACGGGAACAATTGAGAATTTCGAGTGCAGAAAGTTTGGAAGTGAGCTCGGCGGACGAGGGAACCACAAGCATCTGGCAAGGGATGGATTTTTTTCAGGAGAAATGCACCTCCTTTGAATGACAACTCGGGGGAAAGGAAGTGGAACACCCCTGGGAGGGGAACAACAAAAAGATCTAGGCGCAGTAGGAAAAAACAAAGGAAGGGGCACCAAAACTGTGAAGAATTTAAAAATATAGGAGGCAACAAAGATTTGCCACTGAAAGGCGACTTGGTTGTTAATCTATCATCTAATAACTTGAATCAGAAACATCTCAATCTACTGAATAAGGGCTTAACTTTCTGCCCCACTAACAGTATGGACCTTGCGTCTTCTAGAATAGATTCATGTAAACTGTGAGAAGTTGGCCTGGTATATGCTGTCCACTAATTAAAGTGGGCACCTTGCACCAGTCCAAACAACCCTTATGGTGATTAGGTCAAAGATAACCTTTTGAAAGCTATCCTAGTGGTAGCTATGGAGAGCAGCCTTCAGGCTAAGTCTTGAAGGAATGTTAAGCACCTTGTTTTACCAGAATGTAATCTTATAGTATTGGTTAAATGAAAGGGAAACCACACAGTAGTTATAAAAATATGTATTTATTATATATAACACTCTCTAGTATCCTCTACCCGAGGATAGAACACAAATCAAATAATACAGTTGCAAAGAATCAAACGTAAGTAGAACAATACACTGTGGGCTCCAGTTGGAGACCAAACCATATACTAAATAAGTGGTATAAGAACCACGACTCGGGACTAGACCTAGTCTAGAAGGTGTAGAATCGCTGGGACCCCAAGGAACCACCCAAGGTGAGTGAGTAGGGACCCCACGGAGGACGGATGCAGTGTGAGAACACTACTGTGTGCTCCGTACAATTCTATGGGAAAGTCGCGGTTGGAAAATCAGAGATTAAGGACCCTTCCCAGCAGATTACAAAGACAGCCCTTGGAACTTAAGGGTTTGGAGAGCCACCCCACCCGTGGATACCTTCGTACCAGAGTTACCTATCCCAGAGGAGCCGGGTGCATAGGTGCGAAGTGGCATCGGAAACCCTCGTCGTTTTCTATGGATGTCGACAAAGAAATGCTGCTGCTGGAGGAAAGAAAAGTGTCTGGTGGAATCCAAACATGGATTCTAGATTAGAAGAACCTGAAAGCAGAGGGGACAGAGTCTGGGTCACTTTGGAGTGACCAGGGGCTCGGTAGACGAATGCCCACCGATGTTGGGTGCTTCAGGTGTGTTGACAGTGAGCTTGACTCTTCAGCTGCGAGGACCCGGAGACATCTAGGAGAACCAGGAGCCAGAGGCAAGCTGTCCCACAAAGGATATCGAGTGCTGAGGGGTCAGTGTCCGGCTGGAGCACCAATCAAGCCTTGGCAACGGCAACAATATAGATGGTCAAATTCAGTGTTGATCTGGCCCAGCAAGGACCAGGAGACTCACCACAGCAAGGGGAGTCAGGGAAGGCCTGGAGCAACCAGGGGAGCCCAAATAAAGCAAAGTTGACCCTCAAGTGGACCCACAGGCCCAAGGCACAGGAGTCGTGAGGGGACCTCAGGCAGTTTCACAGGATACCAGCTAGCAGGACACAGAGTGTGAGGATGCTGAAGTCCTTCTCAGAAAATATGCGCTGGGATAAGGGCTACAAATGGCCTAATGCACGGAATTGTTGCACGACAACAAGCATGTGCTGCTGCAAATGGACGCGGTGCACAGGGGTACAGGTTGTACGGTCCCCACAAGGGATATCTGCCTCAAACTCAGTAAGAGGGCAGCTCGATCTTGGAGACCTTCAGAAACCTACCTCCTGTGTTGCTGGAGCCTTTAGAGTCTGCAGGAGCTCAGGGTCAGCAAACTGGTCAGATGCATTACGGTGCCTGCGTTTGCAGGGGAGTGACTCCTTCACTCCAAGGGAGATTCTTCTGTTGTCTTGGAGGTCCACAGGGTCCTGCACGGAGCCTATATGGATCACGGACAGTGGTGAGACTGGGGACAGCAAGGGAAGACAAAGTCGAGCCCAAGGGAGGTCCAGCGAAGTCCAGCGTGTCCAGACGGTCGAAGTGTAGTGGTATCTTCTTGCAGAATCTTGTCCACGTAAAATCTAATGTCCTGTAGCCAGGTAACCCATTTTATACCCATGGGAAAGGGTTGTACAGATTCTTGGGACCCTCCTAGGGGAGGGACAGGACAGAGGGGTGGCTACACCCATGTCCTTTGTCCAGTTTCGCGCCAGAGCAGGAGCGGATGGCTCATAGAACTGGTTTGAACTGGACTATGCACAGGGACACCAAGTGTGCCCCTCGTGCAGACTTTCTGGCACTGAGACAGTGCACCCACCCAGCCCCAATACACTAAATCCTGTCTGGGAGGTGGTAACACCTCCCTGTGACAGGATGCCTATTGTGCTGCCTTCCCCTGCTCGAGCTTGGCTCAGCAGCAGGAGGGCAGACTCGTGTCTGTGGCTGGCAGCATCCATTTTGTGCTGTAAGGCTCGAGAAAGTTGGTACCAGTAGACTTAGGTACCCCCAGAACCTCGGTACTGAGGGGAGGAATCATACCTCCCACACCAGTTACTGGTGTGGCGGTATGATTCCAAGGTGTTTGACACCAAACACAACATACTTCGTTGCAGTTGTTTTCGAGATAGCATTTACCATTTTGCATGGACTCTCATGGGTGTCATAATACATGCTTCAGCCCATGGGAGGCCTCTGGGGTACCTATGCCCAGGGTACATGGGTACCACATACTAGGGACTTATAAGGGTACCCCAGTATCCAATCTGGAGTGGACCAAAAGTACATATGTTGCAACTTAAGGGAGAAAGCAGATAGGCTGGGGTCCTGAATAGCAGGATCCCAGCCAGACTGGTCAAAACAGTGGGTGCAAAAAGCAAAAAGTGGGGGTAACCATAAGAAGCAGATCCTACTTTCCTACATAAACTCTGTCGCAAACTCAAACTTAAGAAGTATTTTGCAATCAGAGATTATCAAAAAACAAAGAACAAGAAAACAGACCTACAAGAAATATCATCATTAATAGGAGAAGATATAATCCCTCTTAGAAAACTCTATAGCCTGAATGTAGAAAAAACTAATCAAGAATTTGTGGGGCCAGTGGAAGAAATGACAGACGAGGAATGTTGTTGTTTGATGGACATTGAAACCAATAAAATCAGTTGAAATTAAGTGTTAACTTAAGTCTAAATTTTGCCCTCAGCTGCCATTGGGTAATAGAGTGGATATCTTCCTTGAGCTGATGATTGAGAATCTTTGCGATATCTCAGTGAGAGAAAGAAAGTCCAGTCAGACCATGAAACAAAATATGAGCGCTGAAGATAGGTGGGCCCTAAAATATCTATGGGAAGATGGTAATATCATCATAAAACCATCCGACAAGGGGGGCAATATTGCAGTAATGGACTGTAATATGTATCGATAGGAGGTAAAAAGACAGCTAAATAACAGTTATGCGATACTTAAGGGAAATCGAACTAAAGAGATCATGGAAGTTTTTCATAAAAATTAATGAATGGCACAAACAAGAACTTCTAGACGAAGATGAATTGCAATATCTGAAGACACAGCATCCTATTGTTCCAACAATATATGTTGTTCCAAAAGTACATAAATTCCTTACTAACCCCCGGGGATGTCCCATTGTGAGTTCTTGTGGTTCATTGCTTGAGAATACATCAAGATCTGTGGACATCTTTCTCTTTTCATATGTAGCTGGCTTACCGTCATATATACGGGATTCTATGGATTTTCTGAATCGCATTGGGCGAATACCTTGGAAAAGCGAATATATAATGGCTACGGTTTATGTGGTTTCATTATATACCTCCATTGTACATGAAGATGGCCTTAGAGCCATGAACATTTTCTAAGAACTAGATCATTAAGTCTTCTAGACCATAAACTTATGCTCCTAGATATGATGTCGTTCTGCATAAATAATAATGTTTTTATTTTTGATGGAAAGTTCTATTGACAAAACAGAGGCACAGCCATGGTGACTTCATTTGCGCCAACATATGCCATCTTAACTATGGGATACTGGGAGGCGCAATGCATATGGTTGGAGGAGAACAAAGAAAGGTTGGAGAAGATTGTTCTTTGTGTGTATTATATTGACAACCTATTTATAATCTGGGAAGGAGAAGTGGAGGAGTTGGAGTGTTTCTTAAAATCTTTGAATTACAAAATACTATTAAAGTGAAATTCACATATACTTTCAGTAAACAGGAAATTGATTACCTGGATATATGGGTCTATATAGAGGATGGAAAGATCTGCACCACCCTATTCCGTAAACCAACAGCCTGCAACAGTATCCTGAGAGCAAACAGCACACACCCCAAGGCCGTAAAATGGAGCGTACCATACAGGGAGTTTCTCAGGGCTAGGAGAAACTGCTTGGAGGATAAAGAATTTGACAAACAACTCGCTGACATGTACAGGATATTTCAGAAACAGGGTTATCCGATGGGTGTTTTGGATGACGCAAAAAAGAGAGTCAGGAAGATTAAGAGTGAAAACCTACTGGTTCCTAAGGTATTAAATACAGCACAGAATGAGGATAAGGAAATGGTGAGGTTGATAATTGACTTCAATTCATCTAGTCGAGAGATAAAAGAGGAATTGACTAACCATTGGAGAATGGTCAGGAAAGATGAAGACATCAAGACCCAAACATCGGAACATTTGAATATTACATACAGAAAGGCACCAACTTTAAGAGATCTGTTAACTCGAAGTTACTTTTGTAGTCTGATTAAAGGAGGAAATAAATTGAATTTGTTCTAAACATCTGGTTTTGTAAAACATAGCAAATGTGAGCCATGCAATATGGTCAAAATCGAGGGGATATTCAAATTCATAATGGATAGAGGAGGAAAATCAAGGAGAGAATACTTTGTGACACCACACACGTGGTAAATGTTTTGGAATGCAGATGTGGGAAGCAGTATATTGGTAGTACAATCAATAAACTTAAACTACGTATCTTACAACACGTGAGAGCAGTCGTGAATAAAGACTTCTCATATGCAATGTCCAAACACATTTGGAAGAAACATGATTGAGATCCTAACAACTAACAACTTGGTATATTTCGGTATTGAACATATTGCTCTTGGGATCAGAGGGGGAGATAGTGAACTGATCTTAAGGAAGGCGGAATCGAGATGGATTATATTGGTTGGAACAGAGCCTCCGTGGGGCTTGAACTCTGATGCAGTACTGTATAGATTTTTATAAAGTGGTCCTTCGAAGGAAGGCATACAATAGTAAATCGGTGCTCCAGGAAGATGCGAGTTTAAGCCAACTAAATCGCGGAGTTGCTCTTATCATGTCTTCTTCAGTATCCATCTCTTTCCATCATTTTCCATCATGATCTAAAGGTTCTCCTTTCCTTTCCTTCTCTTTTCTATAGATCTTCCTCCTTTTGTGTTTTTTGTCGGGATTATTAAAACAAAATGAATTCTGAATCAAACCCATTGCATGACACTAGAATGTCTTTTTATATTGTGCATTATTTGAGGATAAATTCTCTCTTCATCTGTGTCTTTTCTCCTCTCTTTTCTCTTTTTTCTGTTCTCTGTCACTTGTACTTTACATATAAATCATGTGGCATTGAGACTCCATGAGATCTTTACCTTTGTGTATAAATGGTAATTTGCACTTGCACTTTATATTATATAGAGATCATCAAATATTATCTTGTGAAGGAGGTTTGAGTACATTTAGGTTGTAGTATGGAAATCAGATGTTGTATGCACCTGTACTTTACATGCTGCATAAACATTAATGTAACAGGAATTGTGGGCATGCACAACTATTTATGGCAAGTGTTCATAAGGTGGAAAGACTGCAGGTTTGCACATTTATAGTGGATAGTGCAGAGAATGCATAAACTAGAAATTTAATTTTCAAGCACCAGCACTTTCATACCTGATGGAACATGTTGAGATTAATGCTTCAAAGTTACAAATAGGTTTGTAAATTTGTTTGAGAAAACATGTTACCTGCCACAAATATACATGCACTTTAGTAACTTCAAGGGATTTTGGTACTTTGCCAGACAAAAGTGGAATGATCATGATGATTACTAAGACAATGAGTGCAAGAGAATATGTTTTTAACAGTAACCATTGCCCATTCTTTTGTTTTGAATATATTTGATGTAATTTTGTAGTGGTGGTGGAGGGCATCTTGCCCTTTAAAAGGGACACTCTATAGATGAACTCTATGACCCAGTTGAAGGCTGTTGCCGAAACATGTAGGTCATCTTTTTCTGTGAGCACACTGCACTTTGCTAAACAAAAATGATGAAATTAAGAAAAAATGAAATGAAGCGTCAGTTGGAATAACTCACCTCCTTGTGTGCCGTCTTCCTAAATTGCCCATGTTATAGTGGACTGTGGTGTGCTTATCCAGCTTGGCAGAAGTTGGGAGTTTGTATCATATATATATATATATTTTTATAACATATTTTTATTAGCATTTGAGTATACAATCAGTACATTTGAATGGTTTAAAGCTTAAAAAGTACTGGTACTGCATTTTATTAACCAACATTTATTTTGTTAATAGTCCAATTTGTGCAAACAACAGGTAGTGACCAGATCTACAGCTTATTCAGGTCGGCAGGGATAGGGCTCCAGCTGTGTGGATGTATGAGTATGATTAACTAGACATAGTGGGATAATGAAGGCCGTAGGCTCACTCACTGTTCATTTATTGCTGATGGTTGCAGCTTGGTAGGAGAGAGGGAGCTACTGCAATAGGAGTAATGACCTCATGATGCAACTCCTAAGGCCAATAAAATATGAAAAGGAAAACAAAATGGAAATGTATTCTGAACTAAGAAACTATGCAGGGTGGTATGCCATTTCAGGCATCTATTGAACGTTTCATGATTAGAGGGGGGGGCCTGGTCGGGGACCGCCCTGCACAGGCTTAAGTGTCCTGTCTTCGTTGCACTCTAGGGAGCAACATATCCAAATGTATACAGGGTACAGGGGGGATAGGTGCGACGGCCCAGGGGCCAGACGCAGTGTGGTTTCTGTGAGGCCCTAATACTTCTGTGCCACTACTGCCATCTGAGTGGGACCTGGAGTCGGTCTCCTCACTGAGGGGTTGATGTCTTTCCGGATGTTACCAGTTCTCTAAGACTTCCCTCCAGGGGCCCGCCATGGGCTGTCTACGCAGTCCTCAAGCATCTTCCCTAGCCAAAGCCCTACCCTCTGCTCCCGCCCAGTGTGTCACATCTCTTTTCCTGCCTGCTACCGACCAATATCGCTTTTAGATGCTTTGGTGAAGGTAGCTGGCAGGATTGTCTTAAATAGATTACAATTGTGGGCAGAGGATAATAATATTTTGAGTGCGGTCCAATATGGTTTTAGACAGGGGTTGGGGACTAACGAGCAGGTTTTAAACCTGAGCCTCCTAATGGGGAAATACACGCAAGCGAAGGATGGTAAGCTTTACGTGGCCTTCGTAGACCTCACGGCCGCATTTGATTGTGTCAATCACGCTAGACTGTGGGAAATTCTGACAGATTTAAAAGTTGACCCAATTATTGTACAATTCTTAATACAATTATATTCGGGGGCCAGTGCAAAGGTGAGATATGGGTTAAGGGGTGAATGTACGGCGTCTTTCCGCGTGGAGAAGGGTGTGAGACATGGCTGCGTCCTGGCCCCGTTCCTCTTCTCTTTGTATACGAATGCTCTAGAAGAGGAATTGGTGGCCGGGGCGAGAGATCCACCTCGGGTTAGCAATAAGCCGATAGTTTCTCTTCTCTACGCGGATGATGCGGTCCTTATGGCCAGAACGCAGCTGGGTCTCCAGAGAGCACTTGCCTCGTATATCAGTTTTATGGATAACCGAGGATTAAAACTTAATGTAAAAAAACATTTGTATTGACATGTGGGAGGGGGAGAAGCAAAGGTAGAACTCTGTCAGTTGGGAAAGATAGGATAGATTCAACCAGTACGTTCTCTTACTTGGGTGTTCTGTTTGAGCGTACTGGCTCCTGGGGAGCTGCAATTAAGAGTAGGAGTCTCCTTTTAAGAGGTCTGTAGCGGCAGTGGTTAGCTTTGCAAACAAAATGGGTAAAAGACCCCGGAGATTCTCCTCAAAATTTATCAGGCCAAGTGTATGAGTGTTGCAATGTATGGGGCAGGAATCTGGGGTTTTTATGATGTTTCCCTAATCCAATTAGTCGAAAATACTTTTTTAAGATTTATTTTAGCGGTCCCACAGAGCTCCCCAGTTTTTAATTGTCATAGTGAATAGGGATTCCATATATTACGGATATGATTAGAATGCAACCTTTATTATTATGGTATCGAGTTTGGACATCTACCTATACAGGATTGAATAGAGATATTATCAAGGATGTAATGAAATTGGACTATGCCTGTAGAATCAAATGGCTGAATTCTATTAGAAAACTTTTATTGGATATTAACTGCTATGATTTTTATAATGTACCAGAAACCATGAATTCTATATCTAGGAAAGATTTTAAATTTCTTTGTATGACACACTTAGAGTCCCTAAGAGCCGCACAGGAGATGAATAAATGCACGGTGACCCAGCATTATAAGACTCTGACAACCTATTGTATCCAGCCCTATTTGGTCTGGTGTATTGGAGTGTATGATAGATATCTTCTGACACGGTTTAGGTTTGACTGTTTCCATCGCTTGGTCAGTTTCCCTTCTGTTAACGATTGGTCAAGGAAATTGTGTCATTGTCCGTGTGACAATATCTCAAAGCAATCAACTATCCACGTGATTCTCTTCTGTAAAATATATGCAAAGGAAAGAGCTAGATGGATTATGCCTTTGTTAAGACTAGGGGCTGGAGGCAATGCCGCCCAGCCTTCTTATATCTGCAATTATTGGAAAATGTTTATTGTGTGATGATCATGAGTGGCCTTCTGAAAAGTATAATGAAAAAAAGAAAGAGTTTTATTAGGTAATGGTCTCTATTTTATAAATTTAAAATGTGTATTTATGATCCAAAACGCTAAGGACATGTTAGGAATTTAGTGCAAATAACAGATAGGAGTCCTATTAAAATGCAGTCGTTTAGATAATATTGAATAGAGTTAGATAAATTTGTATTGTGTATTGATATATTTTTACGAATGGTTTTATTGTGGCTTTTATGATTTTATTATGAACTGAAATCGAATAAAGTATATTCATTCATTCATTCAGTCAGCCATTGTAGGCCCAGTTATCGATTTCCATGTTAGTGCTATTCTCTGTTTATCCAAAACTAAATCCAGATCTATAAATTGCGTACCCATGGACCATTTGGGTGGTCTTGGGAATAGCCCCCACATGCAGGTCCCCATAGTGGGAGCAAGAGTGTTCCCTACCACTATTCTCGTCTGTTCCATGACCGCACCCCAAAACCTATTCACTACTATGCAGCTCCAGATCATGTGTGTGAAGTCAGCATCAGGATGATCGCACCTAGTAATATTACGCATCTCCCTGCCAAATGTGATCCAGATCAGGTGAGGCGCGAAAGTCTCTGACCCGGGGACCAAGTAGTTTAGTTTTAGGGAGCGGGATAACCAATGCGTCTCTCACAGAAGTTGGGAGGCGCCTTAGTCACAGTTATTCTGCGTATGTGGTCGCCAAGCGGGGGACCAGTTTAGAGACGTACGCGGAATAGAATTCTGCTGGCAGACCATCTGGGCCTGGAGTCTTGCTCCTGGCCATGTTAGAGATTGCTGTTCGAATCTCGCGGGGGTCAACGGGGTCACCCACACCTTCTGCCTCTTGCCGGTCCAGTCGTGCTAGTGGCAACCGGGACTGAAAGGCACTCCAATCAATTTGCCATATCTGTGCAGGTGCTTTATACAGTGTTGCATAGTAATCGTAGAATAGGGTGTTAAAGGTCTCCGGGTCGTAGACAGACTGATTTGTTTCTGTTCGGATGTGAGTGATCGGGGAGCCTCATTTCTGGTTTGATCAACCACGCTAATAAACTACCGGGTTTACCCTCTTCCTCCTGTACTTTAGTAAGGTAGTTTCTGTAGTCGTAGAACCTTAATCTCTGAAGGGCTTGTTGGTAGAGTGCGCGTGTTTCTTTCAAGTGTCTATATTGTGATGCATCCTGTCCCTGTGCATTATCCAGCCCATGCAGCTGGTCTTCTAGCTGTCTTACTTCCTGACGCAACTCTCGCTGCACCCCGACAGATTGCCCCAAGCAGTACCCTCTTGTCACAACTTTAAAAGCTTCCCATTCCGACAATACTGTGGATGCTGTGTGTGTATTAATATCAAAGTACGCATCTATGGACGATCCCAATGTCTCCCTGAAACAGATATCTTACAGCAACTGTGAGTCAAGGCGCCACAATGGGATTAGGGGGCACTTCCCCACTTGTTGCAGGGTCAGCAGCAGGGGACTGTGGTCTGAAAAAGCGCGCCCGTGGTATTCTGTGTGGGTGACAGCCTGTCCCAGATCAGGGGTGCAAAGAAATGTATCTATCCGCATAAGTAGATGGTGTATGGTGGAGATAAACGAATAGTCCCTATCATGTAAGTGTTGCGTCCTCCAAACGTCCATTAGTCCCCAGTGGTCTATCCTAGCCTTAAATCCTGCTGCAATTCGGTGGGCCTGGGCTCCGGGTAGAGAGCGGTGTAAGCAATCTAGGGCGGTGTCAGCCACACAGTTTAAATCCCCTCCTATGATGGTGTCCTTGGCTGCCAAGGTGACCAAGTGGGGGGAGAGGTCATTAAGAAAGGTCACCTGATAGTGATTGGGGGCATATATGCTGCCCAGCAGGAACTCGCGCCCTAGGAGTCTCCCCTTCAGCAGCACATATCTGCCCTCTTTATCTATTGAAGTATGTAGAGGCTCTAAGGGCACCCCTGCTCGAATCCAAATTAACACCCCTTTAGCGTATGCTGAGCAAGATTCTGCATAGATTTTTCCTCTCCAGCTTCTGCGTAGGTTCCCTACTTCTTTATGTATGAGGTGCGTCTCCTGTAGCAGGGCAATCTGTACTCCCCTCCTATGCAGATATCTATGTATGTTGTGTCTCTTTGCCACGACCCCATCCCCCTGATATTCCAAGACATAAGTTTCAATGTGTGTGGTGTGGACGCCCTCTGTGGTGGTACCATCTCAGTCCCCATCCCCCACCCCAACCCCGGCCCCCAATATGTTTGTAGCACTCTGCATTTCCACAACTGCAAAATAAGTTAAACTCCAACTATTAACAGAAAAAAAACCCCAGCAATGCCAAACTCCCTTCCCCCCGAGCAGTCTGGCGACGGCCAGCCGCCCAAACTTCAAGTAATACATCAGTCTCAACAGAAGTGCACAACCAATTACAGGTGCGAACTTCTGTACGAAGGGTGGATGCTCGGTTACATATTGCCAGGGTTGCGGCAGCCTGAGCCAGCCCAGTGGAAACAAATACAGAACGTATTGTTCATGCTGGCCCCAAAGCGTTCAGATACCCAGGTACATGTCCCGCCACGTACCAGGGCAACATGTTCAAAGGTCGTCTGCCGTTCCAGGGGTGACCTCTGGTATCCGGACACTATCTGCGTGGGAGAAATCCGAGTCTGACTCCCCCGCCTACCCTGCTGAGGGTGAGCCATCTTCTGATGCAATCTTCATGGAATTCATAATCTCTGCTACTGCCTGGAGGGCAGCTTCTCTCTCTTTTTCGGTCTGGGATAGATTTGGGCATCCAGCCGCATTCTTTTTGACTCTTTTTCAGGCCCGTCTCCTAGGGAGGAAGGCATGGCTCTTGTGCCCGTGGCTCGGCTACGGGGGGGCTGACTTATGGGCCTACAGCCACTTCCATGCCTCTCCAGGATCTTCGCAGAAGTGAATTATCGTGAATTCTTCAAAGTTTAGCTGGGAATATTAAGGAATATTGGAGGCCTTCTGCATGCATTGCCCTCTTTACCTCCATGAACGAGGCCTGCCGCCACTGCACTTCTGGAGTATAGTCAGGGAAGATGGATATCTTGCTATTTTTTATTACAAAGGGGCCAGCTCCCCTTGCCTTCTGCAGGAGGGTATCTCTGTCCCTAAAATGTAGAAGCTGCGCTACCACAGGTCTCGGCGGGCGCCCCGGGGTGGGCGGTTGTGAAGGGACCCTGTGGGCCCTCTCCAGGGTGTAGAAGGTAGAGAGACCTTCCGGGGCCACCACTGTGCAGAGCCAGTGTTCCAGGAAAGTTAGCATATCAGAGCCCTCCATGCCTTCTGGCAAGCCAACCACCCAAATGTTGTTCCTGCGGCTGCGTCCCGCCGCGTCTTCTGCCCTGTGCTCCAGGGCGTATACTCGGTCCGTGAGTTCCTCTACTGTTCACTTCAGGGATTGCTGCGCAGGTTGGATTTCTGTAATGGAGAATTCTGTTGCCCCCACCTCTCTGCTAGTTTCCGATGTTCCGTACGCAGCAGGCCTAGGCCCACTGAGACCGTGCTAATGTCCTGGTGTAGGGTAGATTTTGTATCCGCTATGGCCTTTAGTATTTTTGCTAGTTGTTGGACCGGGTCCAACTGTGTTGGGACCTCTGGTTGTTGGGCTGCCGCGTCTTCTCCATGATCCAGTGACACCCCAGTTGTCCTTGCCCGGTGCTTGCCTATTGTCCCCACTGTGTTCCACCCAGGCGCCAGGGGCTCTTACTGAAGGTGTTATGAGGTACTGGGGAGCAGCAGGTGCCAGGACCCACCAACTAGATCAGGAGGCAATAGAACCGTATTCCACATGGTAGCCAGTGATGGTGCGTGCTTCCCCCAAGATTGCGGGAGAGCGTAGATTAGGAGAGGTGTTACAGCAGCGTCTAAGAGTCCGTCGTCACTGAAGTTCCCCACATGAGGGGGTTGAGCCAGAGAGGCATGTGCGTACACAGGGTACACTTCAGGGGGAACGGTGCAAACTTTGCAGGCTAGGGAGGGGACAGATTCTTGTCTTGCCAACTAGGAGTCACTGATATTGCATCCTTCACATGTCTGTCCACTGTGCGCACAATTGGGAGCGCAGTCCTTGGGTCAAAGGAAAAGGAAAGAGTCCAGTGGTATATGACCTCGTTGCCACCTCCAGCAGCAGGTTGAAAGGCGAATAATCAGTCAAGTTCCACTGGGGGCAGTGAATGTAGAGTCACGGGAGGTACGGTTAGTTGCACGTACCAAGGCCGGCTTCCAGGGGGTTGGGCGTCCGGTGTTAGCGTCGTCCAAGGGATTCGACACCCAGTACGGCTCCGCCGGGAGTGGCAGGGGCCATTGGGAGACTAAGATTCAGCAGTGTGAGTCCGTGCAGCTTCAAGAGTTCAATCAGGAAGAGCGAGAGCCGTACTGGCTGTCGAATCCCTTGGACTACGCTAACGTCGGACGCCCAACCCCCTGGATGCGGGCCTTGGTACGTGCAACTACCCGTACCTCCAGTGACTCTACATTCACTGCCCCCGGTGGAGCTTGGCTGATCATTTGCCTTTCCACCTCGTCATACCTTAAGACGCCCACGAGATTCCAACCGGTTTCTCACTCTGGACACCCCACCAGTAATCCTGCTTTCTGGGTCCGTGCTCATCACGAACCCCCCCTCATTATTGAACGCATATGCTTCCTGACCAACAACAGGACTCCCCATTGACCTACTGGCCCTGGGTAGTGCAGATCACCCTGCCGGGACACCTTTGCCCCTTCGCGATTGATACTTTGTAGCACTACAAATGTCTTGTAACCTGGTCCTGATGATGACCTGTATTGATATCAAGTCGAAACTCCGTCGACTTCCTAGCGCAAATACTTGGCGCATTTGTGTCCTGCCTTATTAATCAATATATTCATCGCTAAAGCTATTCTCAAACGTATTTGGACCACTATTAATGTTCTTTTGTAAATATTGGTATCACTGTTTTCTTGCGCTATCTCTCGCTGGTTTCACTTGTCACTTTGCAGCGTTCATTTCTTCATGAGCACAATTTTGCACAAGTGGTACAGGTTGCATATCATCTAATATAATACAGTGCTTCCTCTTCAACTTATCTATTTTCTGTATATAAACCGCTCCCAGCAATTTTGCATAACTCATTGATGTCTCCCTGAGTTGGTTTTTCTTGTTCTTCCCTACAACTACTGTGAATGTTCTTTATATTTGCCTCTAAACACTACCTGTTGAAACACTGTTATTTGTTGCACATACTTATTACCCTGATCTCAACCGGGTTTATGGGTTACCTCCTGTTGTTTGTTTATGTGGTTGAAGAGAGGCATAGTCTGTGCTTATTCTGTCACAGTTAGACATTTGTTTAAGCCAGGCTGCTGATGAGGGATGTATAGCGTCACCCCAATGTACCGCAATTTCGCACTTAGCTAGTAGAAGGGATATAGAGGCAAGCCTATGTGATGATTTGGGCAATTTCGCAGTATATCCGAGGAGTGCCGGGTTGGAGGTTAAGCCCCAGTATCGCCACTGTGTTTGAATATAACGGGGTCCAATAGTCAGAGACAATAGGGCATGTCCATGGAAGGTGTGTAAAGTCGGCCTACGGGGCCCGGCATTTAGGGCAGTGGTCGGGTGTAGTAACGTTGCATTTAGTGATATCAATTGGCATGATGTAGGTCCTGTGTAAGAATTTGAAGTGCAATATTTTATATTTATGATTAGGGGATATTTTCTGGGTTTGGGTGCAGCAATAGGACCACATTTTGTTTGTTATTGATATGTCTAGATCTCTCTCCCATAGCTGTCTGATCCTAACGGTGGGTCTGGCTTCAGTGCTAGGCTCGTGCGGTTTAGTTTGGCTGTCAAATGGGCTCCATCTGGATTTGTTATTACCAGTGTTAAAGGGGGAAGTCCTCTGAAGCAAGGGGATAATCCCGAATATTTGAACTTAATGTCACATAAAGGCGCTGGAATATGAAACAATGCATTGATGTCATGTTTTGGAATCTAGGATCTTCTGTGATTTGTAGGACATGGCTGTTAGGGAACAGGTCACCTATAGTATGAAGGCTATAGTGTCGTAAGGTACGCTGTACTAGTGGTTCACGCATTAAAGGGAGCCATGGGTTGTTTTTGAGGGTCTGGGCTGGGTTTAGAGGGCCGCTCCCAAATTTACAATGTAGATTGCGCCATGCCCAGCACATGGTGGATATTATCAAAATGTTAGTGGTGTCTAGTGGGATGCCTTTGGGAAGGATCCCCGAATGCGTGAGATCTTGCAGCTGGTCTAATTCCGGTTTCAGATAAGGAATACGTGCATCTGGATGGTACCAGCTATGAGTGAATTGCCATTGGGCTGCGAGGTAGTATAATTGTAGGTCAGGAACTCCTAGCCCTAATGGTAAGGTAAGGGTTTCCCATCTTACTCGCGGGCGGCGGCCCGCCCAGACCAATCGAATGAGATGACCCCTCAGGGTATGAAAAAAAGAGTTCGGAATTGGTATTGGAAGGTTAAGGAAAAGGTAAAGGAATCGGGGGGAAATAATCATCTTAATGATCGCTACCCGGCCAGCTATAGATAGTGGCAGTTTGATCCACCTTTCGATCTGTGTCTCCAGGTGTGCGATTGCAAGACCGTAATTCAGTTGTAGGAGTTGGTGTTTATCTCTATGTAATTGGATGCTGAGATATCTGGTATGGTCTTCAGTCCATTTAAGGGGGTGACCAGTTTGAATGGGTTGTGTGGCTTCCGTAAAGGGAAAGAGCTCAGATTTAGCCCAGTTTATCTGCAGGCCCGAAAACTGTCCAAAGCGTACTATCTCCTCTACCAAGGGGGAGAAATTGTCTGCAGGGAGTCTAATAAAGAGGAAGATGTCATCTACAGACAATGAAAGCAGCAGCGGCCCTTGTTTTATTTGGAGGCCGCGGTGGAGACCGCTCGCTTGCATATGCCGGACTAAGGGGTCCATGGCTATAATGAAAAGTAGGGGGTAGAGGGGGCAACCCTGTCTGGTACCTATTGAGATGGTAAAAAATTCAGAAAGCGAGCCATTAACTTGCACACGGTGTGGAGTATAGCAGTTGAATCAAAGATATGAAAGAAGGGGGATTTCCGATTTTCCGCGGGGCCGCCATTAGGAAGGGCCATTCAAGAGAGTCAAATGCTTTCTTGGCGTCTAGTAGGGCTACCGCTGCCGGAACTGTCAGGGATATCCTATGCAATACCGTATATATTGTACGGAGATTGAATGAGGTTGATCTATGTGGGACTAATACGGATTGTATTGGTGATATCAGATGTTCCGTAAGTAGAGCTAGTCCGGTCGCTAGGGCTTTGGCCAGTATTTTATTATCTAGGTTGAGAACTGAGAGTGGCCGACAAGAAGCACAGACAGTGGGATCTTTGCCTGGTTTCAATAGCAAAGTGAGTACTGCTTCCCATAAAGTGGGTGGTAGTGTGCCAGTGGTCAGGTCCTCATTATATATTCTTAAAAGGTGTGGAGCCAGTTGTTCCTTAAAAGCTTTATAGAAGGCCCCATTCAGGCCGTCCAGGTCGGGGGCCTACGAGCCATCTAGTGCCTCTATAGCTTCTTTGATTTCGTCCAGGGTGAGGGGCTCACTAAGCGACTGGTGCTGGTTATAGGTTAGCCACACCATTGCTATACTTTCCAAGTAGTCAAGGAGCTCTGACGGAGTGTCAAGCGTCCGGGATGAGTATAAAGACATAGTAACTTAAGAATGTGGCTTTTACTCCCTCTGAACCAAGTATTCGTGTGCCGGTGTCTGTTGATATCTCGGTTATATATTCATTACCTCGATTGGGTCTGAGCAACCTGGCTAATGTTCAGCCCAGACTCTCTCCCTCCCTGTATCTACACGCTTCAGTATGTTTCCCCATGTAAGCAGTTTCTCTGGTGGCTAGTGAATTGAATTCTGACATCAGGAGGGATCTGTCATGAAGTTGCGGGTTGGCATCTAAGTCCCCTGCCGAATCCAAGGCTTGCAAGTCAGATTCAACACGTCTCAGTTGATGTCTTATGTCACGTATGATACCGAATTGATTGGATATACTTATCCCACGAATATAGGCCTTAAAGCCTCCCAAAGCGTGGCTTGCGTGCTTACAGACCCACTATTTATTGCAAAATATTCCACCACTGCTTTATGCATCTCTCCCGTGAACACTTGGTCACGTAGGGCGTCTCCGGGGAACCGCCATCGACTCTCAGTCTCGTATCCACTAGGGATGGTTAAACATATTATGACCGGGCTATGGTCGGACAGGATGCGGGGGAGTGTACGGACTTCTGTCATCCAGTTTAGTATGTTTGCCGATAGTAGCCAATAGTCTATTCGTGTCCAGATGGCATGTGGTGAGGAATAGAAGGTGAACCCTGAGTCTGTGAATGTATGACATTGTTCTGCATTCTGTCCATCAACTGTTGTTTTTGCATTTGTCACCCCGAGTGGGACGGGTATGCCCAGACGTGGGTCCCGTGCTCTCCATGCCACTGGAATTAAGCTATCCTGGCTGAAGAGGTGTGAAACCCCGAAACCGGTCCTAGGATGCTTGTTTCCAGTCCAGGGAGGACCTGGCTTGGCAGTTCGGGCTGGACTGTTCCCATGAGGCACAGGGTCAAGACTGATTTGCATATGGCTGGGTTCAAACTGAAATGGCATGGTGAGCAACAAAACGATGGATTTAGGCCCAGATCTCTGTACTGGGGTGAATGTATGACATTGTTCTGCATTCTGTCCATCAACTGTTGTTTTTGCAGGAATCACCAGGCGTTGCGCAGGCAAAGCATTCCAGCCAACGCGTTTCATTCCCATGAATTAATCGTTCTTATTGTGAAGATACATGACTTTCACTATACGGATTCAGGACACCATACATCCTTGGAGGGTCCTTGGTGATCGCAACAGATAAATATCTAGTCATTAACTAGTTCTACGGGGTCCTTTTCACCATATTTGGACCACCTCCTCCAAGATTTTCGGTGGAAGGTTTTCCTGACAGACACAGGAGCACACAGGAGTATACTGCTCCTTGTGAAAAGCCATCGATTCTAGAACAACTATTTTTGACAACTATTTGCTGATACCCATTCGTAGTGTACTGCTATACGTGACATATTGTTTGCCCTGAGGAAGTTCCCTATATGGGAATGAAACGCGTTGGCTGGAATGTTTTACTCAATGAATTTTAAAAGAAGTTTCGAATAAAGAAGTTATTTTTTCACCTACACTGGTCTATTTGGACTGCTTAAGCTGCGCACCCTCGTTTGTTGTAGTAATTTTTGATCTGGAACACAGTGGCGTCACTCAACGGCTGACGTAGAGGTTGTTTGCACAGCGATTATACATATAGGAACTGGCACGAGGTGCGGCATAGGAGGTCCGCCGTTGTTGCTTTGGGATTGTTGTTGCGCAGGCAATGGGTGTCCATGATCTGGCGGAGGAAGGCCCTGATTTTTGGTTTGTCAGATGGGCACATACTGGTGGAGTCTAAATGCGGATATTGAGTCAGGTTAAAGTCGCCCCCGATAATTATCTGATCAGTATCTATGTGACTTTGGCAGTATAAATGTCCTGTAGGAAAGTAGCGACTTCTATTGTGGGTCAATATACATTTACCATTATTACCTGTTTCTCTGCGAGTAGGCCATGCAGAATAATATATCTGCCCTCTGGGTCCACACTTGATGTGTAAAGATGGAAAGGAATGCTTTTGTGTATGAGTATTGATACTCCTCGTGAGTATGTACTGTAGGATGAAAAATAGCGGTGTGTGCCCCATGACGTAGCAAATGTTGTGTTAGAACCAGAGGAAAGATGCGTTTCCTGCAGATAAGCGATTTTAACCTCTTGTCTTTTTAAATATGCCAGGACCTGTTTGCCCTTATGCAGGTTGTTTATGCCACGTATGTTCCATGAAATAAATGGTATCTTAGTAGTATTGGTCATGTCACGTATTGATAGGAGTTAATGGTGAGAGATGTTAGGCCTGTCTGAGTGTCGGAATGATTGTGATTTTTAGGGTTACTAAACATTGGCATCAACTGTTTGCAAAATATAGTCAATAACAAAAATTGAAACGACATCTCCTTCAAAAAACTGTGATGTCCCCTACCCCCCACCCACACTAAATTCCAAAATATCCTTTTTTTTTTTTTTTAATGTTTTTATTAAATCATCACCAATACTTAGAATACAAGAGGATTTCATGAAAATAAATATTAACCTTCCATAAAATAAGTCGCCGAAGTACATAATAACAGCTTCATCGTTATTATTATTGTTGTAGGAGAGATACAAAAAAAAAAAAAAAAAAAGAAATTTCCAAAAACAAATTTATGATCACAACAATAAAAAAACAAAAGAAAAAACAAAGGAAAAAGAAAACTAAAAAGGAACAGATTAGTTTCAAATAATCACATCCTTGTTACCCTCCTTCCATCTTTTAAGAGGGACCCATATGTTTTCACCTATTCTTCTTACTTTTTGACCCTTTTTTTCATATATCCCTTTTTCTAAATTATATGTGGCTAATAATCTACCCAGCCATTGTTGAAATCCAGGAGCCTGAGAGTCTAGCCAGGCTGATGCAATACAAATTCTTACCACTGCCATTGCTATAAAGAGAAAGGGACGATGATCCTCTGGGGCATCATTGTTACTTATTCCCAGAAGTATATGTTGGGGTGTTAAACTTATTCTTATTTTCAGTGCATTATTCATAAATTTTTCAATTTCGCATAACCATGTTGCTAAAATAGGACAAGTCGCAAACATATGTGTTAAGTCAGCTTCCGTACTACTACACCGAGGACAAGTGATCCCAACCTGACCCCCCATTGGGCAATTCTAGCCGGAGTATGATATAGTGAAAACAGTGTTTTGTAGTGTTGAGCCTGCAGCCCTGCTGACCGAAACACCGTCCTCCCCAATTCAAGGGACTCTAAGAATATATTTTGTACTATACCCAACTTCTGTTCCCATTTAGACCCATGTTTCACTAGGTCATCCTGGAGAAGCGCAATCAGCTTAGAGTATATCTGACTAATTGTGCACCCTTCATCAGAGCGAACCACATCCACAATATCACTGTTATTGAAGCCCATTAAACCCCCTTTTTTTGGGTTAGATAGCTCCTAACTTGCAAATACTTGAAGAAGTCTCTGGTCTGTATCCCAAATCTATTTTGTATGTCCCTAAATGTTATTATGCCTGATGTGTCTAAAAGATCTCCTATTAAACAAATTCCTGCTGCCTCCCATCTTGACATGATGTTATCTTGGAAGATCTCTGGCATAGTTGGGTTTTTAAAAAGCTGTGTATAATAGTTCAGCCGGCCAAGTCCGACTTTCCATTTAAAGGATGCCCAGATCTTAAAGGCCGCATACAAAGTTTTGAACCTAACTTTTTTATAGTAGCTTGTCTCACTATAGTTCAAAAAGCAGCCTCTCGCGGCCTCCCCTATTAATAATTCGTACACATCCTCTGATCCTGGGCGGTTCCTCTGCTCTTCTGTTTTACCTCCCAGCAACACCCGCATATATTGAAAGGCGGCTGTTAAAAGACTCTGACTATATAGCACATATGAATATTTGGATAAAGGGTTTTTGGAAATAAACAGGGACAGCACTAGCAGCGGGGTGGTATGGGACGCATTCAAAGCTGGGGTCAGAGGAGAGACACTTAGTTATAGTGCAAGAAGAAGGAAAAACAAAATAGAGCAGGTTAACATACTGTATGAAACAATGGCTTTTTAGAAGTGGAGTTGACTAGGGCCATAGCACAAGGTATACCACTAGAGGCATTGACGCATAAAATCGCGGTGACTAAAGCTGAGATTGGGGCAATTTCGTCCAATAAGGCTGCTGAAAAATATCTGGCATGGCGTGAGGGGTGTTATGAATTTAGTGAGCAAGTAGGGCACATGCTAGCAGTTCGGACGAGACATAAAAGGGTATTGGAGCAGATAGTAGAGATACAGGACAAAGATGGAAATATGATTAAAGAAGGTACTGCCATAAAAGAAGTATTTAATAAATATTATAGTAATATGTACCAGGAGGAAAGTGAGCTGCCCCGTCATTCAGTTAGTGAATATCTGAACGATATCCAAATAGAACAATTTGCCACTCAGGATGTTGATCTTATGGATATGACTGTATCAGAGGAGGAAATATATAATGCCCTGATGAGTCTTCCATCCGGTAAGGCGGTGGGGCCTGATCAGATCCCTCTGGAGTTTTACAAAGTTTTTTATCATCCGCTAAAAAGGGACATGATAGAAACATTTAGAAAAGCGCAAGGCGGGAATTCAATACCAGAATCCTGGGCCCAGGCAATAATAGTCGTTTTTCTAAAAAAAGGTAAACCCCCGACAGAACCTGGATCATATAGACCCATTACTCTTATGAATAGTGATTCTAAAATTTTTTCTAAGATATTTGCTACACGGTTAAGTTCTATCATTAGCAATGTAGTTCATCCACGCCAGCACGGGTTCATACCCGGAAGGGGAACCACTGAACATGTTCGCAGGGTAATATCACTTTTTGATGCAGCAGCAGTCTCAGGAGACCCTATGGCACTTATTTTACTTGATGCCGAAAAGGCGTTTGATAGGGTCTCCTGGGACTACCTGTGGGGCTCCCTCGAACGACATGGGCTAAGAAAAGGATTTATAACGGCAATTAGTGGTCTATATAAGAACTCGGTGGCTCGTGTTAGAGTTAATGGCGATTATACAGAATCAATACAGATTTCAAGGGGAACTCGACAGGGGTGTCCCTGCTCTCCTTTGCTTTTCGCCATTTATATTGATCCCTTGATACGTAGAATAGAAGGAAATTGCGAAATCCTGCCAATGAGGTTTCATGAGCGGGAGACAAAAATCCTAGCTTATGCGGATGACTTAGCAGTCGTCTCACCAGACCCACAAACGGCACTTGATGAAATAGGGAAAGAAGCAGCAGCGTTTGGGCTGGTTTCAGGGTATAAGCTCAACCAGCAGAAAACCCAAATTGTTGTCAATAGTGTGTCCGCCTTTGAGGATACAAGGGTCACAAACATGGCCACATATTTAGGGGTAAAAATAACATCAGATCTGGAGCAACTAGTAGAGGATAATATTGTTCCAATAATAAGGCAAGGGAAAAGTGATTTTGATAGGTGGCATAATCTTCACCTTAGTATTGTAGGGAGGTGCAATGTCATAAAGATGTTGTTTCTCCCCAAGATATTATACCTCTTTAGGTCTATACCCCTGGAGTTTGGAAACTTCTGGTTTAAAGAAATGGAAAGTATGTTCAATCGGTTTATTTGGTCACAAGGCAAGACGAGAAGGGCACTTAGGTTCATGACATTAACAAGGGAGAAGGGAGGATGGGGGGTTCCCGATCTAAAATTCTATTATTGGGCAGCCGCCTTTCAATATATGGGGTGGGGCTGCCCAGAATGGGCATTCAAGTATCCCCACCCAAAATAAAAAATTCTACAGTCTTTCTGCCCCCCCCAGGAGGCAGTTGGGGCAATAGCCCCTTATCTGCCCCCGCGGGGGGGCAGAGAGCCCACGAGGCGGCAGCGATTATGCTGGCTTTTTTATATGTAGGGGTGAGGTCTGCCCAGAATGGGCATCCCAATGTCCCCACCCACCCAAACAAAATAGCCAGTCTTTCTGCCCCTCTTGGGGGCATATCGGGGCAATAGCCCCCGATTTCATCCCTCCCCAGGGCGACAGAAAGCCCACTAGGCACAGACCTTTTTGCAGAATGTGCCTACTTCTGGATTTTGGGTCATAGCGCAGCTAGCACCCAAGGAAACCTACCAAACCCACACATTTCTGAAAACTAGACACCCAGGGGATTCCAGGGAGGAATGGCTTGCGTGGATCCCCCAACGTTTTCTTACCCAGAATCCCCTGAAAACTTCAAATTTAGCTGAAAAAATCATTTATTTCACACATTTTTGTGTGGGAAAGTTGCGGCATCACCGGGCTGACACAAATTTCCTACCACCCAGAGTTCCCCCAGGTCTCCCGATAAAAATGGTGCCTCACTCGTGTGGGAGGCCCAAGTACCCGCGACAGGCAAGGGCCCAAAACGTATTGAGGCGACATCAAAATTGCCTATCACAAAACGACCTGGTTTTGCAAGGGGGGTCACCTGGGTTTTTGGCCCCGGGCTTGGTGGCCAGCTAGGGAAACCTACCAAACCCACACATTCCTGAAAACTAGACACCCGGGGGATTATAGGGAGGTATGGCTTGCATGGATCCCCCAACTTTTTCTTACCCAGAATCCCCTGCAAACCTCAAATTTAGCTGAAAAAAATCACTTTTTCCACATATTTTTGTGTGGGAAAGTTGTGGCATCACCGGGCTGACACAAATTTCCTACCACCCAGCGTTCCCCCAGGTCTCCCGATCAAAATGGTGCCTCACTCGTGTGGGAGGCCCAACTACCCGCGACAGGCAAGGGCCCAAAACGTATTGAGGCAACATCAAAATTGCCTATCACAAAACGACCTGGTTTTGCAAGGGGGGTCACCTGGGTTTTTGGCCCCGTGCTCGGCGGCCAGCTAGGGAAACCTACCAAACCCACACATTTCTGAAAACTAGACACCCGGGGGATTCTAGGGAGGTATGGCTTGCATGGATCCCCCAACGTTTTCTTACCCATAATCCCCTGAAAACTTCAAATTTAGCTGAAAAAATCATATAAACCGCTCCCAGCAATTTTGCATAACTCATTGATGTCTCCCTGAGTTGGTTTTTCTTGTTCTTCCCTACAACTACTGTGAATGTTCTTTATATTTGCCTCTAAACACTACCTGTTGAAACACTGTTATTTGTTGCACATACTTATTACCCTGATCTCAACCGGGTTTACGGGTTACCTCCTGTTGTTTGTTTATGTGGTTGAAGAGAGGCATAGTCTGTGCTTATTCTGTCACAGTTAGACATTTGTTTAAGCCAGGCTGCTGATGAGGGATGTATAGCGTCACCCCAATGTACCGCAATTTCGCACTTAGCTAGTAGAAGGGATATAGAGGCAAGCCTATGTGATGATTTGGGCAATTTCGCAGTATATCCGAGGAGTGCCGGGTTGGAGGTTAAGCCCCAGTATCGCCACTGTGTTTGAATATAACGGGGTCCAATAGTCAGAGACAATAGGGCATGTCCATGGAAGGTGTGTAAAGTCGGCCTACGGGGCCCGGCATTTAGGGCAGTGGTCGGGTGTAGTAACGTTGCATTTAGTGATATCAATTGGCATGATGTAGGTCCTGTGTAAGAATTTGAAGTGCAATATTTTATATTTATGATTAGGGGATATTTTCTGGGTTTGGGTGCAGCAATAGGACCACATTTTGTTTGTTATTGATATGTCTAGATCTCTCTCCCATAGCTGTCTGATCCTAACGGTGGGTCTGGCTTCAGTGCTAGGCTCGTGCGGTTTAGTTTGGCTGTCAAATGGGCTCCATCTGGATTTGTTATTACCAGTGTTAAAGGGGGGAAGTCCTCTGAAGCAAGGGGATAATCCCGAATATTTGAACTTAATGTCACATAAAGGCGCTGGAATATGAAACAATGCATTGATGTCATGTTTTGGAATCTAGGATCTTCTGTGATTTGTAGGACATGGCTGTTAGGGAACAGGTCACCTATAGTATGAAGGCTATAGTGTCGTAAGGTACGCTGTACTAGTGGTTCACGCATTAAAGGGAGCCATGGGTTGTTTTTGAGGGTCTGGGCTGGGTTTAGAGGGGGCCGCTCCCAAATTTACAATGTAGATTGCGCCATGCCCAGCACATGGTGGATATTATCAAAATGTTAGTGGTGTCTAGTGGGATGCCTTTGGGAAGGATCCCCGAATGCGTGAGATCTTGCAGCTGGTCTAATTCCGGTTTCAGATAAGGAATACGTGCATCTGGATGGTACCAGCTATGAGTGAATTGCCATTGGGCTGCGAGGTAGTATAATTGTAGGTCAGGAACTCCTAGCCCTAATGGTAAGGTAAGGGTTTCCCATCTTACTCGCGGGCGGCGGCCCGCCCAGACCAATCGAATGAGATGACCCCTCAGGGTATGAAAAAAGAGTTCGGAATTGGTATTGGAAGGTTAAGGAAAAGGTACAGGAATCGGGGGAAATAATCATCTTAATGATCGCTACCCGGCCAGCTATAGATAGTGGCAGTTTGATCCACCTTTCGATCTGTGTCTCCAGGTGTGCGATTGCAAGACCGTAATTCAGTTGTAGGAGTTGGTGTTTATCTCTATGTAATTGGATGCTGAGATATCTGGTATGGTCTTCAGTCCATTTAAGGGGGTGACCAGTTTGAATGGGTTGTGTGGCTTCCGTAAAGGGAAAGAGCTCAGATTTAGCCCAGTTTATCTGCAGGCCCGAAAACTGTCCAAAGCGTACTATCTCCTCTACCAAGGGGGAGAAATTGTCTGCAGGGAGTCTAATAAAGAGGAAGATGTCATCTGCAGACAATGAAAGCAGCAGCGGCCCTTGTTTTATTTGGAGGCCGCGGTGGAGACCGCTCGCTTGCATATGCCGGACTAAGGGGTCCATGGCTATAATGAAAAGTAGGGGGTAGAGGGGGCAACCCTGTCTGGTACCTATTGAGATGGTAAAAAATTCAGAAAGCGAGCCATTAACTTGCACACGGTGTGGAGTATAGCAGTTGAATCAAAGATATGAAAGAAGGGGATTTCCGATTTTCCGCGGGGCCGCCATTAGGAAGGGCCATTCAAGAGAGTCAAATGCTTTCTTGGCGTCTAGTAGGGCTACCGCTGCCGGAACTGTCAGGGATATCCTATGCAATACCGTATATATTGTACGGAGATTGAATGAGGTTGATCTATGTGGGACTAATACGGATTGTATTGGTGATATCAGATGTTCCGTAAGTAGAGCTAGTCCGGTCGCTAGGGCTTTGGCCAGTATTTTATTATCTAGGTTGAGAACTGAGAGTGGCCGACAAGAAGCACAGACAGTGGGATCTTTGCCTGGTTTCAATAGCAAAGTGAGTACTGCTTCCCATAAAGTGGGTGGTAGTGTGCCAGTGGTCAGGTCCTCATTATATATTCTTAAAAGGTGTGGAGCCAGTTGTTCCTTAAAAGCTTTATAGAAGGCCCCATTCAGGCCGTCCAGGTCGGGGGCCTACGAGCCATCTAGTGCCTCTATAGCTTCTTTTGATTTCGTCCAGGGTGAGGGGCTCACTAAGCGACTGGTGCTGGTTATAGGTTAGCCACACCATTGCTATACTTTCCAAGTAGTCAAGGAGCTCTGACGGAGTGTCAAGCGTCCGGGATGAGTATAAAGACATAGTAACTTAAGAATGTGGCTTTTACTCCCTCTGAACCAAGTATTCGTGTGCCGGTGTCTGTTGATATCTCGGTTATATATTCAGTACCTCGATTGGGTCTGAGCAACCTGGCTAATGTTCGGCCCAGACTCTCTCCCTCCCTGTATCTACACGCTTCAGTATGTTTCCCCATGTAAGCAGTTTCTCTGGTGGCTAGTGAATTGAATTCTGACATCAGGAGGGATCTGTCATGAAGTTGCGGGTTGGCATCTAAGTCCCCTGCCGAATCCAAGGCTTGCAAGTCAGATTCAACACGTCTCAGTTGATGTCTTATGTCACGTATGATACCGAATTGATTGGATATACTTATCCCACGAATATAGGCCTTAAAGCCTCCCAAAGCGTGGCTTGCGTGCTTACAGACCCACTATTTATTGCAAAATATTCCACCACTGCTTTATGCATCTCTCCCGTGAACACTTGGTCATGTAGGGCGTCTCCGGGGAACCGCCATCGACTCTCAGTCTCGTATCCACTAGGGATGGTTAAACATATTATGACCGGGCTATGGTCGGACAGGATGCGGGGGAGTGTACGGACTTCTGTCATCCAGTGTAGTATGTTTGCCGATAGTAGCCAATAGTCTATTCGTGTCCAGATGGCATGTGGTGAGGAATAGAAGGTGAACCCTGAGTCTGTGAATGTATGACATTGTTCTGCATTCTGTCCATCAACTGTTGTTTTTGCATTTGTCACCCCGAGTGGGACGGGTATGCCCAGACGTGGGTCCCGTGCTCTCCATGCCACTGGAATTAAGCTATCCTGGCTGAAGAGGTGTGAAACCCCGAAACCGGTCCTAGGATGCTTGTTTCCAGTCCAGGGAGGACCTGGCTTGGCAGTTCGGGCTGGACTGTTCCCATGAGGCACAGGGTCAAGACTGATTTGCATATGGCTGGGTTCAAACTGAAATGGCATGGTGAGCAACAAAACGATGGATTTAGGCCCAGATCTCTGTACTGGGGTGAATGTATGACATTGTTCTGCATTCTGTCCATCAACTGTTGTTTTTGCAGGAATCACCAGGCGTTGCGCAGGCAAAGCATTCCAGCCAACGCGTTTCATTCCCATGAATTAATCGTTCTTATTGTGAAGATACATGACTTTCACTATACGGATTCAGGACACCATACATCCTTGGAGGGTCCTTGGTGATCGCAACAGATAAATATCTAGTCATTAACTAGTTCTACGGGGTCCTTTTCACCATATTTGGACCACCTCCTCCAAGATTTTCGGTGGAAGGTTTTCCTGACAGACACAGGAGCACACAGGAGTATACTGCTCCTTGTGAAAAGCCATCGATTCTAGAACAACTATTTTTGACAACTATTTGCTGATACCCATTCGTAGTGTACTGCTATACGTGACATATTGTTTGCCCTGAGGAAGTTCCCTATATGGGAATGAAACGCGTTGGCTGGAATGTTTTACTCAATGAATTTTAAAAGAAGTTTCGAATAAAGAAGTTATTTTTTCACCTACACTGGTCTATTTGGACTGCTTAAGCTGCGCACCCTCGTTTGTTGTAGTAATTTTTGATCTGGAACACAGTGGCGTCACTCAACGGCTGACGTAGAGGTTGTTTGCACAGCGATTATACATATAGGAACTGGCACGAGGTGCGGCATAGGAGGTCCGCCGTTGTTGCTTTGGGATTGTTGTTGCGCAGGCAATGGGTGTCCATGATCTGGCGGAGGAAGGCCCTGATTTTTGGTTTGTCAGATGGGCACATACTGGTGGAGTCTAAATGCGGATATTGAGTCAGGTTAAAGTCGCCCCCGATAATTATCTGATCAGTATCTATGTGACTTTGGCAGTATAAATGTCCTGTAGGAAAGTAGCGACTTCTATTGTGGGTCAATATACATTTACCATTATTACCTGTTTGTCTGCGAGTAGGCCATGCAGAATAATATATCTGCCCTCTGGGTCCACACTTGATGTGTAAAGATGGAAAGGAATGCTTTTGTGTATGAATATTGATACTCCTCGTGAGTATGTACTGTAGGATGAAAAATAGCGGTGTGTGCCCCATGACGTAGCAAATGTTGTGTTAGAACCAGAGGAAAGATGCGTTTCCTGCAGATAAGCGATTTTAACCTCTTGTCTTTTTAAATATGCCAGGACCTGTTTGCCCTTATGCAGGTTGTTTATGCCACGTATGTTCCATGAAATAAATGGTATCTTAGTAGTATTGGTCATGTCACGTATTGATAGGAGTTAATGGTGAGAGATGTTAGGCCTGTCTGAGTGTCGGAATGATTGTGATTGTTAGGGTTACTAAACATTGGCATCAACTGTTTGCAAAATATAGTCAATAACAAAAATTGAAACGACATCTCCTTCAAAAAACTGTGATGTCCCCTACCCCCCACCCACACTAAATTCCAAAATATCCAGTGAAACCCGATAGATTGTAAAAAACAACAAAAATGTCCCCAACTTTTGATCTTGGAGAACACCATTGGGGCGTGGAGGCAACCAAGTGGGTAGCGGTCCATCTGTAAAATAATTGCATAACTGGTGTTGGTTGGGTCAGCATCATTTAATACAAAGGGAAGCTGGCTGAAATATAAAGGAGGAGGGGAGTGTCAAGCAAAGAAAGAACATCAGTGTGGATTGAGACATAGTTAGTGTCACACAGTCTACAATGGATAGATTCAGTCAGGATGTATGGTTTGTTCTTCATTCATCTGGACCCGGGGATCCCCAATGGCAGGGAGGCAAGCTGACCGGCAACGTCTTACAGAATTTGATTGCCTCTCCGGGAGTGTCAAAGATCTTGGGTCTCCCAATGTGGTCGATTGTCCGCCGAGCGGGGTATAACGTGGTGTATCTGATGTTAAGTTTGCAGTGTGTAGATTTTGCATCGCTAAATTTTCACCTGTCCTCCTGGACTGTGGGGGTAAAATCAGAGTAGATGGATGATCTCTGATATTGCAGTTCGCACCGTTCACGGGCAAGGCGAAGCACAGTGTCCCTATCTTTATAATTCAGGAGGCGTGTGATAAGTAATCGAGGTGGGGCGCCAGCCGGAGGCCTCGGTCCGAGAGTGTGGTGCGCCCTTTCCACCGAGAAAGCTGAGCAAAAACTGGCGCGGTAGAACAGGTCTACCAGCAGCAGTTCGATTAAGGAGTCTGGCCGGCCCATATTGGTGGATTCTGCAATACCGGAAATGCGGATATTATTGCGCCTCGACCGGGAGTCCAAGTCCTTGTTCTTTATGGCGACCTGTTTATGGACCCACTCCACCTTCTCGAGACGTTTTTTGATCATAGCCGAGGTATCTTCTAGCGTTTATATTCTCCCCTCCGCTTCATCTAATCATGTTCCATGGCGGCCCAGGCGCTCCCCCAACCTGTCCATGCGGTTCGCTATTGCATCAAATCTGGCATCCATGATGTGGAAACCGGCCCTGAGGTACAGTATAATGGCCGCAGTGTCTGGGTCTGAATTCGTTCCATCACTTTTGATGTTCCAGTCTGATCAAACTGGAGTTTGCACTGTTTTGGGTCAGTTCAGCCTATCTTTGCTGCCAAGGGCGGCACCTAAGGAACCATTGCAGTGTCTCCGTAATCTGTATGCTCGTGGCAGGGTTATGGTGTGGCTCTGTGCGGGGTCGATGAGTGGAGCCGTGACGCATTCTTGAGGCCTTGGGGAATGTACGAGACCCACTGGGAGCTGGTGATGGGGTGGGGGAGGGTCTGTTCACTGAGCCGTGGTGGTAGTTTTACTCACCAGTGGCACCCGTTCCATGCGCCTCCATGGGCCCCAGTTGGTGCAGGACGTCTCGTGGGGGGTCCACAACCATCCCTGTCAGTCTTGGTGTATCTGACGTCCGCGGCTCGACACCCCAGCCGCAGTATGTGAGCCATGATCTGCCGGTCATGATCGCCTTGGATTGGACAAATACACATGTTAGGACAACATTGTGTTTGTAGCAGAGTTTTGGAGATGTCAGGTCTATCCCTGAAGCCTAAATGCCACATATATGCACAGCTAATGAGCTGATGAAATCTACTACATCTATTGAATGCCTACAAATTTATAGTAAACAACTTCAACTCAGCGCAAATACATAACAATACTAATCTCTATCTATTTTGTTCCCTTCTAAGTCCTCAGTTACCTTGACACAAACAACGTGGATGTAGATACATCACTTCCAACATTAACAATGTTCTCTATCTCTCCACAGGTTGTTCCACCACTGCAACTGCGCAGAGGTTGGAAACCGAACCGAGTACCTCTCCCCCACAGGATGAAGCACTCAGCTTTGACAATGCTTATGAAGAGGTGAACGTGGATGACGGTCCTGGCCCATCTGAGCAGCCCTGGCAGACGCCAACAGTGGGGCTCACTGTGCCCACTACAACACCTCCCACCACCACTGAAACATCACAGCAAACCATTGCTTCCACAATCTGTGTACCTAGCACAGTCAGCCCATCCTGTGCCCCCCAGTTCTGGATTCTTTGATGGCTAACACCACTCCATACACGGAGGAACAAGGACCCAGTGGGAGGGTGCAGTCTGCGTCAAGGACACAGGGCTGTGTAGGTAGGCATTGACGGAGGGTAATTGTGGGCCCCAGATAAAGCCCACTTTGGCCACGGTCAACCAGGCTGCCATAAACCAAGTCTTGGGAGTCTACCAGGACTCCCAAAGAGTCATGGGCCAGGTAGTGGCCGAAATCCAAGAAATGAAGGAGGTACACAGAGACACATACCAGGAGGTTGCTGACATCCACACTGAGGTTGCCAGCATCCACATCGAGGTGGCCGGCCTGTGCACCGACGTGGCCTCCCTCGTTGGGATGCTGCAGAACATTAACACCACCCTCTGCAGGCCTTTTCCACCTGAATCCACCCCTTCCTGTTGTCCAAGTTCATCCCCACCATCAACATCTGCCGCAGCCACAGGAAGGGAGGCCCTGTCAGAAGATGACATGCTGAATGAATAATATAAAGAATCTTAACTTCAAGAATGGAAGAAGTAGAGGACCTAAGTCGAGTCCTTAGAGATAGTTGGAAGTGGTCATGACAAAGAGGTCGTCCTATATAAGGTACTGGAGGAGGCTGGTATCTCCAATAACAGGAAATCAGTCAAACAACATCTGCCAGAACAGAGATGGGTGTCTGTGGTACAACCACAAGTGGCTACTGACCTAACGAACTTCCAATAACGAGTGGGATGAGAGGGAAAACAAAAACAATGTGGCACTAATGGCAGCAGGTACATTCTCATAGCAAGCAATGTGCTAGGTGTGAGCATACTGCTGCTCCACAAGAACACGTGATACACAGGTGCCCTGGAAGTCCTTGGCTACTCGACCAAGAGGCAACTCCTAGACATCCAGAGCCTGGGCTGCTACATACCGGTCCTCCACAGATGTAAGGTCGGAAGGAGCGTGCGACCTGCAGTTGAATCAGTCCTAATTCTGACATATCTTTTGAAACGTACGTGTGTGCGTGTTATTTCTGTAATAAGCCTAATCCTAGTAGCTGAGCAGCAATAAAGCTTTGAAACAAGCCGTAAGAAACCTAGGGGCAGATTTACAAGAAAGTGCAGCAGCGTGGCAACGCAAGCCCTTTGGCTTCCGCCACGCTGCAGCACTTTCAAAGCACAGGAATGCGACATATTTACAATAAAATGTTGCATTCCTGTGCTTTCCCCTGCGCTGGCATACAAACAGCTGCCATGCGCCAGCGCAGGCACCCTTGCACCATGGTGCAAGGATGCCTGCGTCATGGGGAGATTGTTTTTGTGAAGGAAGGGGCACCTTGCTGCACAAACCTTCCTGCACAGAAACAATCACTACAGGCATTTTGCTCTTTCAATGTGTGCTGTAGAATGCAGCACGCATTGAAAGAGGAAAAAAACGAGGAGAAATGAAAACATTTCTCTTCATTGGGCCTCGCTACGCCACTAGGGTGGCGTAGCATTCTGACGCATTTCCAGGTTTACGATTCCTTGTAAATCTGGAAATGTGACTGGTTCCATGGGTGTCGCGTGGGAACACCCACAGCAACACCAATGGAACGCCCCTTTCACGCAAAGTTTTGCGTGTAAAGGGGTCGTATTTACAAGGACAGGAAAAGTCATGCAGAGTGGCTTTTCCTGTCCTTGTAAATATGGGGCAGTGAAATGCGTTGCCAGTGCGTCACGAAAAGTGACGCACTGGTGGCACAAGGGGCTTGTAAATCTGCCCCCTAGAGTACAGTTGTTTACAATTAGCGTTCAAACTTGCAAGTCCCTATCGTGTCACATGGTAGTACTTTTTAAAACGACGTGCTTTGAATTTGTCTCTGAATTGCAGGTGGGCTGGAGCAGTTCTGATATTGATGGGGATGTTTTTCCAGATTCTGGTGGTATACACATATGAAAAGAGTATTATGTTTATAACTCCGCCATGATATAAGCAATATTTACTGCACTACCAAAGATAGTACTTTTAATATGTTAATGTGGGCACTGGTGGTGGTGGTGGCGAGGCAGGAACAATGGGGGAAGGAGAATTGGGAGGGATGGGATCTGGGGAGATCATGCGCAGCCTTACGCCTTGTCATCCTCTTTTGGGAGAAATCTCTAAAATATACCAATTTTCCATGAGGTAGCACTTTCATCGGTGGTGGGGAGGGGGTCTGCGGGAGCAGGGGAGGGGGTGAAATCATGGTACAATGAACTATCACACTGAATCCTAGTGGCAGTAAATACCCACACAGCAATGCATCCTTAGGTGCAATAACCTCCAAAACTGTACCACAACACTGGGTCATTAAGCACCCAAATACAACAGCGCACCAACCCACTGTAGTGCAGTGTGTTGAGCTCTGCCATAATAAATCAAACATGCTGGCCCTTGATTAGAAATTAATACTGTCTCTAAATTGTGCTCTCTTCTGTAAATCCCAAAGGTACATACAGTGCAGGTAGGTAAGAACACACAGAAACAGGAATTCTCCAGTTTTTCTGTCTAATATTTATACAGGTGCACTGCACATAGTGGTCTCTATCTTTATCTATGTTTATTTTGTACTTACTTTTATGTCATTGCTTTTAGAGTATTGCCTATTTGATAGCAGCAAAGTTAAGATAAACTAGAAACAGGAGTCATCAAATAAATCGTTGTGGAAACAGGCTCCGGATATCTTCTGATCAGATTTAAACAAGCAAAGGCTTCTCACTATATCTGACTCGAATTTCCCATTCATCAGCCTGGACCTGGAACGTGATAGAGCGCTATGTTCTCGAGAAATGTGTAGGTGTGCATCATACTCATCGTTAGTCTGCACCCGCATATATCCAGTTATATATCAAATGAATGGCTAGTAAAATGTAGTTCTAAACCGCATTTATTAAAGTGAATAGAAGATTAATTGTGCTGTTATAGTCATGCAAATGTAATGCTTAATTGAAACGTGTTTGAAATGATGCATAAATGAATTAGCCCATGTGTAACCAAGATGCAGTAGTTTAACGTGTACCATAGTAAGTTGCACGTGTAGTTCCCTTTCGCATATGAAATGTAATGAACCAATGCTTATAGAAATGACTAGAATTGTGTGTTTAAATTGTGTAAAGGCCTGACCGCATATACGTCAAGGAAAGGCCTGTTCATTCCTATGTTAGCTTTATATTGTAGGCCGAGAAGGTGTTCTCTTGGGAAGGCTCTCTGGGCACCGATGGTAGAATTAATTAGCAGAGTGAAAGGTTTCTGTTGAATATATTTTCTGTTGCAGGTGCAAGGACACATACCTCGTTAGTGAAAGACTGGTTCTTTGTTTTAGGAGTTAGGCTGGTGGGAGACACTGAGATGGGAGTATACTGGAATGTAAAAATGATACTTTCAGCGGAGAAGGTGCCTGGGACCCAAGGTCACTGAAACCGTCCTGGATGAAGTAAGAGTTTCGATGGAAAAGTACAATAAGGAAGACCTGGCCGAAGAGGCGTGACAAGGGCGTGTTCTATTGTATGTGGATTTTGTATTAGGGATAGTGCCCCGAGGGAGGAGGGCAGACAGGAGGTAGAGGAGATCTGAGAGAAGGGCGTAAGAGAGAGATCTAGTTAGTAAGGAGCATCTTAGAACGAGCTCAATGCTAAGTGAGTGCACTTCTTAGGAAGTCTTCACAACTGACACCTTTACCTTTTCTACTCTTGCCTGGGGGAAACTCGTTAAGTAGGGATGTCACCTTGGTGGTAGAGTAGGGACAGATTTAACGCTATTCTTTCTATTAGGTAAATGAAGGACAAAATAGAGATTGGAGCCGTCATTGCTAGTTTAATGCTTCTGGAGCTAACGATCCTTCTTATCCTGAGTCGGATGAAACTCCTGCGTAGGATGATGTTTGTATTAGTGCCTATCTATTTCTTCAACCTCGTGTTGAGGTGTTTGTATGTGCAGTTATTTTTGGCTTTGTAATAAACCCCTAAAATTTGAATTCGGAGTCAGTGGTCTTTGGAGCCGAAGTTGAATTCTAAATTGTTGTATAGAAGAATTGAGTTTTCTTCCCTTCACACTATTCAGCAGGTAAAAAGATTCTGGCGACCCGAGGATTCTTAGTGATAGTAAGATAAGATAAGAATCCCGCTTTATCAGTTGGTAGCAGAGTAGGATGGTTTCCTCTGATAGTAAGGGGAGATCTAGAGTAGGATAAGAGATTACTTGCCCCATAGAGCCCGAGTGATGGTGATCCAGTAGATTGTAAGAGGAGGACGACGGCGGCCGATGAGAACCGATGGAGAGTGATGGTGCGGCGAAGTAGCAGTTCATGGTAGCGTGAGTATGAACAGGGTGAGGCTTGTTAGATTGCGTGATGTCTTGCGGAGTTGGAATGAGAGTCGTGTGATTGAGGATCGGACCGTGAGCGCGCGCGGGGCTGAGAGATTTGATTCGATATCCCGGGATAAGAGAATGTGGTGTAGAAGACACCCAGAGTTGAGATTGTTGACCAGAGGTTGTGGGAGTCATGAGACGTCATTGATTAACTCACTGAGGATAGGGAGCACATGTGCGAGTGCGTGAATAACCGACGCTGGTCGTAGGTTGTTGTATGTGTGAAACATTGAGTGTTTGGATCTTATCGATCGTGCCAGATTTGAGGTCAACAGTTTCGAGAGACTATCCGGTCGTTTTGTGGACAGTCAGAGAGGTGATTGTCCGGTCGTTTTGTGGACAGACAGTTACTTCAGAGTGTGTTTGAGACGAGTGTGAGCGTGAGAGGTAAATTGTAAAGGAGGGGAACTGCTGCGAGCGGAGAAAGAGTGATGTCAGATAGTGCCGCACTGGGATAGGTCGGTTGGTGTGAGTCGCGCTGGTATTGGTGGACTGACATCAGGAAGTAAAAAAAAAAAAAAAGAAATATTGTGTACGAACGGAAATCTGTTACATCATGAAATGTTTTAAAGTTTTACGAGAACTCTGTAGAGGCGATAGACATGTGGTTACTCGGGGGGAGAGGAAGCCCCTCCCGAAGATACGCCAGCACATTACATGGCTAAGAATGTGGGATTGCATACTATAATTTGGCTTGAGAATTGGCATACAATGACACAGGGAGAGGGAGAATTGACTTTCCCACGCTACGGCACTTTCAGGTTGGAAGTGTTATACCAGCTAAAAACCGTAATGTCTTCTTTACGACCATTGCCCAGACCGACACAATTTGAAGCACTACACGAATGGATTAGGGCAGCGTATGACAGGAAAAGAGACAGAAGTCAGGAAAGGGTGAAGAAGTCGATCAGGGCATTTCAAGATGCGAGGTGGGATGCACTGGAGAAGAGGTGGAGAGTGGAAACGATTGAAGGGGATAGATTATATCCACTGTTAGAGAAAACGGGAGATACACAGAAAAAGAGTGTAGAGGAAGATGACAGTGATTTGGATGACAGCTTGTTAGAGAGACTGCTGTCAGAGAGACCACCTCCATTAAATCCAGATTATAGTGAGGGAAAATCGACTGTCGCAGGAGGGACTGGCGAGTTACAGAAACCAACAAATGTGAGAGTGGTGGGAAAAATCGCCACAGGGACCGAGGGAGTGGGAACACAACCCTCAATGGGAAGCTTGAGATTGCCGGATGCCCTGACGGTACCGGTTACCATTGGTCCTATAGTATCAGTGTATGACCCAGATCGAGTAAGTGAAGGAAGTCTATCACGGACGACAGGGAGAGAGAGGATCAGCGTGGGAGGGAATGGTGTGGAAGGAGAAATGGTCCATTCTCCGAAGCCCATAGAAGCGAGCACGCCATTGCCAGCCACCGCAGACTCCTCTAGTGGACGGGAGGATGTGAGACCAGTAAGACCAAGGTCTTTGGTCGAGTCCAGATCGGACTTGAGAATGTGGGTACCACCTGTGAGGAATCAGAGAGATCAGATGGCAGGAGATGTGGAGCAAGACAACTCAGGAAACAGACCAGTTTTTAGGAATACGATAGAAGAGAGTAAGCCACAAGAACAAAGCAGTGATTATGATGAACAGAATGGTGCTGCTTGTCGAGAAATCTTGAGGAGTGCCATGAGGGCAAGGATGTTGGATGTAGTGAGGTTGAAGGCAGAGGTAGATGAAATGATCAGCGGGAATCTGCCTTTGGAGAGAATAGAGATCTATGAGCCAGACGAGCTGCTTTTTGTAGCAAAGGATGTGACTCGTAAAGCAAGGGCCGCACATGAGAAATTGACAGAATTGCAAAGAAATATGAGGTGGATCTGAACAAAACAAAATCGTTGCAAGGCTCTCATAGGTTGCAATACAGTGATCAAGAGTTGGAAGAGAAAAGGGTCATAGGACTGAGGACACATACCAAGGACCTGATTGTAGGGATGAGGATATGGGTCATGCTCAATAAATGGGAGGAAAGATGGTCTAAGAAAAAGATTTCCAAAAAGAACGTGGAAGAGACGCCGCCTTCGGGGGGAGGGACGACAGGAGGAGGGAACTATCCTTTACGGGAAGTACAGAACGGAGGGTACGTGCATGTGCCATGGAGTAGAGGTGATTTGGCGGCATTTACAAATGATTTTCCTCGGCTGAGGGAAAAGCCAGTAGAGTGGTACAAACAGGTTGATTGGTTTGTTAAAATTTCGAAAGTATTGTGGATTGATTTGAACACCTTGTTTGATATTGTAGTACCAGGAGACTTATGGTCAGCATGTAAGATTGCAGTTGAGTGGCCGACTTCCGAACCTGAAAGGGATGCTGTTACAAACGGTCCGTCACCTATAGTCATGAAAAAGTTCGAACAAGTGATTACATGGTTGAAGTCAAAGATCTCGCCTCAGGACATTGATTGGGTTAAGATAGATCGAACAGTTCAAGAACCAAAGGAGACAGTGCATGAGTATTATGAAAGACTCTTGCAAGCTTTTAAACAGTATAGTGGATTAGATACCTTAGACCCCAAGGATATGGGACAGTTTGTCTCAAAGTTTGTCCTAGGATTGAAACCAGAGGTTAGTCTTATGATACAGCAACATTTGATCTGTTGGCAGAACAAGCCAGTGGATGAAATCCTGTGGTATGCGAGGTACTGTAGTGATGAAGTACATTCGAAGCACCGGAAGTTGAAGGACAAACTGATGCTTGTTCACATGCAGACTGCCCAGGTCCACCCTAGCGGAGGGACGCTGGGAAGAAGACAGGGAAACAGTCAAGGGAACCAGAATGGGCAAGGCCAGGGAAAAGGGAAGCCTGTAGATCCTAAGACGGGAATGGATGTGGCGACATTGAAGAAGACCACTGCGTGTCATCTTTGTCACCAAATTGGACACTGGAAGCGCGAGTGTCCCTTGAACCCAGCTAATCAGGTGCAACAGGAGGTAGAAGCGGTTCAGGCACCCGTGCTGGAGGTAGTTAATACTGTGACGAGGCCTAGATCGATGAAAGGGGGGACGTTTAGCCCACAGGTGCAAGTTCCCCAGCCACCGAGAATTTCGCAGGGAACGCGGACTTACCAGCAGATGCCCCTTTTCGAAGGGTATGATGAGTACATCCCAGACCCGTTGGCCTGACGGTGCCTGAGGGGAAGAAGACTGCACACTTGGAGCAGTCTTGGAGGTAGACCAGAGAGGACCTTTTGTGGAGGCAGACATTGATGGTCATCCTGCCACCCTTTTGGTTGACACTGGTGCTACCCGGTCTACTGTAAGATCAGCAGTAGTCCCTAACCTACCCCTCTCTGGACAATCGATCCAAGTTGTTGGAGTGGCAAACAAAAAGATAACTAGCCCATTGACTGAACCGATTCCGGTGAGAATAGGCTCTTTCCGAGCTAGACATCAGTTTGTGGTGTGCGATTCGAGTCCAGTCTGTCTGTTAGGGAGAGATCTATTGTGTAAGTTAAATTGCACTATCTATTGCACACCCAGGGGAGTTGAGGTTCAGACGAAGGATGATGATGCCACCTTCAAGGTTGCAAATCAGCACTTGTGCATAGAAATGTACCCTGATGTGACAGTGGAGGAACTTCCACTAGATTTGAGAGATTCTGTGTCACAAGAGGTGTGGGACTTCACGGGAGAAGAGATCGGACTGATCAGAGGGGTTGAACCTGTGCAGATTCAGGTCAAGCAGAATGTCAAATTCCCTAGAACGCCTCAGTACAACCTGTCAACCGAGACTATTGCAGGGATTAAACCTGTAATCGAGTCCATGATTAAGCAAGGAATCCTGAAGGAGATAAGGGGTAGCCCATGTAATTCACCTATCATGGGGTTACAGAAACCGAGTGGGAAGTTCAGGATCGTGCAAGATCTGCGAAAGGTCAGCACGATAGTTGTCCCATGTTGTCCAGTGGTACCGAATCCATCAGTGATACTGTTTCAGATTCCGTGCGAAGCTGAGTGGTTTACGGTGATCGATTTGTGTCAAGCATTTTTCTCGATACCGCTCCACGAAGAAAGCCAATTTCTTTTTGCTTTCCGGCTGGAAAATCATGTGTTAACGTGGTGTCGTATCCCTCAAGGGTATACCGAGAGTCCATCGATCTTTAACCAGATCCTGAAGAAGAATCTTGAAAGTCTCGTACTGCCACAGAACTCAGTTCTCGTGCAGTATATAGACGATCTGCTTGTTGCCTCAGAAACAGAGGACGCTTGCAGGATAGACACAATAGCCCTACTGAATCATTTGGCAGAGAATGGACACAAGGTGTCTCTAAACAAGTTACAGTACTGTCTGAATGAAGTGCAGTACTTGGGGCACAGGATAGAAAAAGGCAAGAGGAAGGTGTCACCAGATCGAGTTGAGGAAATAATGAACATGGCCGTGCCTACCACTCAGAGGGAGGTCAGAATGTTTCTGGGAATGGTCGGCTATTGTCGCCAGTGGATTCCCAATTTTTCCTTGAACGCAAAGCCTTTGCAGAGGCTCACATACAAGGATGTGAGTGATCCGGTACCATGGGACAACGAATGTTTGATGTCATTTTTAAGATTGAGAGAGGGTTTGTGTTCTGCACCAGCTTTGGGGATGCCTGATTACAACAAGGCTTTCTCACTGTTCTGTTGCGAAAGAGAAGGTGGTGCATTAGCAGTCTTGGCTCAGAGCCATGGAGGTGTCCGTAGACCAGTTGCCTATTTTTCAGCTACCTTAGATCCAGTAGCTTCTGCATTGCCCGGATGTCTCAGATCCGTTGCTGCAACAGGTGTCAGCATTGAAAGGTGTGAAAGCATTGTAATGGGTCACCCTCTGACAGTTCATGTACCATACTCTGTTGAATTGTTAATGACCAGGACGAAGACTCAGCACCTAACGAATAACAGGTTGACGAGGTATGAGCAGGTCATACTCGCCGCAGAGAATGTGACTCTGAAAAGGTGCTCTGTCTTAAATCCTGTGACATTAATGCCTATACCGAATACAGATGATGAAGATTGTGAGGACCATGATTGTCTCGATGTGACTGAACTATGCACCAAACCGAGACCTGACATTGTTGACGAACCACTGACCGACCCTGATGAAATTTTCTTTGTTGATGGTTCGTGTCTAAGAGACAATGTTGGTCAGTTGAGAGCAGCATTTGCTGTATGTACCATCTCAGGAGTGGTTGAGGCTGCTTGTCTAGAAGGAGTACACTCCGTACAGGTAGCTGAGATCATTGCCTTGACTCGTGCCTGTTTGACCGCTGATCAAATTCGAATCACGATCTACACTGACAGCCAGTATGGGTTCGGTGTGGTTCATGACTTCGGACAGTTATGGTCATAGAGGAGATTCATGACATCATCTGGTTCGCGCATTAGAAATGGGGAATATGTGCATTGCAGTGTCCTCAGGAGATCGCAGTGGTGAAGTGCACTGCGCATGGGAAGGGAAATGATTTTGTCTCTCTGGGAAACAATTATGTCGATGAAGTTGCCCGCTTTTGTGCAGAACAAGGATGTATATTCACAGGGGGTTACACAGGAGAGAGCCAAGAAGGAACCGAGCTCAGCATGATGTTAGCCATGGCAGACACTTCGGAGGAGCTCAAGCGACTGCAGGATGAGGTTTCAGATCAAGAACGAGACGGGTGGGTCAGAGCAGGATGTGAGAGAGGAGATGTTAATATTTGGGTTTCGAGTGATCGTCGAGCGGTGCTGCCAGAGAGTCTGTTGAGCCCGATGGCAAGACTGATACATGGTGCGATCCATCTTGGCAGAGATGCCATGGTGCGTGTGTTTAGGCAGACATGGTATAACCCACGATTCCATGCAATTGCTGAAGCAGTCTGTCAGAGATGTGTTACGTGTCAACAGATGAATGCTGGAAAGAAGACTGTGGTCACATTGAGTCACATTGGGAGGTCAGGAGGACCCTTCAATAGGATACAACTAGACTTTACTGAGATGCCCAAGTGCAATGGGTTGAGGTACATTTTGGTGGTGGTGTGTGTATTCTCACGGTGGGTGGAGGCTTACCCCACACGTAGGTGCAATACCCTCACAGTGGCTAAGTTACTGTTGAGGGAACTCATCCCGAGGTTTGGTTTTCCGACCTCTTTGGAATCAGATAGAGGAACACACTTTCACAGCGAAATCATGAAGTTACTTTGTGCTGCATTAAATGTCGATCAGAGACTACATTGTAGCTATCGACCAGAGGCTTCTGGGATAGTGGAACAGATTAATGGGACTTTGAAAGCCAGAATGGCAAAGGTGTGTTCATCAACGTCTTTGAAGTGGCCTGATGCCCTACCACTTGTGTTTATGAGTATTCGCAGTGTCCCAGACAGGAGAACCGGGTTATCCCCTCACGAGATCTTGATGGGGAGGGCGATGCGATTACCAGCAGTACCAGCTACAGCTTTGATAAACATCACTGATGACTTTATTCTCGATTACTGCAAAGGACTAGCTGATGTGGTCCGTTCTGTATCCCAGCAGGTGCAAGCTGCAGCTGTTCCGGCCTCGAGTGATCTGTGCCACGACCTGTGTCCCGGAGACTGGGTGCTTGTTCGAAAGCACGTGAGGAAGAGTTGTCTGGATGTTCGGTGGCGAGGCCCGTACCAGGTAATACTGGTGACGAACACAGCAGTGAAGTGCGGAGGATTGCCGAATTGGGTGCATGCTTCCCATACCCACAGAGTTTCAGCACCCTCGGAAGAAACAGCTCCTCTCGTGAATGAAAATCCAGCTGATGTGGCAGGGCCACATGAGAGGACAAGTCAAGCTGTGAGGGCCGCTGATACAGCTGATTGTGCACCGGAACAAGCTGAAGAGGGTTCAGATGACCAGAACCCCGACTTTGACTCAGATGGAGGAGGTGTTGCTGTGGGTGGAGTAGAGTCAAATTCAGCAGAAGAAGGAAGTGGTGCACAGGGTATAGAAGGGGAAAGCAGAAGAACAACAAGAGCAGAGGAGACTTGGCCTGAAAGACAGAGGAGACTGAATCTAAGGCTGGCTCCTGAAAGAGATCTTGCTCCAGTGTCTGAAGTATCTGAATCGGAAGCAAGTGACGAAGAGCAGGCTCAAGAAGGTCGGAGAAGGTCAAAAAGAATGAGAGTACCTTGCCAGAGATATGCTACCCCGGAGTGGACTTACACAGTAACTGATGCCGGGTGTAATGAGCTCAGGGAGGCTGAGGTCCGTGCTGGTGGTCAGCAAGAGCCCGAACGTGGTGTTGGAGGTGTTGCTGTTGGTACCAGGGCTCGAAATCGAAGGAGTACTGACCCTCACGGTTCCGAATCCCCACTTCTGAGTAAAGTTCGATAATTGGTTTTGCATCGGCTTGAATTTCCGTCATTTGGGCCTGAGCCACCTTCACATGAAATGAAAATTCTTCGTCTTGAGCTTTTGCAGTATGTTTTAGAAGCAATTGGAGCTGATCTTATTTTGGACTCAGAATAACTTGTTGTAAATAGAAAAGTCTAAAGAAGAAGATAACCTAGGTCCGAGTGGAAGAAGAATAAACTTAGGGACTTTCCACAGAAGAGAACGAAACTTAGGGAAGTCTTTTCTGGACTATGTAAATAAGGAACTGTAGTTGATAGGGGATTTCCAGCTGATACAGAGTTGTTCGAACTGGTTAAGCAAGTCACGTGCGGAGAAGACAGAGACTTTGAGTGTTCGTTGCTGAAACCAAGAACTTGAGAACCTTTCGAAATCATGGAGGCTGGAGATCCACACCGTAGATCCAAATTGATCGTAGGCACATTTATAGGGGGTGTGATAGTTTCTATAATCATAGTAGTTGCAGTTTCATATTTAGTTCCACACGAGCTAGCAGTGGGGGGTACAAGGGACTCCTACACCCACTACACCTAGCAAAAGGAGGGAGGCATAGGAGACAGAAAGAGCTTTGCTAATAGAAGAGAGTCGTAGGTTACATGTAGATTTGTCTAGAAGTGATTTTAAGCTTAATGCATATGCCAAGCTGTTATATGAGTATGTGGATGCGATGGATGCGAAAGATTGTTATGTGTGTATGCAGCTCCCAGCTTCAGTGGATGAGGGTATTAGATACCATCATCTTCCACTGACCTATGGAATTTCGTGTAGCTTGTTGCTCAGTGTGTTTTATGGAGAGGTCACTATGAGTATTTCTTTTCCAACTATGATGCCGTGCTTCCAGAGGTTCCTGCCTATAAATATTTGAACAAGTACGATTATTACAAGGCAGAAGATAGACTTGGAAAATACTTCATACCGACTTCGAAATTAGATACAGCCTATGCCCATAGACACAATTTAACTTGTGCATTAACAGAAGTAGAGAAAAAATTCGTAGATCAGGTAGAAGATAGATATAGAATGTTATCAAAAACACACGATACGGGAGATAGCCCTGTAGATTGGACAGACGAAGAGAGATTACACCGCACAAAAGGAAGTTATGGCCCTATAGCATTGGATATGGTGCAAAGGGGGAAGTTGTGCGTGAGACGTGTGCAAACCTATTATGACAAGGTCTCTGTGGGACAGAGTGAGTGTGATCACGTTTTCACTATGGAGGAATCCGCAAAGAATTTCCTGCAAGGTCCTGTACAAGTGATACCTACGGTGTATTTCGTGTGTGGAAGAAATGCTTATGTGAGATTGCCGGTGAACTGGTACGGTACTTGTTACTTGGGAATTATATTTCCAAAGATTTACCATGCAGAGAATTTGGAACTTTTGGAAGGTGGAAAGCATTCGAGAGTAAAAAGAGGTGCGAGTGCGGGAGCGGTAGTAGGAGATATCTTTGGAGCAATGATACCAAGTTTGGGAGTGATCTTGAATGATGTGAAGATCCGGAGATTAGCGACTGTAGTTGAGGAGTTGTCAATGAATACAGCGAGGTTGTTGATACTTGTGGATGGAGAGATGTTGTCGATAAGGACAATGGTTTTACAGAATCGCCTTGCTTTGGATGTCTTATTGGCAAAAGAGGGCGGAGTCTGTAAATTGTTGAAGGTTCAAGAGTGCTGCACTTATATTCCAGATAACAGTAAAGATCTGGAGAATTATATAAGTAACATCACTACGATCAATCATGAAATAGAGGATTTGACTGGAGAGGGAGTTTGGGAGAAAGTTGGCAAAGGATTTGGCCAAGTGGGAAGCTGGTTTGCGAATTTTGGAAAGGGTTTCCTTGGCTATGTCCTGAGACCCCTCATTATAGTTGTGGTTTGTGTGGTTTGCTTGTGGGGTCTTATCAGAGCATACAAATGGTATAAAGCAGGTAGAGTTGAGAGGGCTTTGAGAGAAAATGAGACGAGAATGGCTAGACTGCAGGACAGTCACTATCGAAATATTAAGAATCTGGTGAGATTCCGACAGGGGAGAATGGCAACAAGTTCTGTTTAGGTCGGTTCTTTCTCCAAGAGTGTTGTAAAGGTGTGATGACAGGAGTCATCAAAGGGGGGAACTGATAGAGCGCTATGTTCTCGAGAAATTTGTAGGGGTGCATCATACTCATCGTTAGTCTGCACCCGCATATATCCAGTTATATATCAAATGAATGGCTAGTAAAATGTAGTTCTAAACTGCATTTATTAAAGTGAATAGAAGATTAATTGTGCTGTTATAGTCATGCAAATGTAATGCTTAATTGAAACGTGTTTGAAATGATGCATAAATGAATTAGCCCATGTGTAACCAAGATGCAGTAGTTTAACGTGTACCATAGTAAGTTGCACGTTTAGTTCCCTTTTCGCATATGAAATGTAATGAACCAATGCTTATAGAAATGACTAGAATTGTGTGTTTAAATTGTGTAAAGGCCTGACCGCATATACGTCAAGGAAAGGCCTGTTCGTTCCTATGTTAGCTTTATATTGTAGGCTGAGAAGGTGTTCTCTTGGGAAGGCTCTCTGGGCACCGATGGTAGAATTAATTAGCAGAGTGAAAGGTTTCTGTTGAATGTATTTTCTGTTGCAGGTGCAAGGACACATACCTCGTTAGTGAAAGACTGGTTCTTTGTTTTAGGAGTTAGGCTGGTGGGAGACACTGAGATGGGAGTATACTGGAATGTAAAAATGATACTTTCAGCTGAGAAGGTGCCTGGGACCCAAGGTCACTGTAACCGTCCTGGATGAAGTAAGAGTTTTGATGGAAAAGTACAAGAAGGAAGACCTGGCCGAAGAGGCGTGACAAGGGCGTGTTCTATTGTATGTGGATTTTGTATTAGGGATAGTGCCCCGAGGGAGGAGGGCAGACTGGAGGTAGAGGAGATCTGAGAGAAGGGCGTAAGAGAGAGATCTAGTTAGTAAGGAGCATCTTAGAACGAGCTCAATGCTAAGTGAGTGCACGTCTTAGGAAGTCTTCACAACTGACACCTTTACCTTTTCTACTCTTGCCTGGGGGAAACACGTTAAGTAGGGATGTCACCTTGGTGGTAGAGTAGGGACAGATTTAACGCTAGTCTTTCTATTAGGTAAATGCAGGACAAAATAGAGATTGGAGCCGTCATTGCTAGTTTAATGCTTCTGGAGCTAACGATCCTTCTTATCCTGAGTCGGATGAAACTCCTGCGTAGGATGATGTTTGTATTAGTGCCTATCTATTTCTTCAACCTCGTGTTGAGGTGTTTGTATGTGCAGTTATTTTTGGCTTTGTAATAAACCCCTAAAATTTGAATTCGGAGTCAGTGGTCTTTGGAGCCGAAGTTGAATTCTAAATTGTTGTATAGAAGAATTGAGTTTTCTTCCCTTCACACTATTCAGCAGATAAAAAGATTCTGGCGACCCGAGGATTCTTAGTGATAGTAAGATAAGATAAGAATCCCGCTTTATCAAACGTTTTAATATTGAAGTTTACAAAGCGGCACAGCAGTATATGAATGGGGCCATCCACTAATGTGGACCTCTCATTGGTGCAAGAGGCTGTGGAACTAAATAAAGGTACAAATTAAGTAAATTGGGAAGATGTTACATTTCGACACTGAGACAGTCATTTTTCGGATTGGTGAACATCTATTTAAGATATTACTTGTAGCCTAATGCAAGCCCAGTGTGTGGTTCTTGCCAATGCTTATGCTAGGAAGCTAAAAATGAGATTGAAGTGGATTCATAAGTGACTTGCAGACATTGTGGTTGAATAGTCTACATTATTTGGTGTATGAAGTGAATGCTCATCTGTCTTGTGAGCCTGTTTTACTGCACGGGTCTGCTGTCTAAACTGCATAAGATTCACCCATCACTTTTTCTCTTAAATAGTAATGGTATTCATTGCTTGGATCTTGAGAATAAAGAGAGCAGCAGATTTATATATTATGTAATTGTGTGTGGGAAATTGATAAATTGCACGCCATTCTTCTTCCTTTCTGTCTTGTAAAAGGAAACCTCTTGTGATGGTGTTTATGGCTTTAGAGATTATAAACAAAAATGTTTCTTTTTTTAATGCCCAGTGTCCAAGGCACAGGTATCTCCCTCTACTGCAATATATAAAGAAAAGCCGTGCTTTTCACAGGGCTGCTGTTGGTGGTGTGAATGACAGGGAGGGGGGCGAGTATTTTGTATAATAATATTCATATGTCAGTGCCCCTATTGTTTCTGCCCTCGTACCACAGTCTGCGCATCCTCCCCGCCTCAGTGTAAAGAAAACTTGCACCCACATGTATGCCTGAGTACGGCTGTTCCAAATCTTGGCCTTTGGGCACTGTACCTGCCTATGCTTTTATTCTGCTCTGCGTGATTCTCTGTTTTTGATGTGTGCTGTTTGAGGGACCTTAATAATTGATGCTGTGTATTGAGCTCCTCGTTTCCCTCCAAGCATCCTTACAATTAGTCAACACACACCATTCACTGCTCAAGGGGGCTGGTATTAAAACATAGCTCAAATTCCCACCGACACATTGAACAAATAGAAAATTCTAAAGGCCCTTTTCACATGGCGCTTGGTGTTAGCATGATGAATGCAACCCTGCACCCTAGAACGTCTGCTACCCTATATTGGCTATTTTGCCCCCTCCCCGAATTCTGTAATTTTTTCTAGATTGTAATCTTTCTGCTAGCTTTGTACAGTGTTCCATTATTGCACTGGCTAGTTTTACACCACATAAACACCCACATACTTCTAGGACATACATCATAGTGCACACATCAGTAATGAAAAAAGAAGTGACAGTAAATTTGATGAAGCATTCTATTCTATTCTAGGAGCACTTGTATAGCGCCTGGCTACCCGTAGGCATTCCAGCGCTGCTAGTATCAGTGCCACATAGAAAATTCTTTAATAATTTATGATAGGAGTATTCCCTATCCACAGAGCGTAGAGAGAGGGGGAGGATATTCCAGGGTTTCGCAGCATTAAAGGAAAAGGATCTCCCTCCACATCTCTCTCCTCATGATCGGGATCTTGGGATCGTAGCCTAATGAGCATTAGAGGAGCACAGAGACATCTCAGTAGTATATATGGATCTACCACTGGCAATAAGGCCACTAACACGGTCTAGGGCTCAGTATAGGTCTCAATAAATTATTCCCATGCTCAACCCTTGGTAGCTTGGCTGCGAGCAGGCAAGCTTAACTTAGGAGACCGGTATGTAAAGCATTTAAAAACACCAATTCAGTGAATAATTGGGACAGAACACACAATAAAAATCCCACAAAAATTTATGAAAATAGGAAACATTTTCATCTTTAAAAAGACACCAAAACGACAAAAATCCAATGTAGCAAACTGGAGATATTAGCACTATATCTCACCTAGAAACCTATAGCACCACTTTGGTCATGCTTGACCGGGACAAAGTCAAAGTTTTAGGCTGACCACGAGCCCTGCTCGAATACTCCTCGCGATAAGCCTCAGTTGAGATTTTACCTTTGGACTTAGAGAATTTTCTGGAGCTTTTTCTGCCGGGGTCCCTCAATGCTCTACACCAGTCCGGATTTGGTGAGGGTTCGCCGGCTTGCTTTTCATGGAGCTCCCAAACAAACTATGGAAGTCGGACCTCCGGAACTTTTCAGCGGGACGAACCAGCAGGCCAGGCGGGCTTGCTGTTGAAGGTGGCTGGCTTGGCTCTCGCGGTTGAGTCGGACCCCTCCTGGACCCCATATGGAGTCGCTCCAAACTTCTCTGAACTTCTGGACCTTCTTCCCAAATTTCCTTTTGAGGGTGCAAAGTGTCCAAAACATAATCCAAGGGTCTGGAATCTGCAAGATAGTCCTTGAAAGGTTGGGTCCACAATTCCCACAAAGCATCTGGACAAAACCCTTACAAATCCACAGGACGCACTCCAGGCAGGGGATTATTGGTGGCGATGATCCAGGTGAGCTCTGTTAACCTGTAGTTTGCAGGGAGTCCACTCTTTATTCCTCTTGAAGCAAGGTACATCCAAAGGGCTGTAGTCCCAGATAATGCAGCAGGGGCAGTCAGTCAGAATGAGGGGCATGATGGTGCAAATCAAGTTTCCAACTTGGCAAGCCTTCTTCATCTCAATTTCAAACAGGAGATCTTAGAGGCTCTGCTTATTCAGTGTTCTCTGGGGTCAAGCAGGAGAGCACCCCTGTCCAATGAGGTGCAGGGCAACACCCCCAGAGCATGACCACTTCCTCCAAAGTGTAGCAACACTTCTCTCCCAGAAAGCACCATGCCTCCAAAATTCAGTATGGATGAAATCTCAGAAGAGGAGCAAGAACTAGTTAAACCAACCTCCAGTATGGCTCATTTCCGTAGCTCACCTTCCCCTACCATCTGCAAATTCCTATCTTAAGCCTGCCATCTGGCTTGGTCAGAGGGGATAGGGGGTAGATGGACCTGGCATTCTCTGCCTGTCCTTTTCCTCCTTTGAAGCTCATGCTTTATAACCCCTCCCCCTTCTCTGGCATTCCTGGGTAGCAGAGCTCTCTCCAACAGATAGCCTCTCTCTGGGTGAGCCACCTATCACTTCATCAAAGCAGCCTGGCTCATCCTGTTAACTCTGACCAATCAGGGGAGACCACAGGAAGGCTGAAGTTTGGCTTACAGACAAGAAAGCCTTATAACTTCTTTTCTGTATATTTTAAGATAAATTCAACAATAGCATATTGTTGGATTAATCAGTACCATTCGCCTAAGACCTTGAATGATATTTTCTTTAATTCCTAGCGATAGTTATGCATTCATAAACTATTGCAATGTTATCCTATGGGGCTATGTATCTACAATGGGGAAACTGCACTGGGAAATTTCCCCATCTCCAAGGCATATAAAACATATTTTAAAAGAGCCCTGCTTAAAATGACATGACCCCCCCCCCCCAACCCCTGGGACACGACCCTGGGTGTACCTAATATGCCAAAATATTGTAGTTTATCACTTCTTAAGTGCCCCTTCCATCAAAGTCGAGTTTGAGCACAATTTACATTTAAAAGCAATGCTGCAACACAGGGCTGCTTTTAAAATGACCTCAGGTTCTCAGCAGTGCACACATGCAAGCGCAGAAAGGGCTACTGGCCTCTAAACTCCCATGCCCTATACTAGGGACTTATAGATAGTTTTAATTCCCTTGCCCTATTATGTACTAGGGACTTATAGGGTTGGTCATGCCAATGGTAAGTGTACCCTGAGATATAGTGTACCTTAATACTAGTGTGTGTTTCAACATAACAGTGGGTGTTTTCAACATAGCACGGGCCCTGGGCACTCTCAGAGTCAGAAAATACAGCCTCCAGGGGGTCTCAAATGGGTCAAAAAGTGGGGGGACACTACAAACAGGTACTGCTTTCCAACATGTGCCGATTGATTTCTTGGAATGTCATATAAAATTTGTGTGACAGAGTTCTGAACCACCTGCAATTTCCTTATAATGGCTGTAGGAGCTCCCAGATAAAGTGAATTGCCATAGTTCAGGCGAGAGAGGATGAGTGACAGAACTACCAATCTTTTAGAGGTAAAGGAGAGAAGAGGAAGAACTTTACACAGCATCCTCAACAAGCCGTAACAGGTAGCAGCTAATTTTATGTCTTGGGAGTCGAATTTCAAAGACTCATCCAGCCACATTCCCAAACTCTTAATGACTGGTTTTGGAATAGGAGGAGGGCACAGATGGTTAGGCCAGCCCAGATGTAAAAACGGCTGAGGGTTGTTGCCCATGAGCATAAGCTCTGTTTTCTCCCCATTCATTTTGAGGCAAGAGCTCTCCATCCATTTGGCAACCTCCTCCAGACAAAGACTTGGGGAGGGGGGCTGACAAGGCCTTCTGTCTGTGACAGCGAAAATACCATCTGTGTATTTTATGCACATGAAATCAATGACATCCCAAAAAGGAGAACTATATCTGCCAGCAGTCTCATATATAAATTAAAAAGAGTAGGACTCAACGGTGAGCCCTGGGGCACTCCTTATTTAAGGGGGGGGCTCTCTAAAGTACAATCTCCCTCGAAGATCTGAAAGATAAGATTCTATCTTTCAGGAAAGACATAAGCCGGCCCAAGGATGATCCACCAATTCCAGCACTTCATAGTCTCTCTACCAGGATATTATGATTTAAGGTGTCAAAAGCTGAGCTAAGATCAAGGAAGATAATTGCAGCTGATCCTCCTCGATCTAGCAGACTTTTTGCCTCTTCCACCACAGCCAATAAAGCTGTCTCTGTGCCATGACATGGACAAAATCCTGTCTGCGTGGGGTGCAAAATATCATGGTTCTCAAGAAATTCGGAGAGAGCTCAATTAACATGCAAAAGGGAAATTGGACAGTAATTTGCTGGATCAAGTGGATCCAGATTTGATTTTTTTAAAAGTGTTTTTGCAACAGCATGTTTCCACGCCACTAGAACAATGTCTGAAGTTAGTGAGAGATTTGCTATTTTGAGCAAGGTAGGTAAGATTACCTCTCCTCCTTTGGCCAAGATATGGGGAGGGACCACATCCCTAAGGGAAACCAATTTTATTTTGCTCAAGATCTCTGAGATGATATCTATTGTTAAGGATGGAAATGAATTCAACCTGAGTGAAGTAGTGACCACCACATTTTCTCTAGGCATATTGGTATCAGACTGGGGGGGTCAGATGAAATGTGTTGTAGATGTTCTGAATGTAAAAAAAAAAAAGCCAAATTATTACATCGGTCGGGAGATACTTCAAGGGGAGGACGCGTTAATTGAGAGTATAGAAGATAATTCACGACCCAAAACATTTTGCGTGGAGCATTGGTAGCACCATTGATTTTCTCCTCAAAATAATTGTCTTGAGCCTTTTAAATCTCTATTTGATAGGCTCTAATGGTGTCCCCATATTTCTTTTTAGAGAGTTCTCCATAGTTTTTCTGAGGTGAGGGGAGTACCAAGGTGCTGATTTATCCTTGCCTCTATCGGTATGGAACTTTAAGGGGTACACTTGATCTAGTGAAGCTTCTAACCAGTGAGAAAATATATCATTGGCTAGAAAAGAATCAGACCCTAGGGATGGTTTAGAATTCTGTAAAGCCTGTTTCCATGTTTCCAAGGGCAATTTATAACAAGCTCGGTATTTTCGGGTAACTGTTTTTTTCTTTAGAGGTAAATTACAAGAATTCAACTCCAGCGAAAGCAGAAAATGGACCATGTGACAGGAAGTGTTTCTAAAAATCTTAACAGCTTATCTGTAGAGAAAACCGGGTCAAGTAGATAATCTTTCTCGTTGGTGGGGCTTAGCACCTTTTTGGATAGTTGAATAGCCATCATATCCTGGAACAGGCCTGAGACATGGGCATTCGCTGAATATATACTAATGTTTTCTCTGCAATGAACATACGACTATTCCTTCTTCACCCCACCAGGACATTATAACAAAAGTAGTTACAAATGACTTTGCAGTTAAGGCTTCACTGATATTTGTTTTGGCACTATTGTGTAAACCACAGCACTGTAGAAAGAATACACCAAAAACAAATGTTCCCAAAATGTATTCCCTCTATTTCATGATTTGCACTTTTGGATTCAGTACTTCAAGTGTTTGGTGATTGGTTCATCCAATAAAACAAGTACCAGAAAATCCCTCTTTATTCTTCTTTCTCACATTCACATGTCACTACTCTTCTACAAAAGTCAGATCTATTGGCTCAGACAATGCTTGTCAGAACGTGTACACAAATGCTAAACTTGGATGTAAATGGTCTCTACAGGGTGTTTAGCAGAAGATAAAAAAACTGCTAATTTAAAAATTGTGTTTGCATTTCAGAACTGAAATATTTATGGCACCTCTTGACTATGACTGAGAATTATTTGTTAGCAAAACATTGTGGTAATGTACAAAACAAATAATTTCTGTCATGTGAATCTGTGGTTTGCCAGGCATCCTCATCCCCAGAATTTCACTTGGAAGAGTCAAAATAAATTTCATATGCATAAGACACTAGGGATATAGCAGTGTTGTCTAAGGGATCTGCTAGACTAAACACCATTAAAAAACAAACACGTGTTTTAATTTGATTGAACTCAAACAATCAGCAATTACTGATGATATACCGCGAAGTATGATTGTCTTCTCCCAGAAATGTTGACACATCAGACAAGTAGGATATTAGCATCTTTTTAAGGGATAGCACACTTTAGTTGCAAAACCACCTCCAGCATGTGTTCAGTTCAAAAGACACAGAACTATTGTCAGGTAAAGCAATAAGGCAAGGCCAGAATTCACAAATGCTTCATTTTCTCTGTTTGGGAATGACTAACATAGGTTCTAGTTCCTAAGCTTCACAGGTACATTTTTAAATCTGCTTATTTTGAACACTGTTTCTCATATGTTGGAAGTCACCTCCTATTATGCTGAATAACACTTCCTAAAGAAGACTGTCGTTAGGCTTTGCTTTATTTATTATATTCACTGAGAAACCCAAAGGTTAAAGTAACGTTATAGTATGGTGAATTTGTCAATGACAACATTAACGTTTTGAACTAAAAAAACACAGAAATTCACCAATTATAGTTAGCTGCACTAATTGCAACTTGTGCCCCCACCATGCACTACTTATGACCTCACATATGACATCACTCACATCCTCAAATTCACCTATAACATTACTTTAACTTTTCTTTTTTCAATACATTTCTAAGGTTTTTGTTAAACTAAAACAGATTATTTTATCACATGTAACTATAACCATACTTTAACCTTTGTTTCTTTCCAGTGAATGTCTAGTTTTTTTAACGTAAAATAATTCAAATCAAATCAAATGTCTTTATTTCGGTTCAGTTGAAACCATAAAAGATACATACAAATTATGTAAGTACAGTTGATACAGCTTCGCCTCAATTAGTAACACTTCATCAAGGTAAGGGGCAATAGTAAGGATAGACAATAGAATGACCTAACCGCAATATGACAATTAAAATATATCTTATAATAAATACATTAAAAACTAGGCATTGGTTGTTTTATAAAATCTTTTGTATTGAGCACTTGGATCAGTATCCATTACTCAATAATAGCCTCATCCTCCATTATTTATACCTTTCAATACAATTCTTTACATGATCTTCTAAAAACTACAAATACTTTTTAGTGCAAGTGACAATGTCACAAAATTACCTTGTAACACCATTGAGTCATAAAGTGCATGTGCATAGCTTACTTAAAACCATAGACTTGAGTACGCCTATTCATAAATAGTTAAAACTTCAACCCAGCTTTTACTCTTATGAAACTCACATTAAATAAATATCTGCTAACACTGAAAACAATTTTTGGGGATGTATCTGTTTTCAATATTCTTTCCGCCTCTAGGCAAAACCTAGTATTCATGATTCTACAAATGGGTTTGATCCATTTGTTCCTGGGTTTGCCATATGCGGGACAGAAGAATAATACATGTAAGTCGTTTTCCTTAGTCTCATTTTACATAATACACAAAACTCGTTGTTATTTCCATCACAATTACTAGCCCATTTTGATGTGTTCACATTGATTTGTAGCACACCATATCTAAACTTCATGTATAAAGATTTGGCTAGTTGTGGGCGTACTTCATCCAAGAAAGACTCAAAGCTTGCTACTTCTTTAAAAAGAAGGAACTTAGTTGTTAGTGTACCAGTATCCGAGCTATCTAGCACACTATTTTGGATATAAGCCCAGAAAGTGGATTTTAACAGTTTCCTGGAAAGTAATGTTAACTGAGTCGGTTCTTCCCAAAAATGAAATAGACCTAATTTCCCAAACCAAGAAGAAACATGCTTAAGCCACGGGATGCTCCTGCTCTGATCAATCTTTAGGATCTCCTCTAGGCCTTCCTTATAGTGTGTCAGTTCTATGGTTGACCAGAGTCGCACCCAAAATAGTAAAGGTCTTAATATAGCGTGGTGGTCTGTACGTTTGATATTTAGGTCCATAACAATGGGAATTAAGGGTGTTCGTACAGGTAGGTTTAATAATCTTCTGAAAAATGTGTTTTCTCCTAGTTCAAAACTCTTTTTACAATAGGGCCCCCATATTTCAGCCCCATAAAGAGAGGCTGATTGTGCTCTATGTTTAAATACCTCCAAGGCGGAGGACACCGCTTTCGAGATACTACTCCTGTGTCTCTTTATTATCGGTAATGAATTTTGAAGCAAGGTAATCTTGTTTTTTTCCAATTGTGGTTTCCAAGACAATTTTGTATCTAGGGTTATGTCCAAATAATTAAAATTTTGCACATACTCTAACTTTTGGTTGTTAATCGCTAAATTCTTTTTAAAAGATCTATGTGGGTTTATTGCCATATACTTAGTTTTGCTGGAATTTATTTCAAGGCCCTTCATATTGCAATATGTGTGGAAAGAATCCATTAAGCATTGTAGTCCTTTGGGGGTTTGTGATATCAGTATGGTGTCGTCAGCAAATAAAAGAGCTGGCACCAGGTCCCCCCTCCAACTTAGGCGAATCGTGTGTGCACCCGAGCAAATACCTTGGGATATCATTAACATATAATTAAAATAAGGTGGGCGCCAGTACACACCCCTGGTGTACACCCCTTCTCACAGGGATTGCCTTGGTGAGTAAAATAATTCTTAATTACCATATGTAAATGCAACCCCTTGCCGCGCCCGACCTTCGGCTGTAAGCAGTGGGTGGTGGACTGCAGGGCCTGCCAGGCCCTACAGCCAACCCCTCCTTCCATACATCCAAACCCTAACTGCACATGGCCGTTGGACCCCTTACCCATTTACTTAAGTTTAGTGGCCCTGGGGGATAGGGTCACCTGGGCCTTTAGAGGCTCGGGGAGCGGGGCAGTGTGGCCCCCTCCACTTTCTCACACATTTTGGCCCAGAGGATGGCTCTTCAGGGCCTTTAATGGCTTGGGGAGGTGTGGCCTCCCTCCTCTTAATTAATAAATGTGACCTTGGGGATGAGGTCCCCAGAGCCTCTGGATGCTTAGGAGGGGGGCCACACGGCCTCCATCCCCTTTTGTGATGATTTTAGCCCCAGGGGTGGGCTCACCGAGGCCTATAAGGATCACAGCATTTTTTGAAGAATGCTTTTTTCTGGCCCCCGGGGGGGTCCCTCAGTCATGGAATGACTACCATGCCCCTACATATCTTTATTTTTTTTAAACTTCAGGACAGGGGTGTAGGTGCCAGAGTCCTGTAATGGCTGCCACCAACATTTTTCTCATGTAGCTGGCAGCCAATCAGTGCACTCTCTTGTGGGAGTCTGACTCCCGCAAATCGAGATGGCCCAAGGAAAATAAAGATCCCTGGATCAATCGGAACGCTCTATTTTTAAATTGGCACTCTTGCAAGAGTCTCTCGTCGAATTAACTGCCTCAACATATAATAATTGTTTTACCCTAAATTTCTCAAAAACTATTGAACAGATTGACACCAAATCACAAAAAGCACAATCTGTGAACCAATATCTAGCTTCCTGCCAAATTTGGTGTAATTCCGTTTAGCAGTTTTTTTTCATGTCTACAGAAATCTATGTAAAATGTATGGTGATTTTGCGTTTTGGGATACTCCTTATTTCTTGCTCCCCCGCTTAACGAATCACTCCAAAACTTTTCGGGAAGGAGCTAAGGTGGATGTTTTTTGTTTTTAACGTTTTCTGAAGATTTGGCAAATGGGGCGAATGTTATTAGCAAAGCAAAAAACGCTCTTTCTATTGAAAAGCAGACCTAACTATACTACCTAGTGGTGACTGCCAGTAGGTAATGGTATGCATTTTGTTTAATTTCTTTATCATGCCTGCATTTTTTTCCGTAGGTTCTGAGACTGGGTTCCATGGTGCCGCTTTCCATTTACATACTCATGTTCTAACTCTTTATATTTTTATTATCCCCCTGTACTACATGCCCCGGTTAGTGATATGTGTATCAACTGTGCAGACAAGCTCACCCCCCTCCGCAACCCCGACAGACAGTACCTCATGAAGGCCACCTGGTTCACCACCGACCTCCAAGAATCCAGACGCACCTGCAGACGTCTCGAGAAGCAATGGAAGAACAGCAAAACCACCGAAGACCAGACCACCTACAAGAACGCCATGACAGAATACCACCAACTCATCAGATACACCAAAAGGACCTCCATCCAGAACAAAATCTTCGCCAACTCCAGCAACTCAAAGAAACTCTTCAGCATCATCCAGGAATTCACCAAACCCCCCAGCGGCGAAGCCACAGACGTCACACCCTCCCAGGACCTCTGCAACAATCTCGGCTCCTACTTCCATCTGAAAATCAAGGCCCTCTACGACAACTTCAGCGATCAGACTCCAGAAACCACTCCTTCCTCCAGCAACGACAGCCAGCCTACCATCGCCGCCTAGACCCCGGTCACCATTGAATATACAGCCACAACCATGAAGAGCACTCACTCAGGAGCCCCCACGGACCCCTGCCTGCTGCACATCTTCCACAGAGCCACCGCCGCCATAGCACCCGAGCTACCATGCACCATCAACGCCACCTTCGAATCCGGCACATTCCCCGATGACTGGAAATGCGCAGAAGTCAAGCCCCTCCTCAAGAAACCCTCTGCAGACCCGACGTACCTGAAAAACTACTGACTCACCTCTCTCCTTCCCTTCGCGGCCAAAGTCACAGAGAAGATCGTCAACGCCCAGCTGACAAACTTCATCAAGGAGAACGCCATCCTTGACCCTTCCCAATCCGGATTCCGCAGCAACCACAGCACCGAGACCGCCCTCCTCACCGCCACAGACGCACGCTCCTCGACCAAGGCCACACTGCGGCCCTCATCCTACTAGACCTCTCCGCAGCCTTCAACACCGTCTCCCACCGCACTCTCACAGTCAGACTCCATGACGCCGGCATACAGGGAACTGCCCTCGACTGGCTCCGCTCCTTCTTCGCCAGCAGAACCCAAAGAATCAGACTCCCGCCCTTCCTCTCCAAACCCACAGAGATCAACTGCGGAGTACCCCAAGGATCATCGCTCAGTCCCACGCTCTGCAACATCTACATGGCTCCCCTTGCCGCCATCATCAGACACTATGGACTCAGCATAGTATCCTATGCCAATGACACCCAGCTCATCCTCTCCCTCAGGAAGGAACACAACGCCACCTGACTCAGCTTCCAGGAAGGAATGAAAGACGTCGCATCCTGGATGAGCAGCAGCTGTGTGAAGCTAAACTCGGAAAAGACAGAAGTCCTCGTCCTCCGTCCCACACCCTCAGCTTGGGACAACACCTGGTGGCCCACCTCCCTCAGTAACCCCCCACCCCCACGGACTATGCCCGGAACCTCGGCATTATACTCGACTCCTCCCTCACCATGACCTGCCAGATCAACGCCGTCGCCTCCACCTGCTTCAACATCCTCTGCATCCTTCGCAACACCTTCAAATGGATCCCCCCTGAATCCAGAAAGAGCGTCACCCATGCACTCATAACAAGCAGACTGGACTACGGAAACGCCCTCTACGCTGGAATCAACACATCCCTGCCACGCAAACACCAGACCACCCAGAATGCTGCGGCCAGACTCGTCCTCGGCATCCCACGGCATGAACACATCACCCAACACCTGTGAGACCTCCACTGGCTTCCCGTCGAGAAGAGAGTAACTCACCCACGTCTACAAACCCTCCACAACACCGGACCCAAATACCTCAACGAAAGAGTCTCTTTCCACGTACCGAAGAGAAACATCCGCTCACCTTCAGGAAGAGCCTCAAGACCGGCTCTTCGGCCGACTCGGAGCTGCACCTCCCCCCCTCAGTGCCTGAGACCCTCACGGGTGAGTAGCTCGCTTCACAATTCCCTGATTGAATATTAACCAGAAATGTTTTTTCTATAGCCGTTCATCAAATAGATTATTATGTTGCAGCACAAAGCATGGTAAAAATATTTATTATTCGCTTACTCTCCTTACTAATCTAACCTTACTGGGCCCTTTACGATGAGGCAATCTGAAGCATTTCCATTTACCACAAAGGCAATGATCCTCTGATAAATCTTTCTCCGCCGATAGGAGGGGTGAAAATTAGGGTGACCAACCTCCAAGTTAGCTGTCCAATGAGGACCATTAATTGACAGCCAAGTTGACAAATTCGAGATTATATTTAGGTCCATCACTCTTAAGACCATGCTGTAGAAATAAAGAATATCAACAGGAAGTCCCAAACTCCTAAAGAAGTTAAGTTGAGTTAGGATTATGCAGATCAAAAGCACTGCAACTGCAACACAAGACAAAGGAAGTAACACCTGATGTTCTGTCAAAGCTCGATGATTCTCCCTTCAATGCATTAAGCAAGCAGCACAATTTGAATGAACAAATCAACAGGACTCAATAATAGACTCAGATAGACAATTGTTTACATTTGGTTAGTGTATTAAGGATCCAACATTTATTGCTATGAGTAATTTCTTCAGAAGTTCAGTTAAGAGTATCACAGCTTGCATAACAATTTCAAACATTTAAGCTGGCTTTCTTGGATGGTTTTTATTAGAATCAGTATCACAGAGTTTCAGATTCCTACCATTAATTAAGGCAGAAGGATAGTTCATTGTCTAACATCTCAAATCCTACGAAGATGGGGAAAAGGTTCAAAATTAAAGTCCATTAAGGGCGCGTCCATTAGCATGAGCAAAGAAATAAAAAATTAAAATGGATCGACAAAGAAGGTTCAGTCCTTCAGCTACTGACTGTACCTTCAGCAAGGTAGTCCAAAAGCAAAGGATAGTTAAACAAGCATTTGCAATGCAATAGGTCTCGCATTTGCGATAGTTTAAGCTATTGGCATTGTAAATGACAATGACTTTTATTTATCTGTTTTGATAATTAGCACATAAATAAGAGGCATTGTCATTTACAATGTCAACCCATTGCCACTTGTCCAACAGGAAGTGAGTCACACGGTGGGAACATGTCTGGAATTTGTAGGAAACCACAACACCTCTGGACGTTCAGTAGAGGTCTCATGACACTAGCGTTCAGCCAGTGGGCCTTTAATTCCTGGCGAGTGAAGCACAGAGACGTTGTGACTATGTGGGAGGCTGGTGGTTCTGAAGAACCTCAACTGGGTGATATCTATGAGTGGAGACACAGACCTTTTCTTCAGAATTTCTCTAGGCTCAAATTTCTTTGTGGATGACAGTTCACTCACATCAAAAAGAGTCACTTTAAGTATGTGGTAATTTTGTCTTATCAAAAACCATCGAACTTGCTTAAGAGGCAACTAAATGCATGTAAATGTAATGATGCAGAGAAGACAACAACTTCAGCCTTCCCCAGCAGGTGCCATGTGTTTCTATTAATAAAATCACCCTATAGCCATCACTTGTAGGACACCAGATGGGTTGAATGAGACAATCAATTACGTCACTACCTATGGCATAACGTACAGGAAAACACCGTTTGACATCCCCTGATGGCCACTGCTAAACCATGTAAGACCAACAGCAGACAACAACCCCATCCCGGAACTGGGAAAGGGCCCCCCTTTATTGATGGTCTGTTTTGCAAGCGTACCACCAAGGTCCACAGCTCTATGAGGGTCCCACTGTTTCAAGGTGGAACCCACTTCCATAGCTGCTTATAGGTACCCTGGGAGCGGGTGAGAGTCAGCCCAGAGGTACAGCGATGGCGGCGGCAGGTGATGTGGGCAACACATTTCAGCATTCATTAAACTTTGAAATGGCAGTCGGATGAACAAAGATTATGTCCACTGCAAACATAACAAATGAACAGTTGAGGCAAATCCGACATTGTAAGTTCTAAACCCCCACTGCCCCCAACAACATTAATGTACATACTTGTGGGATATATGTTCTGCATGTGGTGGTCTGCACTATAATAAGAACCTGTAATACATGAGTGAATGTTCAAATAAAGACAATTCTGTAATTAGATTCCAGATCTAACTTTGGTTGAGAAGGAAGCCGAGAATTACCTAAATAGAAGCAGAGTCAGGTACAAGCAGAGCGCAGGAAGAGACCAACTACAGCAGCAAAGGGGGAAGGGGCGAGGCTTTGAGGAAGGGGGTGCCACAGGAGGGTCCTTCGTCTTGGAAATGACATTGGTATGGCCCAGGATCCCAGCTGGGGGAGGGGACCCGGCACACTAAAAGGATGTTGGGACTGGGGAGGCGGGTGCTCAGGCACCGCCATTCTTCAACCTTTGCCAAAAGGGGTCATTGTCCTCATTAGCCTTCGTCTCCGTCCAGCCAGCTCGGTCCTTCGAAGTCTGCGAGTACCAAAACTGGGCGGCGAAGTTCATAATGAACTGTGCCCCACTTTAAGACTGTTCTAGAGGGTGTTTCTGCCAAGGTCAAAGGGCCTTTCTGGTGTGAAGAGCTGGCACCGGCGTCCGCCTCCCGACCCTGGGACTGGGAAAGGAAAATTGAGCGCTCTGCCCTGGCCTATTTAAGGGGATTAAGTCAGAAGCCCACCTGTCCCTGTCAATTTGAGTTGAGTCACGTCCCGGCTTACCAAGTGACAGCCGGCGAGCCGCGCGCTGCGAGTTTTAAGTGGGCTATTTAGGGAGCCTGCAGCCCTCTCTCGCCGACTGGACAGCTTTAAATCTAAAATGGGACTTCATATATCGTCGCAGCCTTCAGCTAAGAGAAACTGCAGTTAGAGAAAAAGGATGAGGCGGGAGCCCACCCCGCGTTTTGCCGCCGCAGCCCGAGCTGTTCTGGAAGCCTTCTCTGGGCCGCTCTCAGCGCGACCCGGAAGTCAGGCAACCTTGCCTGGGACATGGGCGGGGCATGGAGCGCGCGGCCGGAAGTGTCCGGGGCTCCCGTGAGCTGAGGGAGCCTCGCGTGTTGATGCGCCACAAAGAGTGATTGGGTGAAGAGACGAGTCCCCCCTGCCATCGAGGAGACCAGCCGGGGAGCAGCGCAGAGTCCCCACAAGAGCCGGTGAGTGGGGCGCGCCGCGCCTGGACAGGAGATGTGCACGCGTATGGTGCGAGCAGGAGTTGTGATAACGCCGCGAGCCGTACGCATGCACATCTCCTGTCTGTTAAGCTTCGGCACAGGCACAGACAGTTGATGTGCACGCGTACAGCTTGCGGCGTTATTACAACTCCTGCTCGCACCATACGCATGAACATCTCCTGTACAGGCCTTGCCGTACGCGTGCACATGTCCTGTATCCCTTCCGACCCAAGTCGACAACAATAGATCTCGCATAGCGAGCAGCGCTTTGCGCTGCATCGCTAGGCGAGGCCCAAAAAGCGAACAGCATAGCATCATTTTGCATGTGGAAAGGAAAAGTATGGCGCCTTGTGCCCCTCCTTTGGGGTTTCTTCTTTTATAAGATTTGTAAGATCATCCCAGTGAGGTGACATCACACCACCATCGAAAGACTATCACATGTCCATTGCTGCATGGTGTCACCTAGGACGCTTGCAACAATACCATTTTTCCCATTCTAGTCATGAGAAACAAAAGATTTGAATGGATTCTGTGAACGTTCAAGAAACATTCAAGAATGCTGGGGTGTACACATGTAGAGAACAAATAAAGCAAACTTTCACGAGTAGAAAATCAACCATTGTATTAAGTCAGGGGAAAGGTCATCATTAGAAAAAACTTTTCAAAAAGGCCTTTATTTAACCTCACACATTTAAATGAAATTAACTTTAAACCAATATCACACACAATGAAATTAACTGAATTCAAATAAAGAATATGTAAAATGTTCGCCATTCATTATTGCATGAACATTTCTAACATTAGAAATACCCTACAACCACAATTTCTATTGACATTCATATAAGTGCATAGTTTTCTAGACACTTATTACAAAAATTGTTTAAATTTTTTCATAAATTATAGAAGCTCTAGTATCGCTGTGTAAAATATCAAGCTTGTACTTCACTTCTACACGTTTTTGCACCAACTTTTCTAAATAATGCATTCACAAAAAAATGCATTTAAAACACTAGGCCAATTCACTTCAACATCAAAATTCCCATCAATATATGTTAATAAGCAATATATGCATTAAAAATTCATTTGTACGGGGGCGGAGCCAAGCGGCCATCATAGCGGACGCGCTCTGAGCAAGCTCCGTGGGCCCGCATAATCATCTGTTGTGTAGTTCCTATAAACCTATATAGGATCTGCGCGTTTAGACAACATAGACTGTGGGATTGGTGTTTAGACTGATTCCAGACACCCCCACCGAGTATGTTCGCCTGTATACCAGCTAGCTCACAGTGCCACTAGAAACCCCCTCTTACCAAGGAGAGAATAGTTCTTGGCAACTATCGAACATGACAACCCTGATCCCTCAGGATCGTGGAAACAGTGAGAAACTTTTCGCTCAGCCACTCGTGCTCACTTTGTCTCAGAGAGATACACAGAATAAACAGTGGGGACGTTTTTCAATAAGCATTTATTGAACCAGCGTCATTCTAGTGTAAAATAGGTGTGCTGAAACAACCATTGTACAGAAACAGATATAAATGATTAGAAGCACCAACAGAGTTAAAAGGATGGTAGATTTCTACCATTGTGCTAAAACAATGAATACAGGCAAGTATATAAAATACATGACAGTAAAATGCATACTCCTACGATGTGACCCTAACTAGATGTACCTAAGTATACCTAGCATGTATGTGGGTGTAAAGCCAATAATCCCTCTAGGATGAAGTCAACTCCATTACCTGAAGTAAGAGACTGTGGGACCCCGTCTTGGTCTCGAGATGGACACCCCGCGAGGGATGTCAGACCACTGCGAGCTGGAGGGTCTGCGTGCAGGAGCCTCAGCGTCTCACGTCAGTGTGTCAGCATGGAAGTCCTTTTCTCCTCTGCTTTACCCCAGCAAGATATGGTGTATATATACCCAAAGTGGTACCCTCAGAGGTTCAACCTTGCTGTGTCATGTCGGACTTAGGATGACGGAAGGAATGACCGTAATACATAGTTATTATGCAGGAGATGGTAGTCCTGCTGAGTTTCCAAGAATCCTCATGCATAATGGAGGAGGCTAGTTTCCAGGGAAAACCCTACGTCCTGTAAGCAGTACTGTAACTAGGTAAAAGGTCAGTCCCAAGAACCGTTATGTAGTGTAATGGTAGGGGAGAATATAGGTGAAAGGATAGGTGACTACCGGCGCCTATATTGGGGTACCTATATGAAACATAACACCCACTCCTCATCCGACTGAACAACATACTAAAATCCTAACATATTCATAGGCGTTGTACGCATAAAATTAATATTAATAAATCCCAAAAAATATTATTTAAAAATGTAAAAAATTCTTTAAAAAATGCTAAGATAATAGTGTAAGCGATAGAAGACTTTACTAAAATATGTTTGTATATATAGTTTGAACACCTATGAGTGACTGAAACCCATGCAGCTCAGAAAAAGTGTCTACTGTTTAAAAATTCGAAATCTGGTTGTTTTTGAAAAAGCCGAATTTTCCCAGCACACAATGAGCCAAATGTTTGTGTCCTGGCTGGGAGACGCAACATCCCTGTTGCCTGCAATCGCAGACACCTGCAACACCCTGCAACACCTCGCAGATCAGGTCAATCGAGCACAGATGTTCCTCCGTATTCTCAACAGCCACTGCTGGGGATGCCTCTGTGACAACCGAGGCCTGAGTACTTGTTGAGGAGTTGAAGCATCCTGTAGCATCCTGTGGTGGCTCTAAGAATGCAGACATCAACATTGGAATACGCTGAGGACACAGCAGAACATGGGCCGTTATCGGGTCCAATAAAGCATCAACATCCGGTGGCACAACTGATGGAAGTGTTAGACAGAGATCCAACACGCATTCTTGTCAGCAGAACAGGCATCGGAGGACAGGCAGAATACAGTTGATCCAGAATGGTCTAAATGATAGGAACCAAGATTCATTTAGTTCGCGAAGGAGAGGTGTGTCCAGATGGAGTACCATGCGATTACGGTATTGGCACTCCAAGAGCGTTTTTTCCATCTCCTTGGTGACTGGGACATCCATTGCATAACAGAAAAATTACAATCAGGATACCTGCTATTAGGAACAGGATCAGCGGAAGTCCTCCAAAAATGCTTCCAAACACGGAGTGTATGAAGTTGGGAATAACTCCGAAGATTGTCTGAAAGGTGCTTAACAGTCCAGAACCTATGGTCTTAAATAGGTGTACTATACCCGTCGTATCAGACGTTGTACCATTTCTGTGAAATGGAAAGGGCAGTTTGTTCGTACTAGTGCCTGTGTCTCATCCGAGGGCCTTGCAACCTGGAGATCATAAGTTTCTCGGGCGGAGGTTAAAGGCACGGTTTTCTGTAAAAGACTGGCTTTCATTCGACTCAGAGTATCAAACCGAATAAAGGAAACATTCAAAGAAGGCCATAACGGCACCTCTTTGACTGTATGGGTCGGTGGAAACAATACTTGCAAAACAGCAAGTAACCCTGGAGCTAACAGTGACAATGCCCGGGAGCATCCCACAACAGCCTTGATCATTCAGCATCAAGTAACACCCATTTGAAAGTAACCTGAACACCGGGTTAATCACGGCAGCTGGGGACCCTTTCAAGTGACAGGATAAGTTAGCAACTGAACCATTACAGGCCCCGTGAAGCATGATATCCTGGCATATGAGAGATCCACTTAAAGCGTTCTTGCAGTTTGTACCGCTTAGAAACACTTCCATGTCCCCACTCCTGCATCGAAATCTGTATGGCAATTCCCAAGATTCCTTGATGAATTCCCTACCCATCGCATCATGTCTGCCCACCTGTTGTTGTTCTAGGCAATACTGAAACTGGAAAGTTGTGACCGGTAATGTTATATGGCCATGGATTAACCATTCTGTGGATGGTGACTCTGCCACAGTAAAAGGTAATTGGTCCAGTTTTTAAATACGCAACATTGTATATTTTGCTCCCTTTGTGCCATCATTATCTGCTTTTCAGTCAGGTTGTATGCAGAAAATAGGGACGTACTGTTGATAAATCGCCATGGCACATAACCAGCACGCAATGCATGCAGCGCCCACCTTAATACCATAATAGAATGTAGTTGATATTGTCTGTGTTGTAGTATGGACAAGTCCTGTTCTAGTATATCTATAGCAGAAGATACCATGATGCCCAGTGAATAAATCCTGGATGTTAATGGAGTCATACCATTGTCAACTATAGCTAATGCCTTTTCTAGGTTAATTCTATCTATTTCACGAAGTCTCTCCGCAACTTCTTGTTAAAAGATCTTCCAGATTTCATTATAGACAGCGTATAAGAAACGTTTCTGACGTGGCTTTTGGGGACCTAATAAAAAATCCCTTAGATCCACCTCATCTGAGAGTAAGGATAAGTGCTGTTTCACCTGGGACAGTGTCGAGGTTTTTATCCAATCGCGACACAACTTCCCAACACTGTATGATGTCACCACCCCCGGATGCTCACTTTGGTCCAGCCTATGGATACTAAACCCTTTGGTTGTACCCTTAAATCTTGATTGACATCTGTTTGTGTCTGTGGACCAAACTAACCATCCCTTCCAATTGGGATATGATGAATTGTACTGTATGATGTCATCTATTGTATCCCCTCCACGCGATGTAAAGTTTTGCCTCCTTTCAAAGTGTGACGGTGTTGGAATCCGACGTGTGTTCAAATCCTTGTTCTTGGCTATCCCAAGACAGGAAGTCTGTTGCACAGTGTCATTCAGAAATATTATCTGCTGTGGAATGAGGCAAGCGATAAATAGCGATTCTGTTCCTTGAACTTGCCATTTCTTTGAACCCCAGACTGATTTTATGTCTATAGTGTCCTTCCATAAGTCAAAACCCTGTTCAGACAGTTGGGAAGTAAAGGATGCAGAGTAAATCTGTTTGGTGTTAGTCAGCTTATTTTTCTGTGCAGATGTAGGTGCAACCTTATAGTAATATGAGGTCGGGTCTGGAGTGTTAAACCCTGAAAAATAAGAACATTTCTGTGCAAATATTTTTGAACTACCTTTTGGTGGTGTTGGGCAATGTTCCCATTGGTGGTATGTGAAAACATTTTGTGGGATACTGGATTTGTGTAAAAAGTGATGACCATAATGATGGTAACAGTACATAGTGTTATAGTCTGATGTGTCTTCTAACATTTCAGTGCTTGAAAATGCAGCGGATTGTTCTAAATCAGACAACATATTATTTACAGTTTCAAAATCCCAATTGTCAGAAAATGTACTGGAGGTAATGATATCATTTATAGAATTTTTAAATAAATGTGGTATTTTCAAAAGTTCAATGGGACCAAATACATCATAATCAACCTTGTCCCAAACTATGCCATCACGAATTGGAACAGCTGTAATGTTCACGAAAAACAGGTCTCTTTGTTCATGATGAGATGATGTATGAGGTTTCTGGACCAAGTTCACATTTGATACTGCAGAGCGTTCTGGGAGATATTTTCCATTCATGAGTAAGCAAAAGACAGTCACTAGGCCAATCCAGATCAGAAAAAACAATATTCCAGTTATTGTCCAGAGCTGGAGCCAAGGTGATGTCAGCATGGAAGTCCTTTTCTCCTCTGCTTTACCCCAGCAAGATATGGTGTATATATACCCAAAGTGGTACCCTCAGAGGTTCAACCTTGCTGTGTCATGTCGGACTTAGGATGACGGAAGGAATGACCGTAATACATAGTTATTATGCAGGAGATGGTAGTCCTGCTGAGTTTCCAAGAATCCTCATGCATAATGGAGGAGGCTAGTTTCCAGGAAAACCCTACGTCCTGTAAGCAGTACTGTAACTAGGTAAAAGGTCAGTCCCAAGAACCGTTATGTAGTGTAATGGTAGGGGAGAATATAGGTGAAAGGATAGGTGACTACCGGCGCCTATATTAGGTACCTATATGAAACATAACACCCACTCCTCATCCGACTGAACAACATACTAAAATCCTAACGTATTCATAGGCGTTGTACGCATAAAATTAATATTAATAAATCCAAAAAATATTATTTAAAAATGTAAAAAATTCTTTAAAAAATGCTAAGATAATAGTGTAAGCGATAGAAGACTTTACTAAAATATGTTTGTATATATATAGATTGAACACCTATGAGTGTCTGAAAGCCATGCAGCTCAGAAAAAGTGTCTACTGTTTAAAAATTCGAAATCTGGTTGTTTTTGAAAAAGCCGAATTTTCCCATCACACAATGAGCCAAATGTTTGTGTCCTGGCTTGGAGACGCAACATCCCTGTTGCCTGCAATCGCAGACACCTGCAACACCCTGCAACACCTCGCAGATCAGGTCAATCGAGCACAGATGTTCCTCCGTATTCTCAACAGCCACTGCTGGGGATGCCTCTGTGACAACCGAGGCCTGAGTACTTGTTGAGGAGTTGAAGCATCCTGTAGCATCCTGTGGTGGCTCTAAGAATGCAGACATCAACATTGGAATACGCTGAGGACACAGCAGAACATGGGCCGTTATCGGGTCCAATAAAGCATCAACATCCGGTGGCACAACTGATGGAAGTGTTAGACAGAGATCCAACACGCATTCTTGTCAGCAGAACAGGCATCGGAGGACAGGCAGAATACAGTTGATCCAGAATGGTCTAAATGATAGGAACCAAGATTCATTTAGTTCGCGAAGGAGAGGTGTGTCCAGATGGAGTACCATGCGATTACGGTATTGGCACTCCAAGAGCGTTTTTTCCATCTCCTTGGTGACTGGGACATCCATTGCATAACAGAAAAATGACAATCAGGATACCTGCTATTAGGAACAGGATCAGCGGAAGTCCTCCAAAAATGCTTCCAAACACGGAGTGTATGAAGTTGGGAATAACTCCGAAGATTGTCTGAAAGGTGCTTAACAGTCCAGAACCTATGGTCTTAAATAGGTGTACTATACCCGTCGTATCAGACGTTGTACCATTTCTGTGAAATGGAAAGGGCAGTTTGTTCGTACTAGTGCCTGTGTCTCATCCGAGGGCCTTGCAACCTGGAGATCATAAGTTTCTCGGGCGGAGGTTAAAGGCACGGTTTTCTGTAAAAGACTGGCTTTCATTCGACTCAGAGTATTAAACCGTATAAAGGAAACATTCAAAGAAGGCCATAATGGCACCTCTTTGACTGTATGGGTCGGTGGAAACAATACTTGCAAAACAGCAAGTAACCCTGGAGCTAACAGTGACAATGCCCGGGAGCATCCCACAACAGCCTTGATCATTCAGCATCAAGTAACACCCATTTGAAAGTAACCTGAACACCGGGTTAATCACGGCAGCTGGGGACCCTTTCAAGTGACAGGATAAGTTAGCAACTGAACCATTACAGGGCCCGTGAAGCATGATATCCTGGCATATGAGAGATCCACTTAAAGCGTTCTTGCAGTTTGTACCGCTTAGAAACACTTCCATGTCCCCACTCCTGCATCGAAATCTGTATGGCAATTCCCAAGATTCCTTGATGAATTCCCTACCCATCGCATCATGTCTGCCCACCTGTTGTTGTTCTAGGCAATACTGAAACTGGAAAGTTGTGACCGGTAATGTTATATGGCCATGGATTAACCATTCTGTGGATGGTGACTCTGCCACAGTAAAAGGTAATTGGTCCAGTTTTTAAATACGCAACATTGTATATTTTGCTCCCCTTTGTGCCATCATTATCTGCTTTTCAGTCAGGTTGTATGCAGAAAATAGGGACGTACTGTTGATAAATCGCCATGGCACATAACCAGCACGCAATGCATGCAGCGCCCACCTTAATACCATAATAGAATGTAGTTGATATTGTCTGTGTTGTAGTATGGACAAGTCCTGTTCTAGTATATCTATAGCAGAAGATACCATGATGCCCAGTGAATAAATCCTGGATGTTAATGGAGTCATACCATTGTCAACTATAGCTAATGCCTTTTCTAGGTTAATTCTATCTATTTCACGAAGTCTCTCTGCAACTTCTTGTTAAAAGATCTTCCAGATTTCATTATAGACAGCGTATAAGAAACGTTTCTGACGTGGCTTTTGGGGACCTAATAAAAAATCCCTTAGATCCACCTCATCTGAGAGTAAGGATAAGTGCTGTTTCACCTGGGACAGTGTCGAGGTTTTTATCCAATCGCGGCACAACTTCCCAACACTGTATGATGTCACCACCCCTGGATGCTCTCTTTGGTCCAGCCTATGGATACTAAACCCTTTGGTTGTACCCTTAAATCTTGATTGACATCTGTTTGTGTCTGTGGACCAAACTAACCATCCCTTCCAATTGGGATATGATGAATTGTACTGTATGATGTCATCTATTGTATCCCCTCCACGCAATGTAAAGTTTTGCCTCCTTTCAAAGTGTGACGGTGTTGGAATCCGACGTGTGTTCAAATCCTTGTTCTTGGCTATCCCAAGACAGGAAGTCTGTTGCACAGTGTCATTCAGAAATATTATCTGCTGTGGAATGAGGCAAGCGCTAAATAGCGATTCTGTTCCTTGAACTTGCCGTTTCTTTGACCCCAGACTGATTTTATGTCTATAGTGTCCTTCCATAAGTCAAAACCCTGTTCAGACAGTTGGGAAGTAAAGGATGCAGAGTAAATCTGTTTGGTGTTAGTCAGCTTATTTTTCTGTGCAGATGTAGGTGCAACCTTATAGTAATATGAGGTCGGGTCTGGAGTGTTAAACCCTGAAAAATAAGAACATTTCTGTGCAAATATTTTTGAACTACCTTTTGGTGGTGTTGGGCAATGTTCCCATTGGTGGTATGTGAAAACATTTTGTGGGATACTGGATTTGTGTAAAAAGTGATGACCATAATGATGGTAACAGTACATAGTGTTATAGTCTGATGTGTCTTCTAACATTTCAGTGCTTGAAAATGCAGCGGATTGTTCTAAATCAGACAACATATTATTTACAGTTTCAAAATCCCAATTGTCAGAAAATGTACTAGAGGTAATGATATCATTTATAGAATTTTTAAATAAATGTGGTATTTTCAAAAGTTCAATGGGACCAAATACATCATAATCAACCTTGTCCCAAACTATGCCATCACGAATTGGAACAGCTGTAATGTTCACGAAAAACAGGTCTCTTTGTTCATGATGAGATGATGTATGAGGTTTCTGGACCAAGTTCACATTTGATACTGCAGAGCGTTCTGGGAGATATTTTCCATTCATGAGTAAGCAAAAGACAGTCACTAGGCCAATCCAGATCAGAAAAACAATATTCCAGTTATTGTCCAGAGCTGGAGCCAAGGTGATGTCAGCATGGAAGTCCTTTTCTCCTCTGCTTTACCCCAGCAAGATATGGTGTATATATACCCAAAGTGGTACCCTCAGAGGTTCAACCTTGCTGTGTCATGTCGGACTTAGGATGACGGAAGGAATGACCGTAATACATAGTTATTATGCAGGAGATGGTAGTCCTGCTGAGTTTCCAAGAATCCTCATGCATAATGGAGGAGGCTGGTTTCCAGGGAAAACCCTACGTCCTGTAAGCAGTACTGTAACTAGGTAAAAGGTCAGTCCCAAGAACCGTTATGTAGTGTAATGGTAGGGGAGAATATAGGTGAAAGGATAGGTGACTACCGGCGCCTATATTGGGGTACCTATATGAAACATAACACCCACTCCTCATCCGACTGAACAACATACTAAAATCCTAACGTATTCATAGGCGTTGTACGCATAAAATTAATATTAATAAATCCAAAAAAATATTATTTAAAAATGTAAAAAATTCTTTAAAAAATGCTAAGATAATAGTGTAAGCGATAGAAGACTTTACTAAAATATGTTTGTATATATAGTTTGAACACCTATGAGTGACTGAAAGCCATGCAGCTCAGAAAAAGTGTCTACTGTTTAAAAATTCCAAATCTGGTTGTTTTTGAAAAAGCCGAATTTTCCCAGCACACAATGAGCCAAATGTTTGTGTCCTGGCTGGGAGACGCAACATCCCTGTTGCCTGCAATCGCAGACACCTGCAACACCCTGCAACACCTCGCAGATCAGGTCAATCGAGCACAGATGTTCCTCCGTATTCTCAACAGCCACTGCTGGGGATGCCTCTGTGACAACCGAGGCCTGAGTACTTGTTGAGGAGTTGAAGCATCCTGTAGCATCCTGTGGTGGCTCTAAGAATGCAGACATCAACATTGGAATACGCTGAGGACACAGCAGAACATGGGCCGTTATCGGGTCCAATAAAGCATCAACATCCGGTGGCACAACTGATGGAAGTGTTAGACAGAGATCCAACACGCATTCTTGTCAGCAGAACAGGCATCGGAGGACAGGCAGAATACAGTTGATCCAGAATGGTCTAAATGATAGGAACCAAGATTCATTTAGTTCGCGAAGGAGAGGTGTGTCCAGATGGAGTACCATGCGATTACGGTATTGGCACTCCAAGAGCGTTTTTTCCATCTCCTTGGTGACTGGGACATCCATTGCATAACAGAAAAATGACAATCAGGATACCTGCTATTAGGAACAGGATCAGCGGAAGTCCTCCAAAAATGCTTCCAAACACGGAGTGTATGAAGTTGGGAATAACTCCGAAGATTGTCTGAAAGGTGCTTAACAGTCCAGAACCTATGGTCTTAAATAGGTGTACTATACCCGTCGTATCAGACGTTGTACCATTTCTGTGAAAAGGAAAGGGCAGTTTGTTCGTACTAGTGCCTGTGTCTCATCCGAGGGCCTTGCAACCTGGAGATCATAAGTTTCTCGGGCGGAGGTTAAAGGCACGGTTTTCTGTAAAAGACTGGCTTTCATTCGACTCAGAGTATCAAACCGTATAAAGGAAACATTCAAAGAAGGCCATAACGGCACCTCTTTGACTGTATGGGTCGGTGGAAACAATACTTGCAAAACAGCAAGTAACCCTGGAGCTAACAGTGACAATGCCCGGGAGCATCCCACAACAGCCTTGATCATTCAGCATCAAGTAACACCCATTTGAAAGTAACCTGAACACCGGGTTAATCACGGCAGCTGGGGACCCTTTCAAGTGACAGGATAAGTTAGCAACTGAACCATTACAGGCCCCGTGAAGCATGATATCCTGGCATATGAGAGATCCACTTAAAGCGTTCTTGCAGTTTGTACTGCTTAGAAACACTTCCATGTCCCCACTCCTGCATCGAAATCTGTATGGCAATTCCCAAGATTCCTTGATGAATTCCCTACCCATCGCATCATGTCTGCCCACCTGTTGTTGTTCTAGGCAATACTGAAACTGGAAAGTTGTGACCGGTAATGTTATATGGCCATGGATTAACCATTCTGTGGATGGTGACTCTGCCACAGTAAAAGGTAATTGGTCCAGTTTTTAAATACGCAATATTGTATATTTTGCTCCCCTTTGTGCCGTCATTATCTGCTTTTCAGTCAGGTTGTATGCAGAAAATAGGGACGTACTGTTGATAAATCGCCATGGCACATAACCAGCACGCAATGCATGCAGCGCCCACCTTAATACCATAATAGAATGTAGTTGATATTGTCTGTGTTGTAGTATGGACAAGTCCTGTTCTAGTATATCTATAGCAGAAGATACCATGATGCCCAGTGAATAAATCCTGGATGTTAATGGAGTCATACCATTGTCATCTATAGCTAATGCCTTTTCTAGGTTAATTCTATCTATTTCACGAAGTCTCTCCGCAACTTCTTGTTAAAAGATCTTCCAGATTTCATTATAGACAGCGTATAAGAAACGTTTCTGACGTGGCTTTTGGGGACCTAATAAAAAATCCCTTAGATCCACCTCATCTGAGAGTAAGGATAAGTGCTGTTTCACCTGGGACAGTGTCGAGGTTTTTATCCAATCGCGGCACAACTTCCCAACACTGTATGATGTCACCACCCCCGGATGCTCTCTTTGGTCCAGCCTATGGATACTAAACCCTTTGGTTGTACCCTTAAATCTTGATTGACATCTGTTTGTGTTTGTGGACCAAACTAACCATCCCTTCCAATTGGGATATGATGAATTGTACTGTATGATGTCATCTATTGTATCCCCTCCACGCGATGTAAAGTTTTGCCTCCTTTCAAAGTGTGACGGTGTTGGAATCCGACGTGTGTTCAAATCCTTGTTCTTGGCTATCCCAAGACAGGAAGTCTGTTGCACAGTGTCATTCAGAAATATTATCTGCTGTGGAATGAGGCAAGCGCTAAATAGCGATTCTGTTCCTTGAACTTGCCATTTCTTTGAACCCCAGACTGATTTTATGTCTATAGTGTCCTTCCATAAGTCAAAACCCTGTTCAGACAGTTGGGAAGTAAAGGATGCAGAGTAAATCTGTTTGGTGTTAGTCAGCTTATTTTTCTGTGCAGATGTAGGTGCAACCTTATAGTAATATGAGGTCGGGTCTGGAGTGTTAAACCCTGAAAAATAAGAACATTTCTGTGCAAATATTTTTGAACTACCTTTTGGTGGTGTTGGGCAATGTTCCCATTGGTGGTATGTGAAAACATTTTGTGGGATACTGGATTTGTGTAAAAAGTGATGACCATAATGATGGTAACAGTACATAGTGTTATAGTCTGATGTGTCTTCTAACATTTCAGTGCTTGAAAATGCAGCGGATTGTTCTAAATCAGACAACATATTATTTACAGTTTCAAAATCCCAATTGTCAGAAAATGTACTGGAGGTAATGATATCATTTATAGAATTTTTAAATAAATGTGGTATTTTCAAAAGTTCAATGGGACCAAATACATCATAATCAACCTTGTCCCAAACTATGCCATCACGAATTGGAACAGCTGTAATGTTCACGAAAAACAGGTCTCTTTGTTCATGATGAGATGATGTATGAGGTTTCTGGACCAAGTTCACATTTGATACTGCAGAGCGTTCTGGGAGATATTTTCCATTCATGAGTAAGCAAAAGACAGTCACTAGGCCAATCCAGATCATAAAAAACAATATTCCAGTTATTGTCCAGAGCTGGAGCCAAGGTGATACTAAGTAAGTTTTTTTCAGAAAAATGTAGAAATCCCGAATTTGTTGCTTACGGGAAACTGGAACTGGCGTTGTCTCAGGTTCACTGGGATCAAGAGAGAAGGTATCAAAATTGATGAAGTAGCCAGATGCAGTCCGATCTATCTTTGGTAGCTCAGCAAGTTTTGTTGAACTGGTAGACGTCTCTTGTAGAGGCATATTGATGTAGACATCGGTGTTAGGCCGACTTGAAATTTGTCTTTCATTTGTGTTTTGAAGTTCTGTTGCAAGAGGAACGAGTTCCATTTCATTGTTGGAAATTCCATCATTTTGAATTGGTGACTCTTCAAATGTTATGAGTCTTTCTGTCTGAACTTCCTGTATGGTAGCGAGAGGAGAGCATCGGCTACCAAGGAGCCCACAAAGGCTACTATTCAGTATTGGCCACATAGTGTGGTTTGATCAGATCAATAGAGATGAATCTCTTTTCTTTTTTGCCGGCAAGAGGCGGAAGAAGTACTGTTCTTGTTCCTTCGACAGCCAAGACAGAAACTGGCTTTCTGTTTGATGGCCCAAATTCTTTTGTGTCCACAATCCTTTCTCTGACCAGATCCCAGACTTTTGGGATCCAGGCAGGTCTTGCCGTGACTGATTTCACTTCCCCAGTGGCGGTGCGTTTTACTTCCACGTTGCTTTGTAGTGCCGGAATTCATTGAGATCATGTTAAACAGCCAAACGTTTATTGATGTCAAATGTTTTTTCATCCACCACTGTGCTTTCACAATCGAGATCAGGTACTCACATTCTCATCCCAAATAGGACCTCGTAAGGGGTGACACCTCCTAGGGAACTTCTTGGCATATTATTAAGGGCTCGTTGGACCCCATATAAGTGAATGACCGAACTACCACCCGAACCTAATACTCTTGCTGTTAATGATTGCTTTAAGTCTTGGTTTTCCTCTCCACGACCGAATTTCCCTCAGGATGGTACAGAGAGGAGTACTGCAATGCAACACCCAAACTACCTATAGCTTCCTTGTAAGCCCTAGAGCTAAACGCAGGGCCATGGTCAGAATGTAATGTGCCAACTGCGTATGTCCCTATAAAGACTCGCAAATCTTTTATAACAGGTCGAGCGTCAGCCAAGCGATGAGGCCACACCCATAGGAATCTAGAGCAAGAATCCACTGCCACCAAGATGTACTTGTAAGCCCCATCCGATTGTAGGGGGCCACAGTGGTCCAGATAGACACAAGCAAGTAGTCTGTCTGATATTAGTAGTGGTGTCTGCGCTGGACGTGCTATGGTGGAACCCTTCATCTGCTGGCAGATGTCGCAATTTAGGACAAAATTCTTTGTCTGTTTAGTTAATCCTGGCCACCAATAGCATTGTTTCAGTAAAGAAACTGTTGCTGTAACCCCTGCATGTGCAGAACCTAGACCCTCCTGTGCAGCTAGAATTAAACCTAATCTGCGATCTATATTTGGTATCACTCTATACCCCACTCCTGGAATTTGAGTATACGGAATGTTATTTGCATCTAACTTGTAGGAGTACTTGAGTGGAAAACCTTTCAGTAAGGCTGTGCTGTTTTTGCGTGAAGTAATGACAGCTACCATATCTGTCCGTCTATTCTTGTTTTTGAACGAGTGATTGCAGCTATGGCAGCAGTACGTACTGCCCCTTTTGCGGCTTCATCGGCCAATGAATTCCCTTCAAAGTGAACGCCATCACGTTGATGACTCTTGGTAGTTCATTTTTAAACTCAGCTACCTGTACCCATAGCATTTTATGCTTAATTGTTCCACCTTTTGAGTCTCTAAACCCATTTTGACACCAGTAGTGTAGATATTCATTGTATGACTGGACACTTTAAAAAGAATCGCATACAATCAGTGTGGGGAATTCTCGATCCGTATTTATTAGTGCCATTAACAGGGCTTTTAGTTCTGCCAGCTGAGCCGTGCAGCCTCCTAGAGACTGTGTCTTCGTACTGCTAGGATGGAACTTGCCATCCTGCATATGCCCCTTCACAATTGCACATGCCGCGCTGTATTGCTGTTTACTTCCTACGGCCGGCTGAGCAGATCCGTCAGTGTAAATAATGTATTCATACTGATCTAGAGGCATTATTTGATTTGGGAGAGGATACTCTTGTTCATATTGCAGAACTGCTTGTGTTTTTAGACTAGGGTCATATCTGTATTCTACATCCGTCGAAGTGAGAGAATTAGCCCATTGTATCCATCTTGGATGTAAGTCTTTAGCATTGGGAACGCTTGCCTTTGTAGCAGCCTCTAAGGCTAGTACCGGAGTTACGACAATTATTCGTTTCCCTTGAGCCAGTGCTCTTTCTCTCATTACAGTGGTCTGTAGTGCTGTCAGAATTTTTTCTGTAGAAGCAAAACGCATTTCAGCATTTGTATACAAGTGTGATTTGTATGCTATGGGTACTGTTTCTCCTTCCTTGAAGGTTTAGGTAAGTATAGCCAGATTGACCCGCTATAACACAGATCAACAAATTGCGGACATTCATGCGTGTCTGCAAGTGTTTTGATGCTATCATGTCAGCTTGTAGGGAACGAAGGATATCTGTGTGTTCCTATGTCCAATGCCTAACTGAATAATCAGGTCTTATTAGGTCGTAGAAAGGTTTTACTTTTTCTGCGTAATCTGAAATGTATGTTCTACCAAAATTTAGGAATCCCAATATGGATTGTAAGTTTTTCAACGATTTAGGAGGTTGGGGCAGCGCACACATTTCTAAAAAGTTAGCTGCCAGGCTTTTCCCTTCACTTGATAACTCATATCCCAAAAATAGGACACTGAGGTGGGCTATTTTTGATTTTTTAAAGTTAAATTTGTAGCCCTCAGAGGCGAACCCCCAAATTATGTTGCTCACCCTGGTAAAGTGATCCTTTACATCATCATCCATCAGATAAATATCATCCACATAGGACAATGCCTCTTCATCCAAATTCTGAAGTAACTCTGTTACCCTAGTGGAGAACAACCCAGGGCTATTCTTATACCCTTGGGGGAGTCAAAATAATTGATGCTGTGAACCTAGCACTGAGAAAGCTGTCAAATATCTACATTCAGGCGCTATATTTTGGCAGAAAAATCCATTTGCGATATCTAGTGTTGTTTTGTATTTTTTCTGCACAATGTTATTCATTAATGCGGCACTGTGTGCATTCTGTACTGCAAACGTTTTAGTGCATGTGTTCAGATGTCTGTAGTTTAAAACTAGACAGTATGAATTATTGGGTTTCATTAAGGGAAACAAAGGATTCTTCATTGAAGAGGTGCAACTTTCAATTACACCCTGGTATTCAAGTTGATCTAAGATCTCCCTGACCTGTTTTTTCGCTACTTGTTTTATTGGGTACTGTCTCTGTGGAGATGGAGTAGTTTTTCCTGTGTTTATATGTTGAGGTGACTCAGCATCCCACCCAACATGGTTGCGATATAAGGCTGGATCAAGGACTACCGCCCACTCCTGCGCATATGTGTGTTTTAAGTATATTGGTACGAGTTCGGAAAAAGCTGGTAAAATTACCGTTTCTCCCTTCGGGCAATCCATAACAATTTCAGGCGGCCAATTTTTTTCAGCTAAAAGGATGTCATAGCCGTAAGTCAGGTTCTCCCAAAAGATACCTTACATTTTTCTGGGTTTGTCCCCCTCCATCTGGAGTGTTATTTCATGTAACCTATGTGGGACACTTACCCTTGTATCAGGTGTTTCCACCGTGATATGCTCATCCAACTCCGCTGTCACCAGAAATTCCATCAGGTTCTGGCGAGCTATTGTTACTTCGGCTGCGCTATCTAGCATCGTCAGAGCCCATTCCCCGTTCAGAAGTTGAGTCCTCAGAATTCTGTGCATGTCTAACTTTAAGACCTGCTACTTTCTTCTTTTTAAATTGAGGTTTTGATTTTTGTTTTTCTTCTGTTTTGGAGCTGTAGTCTGAAGCACGTTGTGTGTCTCTGGACTTTGAATGCTCTTCTGTGTTCTGACCGTCCTTCCCTCTCTGAGTTTTTTTATGAACTCTGAAAGGAACGAGAGGAAAGTGTATCAGTATCCTGATACCTGTCAGGCTTTTTTAATGTTATCTCTATTCCTAAGGTTCTACCTCCTTTCGGAGGGCTGCTGTTGAGGAGACCCACCCCTGGATTCAGATCTATTCTCTCTATTCTTTTGTTTTTTATTGTTATTAAACCATTTCTTCTTGGAAGAATCGGGGGCTTGCTTCGCGTTATCCTTTTCAGGACCACCCATAAATTGAGGTTTTGTTGCTCTGGCTCCCAGACTATCTCTACCTAATTCAGCATAGGTGTCTACGATAATCTTAGGTAATTCACGTTCCTGTTGTAAAGGAGTGAAATCCCTCAGGCGTCGGCATATTGCCACTGCTGCTGCATCCCCTTTAATGTTAGCTAATATGATAGCTGATACTTGGACAAAATTTCCTAATAATTTCATCCCTAAGTTCAGAGCAGGTTCTGCTCCATACTCTTTCTGTATTTGTCTTAATACATCTGGTATTACTGCTAATGAAGGGATACCATGAGTTCTGGTATATATTGCAGCGAAAACTGTACCCCAAGTGGTACAATCCTCTATCTGGGGAGCTATCCCCACTGGCAAGCAGATTGTTAGCATTCCGTGTTTCTCTTGAGGGCTTGTGTGTGGAAATACTGACTTTAGCTGTGTTATTTTCTGAGCTATCCAGAATGGCATTTGCTCACTTCTAGTGGGCATTTTACCCATAAATGCATGTAGCGTTTGTGGTGTTATTTTAGTTGTAGATCCCTGAGTTTGTCCTGTTTGTGTAGCCCTTGTTGGCTGAAGTGTGAGTGTTCTCATTACGAACTGTGTCAGGTTTCTGTAAAGTTTTATTATTTCTTTATGAAGTGGACGCAAGTCTGCTACTGGCATTGTGTCAATGCCTGGATGTGGTGTGTTGGCAGTTAGGACCGGCCAAGTTGCTGCATCTCTTCCGAGCGGACCGAGTCTCACTTTTTCTTTTGTATGTGGGAGGGTGCCTATAAACCAGTTTATGTGCCCCTGGTAGGTGAGCAGAACTTCAATGTCCTCATACGGATAGTATTCATTTGGTGTTTCACCTTCAAAGTAAGAATGAAATGTATGTGATTGTGCGTCTGCTCGTGGGAATTTACCCCATGAATAGAATACCTCTGTTCTATATGATTCGTGTGCCTCAATCACGAATAATACTGTCCCCCCTTAGCTGTTACCCCATAGTCTTCTAGGTTTAAAGTAAGGGCAGTTCTGATATTTTCTGAAATGTTTATTTCCCCTTCCTGTTCTTCCTCCCTAGCTGCCAGCACATTGTGCTGGCGCCACAGCGTCTTCGTCAGCCATCATTTTGAAGAAGGAAAAAGTTTCAAGGAAACTGAGATAAGGTTTTATGCACAATAGGAACTGTTTGTCCTTCAAGCTTGATAAACCTACAGTCAATACGTAGGATATGCCTACTCGCTGTGGCGGATGGTTCCCTTCCCACTCCAGACGTTTCTGGGGAAATGTGAGTAGAGGTTTCTGAGAGCAGCAGGACTGAACTACTCAGATTTGACCGTTAAATAAGTACCAAACCAACGTTGGCGGCGCCATGTCATGTAGTTTCTATAAACCTATATAGGATCTGCGAGTTTTGACAACATAGACTGTGGGATTAGTGTTTAGACAGATTCCAGACACCCCCACCGAGTATTTTCGCATGTATACCAGCTAGCTCACAGTGCCACTAAAAACCCCTCTTACCAAGGAGAGAATAGTTCTTGGCAACTATCGAACATGACAACCCTGATCCCTCAGGATCGTGGAAAAAGTGCAATACTTTTCGCTCAGTCACTCGTGCTCACTTTGTCTCAGAGAGATACACAGAATAAACGGGGGGACGTTTTTCAATAAGCATTTATTGAACCAGCGTCATTCTAGTGTAAAATAGGTGTGGTGAAATAACCATTAGACAGAAACAGATATAAATGATTAGAAGCACCAACAGAGTAAAGGATGGTAGATTTCTACCATCATGCTAAACAATGAATACAGGCAAGTATATAAAATACATGACAGTAAAACGCATACTCCTACGATGCGACCCTAGCTAGATGTACCTAAGTGTACCTAGCATGTATGTAGGTGTAAAGCCAAGAATCACTCTAGGATAAAGTCAACCCCATTACCTGAAGTGAGAGACTGTGGGACCCCATCTTGGTCTCGAGATGGACACCCCGCGAGGAATGTCAGACCACTGCGAGCTGGAGTGTCTGCGTGTAGGAGCCTCAGCGTCTCACGTCAGTGTGTCAGCATGGAAGTCCTTTTCTCCTCTGCTTTACCTCAGCAAGATATGGTGTTTACATACCCAAAGTGGTACCCTCAGGGGTTCTACCTTGCTGTGTCATGTCGGACTTAGGATGACAGAAGGAATGACCCTTATACATAGTTATTATGCAGGAGATGGTAGTCTTGCTGAGTTTCCAAGAATCCTCATGCATAATGGATGAGGCTAGTTTCCAGGGAAAATCCTACGTCCTGTAAGCAGTATTGAAACTAGGTAAAAGGTCAGTCCCAAGAACCATTATGTGGTGCAATGGTAGGCGAGAATATAGGTGAAAGGTTAGGTGACTACCTGAGCCTATATTGGGGTACCTATATGAAACATAACACATCCTTTAAAAATCCTCCCGGATGCAATTTCCTTGGCCGACCCGGGGATCCTGACTGCCTGGCACCCACTGGAGAGGCGTGGGAGGCTGCCTTTGTGTTGAGGAAACAACCGTGGGACATCCTACAACTCACGGCGCGGTGGCCCGGCGTGCTCCATTGGCCGTGGTTAAGTTCAGGCTCTGCGCGTCTCCCGGAGGGGGCCGTGCAGATACACAGAGACGCTTCCAGAGCACAGTGCCGAGGACGAGCTGTGCCCGATACAGCGTCACGTAGCGAAGAACCCTGCGGGGGATGAAGATCTCACTGGCAACCACAGAGGCCCGGACAGGGCTGGTGGCCTAATTCCTGCGCAGCCCCGAGGCCGGCGGCGTTCCATCAGCAGTGAAGTGGTGACATGGCAGCAGCCCTAGACGGCGGCACACGAGGCAGTGACCCAGCGACAGCCGCCGAAGACAGAGGTGAGGCACCCACTAGGGGAACTAGGGGGAGGGGGGGCGTGCTCCTGGTTGTGGATGTGGGGGAGCTAGGCCCGGTGCAGCTGTTGTATTCCTCTTAGGGTGTCCGTATATAGGTTTTCCTGTATCATGTCCTTATATAGGCACAATTCGTCCTGCCCTGATATAGGCATAAAATCCCAGTCCTTATTTAGGCATTAAACCGTGCACTCCAAATACAGGCATGGTCTCCGACATCCGTCCACCCTAACGTCACAACGAGTTCTTGAAGAACAGACCCTTAGGCTCGGGAGTTTCCTAGCACAGGACTATTGATTTCTTCAAGCGACTCATCTATTATGCATGAACCGTTATACCTTAGGGGTTCATTCATGACGTCTTCCGCTGTCCGATTCACGTCAATGCTAACATTCTGAGGTACCTCTCAGGTATAAATATACCTTCCCTAGCCCTTGTAAATCAGAGAGACCTCGACTTCAGAGGAGCCCGTATCCGGCCTGACGCACTGAGAAGACGCTGCCATCCTGCACGCAGAGTCCAGCTTCCAGTGATCTGACTTCCCTTGCGGGGTGTTGGAGTCCGAGTCTGGCAAGAGATTCCCACCTCCTCATTCTTAAGGTATGGAGATGACTAGAACCTAGAGGGACTCTTGGCATACTAGGCATACTAGGCATACTAGGCTTAGTAAGGAATACTTCACCTACTTCATACCTCTCCCCACACCTAGGTTAGGTTAGGTACACTGGGCAGAACCAGCTTAGAGACGCATCGTATGAGTACTCGCATTTTTAGCTCATGTTATTTATGTATGTGAATATACGCTAAAAGATAATGCTAGCGCAGTATTATTTATTTCTACTGCTTACGCTGTACATTATTTATCTTGCATACTGTCTTGTGATCGTAACAGCACATATTACTTACACGAGAAACAAGACTGTTCAATAAATCCTTTTATTGAAACGCCCGTCTATTCTTTCTGTGTAACTTTGAGGAAAACTAAGCATGCACGATTGAGCTGAGTGAAACGGTTATCTATTGTTTCCACGACTCTGGAACACGTTCTGATTCTAAAGGAAACAAAGTTGTCATAGTTTTGCGGCTGCCAGAAACTACTCCCTCTTGTTACCCAAGGAGTTTCTAGTGGCCTCTGAGCTAGCTGGCACAAGTAATTAAGTTTAATATACTCGATAGGGACATACCGACCTTAGTCCTATGTCAAACCTATAGGGTATATTATTCCAATGCGCAGAGCCTATTAGGGAAATAGGAGCTACACTACATGGCGCCCAACGGTTTGGTAAGGCGGTAATTTAACGCTAGATACGGAGTAACTCTGTAGTGTAGCTCCTATTTCCCTAATAGGCTCTGCGCATTGGAATAATATATCCTATAGGTTTGACATAGGACTAAGGTCAGTATGTCCCTATCCAGTATTTTAAACTTAATTACTTGTGCCAGCTAGCTCAGAGGCCACTAGAAACTCCTTGACAACAAGAAGGGAGTAGTTTCTGGCAGCCGCAAAACATGACCACTATGTTTCCCTTTAGAATCAGAACGTGTCCCAGAGTCGTGGAAACAATAGATAACTATTTCACTCAGCTCAATCGTGCATGCTTAGTTTTCTCCAAGTTACACAGAAAGAAATAGACGGGCGTTTTCAATAAAAGATTTATTGAACAGTCTTGTTTCTGGTGTAAGTATAATGTGCTGTTACGATCACAAGACAGTATGCGAGATAAATAATGTACAGTGTGAGCAGTAGAAATAAATAATACTGCGATAGCATTATCTTTTAGCGTATATTCACATACATAAATAACATGAGCTAAAAATGCGAGTACTCATACGATGCATTTCTAATCTAGTTCTACCCTAATGTACCTAACCTAATCCTAGGTGTAGGGAGAGGTATGAAGTAGGTGAAGTATTCCTTACTATGGTATACTAAGAGTATGTTAAGCCTAGTATGCCTAGTATGCTTAGTATGCCAAGAGTCCCTCTAGGTTCTTATCAGCTCCATACCTGAAGAATGAGAGAGGTAGGAATCTCTTTGCCAGACTCGAACTCCAACACCCCGCAAGGGAAGTCAGATCACTGGAAGCTGGACTCTCTGCGTGCAGGGATGACAGCGTCTTCTCAGTGCGTCAGGCCGGGAAACGGGCTCCTCTGAAGTCGAGGTCTCCTCTGGTTTACAAGGGCTAGGGAAGGTATATTTATACCTGAGAGTACCTAGGAATGTTTAGTATTGACGTGAGTTGGACAGTGAAAGACGTCATGAATGAACCCTAAGGAATAACGGTTCATACATAATATATGAGTCCTTGAAGAAATCAATAGTCCTGGACTAGGGAAACTCCCGCAGCCTAAGGGTCTGTTCTTCATGTACTCATAGTGACGTTAGGGTGGACGGATGTCGGAGACCATGCCTGTATTTGGAGTGCATGGTTTAATGCCTAAATAAGGCCTGGGATTTTATGCCTATATAAGGGCAGGGCGAATTGTGCCTATATAAGGACATGATACTGGAAAGCCCGTTATGGACACCCTAAGAGGAATACAACACCCACTCCACTTTCGTGTATACGATAATACTAAAATGCTAAACATTTAAAATGCTAAACATAAAATGGAGCACCGCATATTTAAAAAATATTTCTTAAAAATATTAAAAAACATAATATAAAATGCAAAAGGTACTGTACATTTGAAGCAACAGCTTTTCCATTTCAGGCATATAGTTTTAAAAATAAATGCAATTGGAATGAAAAAAGCAGTAATATTTACATTTGACAAAAAAATGTTCGATAAGTTGTTCGAAAATCAAAGTCATTTCATGTCATGAAAATCAATGAACTGTTTTTAGACACATAAGATGACTAAATGTCTGTGGAAGGACCGCCAAGTCTGTACTATAAGGCTAGTTCTACTTTAAGCAGATTGAAGTGCCATTTTTCGTTCGAAAAAATGGGGAAAAGTTCAATTTTGGTAGAGTTCCAAGTTTTTGTAGAATGAAGGCCAAATTGTTACTGCATCTCTGGAACACTGTATGCTGAATCAGAGTCAGTTTACGGGTCTGGTGTAAACATGAGATCATCTATTTCTATAGACAAAACATCATCCACTGTAGTTGGTGTTAGTTGGAACACCTCGTGAAGCAGGTTAATCGCACAGAGATGTGAAACATCGCTTTCAGCAATGGTCGCCGCAGCAATGTTCGCGTCCGTTGTTACCTGTGTGCCTGTAGATCTTTCTCGTACCTCAGCAGCAGCCGGAAGCGTCTGTGAGATCTCAATGAATGCTGACATCAGGATTGGTAGCCTCTGGGGACAACACATAGCATGGGCAGTTATCTGGTCCAGCAGAGTATCGACATCCGTTGGCGTATCCGATGGAAATGTAAGACAGGTGTCCAACACGCATTCTACACCGCATAGCAGGCATCGTAGAACAGGTAAGATGCAATCTTGCCAGATTGGTCCGAATGACAGGAACCACGTGGTATTAAGGTCCCGTAGACGATTTATGCCCAAAAGCTCTACTATTTGCTCACGGCACTTTCGTTCAAGGAGAGCTTTCTCCATTTCGCTCGGAGTGATGTCGGCGAATAGGCTGGCCATAGCGCAATAGCAGGAAGAGAAATAGAAGTCCGGCAACAAGTGCTAGAATTAATGGTATGCCACCAAACACCGAATGTGCAAAGTTCGGGATGATTCCGAGTATTGCCTGGAAAGGTGCTAACAGACCGGAGCAGATGCTCTTAAATACATGTACAAATCCTGTTGTATCAGACATATTGAAGATTCTTCCTATCATTTCCACGAAATGTATAGGGCAGTTTGTACGTATTAAAGTCTGTATCTCAGCCGAAGTCCTTGCTATTTGTAGATCATAGGTTTCTTTGGCCGAGGTCAAAGGCACTGTTTGCTGTAAAAGCATGGCTTTCATTCTGCTTAAAGTATCAAATCTTATAAAAGAGACGTTCAGCGAAGGCCATAGAGGCGACTCCCTGACTGTGTCTATTGGGGCAAACAATACTTGCATACAGCAAGTGACCCTGGAGTTGACCGTTACTAGATATAGGATGCCTGGCAGCATGCCACAGCAACTCTGATCATTCAACATGAGGTAACTCCCATTAGAAAGTTGTCCAAACGTTGGATTAATCACAGCAGCTGGTGTACCCTGCTGACGGCAAGACAAATTTGCCACAGAACCATTACAAGCCCCGTGTAAGGAAATGTCCTGACATATAAGTGAACCGCTTAGTGCACGTTTACAGTTTGTACCGCTCAAAAACACTTCACGATCCCCACTCCAACATCTATATGTATACGGTAAAGCCCAAGATGTCTTAATGTATTCCTTACCCAACCTTTCATATTTGCCTGCTTGCATTTGTCTGAGGCAATACTGAAACTGAAAAGTAGTCACAGGTAGTGTGATTTTGCCATGAATAAGCCATTCTGTAGCTGGTTTTTCTGCCACTGTGAATGGTAACTTTTCCAGTTTTTCAATGCTCAGCACTGTATACCTTGCTCCTCTTTGTGCCAATTCGATCTGTTTATCAGTGAGATTGTATTCAGCAAACAGAGCCGTTGTGTTGATAAAACGCCAAGGCACATAGCCCGCTCGCAAAGATTGCAGCGTCCAGCTTAATAACATAATAGAACGTAATTGAGATTGGCCTTGTTGTAACATCGCCAAATCTTATTCTAGTATGTCGATAGCAGAGGATGCAATGCCGTCCAGTGAATATATTCTGGAGGACAAAGTTGTTAACCCATTGTCGACCACAGAGAGTGTTTTCTCTAAATTAATACGATCAAGTTCACGTATTCGTTCTGCAGCCTCCATCTGTGATACTTTCCATGCTTCATTGTAGGCAGCATAAATGCCGGCATATATGAAACGTTTTTGACGCGGTTTTCTTGGTCCAAGCAAGAAATCCCTAAGGTCTGCGTCTTTTGCAAGTAAGGTTAAGTGTTGTTTCACATCCTGTAGTGTAGACTTATGCAGCCAATCGAGGCATAATTTTCCTACACTGTATGTTGTTACTACCCCGGATGTTGTCTTTGGACATATCTTGGGTCTGGCCTGTTAATAGTAAAGCCCTGAGTTTTATTCAGGAATCTTTCCTGACAGTTATTCGTGTCTGTGGGCCAGATCAACCATTTTTTCCAATCAGGATTAGATCTGTTGAGTTGTAGTATATTGTCAACTGTCACCACTGCCTGTGTTTCGTTATTTTTTGCAGGTGCTGGTACAGAAGGTGTGTTCATCTCTTTGATCTTGGCTAATCCAAGACAAGATGTTTGTTGGATTGTTTCATTCAAAAACATTATTTGTTCAGGGATGATACAGGCTCTAAATAAAGCTTCTATCCCCTGCACTTGCCATTCTTTACTACCCCACACAGTTTTTGTGTCTATTGTGTCTTTCCAAAAGTCGAAACCCTGTCTAGACAGTTGGGCATTAAATAATGCAGAATAAATCTGTTTTGTATTTGTTAACATAATTTTCAGTCCTGTCTTGTTTACATTTTTATAGTAAAACATTTCTGGATCAGATGTATTATAACCTGAAAAATATGGAAATTTACTAGCAAATGTTTTAGAACTACCTTTAGGTGGTGTAGGACAATGTTCCCATTGGTTAAACATAAACACATTTCTTGGATATGCAGATTTATGCAAATAATGATGACCAGAGTGGTTATAACAATACAGTTGTTCATAGTCTGATGAACCCTCTAAATATTCATTTTTAAAAAATGCAGCAGATTTTTCTAGATCAAACATAATGTAATTTACAGTCTCAAAGTCCCAATCATCAGAATAGGTACTGGACGAAATTAGATCACTTAGTGAAATTTTAAACAAATGTGGAATGTTCAATTGTTCCGTCGGACCGAATATATCAAAATCTGTTTTGTCCCACACTATACCATCGTGAATAGGAACAGCTGTGATGTTCACTGATGACAAGTCTCTTGCTTCACGATGGGAAGATTTATGAGGTTTCAAAAGTACGTTTACGCCTTTTCCTTCAGTGTTCACATGGATGTATCTGCCACTTATAAGCATGCTCACAGTTGTAACCAAAGCTAGCCAGAGCAGGAAAACAAAAAGTCCAGATATAATCCAGAGTTCAATCCATGGAGAAACCAAATAAGTCTTTTTCAGAAAGTGAAGAAAGTCTTGTACTTGCTGCTTGAATTTGAATGATGCTGGCGTCGTTTCAGGTTCACTTGGATCTTCTGAGAACATATCAAAGTTAATGAAGTAGCCAGAAGCAGTTCTATCAATTGTTGGAATTGCATCAGGATTCGTAGAAATCGCTGGAACCAGTTGATCACATGCTACGTTGGTGTAGACAGGTGTATTTGGACGAACTGTTACTTGGTGTTCAAGAGGGAAGATTTCCATAGCATTGTTGCTTAGTCCTTCATCTGTTACCACTGAATTCTTGATGGTTATCAGTCTTTCAGTCTGAACCTCTTGGATAGTAGCGAGAGGAGTGCGTTTGCTACTAGGTCGGAGTCCACGAGGCCTACTATTTAGTATTGGCCACATACTGTGGTTTGATGAGGTCGATGGACACAAATCTTTTCTCCTTTCTTCCAGCAAGGGGCGGCAGTAGTACTGTTCTTGTTCCTTGAACTGCTAGGACAGGTACTGGTTGTCTGTAAGAAGGTCCAAATTCCTTCTTGTCCGCAATTTTTTCTCTGATTAGATCCCCAACTTTTGGAATCCAGACAGGCCTTGCTGGGACAGCCGGTTGATCCCCAGTGGTGGCTGGCTGTAGGAATACGTTGCTTTGTTTCGTTCTTAATTTGTTTAAGTCCTGTAAAACAGCCAAACAATCTTTGATATCAAAAGGTTTATTTTCCACCACTGTGCCTACGTGTTCAAGGTCCGGTACCCACATTCTTGTCCCAAACAGGACCTCATATGGAGTGACCCCCCCCTAGAGAACTTCTTGGCAGGTTGTTCAAAGAGCGCTGTACCCCACTAAGGTGTTTGACCCACCCGTCACCCGAACCTAATACCCTAGCTGTTATAGACTGCTTTATGTCTCGGTTTTTCCTTTCCACAACCGAATTTCCCTCAGGATGGAATGGAGAGGAGTACCCCAATGCAACGCCGAGACTGGCCATGGTTTCTTTGTAAGCCCGAGAGCTAAACGCAGGACCCTGGTCAGAATGTAGCGTGCCTATTGCATATATGCCCATAAAGACTCGCAAATCTTTTATAACAGTTCGAGCGTCAGCTGAGCGCTGAGGCCATAACCATAGGAACCTAAATTCAGTATTTGTGAGAATGCCTTTGTCCAGTAGGACGCAGGTGCGTAGATAGTCTAATGCTGTCTAACAATGGTGTCTGCACTGGGTTGCCGCATTCGCAGCATGGTGTCTGGTGGCTCTCTCGCTATAATTTACAGTCTAAGCAGTTGTTGATGAATATGTGAATTTCTGTATTCATTCCAGGCCACCAGTACTTCTCTTTTAACGTCAAAATTGTTTTAGAGATCCCTTGATGTGACAGACCTTCCCCCAAATGTGTTTCATAAATCAAGGCTGCTCTACGTTCCAAGTTTGGAATTACCCTATCCCCCACTCCAGGGATTCGAGCAAAAGGAACGTTGTTCGCATCAATTACATAAGAGTACTTGAGTGGAAACTTTTGGTAACGCTGCACTGCTGCCTTTGCTCGAAGCATTGACAGCCAACATTATCTCACCGTCTATTTTTGTTTTGGAACGAGTGATCGCAGCTACGGAAGCCGTCTGCACAGCTCCCTTTGCGGCTTCATCAGCCAATGAATTCCCTGCACCGTGAACGCCATCACGTTGATGACTCAGTGTGTGGATCACGTGAGCCTTTGGTAGTTCGTTTTTCAACTGAACTACTTGTTCCCAAAGCATTTTGTGCTTTATTGTGCCACCTTTCTCATCTTTGAAACCATTTTCAAGCCAGTTTTGTATATAGTCATTATACGACTGAACACAGTAAAAGGAATTGCACACTATTAGTGTGGGGAATTCTCGATCTGTACTTTCAAGTGCCAGTTTGAATGCTTGTAGTTCAGCTTGCTGAGCTGTACAATCTCCTAGAGACTGCGTTTTTGTGACCATAGGTCTGAAGATGCCATTTCGCATGCGAACTTTAACGATAGCACACGCTGCACTGTAAGCTTGCTTACTCCCTATTGCGGGTTGTGCGGATCCGTCAGTGTAAATTATGAATTCGTACTGATCGAGAGGCAGAATTTCAGTACGCAGGGGACATTCATGTTCATACTGCAGGAATGCTTGTGTTTTTAAATCTGGATCAAAAACATATTCAACATCTGTTGCAGCAAGAGAATTAACCCATTGTATCCATCTCGGATGTAATGCTTTAGCATTTGGAATGCTTGCTTTTGTGACCGCTTCTAAAGCTGGTACTGGGATGACGACAATAATGCGTTTCCCTTGGGCTAAGGCTCTTTCTTTTGCTACAGCGGTTTGAACAGCTGTTAGAATTTTTTCAGTTGAACTGAAGCGCATTTCCGCTTGTGTGTACAAATGAGATTTGTACGCTATTGGTATTTTCTCACCCTCATTAAAAGTTAAGTAGGTGAATCCGCATTGACCCGAAATTATTCGGATCACCAAATTGAGTTGACTTACGCGTGTTTGTAAGTGATTTGTTGCTAACATGTTAGCTTGTAGTGAACGCAAGATTTCTGTGTGTTCTTGTGTCCAGTTTCTGATCGAAAAATCAGGTTTGATTAATGCGTAGAGAGGTTTAACCCTTTCTGCATAATTTAGAATGTACGTTCTTCCAAAATTTAGGAAACCCTGGATGGATTGTAAGTTTTTTAGCGTTTTTGGAGGTTGGAGCAGCGCACACTTTTCTAAAAAGTTAGCTGCCAAGCTCTTGCCTTCACTTGAAAGCTCATATCCTAGAAATAGGACATTGAGATGGGCAATTCTGGACTTTTTAAAGTTGAATTTGTAGCCCTCAGAGGTGAAACCCAATATAATGGTGCTCACCCTGTTCAAGTGTTTGTCCAGGTCATCGTCTGTCAGATAAATATCATCGACATAGGACAATGCCTCATTGTCATAAATTTGTAGTAACTCCATTACCCTCGCTGAGAATAAACCTGGGCTGTTCTTGAACCCTTGTGGGAGTTGACAAAAGTGACGCTGGGTCCCTATTATGGAGAATGCTGTTAAGTACCTGCTTTCAGGTGCTATGTTTTGACAAAAGAAACCATTTGAGATGTCTAATGTTGTTTTATATTTTTTACGCACAATGTTATTCATTAATGCTGTGCTATGTGAAATTTGCACTGCAAAAGTTTTAGAACAAGTGTTTAGGTGTCTGTAGTCCAAAACTAGACGATATGTATTGTCTGGTTTGGAGACAGGAAACAAAGGATTGTTCATTGAGGAGGTGCATGTTTCAATCACCCCTTGGTATTCAAGTTGATCTAAGATCTCCCTGACCTTTTTTTTAGCTTCTTGCTTTATTGGGTACTGCCGTTGTGCAGTTGGTTCATGTTTCAGATGTATTATATGGTGAGGTGAGTCCTCATCCCATCCTACATGATTTTTATATAATGCTGGGGCCTGGGCCACTGCCCATTTCCTGGCATATGTATATTTTAGGTTTATTGGAATATGGTTGGAGAAGGCAGGCATAATAATGTCCTCGCCATGTGGGCACGCCCTGACAAATTGTGGTGGCCAGTCTTTTTCTGCTAGAAGTATGTCATAACCCTTTGATAGTCTTTCCCAAAAAAGTGCTTTCACCTGTCTAGGTTTGTCTCCCTCCATCCGGAGTGTTATTTCAAATAACTTTTGTGGAGTACTAACCCTGGTGTCTACAGTCTCTACTGTGATGTACTCATTCAAGTCCACTATCTCCAGAAGTTCCTTCACGTTCTGGCGAACTATTGTGACTTCTGCTGCACTGTCCAGCATGGTCTGAGCCCATTCTCCGTTCTTGAGTTGTGTTCTCAGTATTCTCGGCATGTCTGATCTTTAGACCTGCTACTTTCTTTTGGAGAATTGAGGTTTTGTTTTAGTTTTTGGAGCGTGTTTGTCGTCTTTCGATTTCACGCGTTCTTCTCTGTGTTCCGTCCGTCCTCTTCTTTCCGAAGTCTGTGATGAGATCTGAAAGGGACGAGAGGAACGTGTATCAGTATCTTGATACCTGTCAGGTTTTCTCAAATTATCCCTATTCCTGAGGTTATACCTCCTTTCAGAGGGCTCCTTTGAGGAGACCTACCTCGGGATTGAGAACGTTTCTCGTTTGAATTTTGTTTATTAGTTTCCACTTCTTTTTAGAAGATGTAGGAGTTTGTTTAATAGAGTCCTTCTCAGGACTTTCAGATAGCTTCGGCTTCACTGGTCTTCCACCCAAACTATCTCTGCCTAATTCTGCATAGGATTGTTCTATTATTCTGGGTAGCTCTGTTTGATGTTCTGTAACATCGAATTCCTTAATTTTTGGCGGATCGCCACTGCTGCTGCCTCTCCTTTAATATTAGATAATATTATTGTTGAGACCTGGTCGAAATTTTTCAGTAATTTCATACCTAAATTTAGAGCAGGCTCTGCCCCGTATTCATTTTGAATTTATTTGAGGACATCAGGTATTACCGCAATTGACGGAATGGCATGTGTTTTAGTATAGATGGCAGCAAAGACTGAGCCCCAAGTGGTGCAGTCTTCCAGTTGTGGTGTGATCCCCATTGGTAAACTAATTGTTAGGATTCTGTGTTTCTCATACGGGCTAGTATTTGGAAATACTGCTTCGATTTGAGTAATTTTTTGAGCTATCCAGAATGGAATTTGCTCACGTTTTGTGGGCATTTTACCCATGACTGCGTATAGAGTCTGTGGTGTAATTTCTAGTGTATTCCCCTGTTGGGGAGTTGGATTTGGAAGTGTTAATGGTTGCTGGACTGTAAAAGTCCGCATGACATATTGGACCAATTGTCTGTAGATTTTTATTAACTCTTGTATTTGAGTAAGTAGTTCCTCATCTGACATTTTATCCAGTTCAGGATGAGGTGTGTAGCCGGCTAAAATCTGCCATGTTGCCCCTGGTCTACCTAGTGGACCGAGCCTGGTAATGTTTTTGTGATGTTTTAGGGCGCCTTTAAACCAGAGCTGATGCTCCTGGTATGTTAATGGAATTTCAATATCCTCGAAAGGAATGTATTCCTCTGGTGGTTCATCTTCTTTGTAGAAGTGAAATGCATGTGATATTGGATTGCATTCAGGAAATATTACCCATGAATAGAATACCTCTGTCTGAAAGGATTCATGTGCCTCTATCACGAAAACTGCTCTACCTCCTCTTGGCGGTAGGCCATGTTTTATAAGTTTTAGAGTGATGGCTCTTCTTAAGTTTAGAGGGATGTCTATAACACCCTCTTCGGTTTCATTTAAACCTGTAAGGTTAAAAACTGCTGCTTGGGCTTGATCAGCCGCAGCTCCACCGTTTCCAGTGTTATTTTCGTTTTCAGGCATTTTGTTTTTTGAAAAATGTAGAACAAGTTTCAAGGAAACAAAGATAAGGTGCACAATATTTTGGAACACTGTATCCTTCAACGTTGAGCAAACCAAACAGCTAATATATAGGGTGTCTCCCTATGTAGCCGTGGTGGATACTTAACCCTGCCCACTCCAGATGTCTTTTGGAGTATATGGGTAGGGGTCTTGAGAGAAAATAGCACGGCTGAGTTACTCAGTATCTAACGTTGAATTACCGCCTTACCAAACCGTTGGGCGCCATGTAGTGTAGCTCCTATTTCCCTAATAGGCTCTGCGCATTGGAATAATATATCCTATAGGTTTGACATAGGACTAAGGTCAGTATGTCCCTATCGAGTATATTAAACTTAATTACTTGTGCCAGCTAGCTCAGAGGCCACTAGAAACTCCTTGACAACAAGAAGGGAGTAGTTTCTGGCAGCCGCAAAACATGACCACTATGTTTCCTTTAGAATCAGAACGTGTCCCAGAGTCGTGGAAACAATAGATAACTATTTCACTCAGCTCAATCGTGCATGCTTAGTTTTCTCCAAGTTACACAAAAAGAAATAGACGGGCGTTTTCAATAAAAGATTTATTGAACAGTCTTGTTTCTGGTGTAAGTATAATGTGCTGTTACGATCACAAGACAGTATGCGAGATAAATAATGTACAGTGTGAGCAGTAGAAATAAATAATACTGCGATAGCATTATCTTTTAGCGTATATTCATATACATAAATAACATGAGCTAAAAATGCGAGTACTCATACGTTGCATTTCTAATCTAGTTCTACCCCAATGTACCTAACCTAATCCTAGGTGTAGGGAGAGGTATGAAGTAGGTGAAGTATTCCTTACTATGGTATACTAAGAGTATGTTAAGCCTAGTATGCGTAGTATGCTTAGTATGCCAAGAGTCCCTCTAGGTTCTTATCAGCTCCATACCTGAAGAATGAGAGAGGTAGGAATCTCTTTGCTAGACTCGAACTCCAACACTCATGCCACCCCACTGCTGCGTAAACTGCACTGGCTGCCAGTTAAGCAGAGAGCGAAATTCAAGGGACTTTGTATTGTCCACAAAGCTCTATATGGACATGCCCCAGGGTACATAAAGGAACGCCTAAACAAATACGTACCAGGACGGGCCCTTCAGTCAGCAGAAGCCGTCCAACTGGTCTGCCCTCGGAGTAACCTGGTTTCCAAAGGGGGTCGAGCTTTTCGGTCCTCCTGCCACAACTCTGGAACCAGCTGCCCGATACCCTTCGGAAAGAATCTGGTCTGCTTCTTTTCCGGAAGCAGTTGAAAACTATCCTCTTTAGGGAAGCATTAGATACAACATATGATCTCTCAACACCATGAAGACCTCCCCGCCTTGACGCTGTCCCGCTTCTTCCAAAGCGCTAAGAGACCTGTCGGTGTATATGCGCTATACAAAAATAAAATAACATAACATAACATAACACCCCGCAAGGGAAGTCAGATCACTGGAAGCTGGACTCTCTGCGTGCAGGGATGACTGCGTCTTCTCAGTGCGTCAGGCCGGGAAACGGGTTCCTCTGAAGTCGAGGTCTCCTCTGGTTTACAAGGGCTAGGGAAGGTATATTTATACCTGAGAGTACCTAGGAATGTTTAGTATTGACGTGAGTCGGACAGCGAAAGACGTCATGAATGAACCCCTAAGGAATAACGGTTCATACATAATATATGTGTCCTTGAAGAAATCAATAGTCCTGGACTAGGGAAACTCCTGCAGCCTAAGGGTCTGTTCTTCATGTACTCATAGTGACGTTAGGGTGGACGGATGTCGGAGACCATGCCTGTATTTGGAGTGCATGGTTTAATGCCTAAATAAGGCCTGGGATTTTATGCCTATATAAGGGCAGGGCGAATTGTGCCTATATAAGGACATGATACTGGAAAGCCCGTTATGGACACCCTAAGAGGAATACAACAACTCAGCTGTGCTTTTTCTCTCAGAGACCCCTACCCATATACTCCAAAAGACGTCTGGAGTGGGTAGGGTTAAGTATCCGCCACAGCAAAATAGGGAAGCACCCTATATATAGCTGTTTGGTTTGCTCAACGTTGAAGGATACAGTGTTCCAAAATATTGTGCAGCTTATCTTTTTGTTTCCTTGAAACTTGTTCTACATTTTTCAAAAAACAAAAATGTCCACACGCGGGGACAATGACACCGAGAACGGTGGAGCTGCGGCTGACCCAGTCGTAACAGCTTTTAACTTTACAGGTTTAAATAAAACCGAGGAGGGTGTTATAGACATCCATCCAAACTTAAGAAGAGCCATCACTTTAAAACTTATAAAACACGGCCTACCACCGAGAGGCGGTAGAGCAGTTTTCGTGATAGAGGCACACGAATCCTTTCAGACAGAGGTATTCTATTCATGGATAGTATTCCCAGAATCAAATCCAGTAACAAAAGTGTTTCACTTCTACAAGGAAGATGATCCACCAGAGGAATATATTCCTTTTGAGGATATTGAAATTCCATTAACATACCAGGAGCATCAGCTCTGGTTTAAAGGCACCCTAAAACATCACAGAAACATTACCAGGCTCGGTCCCCTAGGGAGACCAGGAGCAACATGGTCGATTCTAGCCAGCTACACACCTCATCCTGAACTGGATATAATGTCAGATGAGGAATTACTTACTCAACTACAAGAGTTAATAAAAATCTACAGACAATTGGTCCAATATGTCATGCGGACTTTGACAGTCCAACCACCATTAACACTTCCAAATCAGACCCCTCATCCGGGGACTACACTAAAAATTACACCACAGACTCTCTACTCAGTCATGAGTAAAATGCCCACAAAACGTGAGCAAATTCCATTCTGGATAGCTCAAAAAATTACTCAAATAGAAGCAGTATTTCCAAATAGTAGCCCTTTTGAGAAACACAGAATCCTAACAATCAGTTTACCGATGGGGATCACACCACAACTGGAAGACTGCACCACTTGGGGCTCAGTCTTTGCTGCCATCTATACTAAAACACATGGCATTCCATCAATTGCGGTAATACCTGATGTCCTGAAACAAATTCAAAACGAATACGGGGCAGAGCCTGCTCTGAATTTAGGTATGAAATTACTGAAAATTTCGACCAGGTCTCAACAATAATATTATCTAATATTAAAGGGGAGGCAGCAGCAGTGGCGATCCGCCAACGATTAAGAGAATTCGATGTTACAGAACATCAAACTGAACTACCCAGAATAATTGAACAATCCTATGCAGAATTAGGCAGAGATAGTTTGGGTGGGAGACCATTAAAACCAAAACTATCTGAGAATCCTGAAAAGGACTCTATTAAACAAACTCCTACATCTTCTAAAAAGAAGTGGGAAACTAATAAACAAAACTCAAACGAAAAACGTTCTCAATCCTGAGGTAGGTCTCCTCAAAAGGAGCCCTCTGAAAGGAGGTATAACCTCAGGAATAGGGATAATTTGAGAAAACCTGACAGGTATCAAGAGACTGATACACGTTCCTCTCGTACCTTTCAGATCTCGTCACAGACATCGGGAAGAAGAGGACGGTCAGAACATAGAGAAGAACGCGTGAAATCCAAGGAAGATAACCACGCTCCAAAAAATAAAACAAAACCTCAATTCTCCAAAAAGAAAGTAGCAGGTCTGAAGATCAGACATACCGAGGATACTGAGAAAACAACTCAAGAACGGAGAATGGGCTCAGACAATGCTGGACAGTGCAGCAGAAGTCACAATAGTTCGCCAGAACGTGAAGGAACTTCTGGAGATAGTGGACTTGAATGAGTACATTACAGTTGAGACTGTAGACACCAGGGTTAGTACTCCACAAAGGTTATATGAAATAACACTCCGAATGGAGGGAGACATACCAAGACAGGTGAAAGCACTCTTTGGGAAAAACTTTCAAAGGGCTGTGACATACTTCTAGCAGAAAAAGACTGGCCACCACAATTTGTCAGGGAGTGCCCACATGGCGAGGACATTATTATGCCTGCCTTCTCCAACCATATTCCAATTCATCAAAAATATACATATGCCAGGAAATGGGCAGTAGCCCAGGCCCCAGCATTATATAAAAATCATGTAGGATGGGATGAGGACTCACCTCACCATAAAAATACATCTGAAACATGAACCAACTGCACAAAGGCAGTACCCAATAAAGCAAGAAGCTAAAAAACAGGTCAGGGAGATCTTAGATCAACTTGAATACCAAGGGGTGATTGAAACATGCACCTCCTCAATGAACAATCCTTTGTTTCCTGTCTCCAAACCAGACAACACCTATCGTCTAGTTTTGGATTACAGGCATTTAAACACTTGTTCTAAAACGTTTGCAGTGCAAAATGCACATAGCAGAGCATTAATGAATAACATTGTGCGTAAAAAATATAAAACCACATTAGATATCTCAAATGGTTTCTTTTGTCAAAACATAGCACCTGAAAGCAGGTACTTAACAGCATTCTCCATAATGGGGACCCAGCGTCAATTTTGTCGACTCCCACAAGGGTTCAAGAACAGCCCGGGGTTATTCTCAGCGAGGGTAACAGAGTTACTACAAATGTATGACAATGAGGCATTGTCCTATGTCGATGACATCTATCTGACAGACGATGATCTGGAAAAACACTTGAACAGGGTGAATACCATTATATTGGGCTTCGCCACTGAGGGCTACAAGTTCAACTTTAAAAAATCCAGAATTGCCCATCTCAATGTCCTCTTTTTAGGATATGAGCTTTCAAGTGAAGGTAAGAGCTTGGCAGCTAACTTTTTAGAAAAGTGTGCACTGCTTCAACCTCCAATAACGCTGAAAAACTTACAATCCATCCTGGGTTTCCTAAACTTTGGAAGAACATACATTCTGAATTACGCGGAAAGGGTTAAACCTCTCTACGCATTAATCAAACCTGATTTTTCAATCAAAAATTGGACACAAGAACATACAGAAATCTTGCGTTCACTCCAGGCTAACATGTTAGCAACAAATCACTTACAAACACGCGTAAGTCAACGCAATTTAGTGATCCGAATAATTTCGGGTCAATGCGGATTCACCTACTTAACATTTAATGAGGGTGAAAAATACCAATTGCATACAAATCCCATTTGTATACACAAGCAGAAATGTGCTTCACTTCAACTGAAAAAATTCTGACAGCAGTTCAAACCGCTGTAGCAAAAGAAAGAGCCCTAGTACAAGGGAAACGCATTATTGTCGTTACCCCAGTACCTGCATTAGAAGCGGTCACAAAAGCGAGCATTCCAAATGCTAAAGCATTACATCCAAGATGGATACAATGGGTTAATTCTCTTGCTGCAACAGATGTTGAATATGTTTTTGATCCTGATCTAAAAACACAAGCGTTCCTGCAATATGAACAAGAATGTCCTCTGCCTACTGAAATTCTGCCTCTCGATCAGTACGAATTCATAATTTACACTGACGGATCCGCACAACCCGCAACAGGGGGTAAGCAAGCTTACAGTGCAGCGTGTGCAATCGTTAAAGGTTGCATGCGAGATGGCATCTTCAGACCTATGGTCACAAAAACTCAATCTCTAGGAGATTGTACAGCTCAGCGAGCTGAGCTGCAAGCATTCAAACTGGCACTTGAAAGTACAGATCGCGAATTCTCCACACTAATCGTGTGCGATTCTTTTTACTGTGTGCAGTCGTATAATGAATATATACAAAATTGGCTTGAAAACGGGTTCAAAGATGCAAAAGGTGGCACAATAAAGCATAAAACGCTTTGGGAACAAGTAGTTCAGTTGAAAACAAACTACCAAAGGCTCACGTGATCCACACACTGAGTCATCAATGTGATGGCGTTCACATTGCAGGGAATTCATTGGCTGACGAACCCGCAAAGGGGGCTGTTCAAACAGCTTCCGTAGCTGGGATCACTCGTTCAAAAACGAGAATAGACAGTGAGATAATGTTGGCTGTCAATGCTACAAGCAAAGGCAGTGGTGCAGCGTTACCAAAAAAGTTTCCACTCTAGTACTCTTATGTAATTGATGCGAACAACGTTCCTTTTGCTCGAATCCCTGGAGTGGGGGATAGGGTTATTCCAAACATGGAACGTAGAGCAGCTTTGATTTATGAAACACATCTGGGGGAGGGTCTGTCACATCAAGGGATCTCTAAATCAATATTGACATTAAAAGAGATGTACTGGTGGCCTGGGATGAATACAGAAATACACATATTCATCAACAACTGCATATACTGCAAATTACAGCGAGAAAGCCACCAGACACCATGCTACGAATGTAGATGCCCTGCACAGACACCATTGTTAGACAGCATTAGACTATCTATGCACAGGCATCCTCATGGACACGTGCAATCCCACAAATACTAAATCAAGGTTCCTATGGATATGGCCTCAGCGCTCGGCTGACGCTCGAACTGTTATAAAAGATTTGCGAGTCTTTATCGGCACATACGCAATAGGCACACTACATTCTGACCAGGGCCCTGCGTTTAGCTCTCGGGCTTACAAAGAAGCCATGGCCAGTCTGGGCGTTGCATTGCGGTACTCCTCTCCATTCCATCCTGAGGGAAATTCGGTTGTGGAAAGGAAAACCGGGACATAAAGCAGTCTATAACAGCTAGGGTATTAGGTTCGGGTGATGGGTGGGTCAAACATCTATATGGGGTCCAACGCTCATTAAACAACTTGCCAAGAAGTTCTCTAGGGGGTCACTCCATATGAGGTCCTATTTGGGACAAGAATGTGGGTACCAGACCTCGAACACGTAGGCACAGTGGTGGAAAATAAACCCTTTGATATCAAAGATCGTTTGGCTGTTTTATTGGACTTAAACAAATTAAGAACGAAACAAAGCAACGTGTTCCTGCAGCCAACCACCACTGGGGATCAACCGGCCGTCCCAGCAAGGCCTGTCTGGATTCCAAAAGTTGGGGATCTAGTCAGAGAAAAGATTGCGGTCAAGAAGGAATTTGGACCTTCTTACAGACAACCAGTACCTGTCCTAGCTGTTCAAGGAACAAGAACAGTACTACTGCCGCCCCTTGCTGGAAAAAAAAGGAGAAAAGATTTGTGTCCATCGACCTCATCAAACCACAGTATGTGGCCAATACTAAATAGTAGGCCTCGTGGACTCCGACCTAGTAGCAGACGCACTCCTCTCGCTACTATCCAAGAGGTTCAGACTGAAAGACTGATAACCATCGAGAATTCAGCAGTAACAGATGAAGGACTGAGCCACAATGCTATGGAACTCATCCCTCTTGAAACTCAAGTAACAGTTCGTTCAAATACATCTGTCTACACCAACGTAGCAAGTGATCAACTGGTTCCAGCGATTTCAACAAATCCTGATGCAATTTCAACAATTGACAGAACTGCTTCTGGCTATTTCATTAACTTTGATACGTTCTCAGAAGATCCCAGTGAACCTGAAACGACGCCAGCATCATTAACTTTCAAACAGCAAGCACAAGACTTTCTTCACTTTCTGAAAAAGACTTATCTGGTTTCACCATGGATGGAACTCTGGATTATTTCTGGAATATTTATTTTCCTGCTTTGGCTAGCTTTGGTTATGACTATGAGCGTGCTTATAAATGGCAGATACATCCATGTGAACACTGAAAGAAAAGATGTGAACTTACTTTTGCAACCACATAAATCTTCCCATCGTGAAGCAAGAGACTTGTCAACAGTGAACATCACAGCTGTTCCTATACAGGATGGTATAGTGTGGGACAAAACTGATTTTGATATATTCGGTCCAACGGAACAATTGAACATTCCACATTTGTTTAAAATTTCACTAAGTGATCTTATTTCGTCCAATACCTATTCTGATGATTGGGACTTTGAGACTGTTAACGACATAATGTTTGACCTAGAAAAATCTGCTGCATTTTCTAAAAATGAATATTTAGAGGGTTCATCAGACTATGAACAGCTGTATTGCTATAACCACTATGGTCATCATTTTTTGCATAAATCTGCATACCCTAGAAATGTGTTTATGTTTAACCAATGGGAGCATTGTCCTACACCACCAAAAGGTAGTTCGAAAACATTTGCTAATAAGTTTCTGATCCAGAAACGTTTTACTATAAAAATGTAAACAAAATAGGACTGAAAATTATGTTAACAAATACAAAACAGATTTATTCTGCAGCATTTATTACCCAATTGTCTAGACAGGGATTCAACCTTTGGAAAGACACAATAGACACAAAATCTGTCTGGGGTACTAAAGATTGGCAAGTGCAGGGGATAGAAGCTTTATTTAGAGCCTGCATCATCCCTGCACAAATAATGTTTTTGAATGAAACTGTCCAACAAACGTCTTGTCTTGGACTAGCCAAGATCAAAGAGATGAAAAATCCTTCTGTACCAACACCTGCAAGTGATAACAATACACAGGCAGGGGTTACAGTTGACACAATACTACAACTCAACAGAACTAATCCTGATTGGAGAAAATGGTTGATCTGGCCCAGAGACACGAACAACTGTCAGGAAAGATTCCTGAATAGAACTCAGGGCTTTACTATTCATAGGCCAGACCCAAGATATGTCCAAAGACAACATCCGGGGGTAGTAACAACATACAGTGTAGGAAACTTATGCCTCGATTGGCTGCAGAAATCTACACTACAGGATGTGAAACAACACTTATCCTTACTTAAAGAAGACGCAGACCTTAGGGAATTCTTGCTTGGACCAAGAAAACCGCGTCAAAAACGTTTCATATATGCCGGCATCTATGCTGCTTATAATGAAGCATGGAAGGTGTCACAGATAGAGGCCGCAGAACGAATACGTGAACTTGATCGTATTAATTTAGAGAAAACACTCTCTGTGGTCGACAACGGGTTAACAACTTTGTCCTCCAGAATATATTCATTGGACGGCATTGCATCCTCTGCTATCGACATACTAGAACAAGATCTGGCGATGTTACAACAAGGCCAATCTCAATTACGTTCTATTGTGTTATTAAGCTGGACGCTGCAATCTTTGCGAGCGGGCTATGTGCCTTGGCGTTTTATCAACACAACGGCTCTGTTTGCAGAATACAATCTCACTGATAAACAGATCGAACTGGCAAAAAGAGGAGCAAAGTATACAGTGCTGAGCATTGAAAAACTGGAAAAGTTACCATTCACAGTGGCAGAAAAACCAGCTACAGAATGGCTTATTCATGGCAAAATCACGCTACCTGTGACTACTTTTCAGTTTCAGTATTGCCTCAAACAGATGCAAGCAGGCAAATATGAAAGGTTGGGTAAGGAATACATTAAGACATCTTGGAATTTACCTTACACATATAGATGTTGGAGTGGGGATCGTGAAGTGTTTCTGAGTGGTACACACTGTAAAAGTGCACTGAGCGGTTCACTAATATGTCAGAACATTTCTTTACACGGGGCTTGTAATGGTTCTGTGGCAAATTTGTCTTGCCATCAGCAGGGTACACCAGCTGCTGTGATTAATCCAACGTTTGGGCAACTTTCTAATGGGAGTTACCTCATGTTGAATGATCAGAGTTGCTGCGGCATCTTGCCAGGCATCCCATATCTAGTAACGGTGAACTCCAGGGTCACTTGCTGTATGCAAGTCTTGTTTTCCCCGATAGACACAGTCAGGGAGTCGCCTTTGTGGCCTTCGCTGAACGTCTCTTTTATAAGATTTGATACTTTAAGCAGAATGAAAGCCATGCTTTTACAACAAACTGTGCCTTTGACCTTGGCCAAAGAAACCTATGATCTACAAATTGCAAGGACTTCGGCTGAGATACAAACTTTAATACGTACAAACTGCCCTATACATTTCGTAGAAATGATAGGACGTATCTTTAACATGTCTGATACAAGCGGAATTGTACATGTATTTAAGAGCATCTGTTCCAGACTGTTAACACCTTTCCAGGCAGTCCTCAGAATAATCCCGAACTTTGCACATTCGGTGTTTGGTGGCATACCATTAATTCTAGCACTTGTTGCCGGAATTCTATTTCTCTTCCTGGTATTACGCTATGGCCAGCCTATTCGCAGACATCACTCCAAGCGAAATGGAGAAAGCTCTCCTTGAACGAAAGTGCCGTGAGCGAATAGTACAGCTTTTGGGCATGAATCGTCTACGGGAACTTAATACCACGTGGTTCCTGTCATTCAGACCAATCTGGCAAGATTGCATCTTACCTGTTCTACGATGCCTGCTATGCGGTAAAGAATGCGTGTTGGACACCTGTCTAACATTTCCATCAGCTGCGCCAACGGATATCGATACTCTGCTGGACCCGATAACGGCCCATGCTCTGTGTTGTCCCCAGAGGCTACCAATCCTGATGACAGCATTCGTTGAGATCTCACAGACGCTTCCGGCTGCTGCTGAGGTACGAGATGGATCTACAGGCACACAAGTAACAATGGACTCGAACATTGCTGCGGCATCCTATGCTGAAAGCGATGCTTCACATCTCTGTGCAATTAATATACTACACGAGGTGTTACGAATGTCACCAACTACAGTGGGCGACATTTTGTCTACAGAAATAGATGATCTCATGTTTACACCGGACCCGTACACTGACTCTGATTCAGCCCACAGTGTTCCAGAGATGCAGTAACAATTTGGCCTTCATATTTCAAAAACATGGAACTCTTCCCAAATTGAACTTTTTCCATTTTTCAAACCAAATGGCACGACAATCTGCTTGAAGTAGAACTATTCTTATAGTACGGACTTCGCGGTACTCCCACAGACACTTAGGGGCCGATTCCGATTCAGGACAAAAAACGTACCGACCGACTCGGTACGGGAATTTAGTCCGACCGACACGTACCGGCGCTGCCCGATCCGTGTAGTACGATGCAATGCATGTGAATTACGACCGACTCATACGGAACACAAGCCGAACGACCGAACCGCACGGAAACCAGCTATCCGGCCAGAAAACCACGCGAATCGAACCGACCGACACGCACCAGGAATGAACCCAACAGAAACGTACCCGCGAACTCCGACCCGCGCAGTACGATGCAATGCGTGTAAAACCAGACCGAGTCGCACGGAGCTCAAGCCGTACGACCGACACGCATACAAAACAGGGAGCCGAAGCAACCCAATACTCCGCGACCGACGCGTACGCCGCACATGAAACACAGCATAAACACAGCTTGAAAGACTCGGAGAAGCCCGCACGAGCCAACTGCAGCATCCCACTCGGTCAGAAGAACGTCTCCTACATGCCAAAAAACTACAAAGGAAAAAATACGAAAAAAAGGGCCAAACAAGCAATGACAAAGTCAATAAATACAGGGGGGGAAAAACATGGAACAAAGACACACCCACAACTCCACCCATATAAAGGCCACAAATCCCTACCATGATCCTTTGCAAATTCAACTGACCTGCCAGCACAGAACACCATCAGACTGCAACCACAGACACACTCACAACTCATCCATCACACAAGCCACACACCATTAGCACCTCCCAAATAGCACCCTCACATACACCCAGAAAAACCTACACACACCCACCCTCACTTGCACACCCACACACACATCAATCCCCACCACCACCCATCACCATGCCCCCAAAGAAGAATCCAAAGTTCCTAGACAGTGAATTGGAAGTCCTGGTAGATGAAATCCTCAGGGTAGAGCCACAGTTGTTTGGTACATTGGTCCAACAGACCCCCATGTCGCAGAAAACCAAGATGTGGGAGAGGATCGTCGACAGGGTGAATGCACAATCACCATGTTTGTGCACAAAGGAAGACATCCAGAACAGGTGGTATGATGTGCGCAGGAGGGTCAAGGACCTAGTCAAGAAGGATTACGCCTTGAGTCATCGCACCGGAAGTGGCCCTCCTGCCAAACCAGAATACCTCAGGTCCTGGGAGGAGAAGGTGCGGGCCATCCTACCACCAGAGAGCGTACATGGACTATCAAACATCCCAGAGCCTGGTGAGTACACAACCAATATACCCAATATTGTGTGACAATACACACACATCACTGTCAAGGGGATAGTGAAACCATGCACCGTTAGCAAAGCTACAGAAACCAAAAGATAATCATCCCAAGATGTGTATGCTAGTCAGACAAACACAATACCTGCCATCTCATAGTGATATGTAACTGTGTCATGACATGTACAAACCTAACTACAAATAGAGCAAGGCAGTGGCACAAATCTAACCAACAAACACTGTCAGACATTTTGCCACCACTAGAACACCACCTCACAGGGAAGCTGACTGAAAGGAAGGAATTCTGTGTATGCTGGTGAAGTGAGTGTAGCCAATAGCATGATGGGAGTTGTAGTCACAGATATTGGTCACCCTCACAATTGGCCCAGCAACACCACTCTGAACCATGCTCACATCACAGGGAGTGGAAAAGAACTGACAAGATGGCTGACACTGGGTACTGCTGTGGGGAGCACAAGGCCCTGCTGGGAACTGTGCACCAACCAACAGCAGGACACCACTGACTGACATCCTGAAAGCAAACTTGCACTCCCTGCAATGGAAGCACGTTCCATGGTGGGATATCTGGCTGGGTGGGAAGGAGGACTGACAGCTCTGACCATAGTTACCAGCAGCTTTTCTCACACACCCCCTTAACACAAACTCCACACAACTCACCTGGGAGAATGCATTGCCTCACACTCTAATTAAATATCCCACAAAGAACCACCACACTGGGTTATGCTGTGTGAAGCACAGGGACACTTTTTGGACTTGTAGCCAAACAAACGCCAGGACAACACTGTCAGCCATCCTGTCAGCACAGGCACACTACCCCACAGGGAAGCAGAGTCAAAAGGAAGGAAGTATGGGCATGCTGGGAAGGGGGTGTAGGCAATAGCATGATGGGAGTGGTAGTCACAGCTCAACATCCCCCACCCACATGGCCCAGCAAGCTCACACTGAAGCATGCACACCTCACAGGGAGTGAAAAGCCACTTCAAAGATGTCTGACACTGGCCTCAGCTGTGGGGAGCACAAGGCCCTGCTGGGAACTGTGCACCAACAAACAACAGGACCACACTGTCAGCCATCTTGCCATTGCTGTCACACTCACACACAGTGAAGTCGACTCAAAAGGAAGGAAGTATGGGCATGCTGGGAAGGGGGTGTAGGCAATAGCATGATGGGAGTGGTAGTCACAGCTCAACATCCCCCACCCACATGGCCCAGCAAGCTCACACTGAAGCATGCACACCTCACAGGCAGTGAAAAGCCACTTCCAAGATGTCTGACAATGGTGCTCTGTTGTGGGGAGCACAAGGCCCTGCTGGGAACTGTGCACCAACCAACAGCAGGACACCACTGACTGACATCCTGACAACCAACTTGCACTCCCTGCAATGGAAGCACGTTTCATGGTGGGATGTCCGGCCTGGGGGGAGGAGGAGGTCCGGATGTCAACCAAATACCACCAATGCTGGCCATACACACACACACACCACTTCCACTAACTCCAAACAACACACCTGGGACCGTGCTCCACAAGAGAGTGAGTGAAAAGCCACTTCCAAGATGTCTGACACTGGCCTCAGCTGTGGGGAGCACAAGGCCCTGCTGGGAACTGTGCACCAACAAACAACAGGACACCACTGACTGACATCCTGAGAGTTAACCTGCACCCACTGCAAGGGTGGCATGCTTCATGGTGGGATAACTGGGCTGGGGGGAGAAGGAGGTCTGGATGTCACCCAAGTACCACCAGTGCTGGTCACGCACACACCTCAACATTCACATTGAAATGCTTCAGGTTGGCAGGACAATGTGCTACACCAATATCAACCTCTGACTGTGACAACTTAGGACAATGCAATGTACAGGCCCGCATCCAGAGGTACAGTCACAACTGTCAGGTGTTTGAACCATTGATGCCTGTAGAAACATAACATACATTGTGTGTCTCTTCCAAAAACAGGAGATGATGGGGACACAGCAGCAGATGATGAGGAGTCCCTGTCCCAGGCTCCGGTGGCCCCTGAGCTCTCTGGTGTGGAACAGCCTCTGGCCTCCTCGGATGGCGAAGACCTACCTGGCACCTCTGGTGTGAGTCATCATGCAGCATTAGCAGGACCACCATCTGCACCCCCTGCACCCACTCCTCCAACATCTGCCAACACACAGACCACCCCCGCCGACACGGACAGACCAAGGACACTGAATGGCAACAGCACAGGGACCCCGGCCTCCGTGAAGCAACGGACAACAACCCCAGTACCAACCCCAAGGCGGCCTAGGCTCACCTGTGCGTGCCACCACAGGTCCCGCACGTGTGGCCAGGGGTGGTGGGAGGGGTGGTAGGCAGAGGTCGCTGTTTGCAGAGGGGTCTGGACTGCATGATGACCCACAACTGGTACGCATTGCTGATGCGTACCAGAATAGCACCGGAGAGGTCAGCCAGGTAGTGGGGATCCTCAAGGACATTCAACAGCAGCAGGCTGCCCATCATGCCCGCTTGGACTCCCACATGTCCCGTGTGGAGACACACATGTCTGGCATGGAGTCCAAGTGGGACACATTGGAACAACTGACAGCGGTGCAGAGGGACATATTGACATGCCTCCGCCAGATTAGCACCAACATGTCCACACCTCCCTGTGTGCCCACAACATCTGGTGCCGCAACAACTGCAACTGCCACAGGGAGGGAGGATGACTCTGGTGGAGAGTCCTCTGCACTGCAGCGGCCTGCACGTGAGGGTCCCCCCAGAAAGAAGAGGGGTCGTCCGAGGAAGGAAAACTGAGAGGCCGATGGCCATGTACATCCCCCAGGAACACAACACCTGTTCTGGAAATTCTCCTTTGTTTGCAAACTGTTCACCCTGTCGATTGCAACACAACTCTCCCACATGACATGGGGAGTTTAAGTTGGACTAATGTATCAGATGACTGTGGACTTTACTCAGGACATTTCTGCTACCAACACTTCCAACTCATCTGGGAACTTTGGATTCCAATCCCAATGTACAGCACCCACCATCCTGTGCAATATCCTCACACATGTATGTAAATAAACTCACTAATACACCATACTTGCCTCTGTTGTGATTCCAACGTTGTTTTTGTCATGGAGATGATGATCTGCTAAATGACACTGTGCATGCTAACTGCTACAGCAAGTTCAACACCTTCATGCGAGTCATGGCGACGTGACACATATGAGGGAGGCACACCACTAGGGCTACACAACACATACACACCAGGGCCATCTGACTCATCGCCTACACTGATGTTGCCAGGAAATACAGTGGATTGCACAGACACCACACCTATTCAGAGCATGTGTTAACTAGCCCACAGGTGCAGTAAGCAAATGTCAGTCAGATGTGTGACCACAGACAACGCACATCCCAAACTGAAGCACAGGTTTATTACACATTTGCAACATGTTGTTTCCACTACAGATGCAAGGTAATCCCATGTGGCAGTGGCCACACAGTCACCAAGTGTTGAAAAAATAAAGTCCAGGGGTGTGTGGCACATCACCTGTAGGGAAACGACTGCTTCCACCCTGGAAGTTGAATCTTGGTGTCGGGGGATCCGAGTTGACCAAACAACTCTGAAAGTACCCTGTGAAGGACAGACATGACACACAGTCAAAAGCACTGAAGAACAGGACAGAACTGCAATACTCATGCCCAATACATGTCACAAGATACCTACACAAAACCAAGTTAGCATGTCAGACTACCTGTAAGGACACATCGCTGCACGCATACAGTCAAGTAGCACATGGCCACACTCAAACAGCAACAGAGCACCATCAACACATATCATGCAAACTCAAATCATTGACATACCAACTCTGTATACTCACATTCAGCTGAAGAAGTTGGCGATGAGCTGTGTGCGGACATCACCCTCATCATCATCATCATCACTGGCATCGTGGCCCAGGCCAGGATCCTCCACAGGTGGCAGATGTTGGTCATCGTCATCCAGGATGAGAGGCAACTCCTTCCGCACTGCCAGGTTGTGTAGCATGCAGCAGACGATGAAAATCTTGCACACCTTTGCAGGGGCATATGGGAGGGCCCCTCCTGTCTTGTCCAGGCAGCAAAAGCGGCTCTTCAGGAGACCAAATGTCCGCTCGATCACTCTCCTGGTCCGACCATGTGCCTCATTGTAGCGCATCTGGGCTGGTGTCACAGGGTTCCTGAGGGGTGTCAGCAACCACGGCATGTTGGGGTATCCGGAGTCACCTACATACAGACAATTGCACATTAGCTGAGTTGGAAAAGAGGGTGGAATACAACATTGCAGAATACACACAATGGTACAAAGTCAGCACACACCGACAAGCCAGGCACGCTCGTTCTGCATCTGTGACATCATCCTTGGGATGCGACTACTCCTCATTACGTAGGCATCGTGTGCAGAACAGGAGAAACGTGCACACACATGTGAGATGCTCATATCTGCAAGACATACCACCATGGCATTGATAGAATGGTAATGTTTCCTGTTCCTGTATGCTTGCTCATGTGCCTGTGGTGGAACCAAAGCCACATGTGTCCCATCAATGGATCCGATGACATGTGGCATCCTCCCCAGGGCATAGAAGTCACTCTTCACGTCAGTGAGTTGTTGACGTTTAGGGAAATAGATGTAGTGGTTCAAGTATCTCAACATCGCCTCCAAAACATCGCGTAGCACACGGCTGAACATGGTCTGTGACATCCCACCAGCAGACGCCACAGTGTGTTGAAAGGTACCGGTGGCAAAGAAGTGTAGGGCTGCCATCACCTTCACCTTGGGGGTCAGCGCTGCAGGGTATGGCCGGCCAGGTTGCAAATGTGGGGCCAAGCGCACCGCCAATTCCTCAATAAGCGGCCTGTTGAAGCGGTACCGTCGGATGCAGTCACGTTCAACCATGGTTGCAAGGTCAGGGAATGGTCTATGGACAGCTGGTGCCCTGCAGTGCATAGGTGAACAAAGAAAGATTGTCAGTCACCCCACATATGTGGCATTGACCAGACTCAATATCACATGATACATCATTACGAGACACAAGTACTTGATGTGTGTGCCGTTCTATATGGACATATATGGCACCTACATGGCCAACATCTAACATCTCAGATCAACATGTGTTGACAACAAGTTCCAGGTTGTGCTATGGGAAATCATTAGGCTGTGTCACAGTACCCATGTACTGCTGTCACGTTCCAAACACACACCACAGTGACAAGTGAGGACAGATGTGCCCCAGGCATCACAGCTCTTTGACAGGTAGATTCCCAGGGACCCTGTATTGCCACATGGACACTGGCATGACATGGCGTATCATGTACACGTCAGCAAAACAACCATGACTCCCACAGGTAGTGGCCCCTGTTGCCTCTGCAGGACAGACATGGACGTCTGTGACACACACACGCACAACATCAAAGTCGATGCACAAACAACGTGGATGTGGAGACTGTCTCCCATTGTGCACATGGAATCAGAGACATCTGAAACACAACATGCACACAGACTGTGGAGGGCCATCACAATTGTGGCAATGGGTCACCCTGTGATGTACATACCATCCCACATGGGACTCAGGGTGTATGTGACATAACACACACATAAACAACCTGGAGATGTGACCATGCCACATGCTCTGAGATGAACAGTTGCACATCACAGTGGTCATGTGCACAACACACAAAGGATTCTGTCCCCATGAACACGTGCACAGCCTGGGAGTGGCTGCCCCCAAGTGCCACACAACAAACCACATGTTGACCCCCATACACACACAGGTAATGCAGCCTTACATGCCTTAGGATACAGTGTGGACAAGCTGTGGTGTTGTAGGTGTGCCCCTGAGTCCCTGCCAAGTAATTGTGGCTGGCATACGTTCACCAGTGACAACCATGGTGATATATGCGAGTGACTTGTGCAGGGACGCGTCGTACAGCAATGGACCGATCGGTGTGCACGCATTGGCCATTGCATATGATGTGGACGGATGCGTGTCGTTTTCCGAAATACGCGTTGTACAGCAATGGACCGATCGGTGCGCAAGCATTGGCCATTGCATATGATGTGGACGGATGCGTGTCGTTTTCCGAAATACGCGTTGTACAGCAATGGACCGATCGGTGCGCACGCATTGGCCATTGCATATGATGTGGACGGATGCGTGTCGTTTTCCGAAATACGCGTTGTACAGCAATGGACCGATCGGTGCGCACGCATTGGCCATTGCATATGATGTGGACGGATGCGTGTCGTTTTCCGAAATACGCGTTGTACAGCAATGGACCGATCGGTGCGCACGCATTGGCCATTGCATATGATGTGGACGGATGCGTGTCGTTTTCCGAAATACGCGTTGTACAGCAATGGACCGATCGGTGTGCACGCATTGGCCATTGCATATGATGTGGACGGATGCGTGTCGTTTTCCGAAATACGCGTTGTACAGCACTGGACCGATCGGTGCGCACGCATTGGCCATTGCATATGATGTGGACGGATGCGTGTCGTTTTCCGAAATACGCGTTGTACAGCAATGGACCGATTGGTGCGCACGCATTGGCCATTGCATATGATGTGGACGGATGTGTGTCGTTTTCCGAAATACGCGTTGTACAGCAATGGACCGATCGGTGCGCACGCATTGGCCATTGCATATGATGTGGACGGATGCGTGTGGTTTTCCGAAATACGCGTTGTACAGCAATGGACCGATCGGTAAGCACGCATTGGCCATTGCATATGATGTGGACGGATGCGTGTCGTTTTCCGAAATACGCGTTGTACAGCAATGGACCGATCGGTGCACACGCATTGGCTATGGACTGACATGGTAACGGACGCGTTTTCGAAGCTTTTACGAGTCGGATGCAGTGAATTCAGTTGGCCACCCACAACAATGTTGCAAATTCATTGGTGTCATGAAGTTGAACTTTTGAAGGATGCTGTGGGCGTGTATAAGTGGTGCAATTCCATGGATTGGCCAGATTCAGAAGATGCAAACGACTTGGACCTATCACTTTGGACACATGGGACAGTATCTGCCTCTGCAGCACACATATAATGCTGGCTGTTCCCCTGAGAGCTCACTTGCCTGCACTACATGCTCCAGGACGACATCTGCCATCACCACTGCTGCTGTCTCTGCATCCTCTGGCTACTGCAATGGCACGTACTGTGGAGAGAGCCCCAGCTTTCAGCACTGAGGGGAACCAGGCCCTGCTGGACAGCCTCCTTCCACAGTACAGCAAGCTGAATGGGAAACCAGGGGAGCAGGTGAGTGTGCTGTCCACTGCCTTACTAATTGTGCATGTTGTCTGACTAGCAAGACTTACAGTGTGTACACCAGTGGCTAGCATGCTCACTGAGTAGTTGTCACCCCCAAAGTGTGTAGTTACATGCACTGAACAGGTATAGTGCAGTAACAGTGCATTCCAACAAGGTTTTACTTCCCAGGCAATGATACCATTTAGTAACTGCTGGACAACTGTTCATAGCCATAGTTGCACTACCTGTGTACATCATATGCCCGTGTGATTGAGACATGTATATCCAACTGTGTGATGCACGGATATGTTGCATGTGTAGTAATGGCCTTTTCACTTTGTCATCCTCACAGGTTGATGCCCACCAGAAGCAGGACATCTGGCTGACCATCGTCCGGGCAGTAAGATCTGTGGGGGTCTACAGGCGCAGGATCCGCAACTGCCAGAAGAGGTGGCAGGACCTTCGTGGCTGGACCCGGAGGATCGCAAGGGTCCAGCTGAAGCTGTCGCCTCCTCGCAGGAGGGGCGGACACCGGACCCTGACCCCCACATGCTCCGGATTCTGGCGGTGATCTTCCCTGACCTGGATGGGCAGCTGAAGGCCAGACAGCAGCAAGGAGGGGGTAAGTGCTAGCCTTTTCTGTGTACTATGACTAACATGCTCTATGCACTCCTTTAGCCTGGTTCCACTTCCACAGTACAACTGTCTTGTCGTCCTGGACTCATGTCACTCACTTGTGTCATGCCCCCTCCTCATCTGATACACAGGTGTGGCCCTTCCAGTCTGTGACTTAGGTCACTTGGGTACTGTGTACTTGCAGTTACCTGTGGTTCAAGTTGGGGACAGCATCAGTTACAGGAACTTTGTTGTGGGCTGCATGGGTGGTACAATTGCTCACACAATGCCTGTGATCTGACATGTACTCTGGGTATGGCTTCACAATGTGTTCCAATTGCTGCTCTGACTCACCACATGTCTGGGGTATGTGCCACACACCCATGCTGCAGCAGAGACCAAGGGGGGAGCCTCAGAAGTATGTACATCATGTGTGTGACACATCCATAGCCACCTGCCTAGTGTTCAGGGTAATACCATGTTGCACATGGACCAGGACTGTAATGCCTACTCCGTACATCCAAGGCACTCTGTTCTCCCACTCCCATGTGTCAGCATACATATTGGGCATTGTGAAGAGTGCACTCAGGTGTCTGCCTCTGTGTCACCGTGGTGTGGCCTTGCGTTTTGGACTCCTGGAGTGTTTAACAATTTGGTGTGGCCAGCCATCTGAGTTGTGACTATAGGATCTGCACATTGGTTAATGCATAGGTCTCTGATCCCTTGACTGTGCACAAAGATGTATGAAACATTGAGGTGCAGGCAGCTTTGGTTCATTCTCATCAGACGGTGAAGTGCCCATGTGTATGGATTTGTGTTTGCAGTCACTCAAATGTCTCATTTGATTGACGTGGGATCATCTTAGTCCTCATGATGTGGGTGGCCAGGGGTGCACATGTGCACCTGTCAGCTACAGGGCTTGCATACCCAAAACTTCCATGATTGTGACACAGTGTAGACTGGTGTTGTGTGTATGCACTGCCCTTGTGACAGGAGACAGTTATGACTGACTTGCCAGACAGGCCTGTGCCATGACATTCAACTCGCAAAGGGTGATCCAGCAGTAGTGTGATATGTCCTGCAAGCACACCATTGTCGCATTGTCTATCAGGACATGAGGACATCATTGTGTCTGGTGATGGAAGCAAAACCCGCATATCGACAGTGACTCTGACCGTCACTTTTCCTGACACATGTACTGAGTCAGTGGCAGGAGATGGCATGTGTTTGGAGTGACACATTTCCACATGTTCTCTTGGATGTCCAACAACTGTGTATGTGGTGCATGTGTGCACATATGATTAGTCGCATTCATCAGGCACCAGACAGATGGGTGCATGGACAGGTAGGATATGTGTGGCATGAATGACTGTCAGGCAGACAATGGGCTTCTTCAAATCAGTGTCAGCACTTATTGCAATGTCTAGCAAATGATGGCAGGGCTTGCTCTGTGATGTGCTGTACTTACTGGGGCGTGTGTGGTCAGTACAGGTGACTAATGTTGCTCTGTTTATCCTGATTCTTTGCAGATACATCCATGGCCACAGGAGGAGACAGCTCCACGGACCAGGAGGAGCGGCAGAGCCAGACTGGGTCCACTGCAGGGGAGACCGAGGGACCCAGTGGCACGGAGGGTGAGGGGAGCCCCACTGAGGAGACCTCAGCTACGACCACCTCGGCTGAAGACCACAGCACTTCCAGTGAGGACTCCCTTGTGGAGGCGGGTGTAAGCAGACCAGAGACAAAATCAAGCAAGTCTGCCCCCGCCACCACCACCATCTCCACCCTCCCATCTGCTCCCATCCCACATGTCCGTGGAGGCTCCCGTGTAGGGGAGCGTGTCTCCTTCATGCCAGGCACCGCACCCCCTGCCTCTGTCTCCCCTGCTGCCCTGAGTGTGGAGTCTGTGGACTTGCTTAAAAAGATCCATATAGGGCAGACATCAGTGCTGAGTGTCCTCCATGCACACATGGGTCTGTTGACACAACTGGTGTCATTCATGGAGGGCATGTCATCTGGCATGTCTGCCCTACATCGGACCAATCAGTCCATGGCCTCCTGACTGATGGCAGCAGTGTCCCTCCTGCAACAGTCCCTCACCCCTCCTACCTCTGCCCTATCCACAATCCCCAGCACCCTGCCTGTCCCAAGCACACACACACCGGCACAGGCACCCACCAGCACAGACACAAGCAGCACACAGACACACAAGCCAAAATCCAGACGCACACGCACGCACAGTCAGGGGACTGATACCTCACTCACAGGGGATGGGGCCCAGGAACACACACACGCATCCACAAGCACTGCGCAGTCCTCAGATACATCTCCCTCCAAAACCCCTTCCCTTGCCTCACCTGCAACCCCCCCTCCCAGAAGCTCTTCCTCTGTGAGCTTGGCCTCTTCCCCACAGATCCATCTGACCCAACGCACAGGCGGAAGAGGCAACCACCACACACAGAGGGGAGTGCCCCTCACACCCAGACACCCTCCCCCAGGCACAGGCAGACTGAGGACCCCATTCGGAAGTCCCCCCGGACCAGGAAGGGCAAGACCCCACCACCACCATCACGCAGCTCCACTACACAGTCTCTCTCCTCCATCCCCCAGGCCACCACTCCACAGGTTCCCCCGCCACACCCTGCCCCAGGTTCCCCCACACACCCATACCGCATCCCCAAAATGCTTAGGCCCTCCCCCCCTACCACTTGCTCTTCCACCCCCAAGCCAGATGCTCGGCCTGTTTGTGCCACTGGTGTGGAGACCGGATCCCCCCTCTGTCCTGCCCACCTCATCTGCTCCCCCTTCCACTCCTTTGGAGTTATGCACTGCAGTGGAGTCCACAACCAACCCCATCTGACTTGGGCACTGCAGTGGGGACCCAGTCCACTCCATCTGACCGGCCCACTGCAGTGGTGCCAGCACCCACACCATCTGACTTGTGCCCTACAGTGGTGCCGGCCCCCACTGAGTCAGACAACTCCACTGCAGTTGCCGGTGACACTCCTGCACCCACCACCCCTTCACTGCCTCCTTCTGGCATCCCCTGATCCTGTCCCTGCGGTGCCTGGCCTGCCCCTTGCATGCCCCTCCGAGGGGGATGTCCCCTGTCCGTACCAGTGCAGGCAAGCAATGGGTGACAAGTTGTCACATATCACCCTGTTCGGACTGTGTATGTGGACTGGCCATTGGCCTTAGTTTCTTTTGGACTTCAAATTTTCCTCAACATTTGCTGAATAAAGCCTCTTTTTGTTTACTAGTGGTTTTTCTTTTGATGTACATGATGTACATGAGTATCATCATGCATTTGCTGTTGTAATAGTGTTCAGATCAGGTAAATGATGTGTTGCTGTGATGGACTCCATGTGGTCCATGGGATATGTGTCCTAATCTAGTCTGGATCCATAGCATCCTTTGCTGCAGTCTGAGGGATGTAATGTTCTGCATTTGACACAGGGATGTACGTTTTGCATTTGTAAATTGACATCTGTGGCTTACACTGATGCACATCTGGCATCTGGTGGGCTTACCACTGTTCAATGTTTCTATTTCCCTGACTGTGTGCCCATCTCCACTGGACATGCAGTTTAGCACATCAATGTTGAAGGACTCATCTGTGTATACAGTGCAACTTGCTTGACACGTGTTTTGGGTATATGCAGATGACTGACGTGACACTCCCGTACCCAGGCTGATGTGAGCAGAGCCTTCAGTGTGTTGTGATTGTTGACTCACTGACCGAGTGTTTTGCTGACATGTTTGAGTGGTGCACAGACAAGGTTTGGCACAGCGGACCTTCCACAGGAGTGGAGTGCCCTCATGGCAGTGTGTAATCCTGTGACATTGCCTGGGCCTGTGTTGTGTGTTGTGTAAGCATGTCTGTGTGTGTTCCCTTCCCTTTTCCTACACCAGCTGTGTCCCTACGGATGTTCCTGTTTGTGATGCTTGCTGAGTTGTCCTGTGTTCATCCAGCATCTTGTACCTGGTTTCTCCGTGATGTGGGTGCATGGCAAACTAATGTTCATCAGGTTGTCATCCCTAGTTGTCTTTGTTGTCAGAGCTGGGGATGTGGGCAAACGCAGGTGAGACACAGTCAGGATTCCCCTTGGCACTTGTTGGTTACACAAGTCATGTAATTTACAGTTTGTGGTAGCTTTCAGTGATTGTGACACATTGTGTGTGTGACTGCTGCCACTCCTCAGGGTCAGAGCTGCAATGTTGGAAGTTGTCTACGTGTGTTCTTTGTGGGTGACCTTGGCTTCTTCATTGGTGTGTGACTGTGGCCGGGATCCCATTGCTTGGGGTGGAGTTCACATCATGCCCATGTACGGCGTACTGTGCAGTGTGTCAGACATTCAGGAGTCTTGTTGACTGGCCAGGTGTGATGGGTTTCTGCACCTTAGTTCCCACAACCACCCCTGGGATTGTCATGGGTGCATGTGCAATGTCACCTGTCCATGTGAGCTTCACTACTGCACATTGGTGGAGATCAAGGTGTGTGGTGTTGAGTGTGTGCAAATGTGAGTTGTTGCACGGCTAGACCCCTACCTCCATATTGGCCTTGGCTGACAGGCCGTGCTGATGGATTTGTGCTTGTGTAGGTGTGATGGTAGTTTGTTGCTCAGGAGACATGGCTGTGGTTCACAGTGTGAACGACATCTACCTTTGTCATCACAGTGGGATTATCATGCAGGCTAGTGTCACCACAATGTGGGGTCCCTGGGGGTAGTGCTGTGGTGGGTCTGTGTCTTGCTGTGTTAGTTGCTGTTCCTACAAGCTTGTGTGACATGTGTAATTTGGGCTCCCTCTCATCTAACAATGCCTGATTGCCCACATATGGGAATCCGATCCATGAGTTACTTTTGTATGGCACTGTATACACATCTGTGTAATTGGAATTCAGGCCTCCTCATGTGTTGTGTGGTTGCCTGGGGACACTGGCACACCCCCCATCACCTGTTGTGTTTGATATGCAGTGTGAGGCTGCCTGTTTGTGTTTGTGCATCTGCACCACTGCATTGGCATATCTTTGGTGTGCCATTGCCTGTATGTTGTTTGGAGGATTTCCCATGCTGTCCCTGGGACGCCTAGGTCATCAGTCAGCAGAATAATCATGGTTCGTATGTCCCATTGCTGCCATGGTATGGTATTTGTTCACCTCACATCTACAGTCTCCCCAGGATATCTACATTTGTGTGTCCATTAGTGCAGATATGTGGGTCTGCATTATGATGGTCACTTCTGGCATTGTGTAATTGATAAATGGAGACGATGTCAGTCCCCATGGGTGATGTTTGTCTGCACATGGCCAAAGGTATGTTTTATTTGCACTGCACTGTTTGCCTTACCCAATCTATGTTGCTATGGGACACAACCAGTACTTTGCCACTGATGTGTTTGCTGTTCTGTGACCAGGAATCATCCATGCTGTTTGGCAGTTGCAGCTTTTTCCATGACAACACTTACCTTTTGGTCACTGTGATGGTGGGGGTTTAGACCCCATTGCCACAATGTTCAAAATGTGCTTCAGCTATGGACCCCACACTTACCTTTTGGTCACTGTGATGATGGGGGTTTAGACCCCATTGCCACAATGTTCAAAATGTGCTTCAGCTATGGACCCCACACTTACCTTTTGGTCACTGTGATGATGGGGGTTTAGACCCCATTGCCACAATGTTCAAAATGTGCTTCAGCTATGGACCCCACACTTACCTTTTGGTCACTGTGATGATGGGGTTTAGACCCCATTCCCACAGTGGTCATGGTCTGCTTGCATTGTGAAGGCCACACACATTTTTGTGTGACACATGTGATAGGGGGTCACATTGTATGTTCAATGTCATGTTCAGTGTTGTAGGCATTTGACACAGACTACACACTCTTGTCATGATGTTGGGGGATGTCTTTGCTGACATTCCTTATGTTGGAGTATGCTGGTTGTGTCATGCATTACCCATCCTATGAGTGGGGATGGTAGTTGTGACAGGCATCCAGCCCCCCCTGAGTAGGGGTGGTTGTAGTGGTAGGCATCCAGGCCCCCCTGAGTAGTGGTGGTGGTAGTGGTAGGCATCAATTCCCCTCCACAGGGCTTGGTCGCCCCACTCACTGCTGCCGCTCCTGCCTGCCTTGCCGCCTCCTGCCTGGAGATTCCTTCGCTCACTGCCCGCTGCTCCTGGGACTTTCCCGCTGCTCCTGGGACTTTCCCGCTGTCCGCTGCTCCTGGGACTTTCCCGCTGCTCCTGGGACTTTCCCGCTGCCCGCTGCTCCTGGGACTTCCCGCCACTGCCTCCCTGCGGCCCCGCCCCCGTGATTCCATTCGCCGCCCCGCTCCCGCCACCCAGCTGCTCCTCCCTCCCGGCTCCTTACTTAAGGGGACCGTAGGGGACCACAGAGTGTGACCGCTCAGCCCTCCACAGGGCTTGGTCGCCCCACTCACTGCTGCCGCTCCTGCCTGCCTTGCCGCCTCCTGCCTGGAGATTCCTTCGCTCACTGCCCGCTGCTCCTGGGACTTCCCGCTGCTCCTGGGACTTTCCCGCTGTCCGCTGCTCCTGGGACTTTCCCGCTGCTCCTGGGACTTTCCCGCTGCCCGCTGCTCCTGGGACTTCCCGCCACTGCCTCCCTGCGGCCCCGCCCCGTGATTCCATTCGCCGCCCCGCTCCCGCCACCCAGCTGCTCCTCCCTCCCGGCTCCTTACGTATGACGCCCCCTGAGCGACCGCGCAGCGGCCGCGCGCAGCGGGAGCACCGACGGAGCGCCGAAGGTGCGCCAAAGGTAAGCCCGTCTGCGCCCGTCCGCGCCTGGCCCGCGCCCAGCGCCAGGACCCCTGGATCCCACCGATGCAACACTACTCGACGGACCTACGACGCCGCCACCCTCACCGCACTCAATGCCGGCCGGAACCCTGCCTGCTACCGAGCCTCACCGAGACGCACCCACGGACCCTTCACCTGCCAAGCCTGCCGATTCACCTGCCCCCGGACGTGCACCACCTCCGCCAAGTCGAGCACCAGCAGCAACCACCTGAAATGCATCCTGTTGAACACCCGCTCCGTCCACAGGCACGCCGTGGAACTCTGGGACCTGCTCGACGCAACAGCACCGGATGTCGCCTTCCTCACCGAAACCTGGATGAACGCTCCTCAGCGCCCGACATCGCCATAGCCATCCCGGACGGATACAAGATCACCCGGAAGGACCGCGTCAACCAGACGGGAGGAGGCATCGCCATCGTACACAAGAACACCATCCGCATCTCGACTAACTCCGACGAGACCTTCACCGCCGCCGAACACCTACACTTCCAGATACACACTGACCCCAAGACCACCCTCCGAGGCACCCTCATCTACAGACCCCCGGGACCACGCACACTATTCAGCGAAGACATCGCAGACTTCATCAGCCCGCACGCCATGCCCTCCGCCGACTACATCCTCCTAGGGGACCTCAACTTCCACCTGGAGAACAACAACGACAGAAACACCACCGCCCTGCTGGACAACCTCGCCAACCTCGGACTCAAGCAACTGGTGAACACGCCCACCCACTACGCCGGCCACACGCTTGACCCCGTCTTCTCTTCCAGCAAGCACATCTCCTTCAGCCACGCCACCGGACTCCACTGGACCGACCACAGCTGCGTCCACTTCAGCTTCAGAAAGACTGCGACCCACCACCACCCGCAACAGGCTCCCCGCCGGAGCTGGAGCAAAATCACCGCCGAGCAGCTCACCGCCTCCTCAGCCAGAACACACCCACCAACACAACGGACCCAAACGAAGCAGCCAGCAACCTCGCCAAGTGGCTGACCGCCTGCGCCGACGACCTCGCACCACTAAAAACCCTCCCAGCAGACCCGGAAGCAAGAAAACCCCTTGGTTCACCAACGAACTCAAGGAATCCAAGAAGAACTGCCGCACTCTCGAGAAAGCCTGGCGACTCGACCAGACCACAGACAACAGGACCGCCCTCAAGCACGCCACCCGCAAACACCACCAGATGATCCGTGCCACCAAGAAGTCGGCACTCAAAGAACGACTGGACAACAACGCCCACGACAGCAAGGAACTTTTCAGCATCGTCAAAGAGTTCTCCAACCCCAGCGCCGGAAACAACGACATCACCCCCTCGCAAGACCTCTGCAACTCACTCGCCGCGTTCTTCCACCGCAAGATCACCGACATACATAACAGCTTCGACGCACAGACCACGCACCCTACCGCCGAACCAACGCCCGCCACCACTACCCTCTGCAACTGGACCCCGATCAGCACCGAAGACACCACCCGCACGATGAACTCCATCCACTCCGGATCACCAACCGACCCCTGCCCACACCACGTCTTCAACAAAGCCGACGCCACCATCGCACCCCATCTCCGGGACATCATCAACTCCTCCTTCCACACCGCCACCTTCCCGGAGAGCTGGAAGCACGCCGAGCTTACCGCCCTCCTGAAGAAACCAACGGCGGACCCCACCGACCTCAAGAACTACCGTCCCATCTCGCCTCCTTCCGTTTCCGGCCAAAGTCATCGAGAAGACCGTCAACAGACAGCTTGCCGCCTTCCTCGAGACGAATGGATCCCTCGACCCTCGCAGTCCGGGTTTCGGGCCAACCACAGCACCGAGACCGCCCTTATCGCAGCCACCGACGACATCAGAACCCTAACCGACAACGGGGAAACAGCAGCCCTCATCCTCTTGGACCTCTCCGCGGCGTTCGACACCGTCTGCCACCGCACCCTAGTGAAGCGCCTCAGCAACATCGGAATCCGAGAGAAAGCACTGGAATGGATCATCTCGCTCCTCGCCGGAAGAACCCAGAGAGTCCGCCTCCCCCGTTCAGATCCGAGGCCACCGAAGTCATCTGCGGCGCTCCACAAGGATCTTCACTCAGTCCAACCCTCTTCAACGTCTACATGAGCCCCTCGCAGCCATCGCACGCCAACACAACCTCAACATCATCTCCTATGCCGACGACACCCAGCTGATCCTCTCCTCACCAACGACCCCACCACCGCCAGAGCCAACCTACACGACGGGATGAGAGACGTCGCCGACTGGATGAGGAACAGCCGCCTTAAACTGAACTCAGACAAGACGGAAGTCCTCATCCTGGGCTCATCACCCTCCGCCTGGGACGACTCTTGGTGGCCCCCGGCCCTGGGCACCGCGCCCAAGCCAACGGACCACGCACGCAACCTGGGCTTCATCCTGGACTCCTCCCTGTCGATGACCAGACAAGTCAACGCCGTCTCATCTTCGTGCTTCAACACTCCTGCGCATGCTCCGCAAGATCTTCAGATGGATCCCCACTGAAACCAGGAAGACCGTCACCCAGGCACTCGTCACCAGCCGACTGGACTATGGGAACACCCTCTACGCCGGAACCACAGCCAAACTTCAAAAAAGACTCCAGCGCATCCAGAACGCCTCCGCACGACTCATCCTGGACATCCCCCGGCACAGCCACATCACCGGACACCTGAAAGACCTGCACTGGCTCCCCGTCAGCAAGAGAATCACGTTCAGACTCCTCACCCACGCACACAAGGCCCTCCACGACCTGGGCCCCAAGTACCTCAACGACCGCATGACCTTCTACACGCCCACCCGCCAGCTACGATCAACCAGCCACGCCCTCGCCACCGTACCACGCATCCGCAGAGCCACCGCCGGAGGAAGATCCTTCTCCTACCTGGCAGCCAAGACCTGGAACTCCCTCCCCACTCACCTTCGGCGAACCCAGGACCATCTCTCCTTCAGGAAGCAGCTCAAGACCTGGCTGTTCGAGCAGTAACTTACCCCCTCCCCCAGCGCCTTGAGACCCTCCCGGGTGAGTAGCGCGCTCTATAAATGCCGTGATTGATTGATTGATTGATGGTAGTAGTGACAGGCATCCAGCCCCCCCTGAGTAGGGGTGGTGGTAGTGGTAGGCATCCAGCCCCCTCTATGTAGGGGTGGTGGTAGTGTTAGGCATCCAGCCCCCCATGAGTAGGGGTGGTGGTAGTGGTAGGCATCCAGCCCCCCTGAGTAGGGGTGGTGGTAGTGGTAGGCATCAATTCCCCTATGAGTGGGGATGGTAGTAGTGACAGGCATCCAGCACCCCATGAGTAGGGGTGGTGGTAGTGACAGGCATCCAGCCCCCCATGAGTAGGGGTGGTGGTAGTGGTAGGCATCCAGCCCCCACTGAGTAGGGGTGGTGGTAGTGGTAGGCATCCAGCCCCCCCTGAGTAGGGGTGGTGGTAGTGGTAGGCATCAATTCCCCTATAAGTGGGGATGGTAGTAGTGACAGGCATCCAGCCCCCACTGAATAGTGTGGTGGTAGTGGTAGGCATCCAGCCCCCCCCTGAGTAGTGGTGGTGGTGGTAGTGGTAGGCATCCAGCCCCCCCTGAGTAGGGGTGGTGGTAGTGGTATGCATCCAGCCCCCACTGAGTAGGGGTGGTGGTAGTGGTAGGCATCCAGCCCCCCCTGAGTAGGGGTGGTGGTAGTGGTAGGCATCAATTCCCCTATGAGTGGGGATGGTAGTAGTGACAGGCATCCACCCCCCCTGAGTAGTGGTGGTGGTAGTGGTAGGCATCCAGCCCCCCTGAGTAGTGGGGGTGGTAGGCATCCATCCCCCCCTGAGTAGGGGTGGTGGTAGTGGTAGGCATCCAGCCCCCCCTGAGTAGTGGTGGTGGTGGTAGTGACAGGCATCCAGCACCCCATGAGTACGGGTGGTGGTAGTGACAGGCATCCAGCCCCCCATGAGTAGGGGTGGTGGTAGTGGTAGGCATCCAGCCCCCCCTGAGTAGGGGTGATGGTAGTGGTAGGCATCCAGCCCCCCCTGAGTAGTGGTGGTGGTGGTAGTGACAGGCATCCAGCACCCCATGAGTAGGGGTGGTGGTAGTGACAGGCATCCAGCCCCCCATGAGTAGGGGTGGTGGTAGTGGTAGGCATCCAGCCCCCCTGAGTAGGGGTGGTGGTAGTGGTAGGCATCCAGCCCCCCCTGAGTAGGGGTGGTGGTAGTGGTAGGCATCAATTCCCCTATGAGTGGGGATGGTAGTAGTGACAGGCATCCAGCCCCCTCTGTGTAGGGGTGGTGGTAGTGGTAGGCATCCAGCCCCCCATGAGTAGGGGTGGTGGTAGTGGTAGGCATGCAGCCCCCCATGAGTAGGGGTGGTGGTAGTGGTAGGCATCCAGCCCCCCTGAGTAGGGGTGGTGGTAGTGGTAGGCATCCAGCCCCCCCTGAGTAGTGGTGGTGGTGGTAGTGACAGGCATCCAGCACCCCATGAGTAGGGGTGGTGGTAGTGACAGGCATCCAGCCCCCCATGAGTAGGGGTGGTGGTAGTGGTAGGCATCCAGCCCCCCCTGAGTAGGGGTGGTGGTAGTGGTAGGCATCCAGCCCCCCTGAGTAGTGGTGGTGGTGGTGGTAGTGACAGGCATCCAGCACCCCATGAGTAGGGGTGGTGGTAGTGACAGGCATCCAGCCCCCCAAGAGTAGGGGTGGTGGTAGTGGTAGGCATCCAGCCCCCTGAGTAGGGGTGGTGGTAGTGGTAGGCATCCAGTCCCCCTGAGTAGTGGTGGTGGTGGTAGTGACAGGCATCCAGCACCCCATGAGTAGGGGTGGTGGTAGTGACAGGCATCCAGCCCCCATGAGTAGGGGTGGTGGTAGTGGTAGGCATCCAGCCCCCCTGAGTAGGGGTGGTGGTAGTGGTAGGCATCCAGCCCCCCTGAGTAGGGGTGGTGGTAGTGGTAGGCATCAATTCCTCTATGAGTGGGGATGGTAGTAGTGACAGGCATCCAGCCCCCCTGAGTAGGGGTGGTGGTAGTGGTAGGCATCCAGCCCCCTCTGTGTAGGGGTGGTGGTAGTGGTAGGCATCCAGCCCCCCATGAGTAGGGGTGGTGGTAGTGGTAGGCATCCGGCCCCCCATGAGTAGGGGTGGTGGTAGTGGTAGGCATCCAGCCCCCCCTGAGTAGTGGTGGTGGTGGTAGTGACAGGCATCCAGCCCCCCCTGAGTAGGGGTGGTGGTAGTGGTAGGCATCCAGCCCCCCCTGAGTAGGGGTGGTGGTAGTGGTAGGCATCCAGCCCCCCATGAGTAGGGGTGGTGGTAGTGGTAGGCATCCAGGCCCCCATGGGTGTGTATGGCATTGGTGATAGCCATCCCACCCCTATGGTTCTGATGTTGCTAGTGTACGTAATTTCTGCATCCCTATGTGTGTGTGACATATGTCGGGTACGTGTCGTTTGTTTGTGTAGTGGGTGTTTGACTTACCGTCTGCACCGACCTGTCCGGTAATAGATGTAGAGTATTGGTAGGACCTGCGTGATGGGATTCATGGTTGGTTCGTCTCGTTCGGGTTTCTCGTGGCTTCGACTCGTACTCGTAGCTGGCTTGTTCGTCTCGTAGCCGTGGATCATCTTGTGGCGCGAATCGGAGCTTATGTGCGGCTCTCCCGGATGCTCTGACGTGCCGGACGTAGCGACCAGTTCGGCGCGTACGGATTGCGCATCGTACTTGTCCGGCCAGAAGGTGCTGGGTATTTGCTTCCGTGCGACTCGAATCGGCGTTTCCGGATCCAGCTCGGTCCGGGAATTGGAGATGTAATGGGTACGTACGGCTCGCTCGGAATTTTAGCAGTAATGCGCATCGTACTTGCTCGCTCGGACGACTGTTCGAATCGGTTTGGAAAAACGCGTTCGGCTCGTATTTTTTCCGGACGAATCGTATTGGGTGCGCTTCCAGCCGAGATCGGAATCGACCCCTTAGTAATCTTGTTGGTATAAAAAGTTCTTTAATTTCCATGACAATGAAATGACTTTGATTTTTGAACAACTTATCGAACGTTTTTTTTGTCACATGAAATTATTACTGCTTATTTCATTCCAATTGCATTTTATTTTCAAATATATGCCTGAAATGAGAAGCAATGCTTAAAATATACAGTACTTTTTGCATTCTAATAGGTTTTTTAAATGCTTTTAAGAAATGTTTTAGCAATATGCGGTACTCCATTTTAGGTTTAGCATTTTATTATTATCGTACACACGAAAGTGGAGTGGGTGTTGTATTCCTCTTAGGGTGTCCGTATATAGGTTTTCCTGTATCATGTCCTTATATAGGCACAATTCGCCCTGCCCTTATATAGGCATAAAATCCCAGTCCTTATTTAGGCATTAAACCGTGCACTCCAAATACAGGCATGGTCTTCGACATCCGTCCACCCTAACGTCACAACGAGTTCTTGAAGAACAGATCCTTAGGCTTCGGGAGTTTCCCTAGCACAGGACTATTGATTTCTTCAAGGACTCATCTATTATGCATGAACCGTTATACCTTAGGGGTTCATTCATGACGTCTTCCGTTGTCCGATTCACGTCAATGATAACATTCTGAGGTACCTCGCAGGTATAAATATACCTTCCCTAGCCCTTGTAAATCAGAGGAGACCTCGACTTCAGAGGAGCCCGTATCCCGGCCTGACGCACTGAGAAGACGATGTCATGCCTGCACGCAGAGAGTCCAGCTTCCAGTGATCTGACTTCCCTTGCGGGGTGTTGGAGTCCGAGTCTGGCAAGAGATTCCCACCTCTCTCATTCTTAAGGTATGGAGATGACTAGAACCTAGAGGGACTCTTGGCATACTAGGCATACTAGGCATACTAGGCTTAGTAAGGAATACTTCACCTACTTCATACCTCTCCCTACACCTAGGTTAGGTGCACTGGGGTAGAACCAGCTTAGAGACGCATCGTATGAGTACTCGCATTTTTAGCTCATGTTATTTATGTATGTGAATATACGCTAAAAGATAATGCTAGCGCAGTATTATTTATTTCTACTGCTTACGCTGTACATTATTTATCTTGCATACTGTCTTGTGATCGTAACAGCACATATTACTTACACGAGAAACAAGACTGTTCAATAAATCCTTTTATTGAAACGCCCGTCTATTCTTTCTATGTAACTTTGAGGAAAACTAAGCATGCACGATTGAGCTGAGTGAAACGGTTATCTATTGTTTCCACGACTCTGGGACACGTTCTGATTCTAAAGGGAAACAAAGTTGTCATGTTTTGCGGCTGCCAGAAACTACTCCCTTCTTGGTACCCAAGGAGTTTCTAGTGGCCTCTGAGCTAGCTGGCACAAGTAATTAAGTTTAATATACTCGATAGGGACATACCGACCTTAGTCCTATGTCAGACCTATAGGGTATATTATTCCAATGCACAGAGCCTATTAGGGAAATAGGAGCTACACTACACAGCTTGCGGTTGGGGCGGGTCCTCCCTTACCTGCCCCTGCTACAGAGCTTGGTAGCAGTGCATGAGGCCATAGCCCCTCCCAACCAACAGAGCGGAGTCGCAGCAGTATGCTCTGGGGACCCAGCACAAAGCGCCCTTGGGACCCGGGGAAACGGCCAAGGCCACGTACTTTAGGCCCTGAAGAACCTCCTGCACTTCTAGTCCAAAGACAAGGCCCATGGGTCCGGCCCTAAACAAAGCATCATGGATCGGTTCACGGCGACAGCGGTGCAACCCGCAGATAATGTTGACAATGCGACAGGCCTGCCTGACAATGCTGCTCTCCTGGCTGCCATTACCCAGTCTAGGCAGGCACTTGAGGCCCAAATTGGTGCGGTGGGAACAGAAGTAACACTCCTGCACCAAGACCTTCGCAACGCCGTGGATTGCATAACGGAGGCAGAGACAAGGGTTTCGGGGGTGGAAGATGCCGTATCCACGCTCAAACACAAAGTCACTACCCTGGAACAATTGACCAGATCACTTCGTATTGACCAGTACTCCGACTGATCTGCAGTCAATCCCTGAGCAGTGGGCTGGTACTGACTTGCTGGAAACAAGCAATAATAACACCACTTTTGAAAAAAGTCACGCTTGATCCAGCATGTCCAAAAAGCTACAGACCCATTTCTCTTCTACCCTATCTGGTGAAGATTACAGAGCGACTGGTTAGCAAGACACTCTCCCAGTTCTTAGAAGTCAACAACAAATTAGAGGATGTGCAATTCAGCTTCCGTCCAGGACATGGGATGGAGACTGCCTTAGTGACCGTTCTGGACGATCTTCGAATGCGAGCAGACAGGGGACAATCAGCTATACTGATTCTGTTGGACCTGTCTGCCGCATTTGATATGGTTAACCACGAGGTCCTTTTGGCGAGGCTTGAAGGAGTTGGGGTGGAGGGCATGGCTTTTAAGTGGTTTCAATCTTACCTGGCCAATAGACGACAGGCAGTAGCTCTTCCCCCCTACCAATCAGATTTTACCAACATCCAGCATGGTGTCCCTCAGGGGGTCCGCGATCAGCCCGATATTGTTCAATGTTTATATGAGCCCTTTGATTGCTGTCATTAAGTCACACAATGTTAATCTTGTGAATTATGCAGATGATACACAACTTATCCTGTCACTGGAGGGAGATCAATCCGTATCATTGGAAAATTTCCATGCTTGTATGCAGGATACTGCACAATGGTTAAAAAATAATTCCCTGCAATTTAATGGCGACAAGACAGAGATCTTATGCTGTGCAGTTGGAAAAGTTCCATTGCTACTCCCAACTGGTTTCTGGCCTATTCCTACGGTTACACCACTGATACCCTCTGAGACGGTGCGTAACCTGGGAGTTAGTTTCAATGACAAGTTGAGTCTAGAAACTCAAGTAAATAAAACAGTCGGGAGCAGCTTCTCCCTTATTAGAGTGCTTCGGAAGATTCTTCCGATGTTACCAACACAGGCCAGAGCACTGATAGTAAGGAGTGTTATCCTGAGCCGGCTGGATTATTGCAATGCTTTGCTGCTGTAGTCCCCAAGGTATTTGATTGGGAGACTCCAGAGAATCCAGATAATGGGGGCCAAGCTAGCCCTAATGAGACCACGACGTTCATCAGCCTCTCAGGCTCTTACGGAGCTCCACTGGCTTCCAGTATCACAGAGGATACAATTTAAGTCGCTCTGTATTGTTTTTAAATTTCTGCACGGCCTTGGGCCTAAACCGTTGCAGAATAAATTCGAATGGTATGTCCCCATCCGTAGTCTTCGGTCTTCTTCAGCCAAATTGGTGAAAGTGCCCAGGTTCAGAAGAACAAAATCGGGAGGAAGGGCCTTTAACATTGCAGCGGCGCGGCTCTGGAATAAACTTCCAACTGACCTTAGTCAGATAGAAAATCTACTACAGTTTAGGAAGAAAATAAAGACCTGGCTTTATCCCAGAGTATAATTCTAGTCCTTCTCCTACTCTTACTGGAATACTATCTTCTTTATAGCACCTATGTTTGGCAGGGCACACATATCCCAGCGCCAGGATGCCCGTAGGGTTATAGTGCGCTTTACAAGTCTCGATAACATTAACACTAACATTAACAAGGGCCTGGCCCTACGAATCGAAGATGCGGAAGGGTGGCCTCGATGAAATAGCCTCAGTTTTGTGGGCTTTCCTGAGAACTCTTAGGGAGGCGATGCCGGGAAGTTTCTCACCCGCTGGCTCAACTCCTGGATCCCGGAAAACACACTTTCCTCGTGTTTCGTGGTTGAACGCGCACACAGGGCCTTGCAGCAGCGGCCTCTGCCTGGGGCTAGACCATGATTCATGATTGCGTGGATCCTGAACTTCCATGACCGAGATGTCATCCTGAAACAGGCGCGGCTACAGTCAGACCTGTTCTACGACTCCCATCATATTATATTTTTCTCAGACTACACAAAAATGGTCCAGCAACAGTGCCAATCTTTTACCGCTGCTAAGGCACGTCTTCGCAACCTCATGATCCTGTACATGCTCTTATATCCTGCCCGCCTGCGGGTAATCTTCAATTCTCGTACCATCTTCTTCGACACCCCGGAAGAAGTCTTCACGTGGATGGACGAACAAAGGACCTTGAAATCACACACTACACCGTGAAGAAACTCAGACTCCTCGACGGGAGAGCCCAGCCGCCCACAGCCAAAACCTACGGACAAGCGAAGACACTGATCCAGATCCATGTGGCGGTCCAAAAACAACAAGAATGACCAGGAGAATACACCGCCCAAAAAGAAACAAATAACATTCATAGTCCTATAGTCTGAACTCCCCGAGAAGATAGTCCTAAATCCCTCAGAACATGTCTGGTTGCATTCAGGCCAAGCATGGGCCAATCGCTCTGGTGTGCTCCGGAACCCCGCAGGGCTCGAGACAATATTGGGACCCTTGGGGTCCATTGGGGAGACCGTGCTCCGCCTCCCCGTTGGTGGCGGGGTGCGGCGCTTCCCGTGATAGATACTTCAGCTGTTTTGAGGTATTGGGGTGGGATGGGAGGTGGAGGGGATGTTACTCATGGTTTTTTTTGTTTGGTTAGGACACACATTCGCTGCGTAGTTCGGAAGTCCCTGAAGCCGGGCTCCCCAGTGCTATCCCTTAAAGCATATCGATCCGACATATAACGATGGCGGCAGAACCTATGGCGCATTCCTCTGGGCAGCTACATATAGTGAGTTGGAACACTTGGGGTATGTTTGACAAGATCAAGCGGGGTGCAGTGCTCCGTTAGGCCAAGCACATAGGCGCAGATATCCTTCTATTGCATGAGACACACATGCTTGGCACAACAACCCCTTGTCTGGCCTGTTATGGGTACATACATACATTCCACGCTGGCTTTATGCAGGGTTCCCGGGGTGTGGCCATCCAGATACACCGTAGGGTTGCGTTTACACTGGTGCAGGAGTGGGCCGACACACACAGTAGATACATAATTGTGCATGGGACTATTGCTGGGGAACATATAGTGCTCGGCAGTGTATATGCCCCCCACCCCTTGGCCAGAGTTTCTTGGCCCACTTGGGGTGGATCTGGGCGCCCTGCCTGATGGGCTTGTGGTGGTTGGAGGAGATTGGAACGGCATGATGTGCCCTGATATAGACAGGTGGCGCCCCACTGGCACCATCACGAGATTTCCTGAGTCTAAGTTGAAGACCCTGGCTGACATGGTTGGGTGGGTGGACACTTGGAGGACGCACTAACCCACAGATACCAGCTACACCTTTATCTCCCACACTCACTCATCCTATTCTAGGATAGATTACATATTCATCCCCCAGGCCTACGTGCACAGAGTTCCGACAGCAACAATTCTTCCCAGGGTCTATCGGACCATTCTCCTGTGGCAGTTCAACTTCTGATAGGTCTCAGCCAGCCTCCTTTTATGTGGCGGCTTTCAGAGTGGCACATGCAGAGCCAGGCGTACCGCACACACATCCAAAAAGCATACATTTTACACAATAATGAGATGGCATCCTCTGCTTGCGTCCTGTGGGAAGCAATGAAGCCCACAATGAGGGGGTGGACATCAGCTACTGTGTGGCGGTACGCAAATGGTCGAGACAGTCGTTCATTCAGTCAGAGGCGCACATCATGACACTAGACCGTTGAGCTCGGGACAGCGACGGGCCGTGACACGTTGGTAGCTACGCCTGGTACAGCAACAATACCAAAGTGAGCTGATGGATGAGGCGCGGGCGCATGGCTCGCTACACAGAGTAGAATCTACCAATGGGGTGACAAGTCAGGGCAACTCCTTTACAGGTTATGCCAGCAGGCGCAAGCATATGCCTCACTTCCAGGAATTCGTGACTCCGACAATGTACTGGTGACAGACCCAGTGGTACTTGTGAGAGCTTCGCAGCCTATTACCAACCCCTATACAAGTCTCATGAGGTCCTAGAGGCCTCCACAATCGAGCAGTTCTCTGATGACATTCCCCCAAGGGCCCACTCAGAGGAAGCCCGGAAGTCTCTCGAGGCCCCCCTGACACTGGAGGAACTGACCACCACACTGGCTGAACTACGCACTGGGAAAGCGCCTGGCCCAAATAGTTTCCCCAGTGAATTTTATAAAGTTTACATGGCCCAGCTAGGTCCCCACTACCTGGCGGCCGTACAAGTGGCAGCCCAGACTGCATGCATGCCCCCAGATTGGAGACACGCAGAAATCGTTGTGTTTCAGAAACCAGGTCGACCCCCAGAACTTCATGCCTCCAATCGGCCAATCTCTCTTCTAAATGTGGAGGCAAAGCTCCTCGCCCAAGCGCTCGCCACTAGACTCTTGGCTCATCTCCCCAACCTGATCCACCCGGACCAGGCGGGATTCATGCCCCGGCGTGCCACACCACACATCATACGTAAAGTCCACAATGCGGCAGCCGCCGTGGATTGCCTTCACCATCCAGCGGCTCTTCTCCTAGCTGACATTGACAGAGAGTTTGATTCAGTCAGTTGGACCTACCTGTTCATTCTCCTGGAACATCTAAACTTCGGCCCCAGATTCCTATCGTATATTCGAATGTTGTACCAGGGACTGACAGTCTCTGTACATATAGCTGGCAGCATGTCTTCACCCTTCCCTATTGGCCAGGGCACCCGGCAGGGCTGCCCATTGTCTCCATTATTGTTCACCCTGGCCATTGAGCCGCTTGCAACCTGGGTTCGTCTGGATGCCCAGATTCAAGGCTTTGAGTGGTCGGCCGAAATCTCAAGTCGAATAGCCCTATACGCAGATGATGTTCTCTTCTTCATGACAGACCCCCATAGGTCAGGTCCCTGAATCCTTCAAATTATGCGGGTATTTGGTGAGACATCAGGTCTATTAATGAACGTAAATAAGTCTACACTATGGCCTCTGCGGGGATCTCGTGGAGACTATAAATGGGCTGCGGACCTCTCTCAGACGCAAGACAGAATAAAATATCTTGGAGTCTGTATAAAAGACAGACAGGGAGTCTCCAGGACGCGCAATATAGACACGGCCATCGTCAAAGTTAAGTCTGAGCTAAAGTCATGGTCGGGTCTGCCCCTTTCCCTTAACGGCCACTCTGCAATTTATAAGATGATATCCCTCAAATGGCTCCTATACCAGCTTCAAAATCATCCCTACCCCATTCCACAGACATGGTTCAGACAGATCAATTCAATGCTCAGCGGGTTCCTGTGGGGGGTGGAGTAGTCAGGCTGGCGCTTCGCACCTGCTTTCTCTCCACCTACTGTGGGGGCATTGAGGCCGCCGACATGCAGTCGTATTATGCAGCCTCGCACCTCCAAGTATTAAATGACTGGTGGTATGGCTCAAGAGACGAACCAGCGTATGCCATGGAGAGATGGCTGTTAGGAGATCCCTCGCTATAATAATACTTACATGGTCGACCTAACATTCAGGCTCTTCCCCCAGCCACTAAAGTGGTGCTGACAATATGGTGACAGTCCCTTCGCCGTATAGACTGGATGAACTGTCTTACGCGAGAAGCCCCACTGTGGTGTAACAGACTCCTTCCAAAGTTGCAGCACTTACAGGGCTTCTAAGGCTGGGACCGGATCGGGATATCCTCTCTGGGGGATGTCCTTCAAGGCCACACCCTCAAATCCTTTTCAGAATTACAAGAAGAATTCTCCACGCCTCACACCCAATTTTACAAATATTTACAATTCCGTTACACTCTCGCGCCATATCTTAAAAAAATCACGGCCCTCCCTGAATTCAGCCCACTAGAAGGGAAACTCCTCATGGAAGACCTGGAGGTACATAACATTTCCAAAATTTATCAGACACTAGTAACCCATAGCACCCCCACACTAGAGACACTCAGAGAGACTTGGCAAGCAGATGTGGGTCCCATCGACAATGTTGATTGGAGAGAGGCCCTAGAGTCCCCTCGGGGGGTGGCAGTCTCCTCGCGCTTGCGCTTGATTCAGCTAAAATACCTACATAGAGCATTTTACACATGCTCGAGGCTTTGGAAGGCTGGGCTCATCGCCTCCCTAGAAGGCTTATGCTGTGGTGCAGAAGAAGCCACATTCCTGCACACAGTATGGACGTGCCCCGCTCTAGATAGGTTCTGGAAGGGAGTATTCAGGTGTCTGGCTGAGGTGCTTGGTTGGACCCTAATCAGCACATCATGGCTTGCATTATTACATATCTCAGGGGATATCAGAGGGAACAGATACAAACGCCACTTGCTGTTCCTGGGTCTGATCCTGGCCAAATGAGACATAGCTTGCTCTTGGAAAGCAAAATCCCCACCCATGTTGGGCGTTTGGAAGAGAGGGCTGGATTTCTGTATGGGTTTGGAGGAGCCTATGTTCAAGGCTCGGGGTTGCCCTCAAAAATACGCACGTATGTGGCAGCACTGGGCGGATTACAGAGGCATTGTCCTGGCCCCATCGACATCAAAGCCCACATCGTCAGATTTAGAGGTACTGCTCCATGGCCAACACTTAGAATATACTCACTGCCAATAGGCTGATGACAGGGATTGATTACCAGGCAAGTGACAGAGGGACACAGTCAGCTCTCCATGACACTAGTCCTTTTCTTTCAACTGCAGCATATTTATTGTTTAGTTACAAAATACTATATTGTTTACCTATGCCAATTCTATATTTAAGCATGTACGTGTATAATATGGCTCTTGGAGCACGATGTTGGCAAAAACCAATACAGTATGTTATTTTTAAAAAAAATCATTTGTACTACTCGTTTATGTTTATCAGTATCATCTTGTGGACATGTTTTCTTCGCCTCACATTTTAAAGCACGCTTTTACGGTGCTCCTACTACACTTGTCTCATTTTCATGTGTACCTGTGTCTAACGTGTGCAAAGTGTACTTTCAGCTTTCCATGTCTTCAGTTCACAAGTGTGTCATGTGTTATGATTTTTATAATTGTGCTGTATCAATTATATTGCATAACAATGCATTACCATATCAAAAAGTTCAACTCTCATACAATATTTTATTACTCTATGCCATATTCACCAAGTTTTTTAGCCTCTGAAAATCCCTCTGTCTTTTCACTGCTTAGCAAATATTTGTAAAGCCCCTGACACTGAGCAGACATAAAACTGAAATTGGTGCTCTTCATGGTCACAATTTGTTTGTACCCCGAGAGGGGAGGCCCTATTATTCTCTTCCAGGTAGTTTCAAGATGTAGCTGCCCTTTGTATATTCTGCACTGTGCTGATGGAAGCATATGTGTAGTTCTTCGGGTGCATAGTTGCATCAAAGGAAGCTCCTTACTGGTCTTCCCCTGTAAATTGAGTCTTGGTGCAGATGGGGATACCATTGTGTAAATTATTTGCTTTATCCTTGAGATATTCAAGAATATTATGGCCATGATTACAGGCCGGGTGGACTGGTATTCCTGCACTAGCCCTAGTGTTTCTTCACTTGTGATTATCGGGTGCAGGAACACTGGGCCCAATTTTACCAGTACCAGGAGGAAGCATTGGTCAGTAAATTGGAATGCAGCTTGAACAGGACCCCTTTGTATAGGAAGGGAATCAGCCCCTCTCCTCAACCCCCAACCCACATGGGCCCCCACTCCCTTTTACCACATTCTATGAGCCGATGGTAAATGAAAGTAGAAAACGCAGAAAATAGTCCAGTAATTCCACAAGTTTATTTCATATTTTGGGGCAATAAATCGAAATAACTGAAACCTCCTAAATTCAACAAAAAAAGAACTTACAATCGCACCTTCTCAGGGCTGGCTCCAAGAATTTGGAATGCCCTTCCGACGGAGATCAGAGCCAACCCCTCGACTGCTTCATTCAAAAAACAGGTCAAATGGCTACTATTGGATGAACTTCATCAGCTATAGCCTATTTGACATTTGCTAGACACTTCCTTCTCTTGCTTGACAATCATTTTTACTTTGTGTTTTGAAATGCATTATGTTGTGCTTTTGACTTAGTGCGCTGCTAAAACTTCACAGCCCCGTCTACTAGGGCTGTTACCTGTTTGATCATGTGCTACCTTGTCTTCCCCTGGCACCCCCATTTACTTTTTATGTTTCAGGCTCCTCTTATGTTGCCTTATTGTATTGTACTCATGCTGTTTCCTCATGTCAACGTTAGTTTCTTTTGTACAGCGTTCTGATACCCATCTGGGTCTTGTTCGCGCTTTATAAAACTTTTCAAATAAATAAACATGGTGTAAGGGTGCAATTACTGTTTGGAAATGGTGATCCAGAACCAGTGGTGGCTCTTCCGCTAAGGCAGAGGAGCATCACCCCACTGCTTCTAAGCAGTGTAAGAAAGGAAAAATAAAATGATAATAACTTAATGTTATTGTCATTTTATTTGTTCCAGATGCTTTGCGGACGGGTGGGCGGGGCTGCTCTGCTCTCAGAGCAGGGCACAGGAGGAGTGGTTTTCCCACTCCAAGTGAGCAGGAATGCTTTGCCGGCCTTCTTGGGCCGGCGAAACAGTCATGCACACTTTGCGTGTTCTGCACCCAAGCTGCATTACAGCCTGGGTGGAGAACATGCCGAGGCCCCCAGGCCCCGTTTGAGCAATAAACCACGGTGCTCTGACCAATCACAACGCTGCATTGCAGCATTGTGATTGGTCAGAGGAGCCTGGGTGTGCTTCCTAGGTCCTGTTACAACACGGAGAAGAGACGGGGCAATAAGGTAAATGGTTTAAAAAAATATATATACTTACACTCCCCTTCTTCCTCACCACCCCCCCCCCCCCACCCCGCCACCCCCGATCTGGGCCGGCCGCCCATGTTCAGAACCCGATATTTTTTGCACTCTTTCACCTTGCAAATGATAAATGGGCCCTTTGTCTATAACTTTTGCACTTACTGGTCAGAATCATCAGAATGTATGCACATGGTTAATGTAGGCGCACAATTTGTAATATGTTATGTTAGTTGTGTGAATTCCAAGCAACGAGTTTCGTATTCATCAGTTACATTTTGTTCTGAATGATTTTCCTCAGAGGGAGACTGATATGAGCAGACAAGTTTTTGTGGGATCTGTAAATTGGATGTGTGCCTTGCAATCAATCTTTCCTATGTTATTTTAGAGACTGTAAGCAAACTATATTCAGCAGGAATGTCACATGACTTCTGTATGTGAGGTTAATTTCTCATGCAATTTATGTCACAAGACTTCCTAAGCGAATTTCATGTAACATGCGTAAGTTTTTTGTAATTTACATTTATCTTGTGGAGAAAAGCTTTACCCAGTCCTAAGTAAATGCCCATAGCTGTTTACAAGCATTTAATTTTTGTAACAACAGAAGTTGCACGATGGAGGATTGCTGCTGCCCACAGAGAACATTCCTTGCCCCATGCCTTTTTCCTCTTCTGTTTTCTTTGTATACCAGGGGAGTCTGGATGGGATACACATGGGTTTCCTGCAGATGAGTACATTTTCATCTAGTTGAGACTGTCGCCACTGCATTAGATCCTGGATAGAAACTGTGACAGTCTGATAGAATGGAACTTTTGAACTTAGAGGATACACTGACTGTGATTGACAATGGGACTTACCCTACTGCTTGAACTTGTCATTATAAGCTAAGCTGCCCAAAAGCTTACTGAAGAACATTTGGACCATGACCCTGTTTTTGATGATTATGATTTCTGAGTTTGGAGCAGAGTACTGCTCACTTTCACCTGGCTAGTAACAGGCTTGAAAGCCCCTACAAAAACTGTTGGGCTGCACAGACACTGCTGATCCTGCCTAAGTGGAAGCCTTCAGCATGGATCAAATTTAAGGGTCACCAAGGGTTGCAACTGTGATCCCTGGCTTGCCCCTTGTGACCTCTGGCACTGCCTTTGCGACCCCTGGCCTCAGAGGTGACAAAATCAGTGCAAAGAACACAGGGGTGATACAGCACTCTTTATATTCTGTCCATTTTTCATTATACTAATAATTAATAATATTGCATTATTGTTGAAAATTGGGTAACTGGTTGAGGGAGGAGAAACCCATCTCAAACAGCAACCACAATTCCCATCAGGGTGAAGTCACAAGCAACCCCAAATTAACCTGTGCTTAACCATCTGGTAGCTTGGCACAAAAGCAGCCAGGCTTAAATTAGTGGTAATGTGTAAAGTATTTATGCAGCACTTCAATCAGTAGAACCAGAGATATGCAATTGTAAAGATTTAAGTGAAAACAGTGCTTAGAAGCACAAAGTGCAATCTGTGGTTATCTGGTCGCATCGGACGGGGACAAAGTCACAAGTTCAGGCGGACCGCAATGGAGCACAGGCCAGATCGATGGGCCCAGTTAGGCTTGCTGAACAAAGTACTGTAAATCCTGGTTTGCTGAAATTGTGAGATTCCACATCAAGGATGTGTTGCTCAGAATTGGTTCTGAGGAGCTGTGAGGGTCTGATGCGGATTTCTGTGTCATCGTCCAAGATGCTGGCAATGAGGGGCCTGTGATGCGATGCGAAGTCCTGCATCAGATATTCGTTGCACACCGGCGGTTCAGAAGAAGCTACAGGGCTGCGATGCAGAGTGCTGTGTCATCGATGACGGGCTTGCCATGCAAAGGCATGTGCAGAGGATACGTCAAATTCCAAGGAGACTGCAGGCTGCGATGCGAGGTTAATATCAGGGATGTGTCACGCGGCAGCTTTTCCACAGCAGAGCTGCAAGGACATGCATCAAATTGCTTCTGTCCTGCCGAAGAGATCACAGCAGGGCTGGCAGAGCACATTCAGGCCCACTTCCAAGGGTCTAGGACTGGGGTGGCACCACTTGGGATGCTGGACTCACAGCAGACAGAGTCCAGGTTCTGAGTTCAAGTTGGCTGTATCCTTTTTCTGTCCCTGAGGCTCTGATCAGGAGGCCAACCAACTAGCCCTTGGAGTCACTCAGAGGTCCTGGGTTCAAGATGCAGGTCCAGTCCTTCCATCCAGGCAGCAGGCCAACAGACTATCATCCCTTCTTGCAGAGCAACACAGCAGTCCTTCTGAGTCTTCCACGGTCCAGAGGTGTACTGAAGAGTTAAGTCTGAGGGCCGTATATATATATACTTGGTGCCAGCTTTGAAGTAGGACAAGGTTCTAGAGGTTTCCATCTCCAGTGGTGTTTGGAATTTCCTGCTTCGCTGTCCTTGCCACAGCTTGTCTGGAGTCACAAATGACAAATGTCAAACCCTTTGTGAGTGTGCCCAGGCAGAGCCTTTGTGATATGTAAGTATGGTAGGTGACAGCTCCTCCTCCTCATCAAGTCAGAGATGGCCCATCCTGCCAACACCTATCTTTTTCCTTTACCTCACTGTCTGGGAGCAATACACAAAGACCAACTGCCAACTACACCTAGTCATGTGACCCAGGATACAGGCTGCAGGCGCCAAATGGTGGGGACAAGAAAATACCAACTTTCTAAAAGAGGCATTTTCAGAATGGTGACTTAAAATCCAACTTTACCATTAATGTACAGACATGGCATAGATCACAAAGAACAATATTTACTAATGTGAATGATAAGAGTGTAGATGAGAACAAAAGGACTGGACATAGGCCTAGGTCAGAACATAGAACAATGAAAAAAAGAGTGGTGTATAGATGGCAGAGGGACACAGGAAAGAGAGTAGCGATAGGGAGGTAGGAACCTCATTGTGAGAGGAATTTGTTGGATAGTAGAGTTTTTACTTCTTTCCTGAAGATGGAGGTGGATGGCTTGCATCTAATCACGGGCGGTAGAGAGTTCCAGATTGTGGGTGCAATTCCGGAGAAGGATCGGTTATAGGTTTTCTTTAATTTTTGTGGATTGTGTACTAAGGAGCTTGTACTTCTAGAGAATCTGTTACCACCCGATAAGGTCAGTTTCTGGGTCAGGTAGAGGGGAGTATTGTGCTGCAGTGCTTTATGGGTCATACATGTAATTTTGAGGTGAATCCTGGCCTCATAAGATAGTCATTTCAGTGATTGAAGGTCGGGAGTTATATGATCACATTTCTAGATCCAGCAATGAGCCTAGCAGCTGCATTTAGGATAGCCTTCAGAGGTGCAAGTGATATTTTCAGAAGGCCTAAGAGGGCAGTGCTTAATTTGAGCCGGTGGTTTCCGGTGCCCAGCACCAGCACTTAATCATCAACACCGGCACTTGAGCACTAGTTAAGGACACATTCATTTTTGGTGAAACAGGGAGATTAAGTGATTAGCCCAGAATCACAGGATGTTGAGCAGACGCCGAGGCTCGAACCTGGTTCCCCTGCTCTGAGGTCAGCAGCTCTGGCCATTATGCTACATCTCCTCCCCACTTGTAGGGTTTGTTGGTTCTGTGTTAGCCTGCGCCAACAGGGGGAATGGGCTGGTTGATCCTGCCTCCTGACGAGAGCCCTGGCACTTCTTATTTTACAAATTAACCACTGTACAAGGTATTACTGCCATAGTCTAATTTTGATAACACAGGAGCTTGAACCACAGTTTTGAGGTCTGCTAAGGAGAGGAAAGTTTTTAGTTTCCTTAGAATGTGTAATTGATGATTAGCTCCTCTTGTGGTGGCACTAAAGTGTTTTTGCATGGAGAGGGTTTTGTCCAAGGTTATACCTAGGGATTTTGCAAAGTCAATGATTTGTTTGGCACAGTTCAAGGCAGTGAGATGTGGGAGCCAGTCTTTGATATTAGGGGTGATGGTGGGTGGTGAGGTCAGTAAGAATTCTGTTTTGAGGGCATTGAGTTTGAGGTGGTTACGGGTCAGCCAATGTTGTGTTTTTGTCAGGGTGTTGTTGAGGATATTGATGTCATCAGGGGAGACAGTTTTCAAACAGAGAGGACTATCATCCACGTACATGTGGTAGGAGATGTGGGCGAGTTTGAGGATTTCAGTTAGGGGCTCCATATATAAGTTAAACAATGTAGGGGAAAGAGTAGAGCCTTGGGGTAAGCCCAGTGACACTGGCAACTGATCGGAAAGAGTAATGTTGATTAGGATGCATTGAGATCTGTTGTGGAGGAAAAACGAGAACCAATTTTGCACAGTGCTGGAGATACCCATCATGTGTTCTAGAGGTTCAAAAGGGTATCATGATTGACAGTGTTAAATGCCGCTGACAGGTCAAGTAATATAAGTAGACAGTTTCATTGCAATGACCCAGTCGGAAGCCAGATTGACATTGGTCGAGGAGTTGTAATAGCTATATGTGATTGTGAAGGTTTAAGTGTACACATTTTATTATGAGTTTGACCAGGGTTGGGATGTTGGAAATAGGCGGTAATTGTCGGGATCAGAATGGTCGGATTTTTTTTTTATTTTAGGATGGGTGTAACCTAGCTACATTGGAGGCAGTCGGGTAAGGTGTCTTGGGTGAGTGAGGCATTAATTATCCTAGTCCATATTAGGGGTTGGAGGTGGATGGACTCGTTGAGGAATTTGGAGGGGAGGAGGTCGTTGAAGTGTTTGGAGTATGTAGTATCTTCATGTTGTGTTAATATGTTCCCTGTTACCTGGTTCCTAGCTGCTCAGCCAGTGTGAGTGTTCTGTGTGGAATGTTGGTTCGAGGACCATGAGTGGAATGCTTGGGTGACTGGTGTGAGTGGTGACAGTTGGTGGATGGGATGGGAGCTAGCAGGCTGCTCCTGGTGGGGCTGCTGTACAGGATCTACTCTACATGTTATCTACTTCAATAAACCTACTTAATCCACATCCTACCAGCGGGGACTACATCACTACAGATTTTTGGCGACGAGTTGGAGACTTTCTCACGCTCAAAGTTGGTCTGAAGGAAACTTAAGATGACAATTACAAAAAGTCAACATGTTGAGAAGAAGTTTCAAGATCAACAAGTGCAGACAACACACGGGAAAAATCGCAACAAGTCTGGGTCACAAGAGGCCACACATACAGCGCTAGTTGTCTTCCAAGAGGTTGTCTGGAAACCTAAGAAGCTACAATGGAAACTAAGAAAACAAGAACAGCATGCCTTACAGCCCCACCAGTGTCCATTACATCGGACATCCCCAGCCCAGGCGTGCTGTACTCTGTTTCATCTGAACACATCTACAAGAACTGCGCCTTCAAGGGAAGTAAGCATCATCAGTTTTGACAATTTACATACCATCTCTAATATGAACGCTGCGCACATTGAGATCTTCAAGGACATTTTATTTGAGTGTTTTGCTGCACCAATTTGTGGTACATTCACACCAAGCTTGTCTACAGCACAGCAAAACTGACAACCTTCATTGTCATCTGGATGTGTGCGCTAGAAGGGAGTTACCTGTATTAAGTGTTTTCATGCTCCTGGGAACCTGCATCTGGAAAGCTATACAGAAGAAGTTTGTTTGGCTCCATGGTCTACATACTTTGTAAGTTAATCTGACAGAGCCGTCTGCCCATTTGACTCGCCTGCGCAATGCCAGGTGAAACAGATTTGCCCTATTTTGTATTAAGACTTGGCTCATTGTCCTGTTTCGAGTTTTTCTTTTTTTGACGGCGTTGGATTCGCACGTCTTTTCACATCGTGTGCCGTAGCCATGTTTTGAAATTTGCCCTGTTGTCAGCGCATTTATCGGGACATTAGAGGTGAGAAATTTTTTGTCTCTTATTGTTTATTGTGACTTGAGCCATCCTTATAACAATGCCAGTTAAACCGCTCTTAGTCTGTTTAAAATCGGAGGCGCGAGTCGCAAGTAGCTCGCACACACCTACTTGCATTTTCCTGTCGCGCAGAGACTTTGCCTCGAGGTCTTCGTCGCTGCTGCTGGACGCTGTGCTGCATTAACGTGCTGGGAGCCACCCTGCACGCGTCATCATTACGTGCAGCCATCTTTTATTTCCTGGCTCCACTCAAGCTTCGTGACTGGATTCCGTGTGCCAAGGTTGAGGTGAAATTCGGTGTGCTATCAGCAAGCAGCACTCTTGGTTATGACTTCCATTGTTGTCCCTCGAAATTTCAGGTATCGTGTGGGGTGATGCAGCCGCCTTTTTCTTTCTGGAGACATTTAGTGCAAGAGACTTGTGCTGATCATTACGCGTGGTGCACTTTTGAAACTCAAGTTGCTACACAGAGTGTGAGGGGCATCCGGTTACTGCGGGTACCTCCATGTACTATACAGTTTTAAAATATTATTAATGTTATAGTGTCTGGGGGTTTCAATGTTCATTCCATGAAGGTCTTGAAAGTGTATACGTTTGTGGTAATTGTTATAGTTTATTTGCTGCAAATGTTTTTAACAGAATTTCTATCTTTAGGGTGTATGCTTATATAGCGTGTTTAGTACGCTGTATTTAAGGGTAATATTTATTTGTTTAAACTGACATGTTTTAAGTGTATGCCAGATTGTTGTTGTTTCACACTTTTATCTGGCTTTGGCTCTGGCTTTGTGTCTTTCGTAAGCCCAATTTTCCATATGTTGGGTGGGTGCATCGTCTTTTACAGGAGAGTGTTCCTATTCTTGTTTTGTTGCAAAGCCTGTATCCCTTTCAAAAGGGATGGAATGGGTTGCAGTCCCACTTCCACGTTTTTTGTTTCTCTTCACGCTAGGAATGGGTTTTAGTCCCATATCCACACTGGAAGCCACTTTTCCCTTACAGGAGGGTTGGCTTAAGGGTTTTTGTTTCCCTTTCACGCAAGGAATGGGTCTTAGTCCCATGTCCACATTGTAAGCCACTTTACCCTTACATGAGGGTTGGCTTAAGGTTTTTTTTTTCCTTTTCACGCAAGGAATGGGTTTTAGTCCCATATCCTCAATTTACGCCACTGTACCCTTACATGAGGGTTAACTTAAGGGTTTTGTTTCCCTTTTCACGCAAAGAATGGATTTTTAGTTCCACTTGATGCAAGGTTTTCTTGTTCCTTGTGTGCGTAAGCCACCATGTGCTGCACGTTCGTCATGTTAAGTGTGTAAGTCACCTTGTGCTTCATGTTTTGTTTGTTGTAGTGGGTGTTTTCACTACCTTTCTATTGAGTTTGATCCCTTTAGTCCCTTATTTGAGGGGTAGGGTCTCAGTCCCTTTTTCCACATTTTTACATGGCTTTTCTCCTTACATGGGGAGTTTATACATTGTGTTAGTATATTCTCTTCTTTATTAAAGGAGGAGGATGGGTATTTCGTATATGCCTTTTCACTATATACCTTTTCACTTTTCTTTCCTCCTCGTGTAGTCCTTTTTCCCTCTCGTGATGTGGTTTTTACCGTTCATCCCTAGGGTTATGGACTGCTGACTTCTTTTGTACTTTGTTGTTTATATTTGTTAAAAGTTTGGTTTCATTATTCTTCTATTTTAAAGGGAGAAGATAATGTAGTATCTTCATGTTGTGTTAATATGTTCCCTGTTACCTGGTTCCTAGCTGCTCAGCCAGTGTGAGTGTTCTGTGTGGAATGTTGGTGTGAGGGCCATGAGTGGAATGCTTGGGTGACTGGTGTGAGTGGTGACAGTTGGTGGATGGGCTGAGCAGCTAGCAGGCTGCTCCTGGTGGGTCTGCTGTACTGGATCGAATCTATATGTTACCTACTTCAATAAACCTACTTAATCCACATCCTACCAGCGTGGACTACATCACTACAGAGTATTTAAGAGAGGTCAATAGATTTAGAATGTAATTTTCTTCAAAGGTTTTAAAGATAGACCAGGCTGTGGGAGAGAGTATATGCACTTTATTTATTTATTTATTCCATTTGTAAAGCGCATGGTTACACCCACCAGTGTGTTCCCACACTAAAGATCCAACCCTGCAGCAATCAGGAGAAAGGAGAAAAAATAACCAGGTAATCGGGGTTGACCGAGAAAGACCAGGGATATCAGAACCTTATACAGTGTCTGCGGGTGTTCTGAATGGCCACGTTTTAAGTCCTTTGCGAAAGGCCCTTTCCATAAGTTCTGCTCGCAAGTTCGGCGGTAAGGGGTTCCAAATTTTGGCTGCTAAATAAGTGAATGACCGGGCCCCCAGCACAACCGTCAGCACTCAAGGCACCCTTAATAGGTTGGTTCTGGCAGATCTTAAATTCTGTGAAGCTATGTAAGGTATTATCATAGAGCGTAGATATCTAGGGCCTTTGTCCATCAGGATTCTGTGACAGTAGCACATGGCCTTGTAAATAATTCTCTTCTCCACTGGGAGCCAGTGGTAGAGTAGTCAAGGCTTTTGAGATGCATGTTCTTCTGGGAAGATTTAGGACTAAGTGGGCATCAATATTTTGAATGTGTTGGAATTTTATCAGGCTACCCTTGGTGGCCCCAAGGTAAAGGATGTTACAGTAATCTATTTGAGATGTTAATAGAGCATGTACAACAGTTTTCCTGGACGTTATTGGTAGTAGATTCAGGACTTTCCTCAGGACCTTAAGAGTCCCAAAGCATTTACCAGCTACACTGCTTATTTAACTCTGAAACGACAGTTTGGGGTCAAACCATACACCCAAGTTTTTGGTTTTAGATTTAGGAGTGGGGGTTTGGCCCAAGACCTCTGGCCACCAAGCTGATGACCAATAGAAGGTTCTTTGCCTACTATCATTACCTCCGTTTGCTGCCATTTAGTTTATGGCAGTTATTGGTCATCCAGAAGGCTAGTTCTTCTAGACATAGGAATAATTGGGCCACAGTAGCATCTGCGTCTTGTGATAAGGTGACTATGAGCTGAGTATCATGTCCATATGACACAATTTTGACATTGTGTCTTTCCACAATTTCCACTAAGGGGCAACTTTAGCATTGGTTAGTAGTGGTAAAGTGCACAAAGTCCTAAGGCCAACAAAAACAAGATCAGCAAAAATTGAGGAGTAAGGCAAAATGTTTGGCGGAATATCAGCCTAAGGCTGACGGGTCTACAATTATTATTTGTGTAATAAAAAATGGAGCACAATGGAATGTGTCCTTTGGTCCTAGCTAAGGTAAGTAAAAAGGCTTTCATATGTATGTTGTATGCGTGCTTGTGGATGAGAGTTTTTATGTTTAAAGGTGTGTGTATGTGTGAGGAAGCATGAATGTATGTTTAAACATGACTGTGTGTGTGATTCAGTGACAGGTAGTGAGTGAGAATGTGTTAGAATAAGTGCCAGTAAGTTAGAGTGAATCATAATGAGTGAAAATTAATGACTGCAAGTGAGTGATTATGAATAAGATTAAATGTGAGAGAGTATTAGAGAGTCTGAGTGAGAAGGAATGAATGAGAGTGAGTTAGTGAATGTAAGTGTGTGAGTGACAATGTGGTGTTAAACTGGCAAGTCTGTCATTGGCCCTGCCCTACTGAAGATAATTTCTAATCTTATAGAGATATCCATGGTAAAATACCAGTGCTGGCATTCTTGAGGCATTTCTTAGCATGACAGACACCTGTGACAACAAGCTGGCACACTGGAGGACATTTTTTACATAAGGGACACCCATGGTAAAATACAGGTGATGGGATACTAGAGGTGATTCTTGGCAAAATGCACTGTTTGACAACATTCTTTTAAAAAAATCTCAGAGGGGAATAGTTTGTTTTCTTGGTTCACTTGTTCACTACAGTTCAAAGCAAGTGTTGCATCCCATAACTTTCATAGTCAGCAAATTAATATAGACAGCATCTAAAATAGACCTTTGTCTGTGTGTGCTGTTACATTCAACATGCAGTTATAATGGAGCTTGAGCAATGCCAATGATTGTGATGTCATTAGGGTTAAGGTCATGTGACGACTTCCTGGAAAAAAAGCAGGGTCATATGATGTCACTTCCTGTTATATCATTAAGGTTCAAGTGTATGTGATGCCACTTCCGCTACCTCTGGTATTTTGGTCAATAGACGCCAATGGCCTCCAGTCTTCTCTAGGTGTCCCAAAAAGTTAATGGAGAACCTTGAAGCCATACCCCTCACCAGACACCAGAGGACATTTCATTGACTCACTGAATTGATCAATTTGGCCATTTGAGAAGCCTTTTTGGGAGTTCCCTTCTCTTCTGTTGGCTATACAGTGGTTAGAACCTCTCCCTATATCATGGAGGTTGATCACACATGGAACCTCCGGTTCAAAGCCTCTGGGGCACATAGGTAGTGAGATAGTCTTTTATAGGTGATCATCACCACATAATTTAAACCCACGACATAGGTGATCCAGCGCCAATCAGGGATCGATAATCGACAACACAAAATACACTGGTCCATACACATGCACCCAACACATTTATCCCTGATAGCGCTGTTTCAAGTTTAATCGTTAAATCAGTTGTTCACTAACTACAGGCTCATCCTAACACACTAGATACATAATTGAACCTGTGATCAAACTCTTTTCTTCTGGTCGATGGACCATTAGTTGAAGAGTTGATGATAACTAATTATTGATCTATACTACTGAATAAGACACAAACTCAATATAAAGTTAATAATATTTATCGCAAATAATGTGAAAGTAAATGCTCATCATGTACAGATTTTCGAGGCAAACAAAGAATAATTCACGGAGAGAGAACATTTGTCAAAGCAAATAAAGATATCAAACTCAAATCACAATTATTAGAATGCAATGAAAGAGTAGATAGGTGAAGAGACATATGTTTCAGAGACAAAATACATTTGCAAGTATTTCAGTTTTTAGCTATACGAACCTAAGTATTTTAGTGGAAAATCTACCTCCTGGCAATGGGAAATAGATGGGGGTTCCCCGGAAAGATTCAGGGAACAAAGAGTAGGACAGGATCAGGAAACAGGTAGGCCTCTATTTGCATACAGCAACCCGATGGACAGCGACGATCTCCCCTCTCTAGCTTCTTCGAAGAGGCGACTGACTTAACACACCCCCAGACACCCCAGTTATACTCTAAAAACCACATGTCCATCCCACTGGTGTAACAACATTCTCAGAATCTTGGTTTCTCATTGGTCAACTCAGGGGGTGTTCTATCACACCACCATAGTCACGTTGATGGTTTCACAGCATTCATTGTTCAATCCACCTTTCACAAATACAGCTTCCTTCCATTCGCAACATGTTTAAAAAACTCTTCATTTTTATTGTCCGCCTCTACAGCTTCCGCGGAAGAAGTTTGTACATTTGTTCATGATCTCACGGCCATCCTTTCGTTACTTGGCAGACAAACAATGGCTTATGAAGGTTATCTACATTGCCTTCTTCATTTTTCTCTCTGAGCTCGATTTTTGGCTTTTATTTGATTTTTCTGCTATTAACCCTTGACTCGTCATGTAAACGATGTAAGCCCATGCAAGCTTCACTACGATAAATAAAACACAGACATTATTAGTTTCATGAAATATAATTCTCACTGTTTACCACCCACCATTGTACTAACCCATGTTATTCGTCTAGTAAAGCATTAACGCATGGAAAACAGCCTTATTATTATTCAAGCAGAACGTGAATGCGGCCTAGTTTTTCATGCATTAGTTCACGTATTAGTGCACGCATGCGCACAAGCATTTCCCCGTGTTTTTCGTGTTTTTGCTTGTTAGTTTCACCACACACGGTTAATAAATGTTACAGAGGAATTAATCCGAGCAGGTTTCTATCTTCTCAAACCCCTGCTCCATCAATTCCCCCCATTGATGGCATTTTTGAGCCATCACAAAAATCTCCATCAAAACCAATTACCACCTTTATTTCTATCTAAAGGATTGTACTCTTTTCTCATTTTGCCATCTTTTCATCTAAATTTTTCATCATTTCGTAGTAGTTTCCACTCATATTTTCTAAGTCTTTTTCTTCTCTTTTTCTTTTCCTAGCTCTACGTTTATTATCTACTTCTGTCATCTCCTTCTTTACACATCTACCCTTACGACATTTATATGCCATCATTATTAACAGAATCACTACAGCTATTGAAATAATTGGTATTAGTATTTTTCCTAATAAGCTACTCCCAAATGTGGAAAACCATTTACCTATAGAGGAAAAACTCTTACCAAGTTTCTCCCAAACACCGTCAACCTCCAGTTGAGTCAAATCTTCATGTAATTTTGTAATATTCTTTATATACCCCTCTAGACTTTTGCTTTTATCAGGTATATAAGTACAGCAGTGTTGTATTTTCAACATGCCACAGACTCCGCCCTCTTTTGCCAATAAAATATCCAGGGCAAGTCTGTTTTGCAAAACCATTGATCTAATTGCAACCATTTCAGTATGAATCATTAAGAACCCACCAGCAGTGTCTGTTGATAAACGATCAACCACTGTGGACAACTTTCGAATTTTGTGCGAATTTAGAACAACTCCAACTGAGGGTATCAGTGCACCAAATATATCACCAATTATTTCTGAAAAACTTGCTCTCTTTTTACGTGTTAGTCCATGCTTTATTTAATTGATTCTATTATTTCTATCTACATGATAAACCTTTGGAGAAACGATGCCAAAGTAACAACTACCATACCAATGTGCTGGCAACCTATAATAAGCATTCTTACCACACACATAATATACTCCAGGGAATACAGGATCAGTTCCACCTTTTAATCCCCATCCACCAGTTATCAGGAAAGTATGTTCACACTCACTAGTACCAATTAAATAATTATTATAGTCAGTTTTTAGTCTAAGTAAGCAAAGTTTCCCTTTATGATACCAATCCAGAGACATTGCAGTGTAAGTGTCGCCTTTCTTATAATTTCCTTCTCTAAAAGCCCATGGTGGTACATGTGACTTCTGTTCAGCAGCTTTCCTTTGAAAATCCTGTCTTCCATCTTCAACCATGTTAATGAATTCTTTCTCTTCAGCCCGTAAACTACAAGTCAGATTATTTCTATGAGCATATACTGTATCTACTGTCTGTGCAATATGAAAAAATTCTCCCATGTATCCCGCATTTCTATTACTATACACCTTATTCATATCTTTTCTAATAGGAATTTCTGAAAACACTAAATCCATATTTGAATAATAATACTCCAACTTCCCAGTCACGTAAAAAAGACTGATTAGAACACTACATGAAACACCATATGTTAAAGGAAGGTGATGGTAAGTCACCCCCTCTGAGACAGACGAAGGTAATTGCATGCACACATAACAATCTCTCATGTTCATTGTATCCACGTATTCATACAACAATTTGGTAAAGACATTTAACGAGAAATCACTAATTTATTTATCATGATGATAACTGCTATCATCAATCTGATCATTGTTAATTTTAAGGGTTTCTTTAGTAACAGGGTCCATTCTTTCACTAATCACATTATTAGTATTATTCTTGATATTAGTTACCATTAGAATAGGTACAAAGACAGTTAATATTAACCATGTTAACATTAAAAACAATACACTACATAAACAAGCTTTAATACATCTACCTTTAAAACTAGGTTCTTGATTTCCAGTCACTATATCTTCTGCCATTTTGTATACTATTTAAAAAATTAAAAATCTAAGAAAAACCTAACAACTTTCTAAATTTTTTTTTTTCAAAAACGTATCCATAAACCCCCGAAAAATAGCGTATCCAACACCTCAAGAAGAAAGCTTCTTCTTTACCCCCTTTTTCTTTCCTTTTTTCTTTTCTTTTTTTTTAAAGAGTCTTCTTCAGATCATCTGGAAATGTCCAAATATTTTCACTGAACTTTGTTGCACCTTAATTTTCACTGCTCTCTTTTTTTAAGGCAGTCTCAATTTGGTTTCATCAATTTGTTCAGTACTAGTACCAGCTTTTCTTTCTGTTTGATCTGTGCTTTCAATTTCTTCTAAAATAACATACGTCCATTCAGGAGCTCTGTATTCCCTGCTTGGGACTCTTATTCTCTTTGTTCTTCGTACTGATTCTTCTTCTGATTCTTCTTGCTCAGTTTGACTTGATACTTCATTTATTTGTTCTGGTCTTCTCTTTTCAAGAGTGTATTTCAGTCTTTTTACTCCACTTAGCCAATTGTCACCCTTTTTCGCTCTCTTAGCTTGAACCACTTCTTCACCCTTTCTTTCTGGTTCACAGGCTCTTTTATTTAGTCCCTTTCTTTGTTGAACTTGCTCTTGATCTTCTGTAACTTCCTTTTCTACTTGCTCAACAGCAGTCTTACGAGACCCAGTAGCTGGTGCTCACTCCACTTGACTTGTGCTTGGTTGTTCATCATCATTTTGCTTGTTAGAATCTGTCACTCTAGATTCTTTAGCTTCACAACCTTCAGCTTCTGATTTTTTATTTTTAATCACCAGTTGCTGCTCACCTTCTTTTTCAAGTGGAATTGGGACTCTTCTGGTATGACTCGTATGGATCCAGTTTGGCAAGCCACCACACTTCACTGCTGTTGTTGTCACCAAAATAATCTGGTAAGGTCCATGCCACCTGGGTTCTAAACACGACTTCCTCACGTGTTTCTTGACAAGAACCCACTCTCCTGGACTCAGATCATGTGCTTGATCCGGCTGTGTTGTTGCAATTTCTCCAACCTGATGAGACACAGAACGCACCAGATCAGACAATCCTTTGCAATAATCAAGTACCAGATCATCAGAAATATTCATCAGTTTGTTTGCTGGTACAATCGCTTGTCTCATTGCTCTTCCCATCAGCACTTCATGAGGCCTCAATCCAGTCTTTTTATATGGGATGCTTCTAAGACTCATCAATACCAGGGGTAAAGCGTCAGGCCACTACAGAGTTATGGATGCACATACTTTTCCCAGGCTAGATTTTATAGTGCCATTAATTTGCTCGACTGCTCCAGATGCTTCTGGTCGATAGGCACAATGCAGCTTTTGCTCAATCTGTAATGCTGTAGAGATCATCCAAATTATTTCATTATTAAAAAGAGATCTCCTATCTGTTTCTAAAGTGACTGGAAAACCAAAATTTGGAATTAGTTCTCTTAAAAGCAACTTTGCAACTGTCAAACTATCGTTTCTTCTTGTTGGATATGCTTCTACCCAACGAGAAAACAAGCAAACAACAACTAACACATATTTTAGTCCGTTACATGGGGGAAGCTCGATGAAGTCAAGCTGGAGCCTCGTAAATGGTCCTGCTGCTTTCCCAATTTGCCCCCAACTCACAACTGTCTTTCTGCCTGGATTTTGCTGCTGACAGGTGACACACCTCTGGCATAAACTCTCTGCAATGACCCTGAATTTAGGGTTATACCATGACTGCTTGAAGAGCCTTATCATTGCATCTCTTCCAACATGTGCAATTCCATGGTATACCCTTGCCATTTGGGATAGTAAAGAATCTGGCATAACCGGTCTTTCATCTATATACACCCAAATTTCATCTTCTGCTCTCCTCTTACAGCCTGATTTTTTCCAAATTTCCTTTTCCTCATCACTTGCCTCTTCTTGTAACTGTCTAATTTCATCCCTGGTTTCCCAGGAAGAAAACATTAGGTGGCAATTCGTTTTTTCCTTCTCCACCCCTCTGTTTATCGCAATTGAATTTTGTGCACAGAAACACGCTACTTGATCAGCATATCTGTTGCCACTTGTCACATAATCATTTCCTGACTTATGTGCAGAACATTTGACCACTGCAATTTTCTTTGGCAATTGCAGAGCATCCAATAAATCTTTCACATTTTTGCTATTTCTTATAGGAGAACCTGAAGAAGTCAGAAATCCCCTTTGCATCCATAACTGTCCGAAATCATGAACCACCCCAAAACCATATTGGCTGTCCGTAAATATGGTTACTTTCAAATTTTTGCCAATTTTGCATGCTCTAATCAGAGCTATGAGCTCAGCAATTTGTGCAGAATTGACCCCTTTTAGACAGGATGCTTCCAGAACTGTAGCTACTGTACATACTGCATAAGCAGAACTCAATTCGCCTTTTTCATTTCTCAGACAAGATCCATCAACAAACATCACGCATTCTGATTCTTCTAATGGGGTATCCTTAATGTCTGGCCTTGGTTTCGTGCACAATTCTGTCACATCCAAACAATCATGATGTGCTTCTTCTCTTACTTCCTCACAAAATGGACTAGGCAACAACATTGCTGGATTTATTGTCGTACATCTCACTACTGTCACATTTTCAGCACCTAGTATTACTCTTTCATACCTAGTCAGCTGACTATAGGTCATATGCTGCATACGTGTTCTTGTCAAAAGAATCTCAACTGAGTGAGGCACATATACCTTAACTGGATGTCCCATCACAATCGTTTCACTTTGTTCCAAGCTCACACAAGTAGCAGCTACTGCTTTCAAACAACCTGGTAACGCTGCAGCTACTGAATCCAAAGTAGCAGAAAAATATGCCACTGGACGTCGTGCCATTCCATGTTTCTGAATTAAAACTGCAAGTGCACACCCATCTCTTTCACAACAATATAACGCAAAATCCTTTGTATAATCTGGCATTCCCAATGCAGGTGCTCGACAAAGACTGTCTCGCAATTCAATAAAAGCATTCATGCTTTCATCATCCAATTCAATCGGATCAGTCACATCTTTGTGTGACAACCTCTGTAGAGGCTTTGCAATCAGTGAAAAGCCACTGATCCACTGTCTGCAGTATCCAACCATTCCCAAGAACATTTGCACTTCCTTCTGAGTTTTCGGAGGACTCATTTGTTGAATTACTCTAATCCTTTCTGGTGTCACTTTTCTCACTCCTTTCTCTATTTTGTGTCCCAAATATTGGACCTCTTGTTTACAGAACTGTAGTTTTGCTGGTGACACTTTGTGTCCCCCTTCTGCCAGATGATTCAGTAAGGCAATTGTGTCTGTCACACATGCCTCTCATGTTTTTGATGCCACCAGTAGGTCATCAATGTACTGAACCAAAACCGATTTTTCTGGCATAATTAAAGTCTCCAAACATTTTTTCAAAATCTGATAAAAAATCGATGGACTCTCTGTGTACCCTTGAGGAACTCAGCACCATGCCAAAACACGGTCTCCGAACCGGAACGCAAATAAATATTGGCTATCCGGATGTAAGGGAATCGTGAAAAATGCCTGACACAGATCAATTACTGTATACCATTCTGCATCACAGGGAATCTGATATAGAATCCCTGCTGGATTTGGCACTATTGGACAACATGGTACTACAATCTTATTTATCTTTCGTAAATCCTTTACTATCCTATATTTTCTGCTTGGCTTTTTAATTCCCCTAATAGGTGAATTACAAGGACTGCTTTGTATTTCCTTTAAAATTCCTTGCTCAATCATTTGGTCAATTACAGGAATAACACCTGCTGTTATCTCAGGACTCATTTTGTACTGAGGTGTGTTTGGAAATGTTGCACCCGGTTTCACCATAACCTGAATAGGATCCACACCTTTCATCAGGCCAATCTCTTTTCCTGAGAAATCCCATACATCAGATCTTACGGTATCTCTCAATTCTGCAGGTAAATTTTCTTCAGTAAGAAGTGAAAATAGTTCATCCACTTCTGTCCCCTGCTTTGCTAACATCATTTTAAACGCAACATCTTCATCTGGTGTTTGAAAAGCAATACCATCTGGTGTACAATAAATTGTGCAATTCATTTTGCACAGTAAATCTCTCCCTAACAGATTCACCGGACTCGTATCACATACCACGAACCAATGCATGTCTCTGAAACTTCCAATATGAACTTCTATTGGTTTTGTTATTGGGGTTTTGAAATGCTTATTGGAAACTCCCACAACTTGGATAGTTTCTCCCGAGTGGGGTAGGTTTGGAATTTCTGCTGCTCTCACAGTAGAACGGGTAGCACCAGTGTCCACTAGGAATGTAATATCATTACCTTCCACTTTTCCATCAACAAATGGACCTGACTGATCTACCTCTAGAGTTGCGCCAAACACGCACTCTTCCTCCCCCCCAGGCACCGTCATTGAGATGAGTCTGAATCACTCTCATTGCACTGCAACAAGTATTGTGGAATCATTTGTACATTTTGATTGAAACCAATCTATTCACCCACGTGAAATCCAGTGTTCGCACTGTATCTCTGCACCTGAACATTCACATTATTTGGCATGGGAGCTTGTGGTACCTGTAACTGTGGAGTAACTATCTGCTGCTGCTGTTGCTGTTGTTGATTCACAACCACCTCATTCTGCATCTGTGAATTAAAATTTTGATTCAACCCATTATTTTTCTGAGCAGATCTACACTCGTTCTTCCAATGTCCAAATTTTCCGCACACATGACAAGGATATTTCTTTTTTATTTCATTTTTATTCATCTTACCTCTACCTCTACCATCACTCATTACTTGACCATTCTGATTCTGACCTCTCATCTGAAAATCTGTTTGTGAACCACTGTTTCCTTCTTGCTGCTCTGCTACCTTCACTTGTGCCCACATCATTTTCTCTTTAAGAATGTCCCGATTCAACATCATCACTACAATACTTTGCATACCTCAATATCTCATCAACCGTTTTACTCTGCCAACAAATCAAATGTTGCTGAATCATGTTACTAATTTCTGGTTTTAATCCAAATACAAAACGATACACAAAATGTCCCATATCTTTATCTCCAATATTCTCAAACCCACTATACTGTTTGAACTCCTGTAACAACCTTTCAAAATAAGCATGTACTGACCCCTTTGGTTCTTGGGTTGTTCTCTCAGTTTTAACCCAATCTGTTTCTTTCGGAGAAATATTTCCTTTCAGATATGTAATTACCTGATGATATTTTCTCATCACCTCATCTGAAGGTGCACCTGTGTTTGGATCTCTAGGATATTCATCTTTAGGCCAATCAACAGTAATCTTACACTTTGTCCATAAATCTGCTGGAACAAAAATCTCAAACAAACCATCCAGATCTTTTAACAAGACTTTTGAAACCTTCACAAACCTCTATACTTGTTTATACCATTCAACTGGTTTTTTCCTCAACCTAGGGAAATCATGAGTAAAAGACAATATATCCTGTCTTGTCCATGGAACATGGACATATCCACCACCCGGAACTTCTCTCATTGGACACACCATTTCAGCCTGTTCTGTTTCTCTCAGTGGAAATAAAGACGCATTTTTATTGGCAGTCATTTCTTCTTTCTTTTTCGCCCATCTGCCTTTCCACCGTTCTACATCTCCCCATTTCTTCAGAATATTCATTAATTCTTTTATTTGCAATCTTTTACCAGATGCATTCAAACTCTCTAAATCCTTTTCAGTAAAATCCAGTCTATATGTTTTCTGTAACACTTTTGACTTCTCTATGTCCACTCCATATTCACAAGCAGCCTCTTTCAACTTTTCATGAAGATTTCTTGCTTTCCAAATAATATTTTTGCACAGAAATAACAACACTTCATCTCGATAATTACCCAATCTGTCTGGACTTACTGTACCAATAATCATTTCTTCCAAATCCACTCTCAGTTTACCCACATCAATACTCTGTGGTTGAGGTTTTCGCTTTTCCATTCCCCTTATCCAGTCACCTAATTCATCTGGTGAGGGTCCCATTGAACTCCCTGATAACGGAGTGATATTCTGCACTATTCTCCTTGGATCCATTTGCGCACTTCTCTTAGGGGTTTCAGTTAACCTCTCACAAACTGGCAAATCAATTAATAAAGTACTTGTCTCTGTCTGTTCCACCTGATCACTTATCATTGCCACTTTATTCCTGTCTCTATTCATTGGGACTGCCAATGTGTGTACTTTTGATATATTTTGTTTTTCTCCATACAACGTGTTAGAACTGGGGGTCTCTAGTTGACAGAGGTAGGTACCTTTGACCAAATAGGGACCCTTGCTTCTAGTCAGGGTAAGGGGGAAACACACTGTAGATAACCCCTGCTCACCCTCTTGGTAGCTTGGCACGAGCAGACAGGCTTATCCCCAAGGCAATGTGTAAAGTATTTGCACCAACACCCACAGTAACACAGTGAAACACCACAAATGGACACCACACAGGTTATTTATAAAAATATAAATATCTTTATCTAAGTTTTAGACAAGACCAAAACAACAAAATTCCACATATACAATTAGGTCTTCTTCAGGGATTGTCTTTGATAAGTTTTATGGTTAGAGAAAGAAAAAATAGACTTGCAGAGTCAGTATGGATGCAAACTCAGGAAATACGATCACATTTCACCAGCACTAAGAGAACTAAAATGGCTCCCAGTCGAACAGCGGGCTAATTTCAGAACTGCCTGCCTCACACACAAATCCCTACACACAGGAAAACCAGAATATCTGGCCGCCAAACTCAAGAGGGCTGGTCAGACAAGAAACCTCAGGAGCTCCAACACCCTACTTCTCATCCCTATGAAACCCCACAAACAAAAAACTGCTGCAAGGTCCATCGCCGGAAACGCGCCAAAAATCTGGAACTCCATCCCAGCAGATATCAGAACTATCTCGTCCTTCACAAAATTCAAAAAACACCTAAAAGTACTCTTCCTCAACCGCTCCCTCCCAAATGGATAACTGCCGCCTTAACGCAAACCCCGACTCCATTGCTCTCTGACTCTGTATCACAAAGACCACTTAAGTTCAACCCAAGACGATGTGCAATCCACGAGGTTACCTCAGTACTCACCACTACCTCAATACTGCACAACACACTTGGACTTCCGAACCATGATGTATAACAATGCTCTATTATATAACTCTTGCGATAAACTGTTGTAAAGTGCTCCGATACCCCCGGGTCCGGCCAGCACTATATAAAACTCCTTAAATAAATAAATAAAATAAATAAATAAAATAAACTCTGTTTCAAACGTGTGGAAAAGTCACTTAGAAAACAAACTGCGGGCTTTAAATGGTAAGTGTCCTCAATGTCGGGCACTTATCTCTAGTGCGTGGGACCCTTCTCCCTTTGATCTGTTGTAGGCGAATTACGGGGCCCCCAGCTATGTAGACAGTTGAAATGCTGACTACATTGTCAGCGATTGCCAATAATATGCCCCAAAAATACTTTAGGAATGCACAGATTGTCTCCGCACCGGCCCCGGTACTGCCGCTCCTCAAGGGGCAAGTACGGGCCTCTACGATCACCCGGGCCGGCTCTCACTGCCAAGATCAGAGAGCCGGCTCACACAGACTCTCACCCCCGCCCCAGGCGGTAACACACTCCCGCTCCCTGGACTTTGGTCCGAGCGTTTACCTGGGGCAGTGCGGTCTCTTTCGTTTCTCCTGGCCGGCAACAGCTGATCGTCGGGTCGAGGTCGGGTTGCTCGGCGACGCCTCACTCTTCCTGTAATTCAGCGTGGCTCCTCTTCGTGACGCGCCCCTCGTTGCCGGGCAACACCCCGCGCTGGCACCAATCCCAGCGTGGCTTCCCTCTGACGTCGGTGGACTTGGGCTGGCGGCGGTGAAGCGCACAGTGCTCCCGAGGCTCCCGGGCCAGCGGCGGTGAATTGCAGGCACACAGTGCTTTCTCCGGTCATGGGCCGGCGGCGGTGACACGCACAGCACTTTCGGGCTCACGGGCCGGCGGCGGTGAATTTCTCAGTTTGGAGACGATGATTCTGGGCAAAAGACGTGCAGGCATGGTGTGTCTCACGAAGGGCCCCAGCAGCGTCCGGGGACACACAGTTGTTTTCAGAGGCAGTACAAAAAGTGAAGCCTCAAGATCCTTGGAAACTTTTGTAACCCTGTGTTTCAATAACAGGAGGCCAGCTCTCCTCAGGCCCTTGGAGACTCTTTACTTCTGGCCACAGCACACAGCAAAGTCCTTGTTGCCAGCAGGGGGACACAGCACACAGCAAAGTCCCTTGTCCTCTCCTCAGTTGAGACAGCAAACTGCAGGCCAACCCTAGACACACTTGGGCAGTACTTCTCCTCAGTCTCTTCAGCTGCTCTTCTTTGGCAGGGATTCCTCTTGATCAGAAAGTAGTCTAATTTTACAGGGGTTTCAGCTCTTACTTTTATACCCCAAAAGTCTTTGTTCTCTATGTGTGAGGGGTCCTGGACCCAGTTCAAACCAGTTCTGGGGGCACTCTGCCAGTGCACATCTTCTTCCTTTTTGAGTGTGGGCCAGGGCCATCAGACACACCGCAGGAGGTGGAGCCAGCATTGTGGAAGGCAGGCACAGCCCTATTCAGGGCCAGGTGCTACTCCTCCCACCACTCCAAATGCAGATAGGTCTATTCAGCCTAGTGCTGACTCACCCAGACTCCTGGAGCCACCCCAGCCCCTGTCACTCTCAAACCAGACAGTCAATCCACAAACAGGCAGAGGCACACAGAAAGGTTGAACAAGAAAATAGCCACTTTTTAAAAGTGCTATTTTCAAACACAGAATTTAAAAACCATCCTTCCTAAAAGATGTGTTATTAAATTCTGAGTTCAGGGGTACCAGACTCCAATTTTCTACCTTGCTCCTATGGGAAGATATGCAGATAAACATGTTACACAGCATTCCCCATTCTGTCCAATGGGAAAGATAGCCTTTCAATAATGAAAAACGAATTTGGCAGTATTTCACTATCAGGACATGTTACCCACACTAGTACATGTCTTACCTTTCACATACACTGCACCCTGCCCAGGGGGGTACCTTGGGCCTACCATAGGGGTGTCTAATGTGTAAGAAAAGGGAAGGGTCAGGCCTGGCAAGTGTGTACACTGGCCAGGTCAACATGGCAGTTAACAAACTGCGCACAGGCACTGCAGTGGCAGGCCTGAGATATCTCTTTGGAGGCTACTCATGTGGGTGGCACAATCAGTGCTGCAGGCCCACTAGTAGCATTTGAATTACCAGCCCTGGCACACTCAGTGCACTTTACTAGGGACCTACTGGTAAAACAAATATACCAATCATGGATAACCAATCATACTAACAATTTACACAGGGAGCACTTGCACTTTGGCACTGATCAGCAGTGGCAAAGTGCCCAAAGCATCTAAACCAGCAAAAACGAATTCCAGCACAGTGTCAAAAATACAGGAGGTAGAGGCAAAAGTCAGGGGAAACCACGCCAAGGATGCCAGGTCTAACACGTGTCCCCTCCAGCTGAAAAGTGGGGAGAACTACCCACCCTCTTGGGAGTTCTCATCACTAAGGCGGAAGAACCTGGACAGACCATCAGCATTGGCGTGTTCTGTACCAGGGCGGTATTCCACCGTAAAGTCCATTCCCTGTAGGGAGATGGACCACCTCAACAGTTTTGGGTTCTCACCCCTCATTTGCATTAACCATCTGAGGGGCCTGTGGTCTGTCTGAACCAGGAAGTGAGTCCCAAACAAGTAGGGCCTTAGCTTCTTCAGCGCCCAGACCACAGCAAAAGCTTCCCTTTCAATTGCACTCCACCTCTGTTCCCTGGGAAGTAGCCTCCTGCTAATGAAAGCTACCGGTTGGTCCAGGCCCTCGTCGTTCAACTGTGAGAGTACTGCTCCCACTCCATGCTCTGAAGCATCTGTCTGCACCACAAACTCTTTGGAAAAATCAGGAGCCTTGAGCACGGGCGCCGTGCACATGGCAGCTTTCAGGGCATCAAATGCGGTCTGGCAGGCATCGGTCCAGATCACCTTCCTGGGCTGCTTCCTTGAAGTCAGCTCTGTCAAGCGGGCAACAATGGTGCCATACCCCTTGACAAACCGTCTGTAATACCCGGTGAGACCTAAGAAGGCTCTCACCTCTGTCTGGGTCTTGGGGGGCTCCCAAGCCAGAATGGTATCAATCTTTGCTTGTAGGGGCGCCACCTGGCCGCTCCCTACTTGGTGTCCCAAGTACACCACAGATCCCTGCCCTATCTGGCACTTAGTGGCCTTGGTAGTGAGGCCTGCCCTTTCCAGAGCCTTCAACACTTCACAGAGGTGTTGCAAATGTTCTTCCCAACTGGAGCTGAACACAGCAATGTCATCCAGATAAGTGGCGCTGAATTCCTCCACCCGGACAGTACCTGGTTGACCAGTCTCTGGAAGGTGGCAGGGGCGTTTTTCAACCCAAAGGGCATGACGCGGAACTGGAAGTGCCCCTCTGGTGTTGAAAACGCTGACCTCTCTTTGGCCCCCTCAGTTAAGGCAATCTGCCAGTACCCAGATGTTAAATCAAACGTACTGAGGTACTGGGCAGCGCCCAACCGATCCACGAGCTCATCAGCTCTGGGGATGGGGTGTGAGTCAGTCTTGGTGACCGCATTGAGCCCACGGTAGTCCACACAAAACCGGAGTTCTGGAGTGGCACCGGGTGCAGCAGCTTTTGGTACAAAGACCACTGGGCTAGCCCACGGGCTGCCTCCAGCAGGAAAGGGGCTCAATTACCCCTAGCGCTGTCGGGATGTGTCAGTCACGCAAGATAAGAAAGATGCCACTAACCTCGAGTATCGGCCAGCGGGGACGATGACTGGTGAGGAGCCCCCCACGTCCCCTGAGCACAACCTCCCACAGAGCAACAAACGCTACTGCGTAAGGAAGCACCCCGGGGAAAAGGGAAGTGGATAAAAACAATAAACAAAGATAATGCTGCACGGACTGTTCCTCGTCTCCCTATGTCTGATCTGGGGTCTTGGAAGTCATCAATTCCCTCTTCTTGGGAATACTGTGCATAAGAGAAGGAATAGGATTTAGAGCATATACAGTAAAGACCAGACATACACAGGTCACTTTAAAAACCTTCTAAACACTCACAGTGTGATTGGCAGCATTAAGTACATAATTGGCAGAGAGCACTGTTTGTAGCGAAAACGAGAGTCGTATGCCTTGAGGCTCTCGTAAAGACAACAGGACCAGAAGTGCTCCACAGCTCAATCAAACGTAAATAACAATACTATGCAGTCTTAATAACGACTTAAGGTGCAGGCACAAAGCTTGTCCAAACGAAAGGAAAACTAGAAGAGTCAAGTCATGCAAAGAATACGAGGTGTATCCACAACGCTGTTTGTACTGGCCACAGCGGGGACACAACAGTTCTGAACATGGGGGATGTACCCAGCCGCTGTTTCAGACTCACAGCGTGAAGGGGCACATCGACCCAGTTCAGTAATCGTGAGGAAAGCACTCCTGAATACTGTTGTTTCCACAGCAAGAGTGCTAACGTCAGGAAACGCTGGGAAATCCCCAGCACGGAAAGGTCAAACAAAGTCTCGGAAGGAGGGAGGCGTGGATCCGGCGTCTCTCTCTCTCCCGAGTTACTACCTAAATACCTGAAGCATCCAGCGCCGGGAGTAGAGGGGTGAAAAAGTGACGGAAATGCGGTCGAAGGGAGCACGTCGTACTCCGAACTTCACATCAGCAGCCTGTCAGACTCCAGAAGCAGCGCAGCAAATTCCGGGGACGGCAACTAGTTACCAAGCAATCCGGCGGGGAATACTATCCGCCCTCAAGGAAGGAACATAACTGGCAAGATTGTCAAGCGCCTCCTCTTCCGGGAGGAGGTGCTTTATAGGGGCGGAGCACAGAAAGATGCCTGATCCTCGTGCGGCGACCCAGGGGATTCTGGGATATGTAGTGCCCTGGGCGCCTGTTACCATCAATCTGGGCATTATGCACACAAATGCTAGAAGCCTGGTGAGTAGGAGCATGTCTGTGCTGTGTGATCGCGACAGCGCCAACATCTTGGAAACTTCTTCCTTGATGCTGGCCCTGACCTTATCAGCTACTCTGTAAAATTTCTGTTTTACAGGTAGACTGTCCCCAGGGTCCACGTCATGGACGCACCAATCGGTTATTCCTGGCATCAGGGAGAATAGGGAGGCGAACTGACCCAACACATGGCGACAGTCCCTCTGCTGCTCTGGGGTCAGGGTAGGCGGGAGGTTTACCCCATCCACTGACCCACCTTGCTCCTGGGCTGACAGGAGGTCAGGAAGAGGGTCACTCTCCTCCTCCATTCCATCATCTGTAGCAAGGAGCATTGTCACATCAGACCTCTCAAAGTGTGGCTTGAGGCGGTTCACATGTAGGACCCTCAAAGGGTTCCTGGGAGACTGCAAGTTAACCAGATAGGTTACCTCGCTCTTGCGCTCCTCCACCTCATATGGCCCAGTCCACTTGTCTTGGAGCGCACAGGGCTCCACTGGTGCCATCACCCACACCTTCTGCCCAGGTTGAAACTCGACCAGAGTGGCATTCTGGTCGTAACATCTTTTCATTTCTTCCTGGCTAGCTTCCAGGTTCGCCTGAGCGAGTTTCCTGAAGCGTTGAGTCTGGTTCCTGAAGGCCAGCACATAGCTGAACACATCTTGGGGGGTCTTACCAGGGGACTTTTCCCAACCCTCCTTCACCAGACTCAGAGGTCTTCTCACAGGGTGACCATACAGGAGTTCAAAGGGACTGAACCCTAAGGACTTCTGGGGTACCTCCCTGTAGGCAAACAACAGGCATGGCAAAAAGACGTCACACTTCCATCTCATGGGCTCTGCAAGGCCCATTATCATGCCTTTCAGGGTTCGGTTGAATCTCTCAACCAACCCATTCCCTTGAGGATGGTAAGGAGTGGTGAACTTGTAAGTTACCCCACACACCTCCCACGAAGACTTCATGTACTTCGAGATGAAGTTGGTACCCCGGTCGGAGACCACCTCTCTGGGGAACCCCACACGGGAAAAGATCCCCATCAATACACGGCCCACCACGGGGGCTGTGATTGTCCGGAGAGGGACAGCTTCCGTGTACCTGGTGGCATGGTCCACCAAGACCAAGATAAACTTGTTGCCTAAGGCTGTCTTGGGTTCCAGGGGCCCCACAATATCAATGCCCACCCGCTCGAAAGGGGTGCTCACCACGGGAAAGGATTGGAGGGGAGCCTTACACTTCCCTCCACTCTTGCCACTTGCCTGGCAAGTCTGGCAAATCCTGCAGTGTGTACTGACATGCTTCCTCATTTGGGGCCAGAAAAAGTGGGTGGCAAGCCTCTGAAAGGTCTTGTCACACCCCAAATGTCCTGCGAGAGGCACGTCATGAGCCAGCTCCAGTAGGAAGGTCCTGAAGCGCTCGGGTACCACCAGCACACGGGCTGCACCGGGCTCAGCAACCTTAGGCTCACTATAGAGTAATCCCTCTTCCCAGGAAAGGAGATGAGTCTTGGCCTCGCCACCTGCCGCCTGGTCTGCAGCCTGTTGCGCATACTACTGAGAGAATGGCATTCTATCTGCCCCTTGCAGAACTCCTCCCTGGAGGGACCTCCTTCCTGCTGCCAATGGGTCAGCTCAGGCAGGTCTCCCAGTTCGGCTACCTGTTCCCCTGTAGGTTCCAGGGCATCCCCCTCAGGTTCTGCCTCCTCCTGGACCGTGGGAATTGTGGGGCTGGTTTCCTGCGCCACCTGCCCTTCCTCTTCCTGGCAGGCCCCTGGGCCACTGTTTCAGGCTCCAGGTCCGCTTGATTACCCCTACTGGCTGCCATTGACCGAGTGGTCACACAAACCCACTCAGGCAGACCCAACATCTCCAAATGAGCCTGGCGTTCCACCTCCCTCCATGGGGAACTCTCCAGGTCATTTCCCAGCAGACAGTCTACAGGCATGGATGGACTGACAACAACCTTCACGGAACCTGAGACCCCCCCCACTCAAAGGGAACTAGCGCCACTTTGCAGAGGCGCACGGAGTTGTCCGCTGCAACTACAGGGTGAAGTGCATTGGGAATGACCTGCTCCTCAGACACCCACTGACACCTAACAGATGTCACGCTGGCTCCTGTGTCTCTTAGAGCCTCCACCCTCCTCCCATTGATGGTCACCCACTGCCTGTATTTTTTAGTGTTCTCAGGCAGGTAGGTCTCCTGGACCATCTCTCTGTCTCCTAAAGAGACAAGGGTCATAACTGCTTGCTCCTCCCCTTCACTGGAAACTAATTCCTCCTCCAAAGCTACATTCACTAAACACGGTGACTGAGCACCAGTGGGTGCTTAGGATTTCTTGGGGCACTTAGGGGCAATGTGGCCTCTCTCACCACACGAGTAACACCTGGGGGGACCCTGCATGGGACGCCCGCCCTTAGGGGGCTGCGACGTCTTAGGCTGGGGGGGCTGGGACTCCTTTCCCTCTGAACTGTTTTGGGGCCCTTTAGAGAACTCCTTTTGGTTACCTTTGTCCCCCCCACTCTTCTGCTGGGGACCCTGCCCACCCTTGGCTGTGGTACCCACAATCCCCTTGTGGACCCTGGTGCTGATCCAGTGGTCCGCCTCCTTAGCAAGCTCACTGGAATCAGTTAACTTACTGTCCAAAAGATGCTGGCGCAGCTCTGGAACACATAGACTGCTCAAGTGCTCCCAACTAATTAGATGGCACAACCCCTCATAATCAGTAACTTTGCTGCCCTTTATCCAACCTTCCAGTGCACGCGTGTACACCCTCACACATTCAACCCAAGTGTCTGAATCCTGCTTCTTGAAGTTCCTGAACCTCACTCTGTACTGTTCAGGGGTGAGCCCATACTTGAGGCATAAGGCCTCCTTCATATTGGCATAGGTCAGGGCACCCTCCTTCTCTAAAGGTGGTAAAACAGCCCTCCCAGAAGCCTCAAAGTGTTTCCATAGGCCCGCCCCCCAGTTCTTTTCAGGCACCTCATTCATCCTCAATGCAAGCTCATACGATTCAAACCATGGATAAATATCCTCTCCCTTCTGGAAATTCTGCACTAAATCTTTGGGTATGTACACCTTACCCCCTTGCACTGGCTGTGCGCTGCCACCATTTGAACTGGACTCCAGTTGTTTGGCCATAATATACAGTTCCCTCATGCTCATTTCATGAGCCAAAAGCAATTTCTTTTCTTCCAAACCGAGAGCGCCCTTGCTCTCCTCTGCCCTGGCTTGGTTCTTCAATCTCAAAACTTCCAGCTCATGCTCTCTGATCCTCTGGTTCTCTTCCCGCTCTTCCCGGGAGAGACTCCCTGTGGAATGGATGCTGCCAGCCCTGGAGGCTGCTCTTGGCACAGGCAAATCCTGTGGCCCGAACCCATTCCCTTGCTCATCCTCATCCATATTTGTATCATTTCCCTCTTCAGCTCCTTTGGCCTCCCACCAGGCTTTTAAGGCCTTCTGTAGCTCATCCTTCTTAGCGCTACTCCTTGTGCGACATCCCAAATCCTTGCAAAATTGTTTGAGTTTATCTACCTTGTAGGAATACAAATCCTCAATGTGAAACTCCAATTCTGCCTTCTCACTTGATGCTTTACCATTTAGAGACATGATACGTGGATGACTCAAGGATCAGATCAAAAATAGAACCAAAAATAAAACACAGTATGTGGTTGCGTAGTGGTCTGCGCTAAACTAGTGATGTACACCAATTACTGTGGGTCAAGTACAAATACAAGTTAAAATCCTCACCGCTGACCACCAATGTTAGAACTGGGGGTCTCTAGTTGACAGAGGTAGGTACCTTTGACCAAATAGGGACCCTTGCTTCTAGTCAGGGTAAGGGGAAACACACTGTAGATAACCCCTGCTCACCCCTTGGTAGCTTGGCACGAGCAGACAGGCTTATCCCCAAGGCAATGTGTAAAGTATTTGCACCAACACCCACAGTAACACAGTGAAACACCACAAATGGACACCACACAGGTTATTTATAAAAATATAAATATCTTTATCTAAGTTTTAGGCAAGACCAAAACAACAATATTCTACATATACAATTAGCTCTTCTTCAGGGATTGTCTTTGATAAGTTTTATGGTAAGAGAAAGAAAAATAGACTTGTAGAGTCAGTATGGATGCAAACTCTGTTTCAAGCGTGTGGAAAAGTCACTTAGAAAACAAACTGCGGGCTTTAAATGTTAAGTGTCCTCAATGTCGGGCACTTATCTCTAGTGCGCGGGACCCTTCTCCCTTTGATCTGTTGTAGGTGAATTACAGGGCCCCCAGCTACGTAGACAGTTGAAATGCTGACTACGTTGTCAGCAATTGCCAATAATATGCCCCAAAAATACTTTAGGAATGCACAGATTGTCTCCGCCCGGGCCCCGGTACTGCCGCTCCTCAAGGGGCAAATACGCACCTCTACGATCACCCGGGCCGGCTCTCACTGCCAAGATCAGAGAGCCGGCTCACACAGACTCACACCCCCGCCCCAGGCGGTAACACACTCCCGCTCCCTGGACTTCGGTTCGAGCGTTTACCTGGGGCAGTGCAGTCTCTTTCGTTTCTCCTGGCCGGCAACAGCTGATCGTCAGCCTTGCGCTTCCTGTAATTCAGCACGGCTCCTCTTCATGACGAGCCCCTCGTTGCCGGGCAACACCCCGCACTGGCACCAATCCCAGCGCGGCTTCCCTCTGACGTCGGCGGACTTGGGCCGGCGGCGGTAAAGCGCACAGTGCTCCCGAGGCTCCCGGGCCGGCGGCTTGCAGGCACACAGCGCTTTCCTCCGGTCACGGGCCGGCGGCTGTGACACACACAGCGCTTTCGGGCTCATGGGCCGGCGGCGGTGAATTCCTCAGTTTGGAGACAATAATTCTGGGCAAAAGACGTGCAGGCATGGTGTGTCTCACAAAGGGCCCCAGCGGCGTCCGGGGACACACAGTTGTTTTCAGAGGCAGTACAAAAAGTGAAGCCTCAAGATCCTTGGAAACTTTTGTAACCCTGTGTTTGAATAACAGGAGGCCAGCTCTCCTCAGGCCCTTGGAGACTCTTTACTTCTGGCCACAGCACACAGCAAAGTCCTTGTTGCCAGCAGGGGGACACAACACACAGCAAAGTCCCTTGTCCTCTCCTCAGTTGAGACAGCAAACTGCAGGCCAACCCTAGACACACTTGGGCAGTACTTCTCCTCAGTCTCTTCAGCTGCTCTTCTTTGGCAGGGATTCCTCTTGATCAGAAAGTAGTCTAATTTTACAGGGGTTTCAGCTCTTACTTTTATACCCCAAAAGTCTTTGTTCTCTATGTGTGAGGGGTCCTGGATCCAGTTCAAACCAGTTCTGGGGGCACTCTGCCAGTGCACATCTTCTTCCTTTTTGAGTGTGGGCCAGGGCCATCAGACACACCGCAGGAGGTGGAGCCAGCATTGTGGAAGGCAGGCACAGCCCTATTCAGGGCCAGGTGCTACTCCTCCAACCACTCCAAATGCAGATAGGTCTATTCAGCCTAGTGATGACTCACCCAGACTCCTGGAGCCACCCCAGCCCCTGTCACTCTCAAACCAGACAGTCAATCCACAAACAGGCAGAGGCACACAGAAAGGTTGAACAGGAAAATAGCCACTTTTTAAAGGTGTTATTTTCAAACACAGAATTTAAAAACCATCCTTCCTAAAAGATGTGTTATTAAATTCTGAGTTCAGGGGTACCAGACTCCAATTTTCTACCTTGCTCCTATGGGAAGATATGCAGGTAAACATGTTACACAGCATTCCCCATTCTGTCCTATGGGCAAGATAGCCTTTCAATAGTGAAAAACGAATTTGGCAGTATTTCACTAACAGGACATGTTACCCACACTAGTACATGTCCTACCTTTCACATACACTGCACCCTGCCCAGGGGGGTACCTTGGGCCTACCATAGGGGTGTCTAATGTGTAAGAAAAGGGAAGGGTCAGGCCTGGCCAGTGTGTACACTGGACAGGTCAACATGGCAGTTAACAAACTGCGCACAGGCACTGCAGTGGCAGGCCTGAGACATCTCTTTGGGGGCTACTTATGTGGGTGGCACAATCAGTGCTGCAGGCCCACTAGTAGCATTTGAATTACCAGCCCTGGCACACTCAGTGCACTTTACTAGGGACCTACTGGTAAAACAAATATACCAATCATGGATAACCAATCATACTAACAATTTACACAGGGAGCACTTGAACTTGGGCACTGATCAGCAGTGGCAAAGTGCCCAAAGCATCTAAACCAGCAAACACGAATTCCAGCCCAGTGTCAAAAATACAGGAGGCAGAGGCAAAAAGTCAGGGGAAACCACGCCAAGGATGCCAGGTCTAATACAACGGAACTATAGGTCCAATCGTTACTGGCACTGTTAATGCTTCCACATTCAAATTCAACTGATTAATTTTCTGAGTCAACTCCTCTCTTGCCCTATTCATCATATCCATTTCACTCTCATGTACTGCTCTAGTCACTACTGGGACTTGTGAAACCTGCGGAATTAGTGGGATTCCCATTAATGGTGCATTTGGAACTGTCTCACTTGTGTTCTCTTGATAAGGTGTAGGTTTTTTAGTCAAAATGTCATCTAATAACTCATCATCAGAATCACTTATGACAAAATCTATCCTTGATGACTCTACATTTTTCTTCTTCTCTTTACATTTGCCTCCGTTCGCTTCTTCAGCCACTAAAACTGGATACAGACCCTCTGTCACAACCGCTCTCCTCCATCTTTTCATTCTTTCTCCTCGACTTTCAAAAGGATATCTAGTCATAATATTTCTATATCTTCTTCCGCCCCTATACTTCTCTCACTCATAAGCCTCATATTCCCATTCCTCAAGCGCTTCATACTGAGTAGGTCTAGGTTCAAGAGAATTCATTCGTTCTCTCAAATTCTGTAGAATCCTTACATTAAATGTACCATGCTCTGGAAAAGCTAATACACCATCATCTTCCGTGTATTTCACCAAATTCTCTAACCAAGTACACGTATGGTAACCACATTCCAACATCATAAAAGAAGCAGCTGTTCCCAGAGGTGGAATAAGAATTCCCTCTCTCGTAACTATTGGTTTGTCATTTTTAAAGGATCTCTTTATCTTATTAACCAACTTCATTTTTCCCAAAACTTCTCACTAAAATACAATTCAACAAACAAACAATAAACTCTTCGTACTTCCGCTTATTCTATTCACTAACAACCATCCAATAACAGCACGACTCACACTAACTAACCAATCAGAACACTCCTACGTAGTCAGTACCTTGGCCAATACTAACGCAGCTCACAGTAATCGACCAATCACAGCACTTTGAATGCCAACGGCCTGACCAATGCCAGCGCAACTTTTCCGTGACGTCAGTATTACTCCTTTCTACTGACCCTCCCTTTACAAAATAATATGGCAATGTTTTTCTATACTTTTCTCAATAAAATTTGTTAGAAAACAAACAAACAAAAAACAATGCTACTTTGTCTGTTCCACTAAATAAAGAGATAGTCTTCACTTCAAAAGAAAGGTTCTTCCACTTCGAGTAAAATAACGACAACGCTATCCACACCCAAACAAGCTACAGGAGGACTTGGTACTCCTCTAGGGATACTAGCCAAAGTTTCGGAAGAGGACTTTCACATGGAAAGAGGTCTTGGTACTCCTTTGGGGATGTAAGGCCAGAGTTTCGGAAGTGGACCCTTCGCTATTTCACACAAATCTACTCTCAAACGAAATAGTCCCTAATATAACACCAATAGCCTCTCGCCGTTGAGTATTATGACAACAGACAAAGTACTTCTGCAGTGTGATACCTTATCCACAGTATTCTTCTGCCTCTTCAGGCTAATACATTATCATCCCGGGATCTTAGGTAACTCCGTACCCGTACTTCAAGACAACGTAGAACAAAACACTAACTTTTCCTGTTAAGAAAAAACAAATAATAAATAATCAATCATTATTACCACACTAATCAATAATAACCATCCTCTGCTACCAAAAACGGATCCAGCGCCAATGAGGGATCGATAATTGATAACACAAAATACACTGGCCCATACACATGCACCCAACACATTTATTCCCGATAGCGCTGTTTCGAGTTTAATCGTTAAATCAGTTGTTCACTAACTACAGGCTCATCCTAACACACTAGATACATAATTGAACCTGTGATCAAACTCTTTTCTTCTGGTCGATGGACCATTAGTTGAAGAGTTGATGATAACTAATTATTGATCTATACTACTGAATAAGACACAAACTCAATATGAAGTTAATAATATTTATCACAAATAATGTGAAAGTAAATGCTCATCATGTACAGATTTTCAAGGCAAACAAAGATTAATTCATAGAGAGAGAACATTTGTCAAAGCAAATAAAGATATCAAACTCAAATCACAATGATTAGAATGCAGTGAAAGAGTAGATAGATGAAGAGACAAGTTTCAGAGACAAAATACATTTGCAAGTATTTCAGTTTTTAGCTATACGAACCTAAGTATTTTAGTGGAAAATCTACCCCCTGGCCAGGGGAAATAGATGGGGGTTCCCCGGAAAGATTCAGGGAACAAAGAGTAGGACAGGATCAGGAAACAGGTAGGCCTCTATCTGCATACAGCAAACCGACGGACAGCGACGATCGCCCCTCTCTAGCTTCTTCGAAGAGGCGACTGACTTAACACACCCCCAGACACCCCAGTTATACTCTAAAAACCACATGCCCATCCCACCGCTGTAACAACATTCTCAGAATCTTGGTTTCTCATTGGTCAATTCAGGGGGTGTTATATCACACCACCATAGTCACGTTCATGGTTTCACAGCATTCATTGTTCAAACTTTTTCGTCAATACGTAATCCACCTTTCACAAATACAGCTTCCTTCCATTCGCAACATGTTTAAAAAACTCTTCGGGGCATATTATCAAGAACGGCGTTAAAATTATCGCCGCTTTAGTGGCAGGAAACTGCCGCTAAAGCGGCGATAATGGGCTTGATAATATGCCCTTGAGAATTCCAATAGAAGCCCATGTTCTGGTGTGAACCTGGGCTTCTATTGGAATTCTCAAGGGCATATTATCAAGCCCATTATCGCCGCTTTAGTGGCAGTTTCCTGCCGCTAAAGCGGCGATAATTTTAACGCTGTTCTTGATAATATGCTCCCAAATTTTTATTGTCCGCCTCTACAGCTTCCGTGGAAGAAGTTTGTACATTTGTTCATGATCTCACGCCCATCCTTCCGTTACTTGGCAGACAAACAATGGCTTATGAAAGTTATCTACATTGCCTTCTTCATTTCTCTCTCTGAGTTCGATTTTCGGCTTTCATTTGATTTTTCTGCTATTAACCCTTGACTCGTCATGTAAACGATGTAAGCCCATGCAAGCCTCACTATGATAAATAAAACACAGCCATTATTAGTTTCATGAAATATAATTCTCACTGTTTACCACCCACCATTATACTAACCCATGTTATTCGTCTAGTAAAGCATTAACACACGGAAAACAGCATTATTATTATTCAAGCAGAACGTGAATGCGGCCTAGTTTTCCATGCATTAGTTCACGTATTAGTGCACGCATGCGCACAAGCATTTCCCCGTGTTTTTTGTGTTTTTGCATGTTAGTTTCACCACACACGGTTAATAAATGTTACAGAGGAATTAATCCGAGCAGGTTTCTATCTTCTCAAACCCCTGCTCCATCATAGGCTTAGCCTCTTGGAGCCAATAAATGTACTTCATAGGTTTTAACATACTCTTCCATGCCTTTACAGGTTAACATGCATTTGTCTACCTTTTGACATTTGTTTTTCTTTGCTGTTACTTTGTATTCGGTGTTCACAAATGATAGGGTTGCAAACATTAAAAGATACCAACACATAACAAACTAATCTGCTGGGAGAATTGCAAATCATCTCTTTTTAATCAATCAGGATTTATGAAGCTCGGCTAATCACCCGATAGTTGGGTGTCGTCTAAGTAGGAAATTATGTTGTGTGCGTGGGATCTAATCGAGCGGGATAATATATGCGTTGAAGAGTGTGGAGCTGAGGGATCAGCCCTGTAGGACACCGCAGGTGATATCCTTGGGTTCAGAAGTGAAAGGTGGGAGGTGGATTCTCTGGGTACTTCCATTGAGGAAGGAGGTGATCCATCTGAGCACGTCCCCTTGGATGCCGATGTGATGGAGTCTTTCAATAAGTGTGTGGTGGGATACGATGTCGAAGGCTGCCAAGAGGTCCAGGAGGATCAAAGCTGCTGTTTCTCCTCTGTCGAGGATGGTTCTTATGTCATTGGTGGCTGTGATCATGGCAGTTTCGGTGCTGTGATTGCTGTGGAAGCTGGATTGGGAGGCGTCGAGTAGCTGATTCTGCTCCAGGTGTGTCATGAGTTGATTGATGATGATCTTTTCCAGTACTTTTGCTGGGAATGAGAGTAGGGAGATTGGCTGGTAGTTTTTGAGTTTGGTGGGGTCGGCAGAGGGTTTTTTGAGTATTGGACTGACTTTGGCGTGTTTCCGGACATTAGGAAATGTTGCGGTGGTGATAGAGGTGTTGAGTAGGGTGGTGAGTTCCTGGCCGATCCATAAATTTCCGAGCTTGAAGATGTGGTGTGGGCATGGGTCTGAGGGAGCTCCTGGATTTCATTGCGGCGGTGGTTTCCTGGGTGGAGAGGATGTTCCAGGTGGTCTCCAAATGGTTCATGCCAGTTACGGTGTCTACAGTATTGGCTGATATCTCTTTTGAAGTGCATTAATCACAGTCAGCTAGTGATGTCAGTTATGCACTCTTTGGGAATATTGTTTAACTCTTAATATTTCCATAACTGCATTGTTCTAGTAGTATGCTTTGTGTTACAGGATTTTGATGACATTCACAACCATCTAGTCATTGTGAACATTATATAGTGTGAATATCTGTATACTTTTATACTAATGTGTCATTGTGGAATGTGTACTCTTTTCTGTATTTGTTCCTAAATCGGTGTATTATTTATCCTGTAAATTTATTTATATTCTTGAGTTATTGTTAAATTATTTTGTACCCACAATCCTGCATGGACGTTGCTTTCTTTATTGCAAATGTGGGAATTGAGCCTTATTGTAACTAGACTAGCCTTACACCACATCCCTTGACCTAAGCCCTGACTGTTCATCGATATCTAGCTGGAGAGTCAAGGAGGTTTAATGAGTCAAACATTCCATCACAAACACCTGACCCAACCCCGTATTTAAGGTGGACCTTTAAACATCTCACTTGTTCAGGTTCAGATGTATGCATTGTAGAATACATCGTACTTAATAAAGAAATATGTGTTCATGCTGCTGCAGAATAATACCATTGTATACACTTTGAAATGGTGTGCTTTCTCTGCCACTTATTTTTAGGACTCGCTAAAGACTGTTTCAGCTGTCTGAGGGACTTGACGTTAACAAGACTTTTAAAAAATACATGTGAGAGTGACCCAGAGCCTTCTCCAAAACATTAAGGGTCGTACTTCTATTTGATCTGAAATTGGTTTCATCCCTCTGTCTAATCTCAAAGGAATCAAAGGGGTACTTGCGGGAAGCCTCATTAGCAACCTTAAAAACTGGTTTTCCTCATGTTCAAATTCTTTTGTCTTTTTATGTCCCCAAATCTCTGTGCAGTAAAGGGCTACACCCAGGGCTTGGCTTGAATACATCTGTAGTGCTGGAGTGACAAGTTTCCAAAAAGACACGTTGTGTAACTTCAATAAGCCCCCTACGTAGTGACCTAGTTTTAGTTTGCATTTTGTAACATGGTGTCTCCATTCCATGTTCTCATCAAGAGTCATCCCCAATTAGTCAAATAGATGCACCCTTTCAAGGGGAGTACCGTCCAATGTAGGATTTGGGCGCGTGGAATGACTGGGGTTGGACATGATATATTTTGTTTTGCTGATGTTTATTTCCAGTCCTCTGAGTGAGCAAAACCTACTAAGCTCATCCAGGGTTTTTTTAATACCCATTGGTGATTTAGCTAGGAGCAATGTATCATCAGCAAACATGAGGGCCGGAACCCTCATGCTTGCCAACTTAGGGGCGTCGTTGTCTATTAGGTTAAGGTGCTCAACAAGGTCATTCAGGTACAGTGTGAATATAGTGCGGGCCAACACACAGCCCTGTCTTACACCCTTGCCTACTGGGAAGGGACCTGCCAACTCACCCAACTTCCCACAATGCACCTGGGCAAAACCTTTTACATGTAACCTCTCAATAATTGTGCACATGTATTCGGGGACTCCCATTTGTGCAAGCACCTGCCACAGTTTTTTTCTAGGGACCATGTCGAAGGCTGCATTGAGGTCTACAAATACCACACAAATCCTACCCTTTTCAATGATGACAGTTTTCCAATAAATCAACTGGAGTCTAAAAAGTTGGTCTATCTTTGATGTGCATGACCGGAAGCCAGCTTGCAGGGGGCATAGAACTGCATGGTCTTCTAACCATTGCTGAAGCCTTGTGACTATTACCCTGCTAAAGAGTTTTTGAGTAGTATCGGTAAGGCTGATGGGCCTGTAATTAGCAGGATCTAGTGGTGAAACCTTCTTAAATATAGGAAAGATTTCAGCCCCTGTCCATGACTCAGGAGTGCTCATCCATTTAAAATGGCATTAAAGAACACAGTAAGGTATGGAACCCAAATGTTGATCTCTGGAAAAAATAGGTCACCTGGAATTTTGTTGAGTCCTGGGGATTTATTAGGCACTATGTTTATGTTTATGGATTTGTAAAGCGCATAGCTGCCCGAGGGCTTCCCAGCGCTGAGAGAATTGGCAGAGGTTGCTTAGAGGATTACGGGAAGAGCTATGTTTTGAGCTTTTTTCTGAATGCCACTTCATCAGTTAGCATGCGTGTTTCCCTAGGCAGGGAGTTCCATAGTCCCGGGGCCAGATACGCGAAGGATCTACCTCCCCATCTGGCTCTCTTTATCCTGGTCTGTTTCATGAGTAGATCTGTGGAGGATCTAAGGTGCCTACCTGGGATGTAATGTGTGACAAGTTTTTTAATTAAAGTCGGGCCTTTATCATTCATGGCTCTATGGGCGATGCAGAGTGAATTGAATTCTATTCTGGCCTTTATTGGGAGCCAGTGTAGTGTCTTCAGGGCTGCCCTAGCTGACTGCTGTCTAGGGATGCGGAGTAGAATCCTAGTTGCTGCGTTTGTGCCACTTGTAATCTGTTTATGACGTATTTGGGTGCGCCAAGATACAGGGAGTTGCCATAGTCCAGCCGTGACAGTACTAGGGCCTGTACCACTGTTCTCCGAGTGGTTTCAGGAATGAGCGGTAGGATCTTCCGTAGCATTCGCAGTGCTCCGAAGCATGATCCTGATATTTTTCTGGCTTGAATCTCCATGGACAGATTTTTGTCCAACCAAATTCCCAGATTCTTTACCTCTGTCTTTGGGACCGGGGGATCTCCTAGTTCTGGGGGCCAGCTAATCGTGTTTCTTGGGACCTCCTTATTACCCAGGAACATGAGCTCTGTTTTGCCTCCGTTCAATTTTATGCACCCCTTGTTCATCCAGTCTGCAACTTGCATCATGCATGGTGCCAACTTGTGGTGCCTAGATTGGGGGCCCTCCATCACAGATAATATCAGCTGGGTGTCATCCGCGTATGACACTATTGACAATCCACATTGCTGCACTATCTCTGCTAGTGGTAGCATATATAGATTGAATAGTGTCGGGCTTAGTGCGGAGCCCTGTGGGACTCCACACGACAGTTGGAGGATATCAGAGTAATTCTCACCTTCCATTAGCTGGAAGGATCTGTTTTCTAGGAATTAGGTTATCCACTTTAGGGCAGAGCCTGTGACACCGGCTTCCTTTAGCCTGCGTATCATAGTCTTATGATTCACCGTATCAAAGGCAGCGCTGAGGTCCAGGAGCAGAATAGCTGCTGAACTTCCCTGGTCTAGGATTCCCTTCAATTCCTCTGTTGCCACCAACAGAGCTGACTCTGTACTATGTTGGGGTCGAATGCCCATTTGAGTGGCATGCAGTATCTGATTATCCTCTATGTATTGGGACAGAGCCTGATTAACATATTTTTCGGTTATTTTGCCTAGTAGTGGCAGGAGTGATATGGGTCGGTAGTTCCCTAGTTCCGCTGGGTCTAGCTGGGGCTTTTTTAGCAGTGGCCGGACAATAGCATGTTTCCAGGATTGGGGGACAGTCCCTTGTGTCAGGGAGAGTGATATAAGTGCTGCGGTTGTTGATATGGTTTTTTTACCTCCTTGCCTCAAGATGTCTGGCAGCATCGGGTCTAGGGGGGAGCCGGATCTAATCTTTGTCAAGATGGAGGTCATAGCTTCCTCACTTATGTTTGTGAAGTGGTCTAATCTCATCCCTGTATTACTTTCCACGTCATCTGTGTTGCTCAGTTGAATCACACCTTGATTTGGGCAATTGTTTCCCAGCAGGGAATTGTATATGATTTCTACTTTGTTCTTAAAAAAGTTTGCCATCCTATTACATCTCTCCTTGGATGAGGTGGGAATGTTTGTTTCCTGCTCAGGGGAAGTGAGTGAGTGCACTATCTTAAAAAGCTCTCTAGCCGAGTTACCTGCTGAGTTAATTTTTCCTTCGAAAAATTTGGCTTGGGCTTGGAGCATTTCATTATGATACTGTCTGATAGCTGTCTTGTATTGGCTTTTTATAGCGGGGTCATAATTTTTTCTCCAAAGTCTTTCCAATTTTTTACAGGCCTTTTTTATCTGTATTAGGTTATTGTTGAACCAGGCCGCTTTTTTCCTAGATGGTTGATTGTTTGGTCTGGTTCTTTGCGGGTATTGGGCTGCTACATTATTAATCCATTCTGTCCACCTCTTATCAGACTCTTCTATGTTGTCTGTTATGCATGGGGCCTGGGCTTCTAGATCATTTACCATGTTATCCTTTAAAAATCTAGGCCATTTATTCCTATTCTTGGTTAGTTTATCACCTATGAGCTGTGCCTGGGGGTTATCTAATGTGAAAGGGATGAAATAGTGATCAGTCCATGGCACTGGCATGGGTGTCCCTATCACTAGCTTGGGTTCATTGGAGAAGATGGCGTCTAATAAGTGTCCTTTTTCATGTGTGCTCTCTCTGACCAGTTGCTTGAGTTGTAGGGCTTCCATGTCTTGGATTAGTCTGTTTGAAGTGTTACTGTCAAGTGACTCTAGATGAAGATTGAAGTCCCTTAGTATGGTTGTGAACCCCTTACTGGCCACTGATGTGGCTACGGTACTCGGAAATTCCTCTAGAAAGAAGTTAGAGGTACTCGGGGGTCTGTAAATTAGTGTCCCTGAGAAGGTGGTATTGGGGGAAAGTTTGATGCTGAAGAGTGAAGTATCACAGTTAGTGATGAACAGGGGTGTTGTCATGCACCCATATTCATTTCTATATATAATAGCCACCCCCCCTCCTGTTTTCTCCCTTCTATCTTGCCTCCTAATTGCAAAGCCTGGAGGGATTGCTTGGACTGTATCAGGAGTGGAGCATTCTTTCAGCCAAGTTTCTGTTAGGAATAGGATGTCAAGCTCCTCATTCTCAATGAGCATCCTAATTTCTGTGGTATGTGCTGGTAGCAATCTGCTGTTAATCAGTCCCATTTTCCACTGAGCTTTCCTAACGGTCCTATCTATTTGTGGTGTATTATCGATAGTCCTTGTGCTAACCTTGGTGAAGCAGTTTGGACAGGATGTTTCCTTACCTATCAGGCTGGATATCGGGAGGACGTGTTCACACCGGCTGGTCCCAGAGTACCTCAGTGCTAGTAATTCTTCCATAGAATACGAGATGTTAATCTGTATTTCGGACGCCCCACGGGCAGAGTCCCTAGCCCTTGGCCGTGTCCCGACGCGGACGGGCTTGCCTTAGGCGCGCCTTCGGCGCGTGTCTGCGCTGCGGGCGCCATAAGTAGGTGTTTGCTGGCGATGCCTAGAGCGCTGACCTGGTCCTTTCCACACACGAGGGCGGGTCCTACCTAATGTCTCCCCTTCCTGCCCCGCGTGGCCGGCCAATCAGCAGCTGGGTGCGAGTGCAGGTTTAGCTTCGCAGTAATCGTGAGTTACAAAGCCCCAATTCAACTTTACATTAGGTATTTTTTTAAAGTTTCTATCCTTCTAATAGCCAATTCAACCTCTAGGCAATTAATAGGTTGAGACATGCAGCTGGTCTAACAGTAGAGGCACCACATAGGCTACTTATGTTGGTATCTTGCTTACTATTCCCTAGTGCAGATGAAAAAAGGCAGGAGAAATGCTCATTCCATGCATCAGCTGTGATGTTATTATCAAATGCCACTGACCCCTCAGCATTCCCTGTGGCCACAAGATTCCAGAAAAGTGTTTGATTTTTGTCTCTAGAGGCTTCGAGGAGTTGTGCCCACCTCCTATTATCCCATTCCCCATTTGCCTTTCTGACTGCCTTCTTGTAGTTTGCTTTCCTAGATTTAATATATCACTTGCCCTCCATTTTTATGGCCCTAACCAGTGCAGATTTGGCTAATCTGCACTGGGAATCAAACCAAGATGAAGCACTCTTCTTTCGGCCCTGAACCCTCAGCACCTTGAAGAATTCGTTTTTTAGACTCTCAAAAAGGGTCGGATGTGCCTGCCCGATCTTTATTTGGACAGCCTCTAGGGTGAGATCCATGTCAAAATTACAAGGTTCCCCAAGGGACCATTCCACAAGAATATAAATGGACCTCACTGCGTGGTGTGATTTGGCCACTGAACGCCATAGGATTCTCCGTTTATTGTGGGTCAACAAGCACCTATCATCTAGAGGGCGGATATAGATACCAGAGGAGGATACCTTCGGGAGGTCCTGGGATAACTCCAAAGCATTATGGTCACTATCATGTCTAATTGTTACACTCATATCCTTAACTAAAGGCCACATCCTGACATCAACTAAAAAATAGTCAATTGGGCTTGAGCCATTGGGTCCATTAAAAGTGTGCGTCCCAGCTCTATCTGACCTGGTCCTCCGATTGCAAGCTCGTAGATTTTGGTTTAACACAAAGGCATTGGTTTGAATTGCCAAGGGGGACCATTCCTTAATCGCACTGATAGTAACATCAGGGATTGGCCAGATTCGATCCTCGTCCAAGTTGTGGGCCGTTTATGAATGTTCTAAGGGTACGAACTAACAGTTAAGGTCCCCCCTCACTATTTTCAGTGCCCCCAGGTTGTGCTTATTCATGTGTGAAGTGAGCTGACCAACTGCTAAAGATTACTTTTTGTTTCTCATGGGTCTCGAGTAGATATATATAGTACTTCCACTGGGTATTGTTAATGTGACACATAACGTTGTTCGAAATGACCTCAGATCCCACCACTGTGCAATTAATATGAGTACCTTACCCAAATCATCATGCCCCCGGTGGTCCCCCACTACCGATGGATACTGCCTCAACACTAATTGATTACAATCACCTGTAGTCTGTGCCAGTGTGTCTTCATATATCCGGCATGTAATAATAATCGGGCAATCACAGGGGGATTTATGAATTGATTGGTCTTAAGAAATTATGAATTGATGTTTCAATTAATTTTATAAATGCATAACTAATCGATTATTTGATTTGACTATGTAATGTATATAACAGTTTAAGAACTGTTTGTACTAGCGCAACTTGAACGGTTGTGGTACCAATCACCAACTCTGTACAGTTCCCAAATAGGAAGGTGCTCACTTCCGGGGCCAACAGTCTAAAATGCCCCAAAATTCAAAAAGAAAAGCACGGGAGGGAGAAGCCCTGCTATAAACTCATTTATACAAAAGAAAGAGTATAGTGAAGACATAGATTAAAACATTAAATCCCAAATGTGAGTCAAACATCAGAGTTACATCAAATTCAAATCAATGAATTTAAAACATCACAATGCATTGTATACATGTGTTTATAGGAGTGTTTCTACCTCGTGTGCTTTCCTAGTTTAAAAACTGTGGGGCATATTAGCAAGACCCACGTTAAAATTATCGCCGTTTTAGCGGCAGGAAACTGCCGCTAAAACGGCGATAATGGGCTTGCTAATAAGCGTTATAGAATTCCAATAGAAGCCCAGGTTAGATGTGCAGGACATCTAACCTGGGCTTCTATTGGAATTCCATAACGCATATTAGCAAGCCCATTATCGCCGTTTTAGCGGCAATTTCCTGCCGCTAAAACGGCGATAATTTTAACGTGGGTCTTGCTAATATGCCCCTGTGGGGCATATTAGCAAGACCCACGTTAAAGTTATCGCCGTTTTAGCGGCAGGAAACTGCCGCTAAAACGGCGATAATGGGCTTGCTAATATGCGTTATAGAATTCCAATAGAAGCCCAGGTTAGATGTGCAGGACATCTAACCTGGGCTTCTATTGGAATTCCATAACGCATATTAGCAAGCCTATTATCGCCGTTTTAGCGGCAGTTTCCTGCCGCTAAAACGGCGATAATTTTAACGTGGGTCTTGCTAATATGCCCCTGTGTTTTTATGACTTTATAACATAAAGTCGGATAAAGTTTTGAATGGACCTGAAATAACAAATTGTTAATATCGTCATGCCCTCACTTCAGCAATCTGAATATAATGGGGCATATTAGCAAGACCCACGTTAAAATTATCGCCGTTTTAGCGGCAGGAAACTGCCGCTAAAACGGCGATAATGGGCTTGCTAATATGCGTTATAGAATTCCAATAGAAGCCCAGGTTAGATGTCCTGCACAACTAACCTGGGCTTCTATTGGAATTCCATAACGCATATTAGCAAGCCCATTATCGCCGTTTTAGCGGCAGTTTCCTGCCGCTAAAACGGCGATAATTTTAACGTGGGTCTTGCTAATATGCCCCAATGTTTTTTGTTTGGTGTTCTGGTTTCAGCATGGTGGTATAGACACGCGTTTCCCAACGACGCTGGTTGTCATGGAAATTATTTCCAAAGCGGAAAGTTTAGCACGCTTCATTCTAAAGCATCCCTTACACGAAGATTTACATCTGGAAGTAGTTCAGCACAGACAGACTTAATACAGTCCAACATTAAGACGTATGAAATGTCCGGGCGTGTTCTTACTTCAGGACATTTCAAGTTTTTGAGGCTTATTGCACACACTTGAGACAAAGTGTGTTTATCGTTTGCAGAACATTTGACTCTTTAGTAAATGAAACAGGATTCAAGGCACTGCACTGTACAACGTAAATCCTATGGCAGTACTAATGATAAAAACGACAGATGCTAATTATATACTCTATGGATCCTATTCACAAAGGTAGACCTACACTTTGGTGTAAGTTTACGGGTTTCTGGTATTCACAAACTGCAACTCAATAGTACCTTTACAGCTGCGAAGACTCTGGGCCCGATTAACAAAGGTAAAGTGAGACGAAAGTCTAACTTTGCCACTTTCGGTATTCACAAAAGGCATTTCTTACAAAAGTGCTCTTTTGAATACGGAAAGTCGTAAAGTTAGACTTTGGTCTCACTTTACCTTTGTGAGGCCCTCTGCAGTCCAGGCTGGAGCTCTGAACATAAAAAGATACAAGTCTATCTTTTTATATGTGAAGTTCTGCGCCATGAATGACTGTACAGTCTCCGTGGTATTAACTCATAGTTTGTGAACACCCCAAAAAAGTAAACTTACACAAAAGTGTAAGTTTACCTTTGTGAATCAGACACAAAATTTCCAAAGACTAAGGTGTTACCCCAGCTGTTCACAGAGAACCATCTCACCTTCAGGGCACAAACTCATGATGTTCATGCAGACTGATGAGTATGGCATTCATTTACCTCTTGTTAGGATTAGTAGAATGGGCAAAAGCTGTGAAAACAGACTTTACCATTGTCAAACTTGCCGTTTTTAGAAACCAACTCAGCTGCGAGAATTTGAACAATCATGCTAGTCAATGCTAGAAGATGTTGGAAATTGGAGAAACGAGAAATGCCTTAGTAAGCAAAACTTGCAGAAACATACCATGTTTCCAAATACCAGTGGAACTTTGGAGAGTGCCAACAAAAATACCAAAAATGAAAGGTGGAAGAAAGCACCTATTAGGTATGAATAGAATATTTCTTCTATATAGCCAACGGAAGCCCTTCATGCTGAAATGCAGGATATGGGCCTATTTCTTTTTTTTTAATATATATTTTTTTTATAAACGATTAACTAAAATATGAATTTAACTGCATTGATTATTATTATGTAAATCGCATGACACTCGGTGCAGTGCTTTAGAATGAAGGCGACTTATGCTCAAGTCCTGCATTGTGGGTCATTTCAGGACAAACAGCCTGTTTCTTTTCCTAGAGGGTGGTTGACCTAATATTGACAGTCAGGCCATTCCTCAATACTAAAGGTAAAAAAGACAAAAATCGACAGAAATGGAAGTAATTACTATTAAATGGAGCACTGAGCACTGTAGCATACCAAAAATGAGTATTAAGCCCTAAGGAACTTTAAAGCAAAATGTGATATTAAATGATATGTGTAAAAACAATTTATGATAGGCAGCACAGGATAGGAAAGGATACAATATGTAATGAGATGCTATGATTAGGTATTTTATTCGACAGGATACAATGTGACATTGTGTGACATACTATAGCTTGATGTGACATAATTTATTAGTTTTTTTTATTTATACGTTTTTATGTGTTGCTCTCTTAAACTCCTGAGGATGGCAGGTCGAAGTACCTTGGGGAGATGGAGAGCTGTAACTCCTGGGCTCCATTCAAGCCCATCTCTGCCGCTTTTTTAATTCCTAATGCAGCGGGCTTCCAGACTGAACACATTTCTTCAATGGCATGAAACTGAAAATCCACATGGAGTGTCCTCTATTCACACACTGGCATATGTGATACAACAGGCTATCTTGAATACCCAGGTTTTATTGCTCTTTGGTGTTCCAAAATTCTTTCTCTAAAAGGTCTAATGGTACTCCCCACATAGATCTTACCACATGCACAAATAAATAAGTACACAACATAATTTGTCTTTCAAGTAATATTCATCCTGATACTATACTCCAAGTTCCCATTGTAACTAAACGATTCCTTCTTATCGACAGCTAATTTACATAGACTACGTCATCTGCATTTGAATAAAACTTTACTTCTCAGACTCAACCAGTTTATTTGTGGCACTGTAGTTTGGTAGCTAGGTCTAATTATACTTTTCTGTGCTATCCCCTTGCGGTATGTAACATTGAGGTGTAGGCCGACATGTTCCTTAATACTCATCCTGCACTAATAGATGCCAATATTTGTTCAGTGGCCTGCTCAGTTTACCAGCATCCCTCACAAATGTAATAAATCTTACTATATAATTTTTTGTCCTTTTTTTCTTCCATCCCTGAGAGTGTAGGCACGTGCCATGGTCAGAGCCTTGCTTCTTGCTCTTTCCACTAGATCATGCTTATAACTTCTCATAAGGAACCTACGTTTCATACCCGCCAGATAATCATGGCATTCTTTATCATCACTAGTTTCTCCTTGCTTTTATAATCTCACCCAGAGGTATAGCTTTAATCTCGTTCTGTGGATTGGAACTACCAGCATTTTGGATCGAATTGCATGAGGTTTTGACAGTTGCGGCCGGCATTACTCGTGGGTGGGGGGGGTCGCACGGGGAGGGGGTCACATGGGGGGGTTAGTTTAATTTTAAATTTAAAAAAGTTAACTTACCTTCGCCGGCCCGGTCCGGTCCCTGCTTCTCTGGCTGCTCCACACAGGAAGCAGGCAGCTTCCCTCCCCTCCCCAAAGCCAATCACAATGCTGCAATGGCAGCGTTGTGATTGGCCGGGACGTCGACCACACAGGCGTCTTTGGGGAGGCCATTTTCTCCATGTAGGCTGCATGCAGCCTACATGGAGAAAAGGGAGAGTGTGTATGACTGGTTTGGTCGGCCCTGGGGCCGACCAAACAGTCAGCACCCTCAGAGTGGGCATGCCACTCCTCCCCTGCCCTAGAGCAGAACCGCCCACCCTCCCGCCCCCAACCAAACCCTTCTGCTTTCTCGCAGTGCAAGAAGCAGAAACATAAAATGGTATTTATAATACCATTTTATCTTTCTGCTTCTCGCACTGCAAGAGAAAGCAGTAGGGCAATGCTCCTCCGCCCACATGGAGGAGCCGCCCCTGGGTTTTGAGGAGTTGAGCTTGCATCGTCTGGAAGCCCACTGGATTATAAAATTGAAAGAGGTAGAAATGAGCTTAAATGAAGCCCACGAGTTACAATATTTCTTAGGAAAATAGGACATGTCCCACATATGTATAACTTTTTTCACTGCATAAGGAGAGAACAGTTTTTGTTTACTCTAGTTTTCTTGGTGTTGTAAAACTATGTACAGACCAAAAAGGTAAATAGGATATGAAATTGTTATATCTAAAAACCCTACAGGCTTATGTAATTGGAAGGCGATTATTAGTGTATGAATATAGACTATAAAATGTAAGTGTTGTAACAACCAAATCAATGAGGCATGTCGGCAAGTGTGTTAAGATTTGAGGTTGATTATTGATCAGAGTACAACATAAATGGGTCTAAGGTTGTCTATGATGTGAGATATTAAGTGACTTATAATATTGAATTCCAATTGGTAGTAGAAATGACCCTGTTGTGTGAATTGTCTGTATTCTTTTGCAATTTGCCATGCGCAGTGGACTAAGAAATATTGGTTATTCTGGAATGAGGCTAGGAGGAGGACAAATCTGTGTACCATGCTTGTAGGTGTATTTTTATTCAAAAAAGGGAGGTATGAACATTTCAAGATGGTGCACGGGGTACCGGAGCGTATTTGATGGCTGCAAAAAGTCTCAGAAAAATCCTATTGTCATAATGTATGAATGAAATAAGTGGCTGGGGTTAGGAGGGGGATGAATCTCACCCTGTATGATGACTATTCTCGGAGAAGTAGAAGTAGGGTTATGTTAAAGGGAATGAATAGCCTACAAAAGATGGCACCAGTTCTTGCTCATGCTTATTATTCTCTGCTAAGTACACACGTGTTGTGAGTAGTAATGGACTTTCCCGATTCAGGGAGTAGTAACACCAAAGAGATTCAGGCTTTCACTTTGTATTGAGCAAATTAGGAGTATTAATTAGATACTATTACAATTGGATATATCAGGTGGGACGCATCAACATATTTAAAGATGGTGTCAACATTTTGGAGCATAAAGGATGGTCCGTGTGACATGGCTAACACAGGAATGAGTGTATATAATATATTAAACATGGCATTCACATTTTACCCTACATACATGCAGTTACCTGAAAGGGTCGTACCTTCAAAACTGAAATAGGGGTAAGTTTGAATACGACAATATTTGTTTAGGATTATGAACTGTATATTTTGGTTCTAAATAGTACTTGAATGTTTTCATTATACTTTTCAGCCTAAACTATGAGTGCAGCTGAATTTGGGCTTACTCTCAATTTAGGATCTTGAGTTGACAACTCACTTTTTGAATTTGGTAAGTGAACTGTGATTGATAATGAGTGATAGGTGATTATATACAATGTTGAGCACGAATGGGGATGTGTACTTTCTTTAGGAACTTGGATTCATTGAGATGTCTGGATATGTGAAGATTAATCAATATCAATTGAGTTTGAAAGACTTATGTTTGGAACTGGTGAGGTGAGGGTTTATATACTGACCAGTCTGGGGGTGATGTGATGGTCTCACACTTCTTACACATGGTGTCAATGTTGGTGATTACAGTGTTATTACATCACACTGAGGACATTGTGAATACCTAAAGGGCATGGATGCTATAACTCTAAAAGGGACACATGGGTGCAGTCCTGAACTGTGGCTAGTTTGAAGTTATACCACTGTGTATTATACCTTGAGCACAATGTCGCCGTATACGCTTTGAGCAAAGTGATGTTTTCTTTGTTAGTGTAATGCAGATCACGAGATTTAAGGGTTTCTGCTTCGCTGGCAATTGAGCAAGTAATTTTGTTTTATTGTATGATTTCTAGCCCTGATTAAGTCTGTTGACGAAACACATCTTGGCCAAACCTGAAAAACCGAATGGCTAGAACATAACTACTGAATAAAGAAGAATTGGATCAAGCATTGGACCCGAATAATGTTTGGAACACTTATTTATGGATTATAATAGTGTGCTGGAGGGCATTATTTATATTTGGTCCAAGGTGTTGCATGGGGTTTCTGCAAGAGTATGGGGGCCCCAGAGAAAGCATGAAGGTACCATGAAGAGCAACTGCAGACTGAAAAGAAAGCATTGAAGCTGCAGTGAGAGCATGGTTGCTGCAGAGAAAGCCTGAGGTCTGCAAAAAGAACATGGAGATGGGGCTAAAGCCTTGGGAATATGGAGAGGGTGCGGGAGAGCCTGGGAGCAGTGGAGAGACTTTGGGGATTGCAAGGACAGCCCTGGGTCACAGGCACAGCATGGGATTATAGGCACAGTACCAGTCCCTTTTGCACTCATTCCCCTCTTCCTACCACATACCCTCAGACATTCACAAAATACATCAACACCCCGTACATGCACACGAGTGAAGCTTGCAATGCTGTTGTTTAATGCTGTTCTCTATATGCGAGGAAGAATGTACAGCTGCTACCTCTGCTTTGCTTGTTCGTGTATTGGGAAACTTTAACTGCTGCTGCCACAACCCTGTTCTAGACCTGGCATTTCTGTAAGGGAAGCTTGAAGGGATTTACCCTCTGCATTGTCGTAATAAATGAGTTAATCTAGGTTTATTAGCACACCTTTTCTACTAGACTACAGTCATTTTCTCAGACATAAACAAGCGCGTCCGCATGTGTATGCACGCGACTGTCTGTCTTTTGAGTTGCTAGAATTCAGAAAGATGAAACTAATTACGAATATGTTAAAGGCAAACTTTAAATATGATGGGTGCTATTTATAAACACAACGGAAATATTTGCAGTGCTTGTGTGTAACTGGTATTAGGCTAATTGTAGTCTTTTTCTCTCCTATCCTTTAGTTTGGAATCTTGAAATAACAGGCTGTGCCCCGGAGGAATGCTGGGCTGTTTCCTTAGAGCTCTCTGTGCTTCACTTGAAAGTTGTCCTCACAGAGAGCAAGCTTATGGAGCACGAGTGAATAGCTCATTCTTTACTGCTGAAGCCCCCTGTGCTAGGCGCTACCACCAGGAGTAAAGCTAAGAGGTAAGAAGAACTTCTCTAACCAAGGAAGACCTTCCGCCGCACATTATTTCAGTGAGAAAATGTGGCTTGCCACGCTTCTCTCACACTCCTACATTTATTAATCATATTTGACATCAAGTGTGAAAAGAGTAAAAAATTAAAGAGGCCACTAAGTAAAGCAAAGATTGCCTTATGTTAGTTTGCATAGTAACATAACTACCGCCTGGCCACACATGTAAAAGGTAGGGGGGCATATTAGCAAGAACGGCGTTAAAATTATCGCCGCTTTAGCGGCAGGAAACTGCCCCTAAAGCGGCGATAATGGGCTTGATAATATGCCCTGGAGAATTCCAATAGAAGCCCATGTTCTGCTGTGATCCTGGGCTTCTATTGGTATTCTCAAGGGCATATTATCAAGCCCATTATCGCCGCTTTAGTGGCAGTTTCCTGCCGCTAAAGCGGCGATAATTTTCACGCCGTTCTTGCTAATATGCCCCAGAGGCTTACACCATCACTGTATACATCATACACTGGAATACTCTGCATCATAGCATAAAATCTGCTGAGACTCTTTTGACTTGGCCATATAATAATTAATCAGGGCGTCACTACGTGTCACAGGCTAGCGCCAAGACGCCTCTGGGCATAAAAGCGCTATACAAAACACCCAAATCAAAGCAAACTGTATTTGAGAAAAAGTAAAATGTGCCAATAATGCAGGCTGTTTTAAGAAAACGCGCATGGGTGTGTAGGTGTTAGGAAGTTCGATAGGTGGCTGAGGCCCTCAATACAAATGGCCTCTTAATTCTAAAAATGAGGAATAAAGGCGGGGGTTAAACATAGAATTACTGATTCTTAGTAATTCCTCATTTCCTAGTGGGCCCTTGGGATCCAACTCGGAATGGGCCAGATTTCACCCTCCCCAGCCCCCACCGGTGTTTCCAGTACCCCTGACATAACCCTGACATCTGTAACTATGGGATGATAAAAACCCGGCCCAGTCAACAGGGCACTCATGATGAGGGCCTAAGTGAGGTAAATTCTCTCTACCGACACCCGTTCTGACCTCCAGGTCATGGGCTTGAACCCTGACAATGCCGACACAGCCTGTGATTTTTTATAAAACAAAGGGGCATATTATCAAGGGCTCTATCGCCGCTTTAGTGGGACTTTTTCCCGCTAAAGCGGCGATAATTCAAACGCCCTATTAGCAAGCTGTCGCTAACTGCTGTTAACGACAGCTTCTAGGCGATAGCTACCGGGTTGGGTGCCGCTTTGCATGCCAGCGATATTTATCGCTAATGGCATGCAAAGTAGGCGTTCCCAACCTAAAAGCGACTGGAAACAGTCGCTAAGGTCGCTATCGCCTATTAGCGAGGCAGGGGAGGTGATTAACAAACCAGCGCTAAACACGTTTAGCGCTGGCTTGTTAACGCCTGGTCTAAACCTGACTTAGCCATGTAATCCAATGGGAGGTGGATTACATGGCTAAATCCCCCTCGCCCTATCGCCAAGCTAACACTGGTCACAGTGTGAATATCGCTTGTTTTCAAGCGATATTCACACTGTTCTCCAGGGTTTCTATCGCTTTGGAGATAAGCGTTGCTGATAGCACGCTATCTCCGCGATAGAAACCTGCGATAGCCGGCGATAATTATCCTCGCGCTAACTGCGCTTAGCGATAATTATCGCCGGTTATTGCTAATAGGCCCCAAAGTTAGTATTTTAAGCATTAGATTGAACGGCTAGCAGCAGATGCCATGGTTTTCTCATCAGATGGATTTCTAGGTATCATCCTATAGTGCAATACCCGACAGTCAAACATAGAATGACGAAAAACATTTTTATTAAACGAAAGGTTTTCTATAAATCAAAAAAAGACAGCATTTAGCCCTCGAGCACGTCATGGGGGCCTTGCTCAACCTCTACTATGTCTTTGCTATTACTCACCCTTTCATGCTCATACCCATGTTTTTAGTCACAGATATGTATTTACCCCTGGGTATGACCCCCTCCCCCTCCCTCTCAGTGACTTGCAGAGCAGTGCTGGCACCCCAGATAATTTCTGGCAGCAGCAATGTTATTCGCTCCCCTGTGCCTGTGGCCCTATAGTTGCCAGATCATTGCTTGTGACTTCTGCCTACCACCCGATGTTCACTCTCGTGCCTCAAGTGCAGGCCTGGATATTTGTCATATCATCCCCTTTCAACATGGACAAGGGCAAGTATACATTTGTTTGTGGCACCTTCCAGTTTAATGAAAATAGCAGCACGTCATCCAATTAGATGCATGGCCATCCCCCCTCCACCAATGATAATAGGGCACAATCTGCCCCTCCCACCAGGGTCCATATTTCGCCACCTCAAATGATAGCTACCACCATATTAGGATGCAGCCAGACAGCGCAGCGAGGGTGTCATGGGCGCCAATGCAAGCAAACACAATGGGCTTTCTTATTCTCGGGGCTGTATCAAAAGCCAGCCATAATTCACTTCCAGTGCACGCCTCACACCCATGCCATAGATGCCATAGAACACTAATAATAGCTACAGCCCTACTTACCGGTCTCTGAGTTTCTCATTCTACTTGTTTTTCCTCTATATTCCTTGCCTCCATCTGTCTCTCTTCTCATTTGTTTCCTGCCTTTCTCTTTACCTCTTGGCATTCTTTCTCTTCCCCCTTTGGCTCAGCTTCATCTCGGTCCTCTGTCTTTCACTCAACCTTATCTCCGTTTCTTACTTTTTCTTTTTCTCGACCCCTTTGCTTTCTCTTTTTCTTTCCTCCTTTTCTATCTCCCCCACTTCTCCCTCTGTTCTCTCTTCAATCTACACCCTACCCTCCTCTCTCTCCCCTACCTTCTTTTAATCTCGTCCTCTCTATCTCATTCCTCCCTTCTCTTTCACATCTACAAAGACATAACAGGATATATGATTTCTGTAATAGGTTTCATGTACATTACCATCATGTTTGTGCCCTCCTGACCTCTTAAAACAATGTTGTCTATTACCGATAAGTACATCCAAGTCGAGTACAACATGAAATGATGTTTGCATGACTATTGGTGATGTAAAAATGCTATACCTTGGCACATGAACTTTGCAAGTGCGCCTCTCCCAACTCATGGTCTATTGCAACAGCACTTTCAACCCCATCAGCCACTCAGGATATGTGTGACTAAATGATGGAGCACATCATTTTGTCACTCACAGACATGGTCTCCTCAATGGATGGCCACCACATGTTGCCACACTCGACTCTCTGATCCTAGCTAGCCTTTCCATCTCTAGACTTATGATTGTCCCTCTTTCTTACTCCTGCCACAGTTCTCTGTTAATGGCGAGGAGGTCAATGACCTTCTATCACGATGCAAGTCTCCTACAAATAGAGAGGTTGTGCTCATGCAAGTTACAGACAAGAGCATTGCTTTCTACAATAATTTGTATCATGATGTGTATATCCACATCAGAAATATTTAAATGTGGTTTCATGATTTCTCGGAAACTGCATCCCCAGGTTGTCTAGACAATACTCTAATTATGTTAACTGTTCTTATTTATGTATTCATGGGTTATAATAAAAAAAAAAAACTGAGTGTAGTGCCACCTCAATGTTATCCAGAGTCAAGAAAGCTCTGAAAATAAAGAGCATTATTTCCAAGCACCAGGAGCTCAGAAAAGTGGACAATCATTGGCAATGCCAATATGTCTGACTTTAAAGGAATGTTGTATGGTAATGTGAAGCATTACAAGTAAATAGCATGGGAATGGATATGTATTTGTGTAGAAACACAGAATTTAGGAATAATATTGGGGTAGGTTAAAAGGTCAGGTGACAGTTGCTCTGCCAAGCCAGACCTTTACATCCATGTTCATTAATGACTGACCTCCTCCCATCTGTGCTACTACCAGAGAAAATACACAATCAATGATCTAGTTATCTAAGACACTTTAAGAGCATTACAGTGTTATGGGTGTGCCCCTGGAAGTTCAAGCTCAGGCAGCAGGATAAATAAACAAAGTGATCACAGCTGTGTAAGCATTTTTTTGTGGAAGCACACAACATCTGCCAAATCAAAACATATACTCCTGGCTCCCAGCCTGTGGGCGGATCTAAAGCCCCTCTCTAGTGGCACTCACATTTGTCTGGCAACAGCTGTGCTGTCAAGCTAAAACCATAAAAAGGCTATGAGATGAATTTACAAAATATGTCACTTTCCATTGGTTTTTTTTGCAACGTCACTTACATTTTAAATACCAGACCCATCTTTCACCATTGCCTTCGAGCAGTTTTAGTACCAGAAATAATGCATTGTGTATTCTGGCTGTATAAAATGTTGGCAAGCCGTTACAGAGGTTCACCTATCTCCAAATGTACCCCAATAAGTTCTTCCAATTGAACGATAACTTGTTCCCCAAAAACTTTACAGTCTTGGGAATTCAATCAACATGCACTCCCACGACCCAATCTCATTTGTACACCTTGGACAATTCATATAGGACCCAGGGAACCATGAATGGACATTAAAACATAGTTATAATAAGGTAAAAAAAAATGAGCGTTGAATTTACGACACCCGAAATAGAGTATGCATTTTTCATAATTTTGCATTAGTTCTAAATTTGTTAATGAGAATCCAGACTTTGCCCTTTCCTCTTCTACTTCTATAAATGCTCAGCTTCAGTAGAGACAGTGAAAACACTCTGCCTTTAACAACTCTGCCTTTCACAAAGGTCAGCAAATCCGCTTACATTCATTACTGACCCATAAGATTCCAGATTAGTCAATAGCCAATTCCTTAGCCATAGGTGTTTAGAGAATGTCCCTCCAAGGCGCATTTCAAACTGAGCCTGCTTTTGAGGAAATGGTATAACTGAGATGCCACATAGTAGATCACCCACCACAAAGATTCCCTTTACCTGCCAAATTCAACTACCCTCTAACTTTTCTGCAGTGACTGCAGAATTATCCCATAATTGGTTCAGCGCATGTTACATAGGTACTTTCAGCATCATGGCTTTAATGAAGTAAATTCTTATAACTCTTCAATATATGATATGAGCTCTATTAAAATATTTCTGATGATCGAATTTAAATTTTTATTCCCTCGCCCTGTTCTGCCTTAATATTCCCTCTGGCACACTATTATCCATGCCACGTCACTTAATTTAAAAGGTACACCAATGAGGCAGTCATTTAATATTTTTAAATATCAACTGAAGTCCAGCCGTTGCAGAGCAGCGTTCAGCATAGCTTTTTCCTCTTAACCTCCCTCTTTTTCCCGACCCAAGTATGCAAAATACAATAAAACATTCTTAGCTAAATTATAGAATGACTTGAAACTGAAATAAATATTGGGATAGAAAGAGCATTTGTTTCCGCCTGTGAACATCAACAGCATCTGATCCCAGGACTTCAATTAACTCATTGTATCAATAGAGGGTCATCATTTAATTCATAAAGTCTAATGATATCAGTATTGTTACATACTCCGAGATATTTAACAGGACAATTGTTCCTAATAGGCCGAACTGTTTAAGGGAAAAAGTTAGATGTAATACCAAAAAAATAGCACCTCAGTTGTCCATGATTAACATTATACCCCACTGCCTACTCTTAAAAAATGAAATTAATACTTTTTATTTTAATTTTTTTAAACACGCATTTTAAAAAAGACTGCTTTAGTTAAAAGCAATCACAGACATGGTGATCTGCTGACTCAAGCAGGTCACCATCCCTGTGATTTTTGCGTTTTAATGGGTCGCAAATGGCGACCTACTTCATGAATATTAATGAGATAGGTCGATTTGCGACCATCAGGAAATGCTAAATGAAACTCATGGAGTTTCATAAATTCAAATAGCGATTACCTGATTGAGATTCTCAGAGAATCGCAATCAGGTAATCGCTATGTCTAATAATGATACATATGGCCCTAAGTGGTTGGGTGAAGGACAGCACAGTGATTGAATTTGATGAGCTGTATGAACTAATCCTGAGAGAGCACATGCTGAGCAATTTCTTTACAGAGTTGAGCAAGCAATTTATAGACTGCAAGCTCTCTGCACCCAGAGAGCTTGCAAAGGAAGCGGACCTCTGGCTAAGCACTAATGTCCAAAAGAAGGTACCTGAGGAGTGACTCCAAGAAGGGTGGTTCAAGTTCCCCCACAGCAGAATTAGGGGGAGGTCCAAGGTGACACAGGCAGGTCCCAGAATAAAGTGGGGGGAAAGGTTTCCCATGCACCTTCTGAGAAACAGGGGGGAGGGCCTAGTGGGTGGTGGCACAGGGCACACCATTTCTAACCCCGGTGTTTTGATTATTCCCAGTTAGGACAAAAGCAGGGGGACTCTGTTTGTGCAAAGAAACTACCCTCTGGTGGGAACTCCCCAAGGGTGGCAAATGTCGCCTTATGGGCAAGTAGTCCCTAGGAGCACAGGATAGAACATGCCCTAGTCTCCCTTAGTTGGCAGATAGACTCAAAGGGTAGGTTTGTGATCCTTGAGAGTGGGAGTCATCACTTCCATCAGATCACAGTAAATGGGATCCCTGTCACTGCTATGAGGGATGCTGGTGCTAGCCAGACCATGGTCTGGGAAGGCTGGTTTCCCCAGATCATTACATCAGACAGGTGTGTTGGGTAGCCCAGACCTAGGGGCCTAACTTTGTCCACTCTATGGCTAGGGTACCCTTGAATGAGGTGGAGAAGTGGCACAGAGGAGGATCAGAGTCAGTCTCGAGATGCGCATTGACTGCATCCAGGCAAATGAGTTACCACCGTTGTTAGCCGAGCAGCAAGAGTGGCAGCCCATGGCACCCAGAATAATCAGGTTTCCGGGGTCACTACTCCAAAGGGACAGTACAGAGACCGAGATGGAAGGGCAGGAGGTGGAGACAGTGCACAGTGGGAGGGCCAGTGGATCAGAAGTTGCCAGCTCTGACAGAAGAACGCCCCAAGACTGGCACCGGTGAGGCCACATCTGACCTGGAGGTGCTGTCTGCGCTGTCACAGAGACAGAGGGCAGGAGACCTGAACTAGGAAGACCCCAGCTTGACACAGACTGAGTGTCACCCTTAAAGGTGGGTAGTGGTTCCCCCTGAAAGTCCTGGCTTGCCAGGCACCTGTTCAGCCTCAAGGTATGGACTCTCGACTGGGAGACCAATCTCAGAATACCACCCCTGAGCTGGTGAGAAGGAGAGTGGAAGTAGGGTCTCTAATGTCCAGGGTTGTTGCCACCTAGTCTGAGAAACCACAGAGTTCGGGGAATTATCAGCAGCAAGTAAGGAACTACTTGCAAGCCTCAAGGCTGGAAGTGAGGCCTGCCTATGGTCCCAGCATGGAGACTGCACCTGGCAGTTAATGGTCCGGGGCCTGGTTCTTGACACAGACAGTAGGGGTGGGAAGAAATCGGGGGGTTGCACTCCACGAAATTCTGCAGAATTAGCGGAAAACTCCTTCAAATTCCGCGGAGTTCCGCGAGCAGGCAAAGTAAGAGAACACCCTTGTGTCGTTACATCTTCGTTTCCAGCCTTAATAAACTAAGACCATCTTAGCTCGTTTTATTTTAATGAGGAGATTTCCAAGACGTTGGGTGAATTAACCAGCTGGCCTTGTCACGTTTGACGCCCTGTGGAGACTTTGGTTAGGTAAGAGTTGAGGCAGGTGGAGTTGGTTTTAAAGGCTGTGAGTACACAATTTTAGATCCATCCATGTCCAACAGTTAGAAGCTTTTGTTGTAGTGTTTGAAAGACTATTATGTGCAGCGGTGCAAGAATCTGTAAAGTGAGGCTGAGGGAAATGTCTGCCTGACCCTTTAAAAGTGCATCAATACTAGGTCGTTAATGATTGCTTCCCCACATTGGGAGTGCCATGCCAAACGACAACAGTAACTGGTTCTTACAATGAGTCCCATTGGAATAATGTTTTCTAAAAAGAATGAATTAGACGTATTAGGGGAGTCTGATCTAAGCAAACATAAGTTAAATTATTCACAACTTTGCTGCTCTTTAAAAGCCTACTGATGCTCACTTTCCATATGGACTTTGGTGCCATTACGTTTGATACTGCAGAACATTAGGGCGTTGATGATTCAGTTCTGCTGCTGCTGGTTAGCAAGCCACCTGCTTAGGCCCTGGCATGCAGTGAGTGAGGGATAGTGTCCTGCCGGGAAACCCATTCACACCTATTCAAAAGAAACTTCAACCATAATCACTGCCACGCTTACCTCGGCTGGGATATCCCTCTGAAGCAGCGGGCTCCGAGTCCAAACAAGGCTTTTCGCAGTGATCTCGTCTGCCGGCTGTCTAGTGGCGCGTGGCTGAGCTCATGCAGCTCCCCCTCCCTCTGACACATGCCGTGCAATGCCTCATCCCTTGCAAGCTGGATTGCTGCCTTCCAGCATCCGGAAAACAAGGGCCCTCTGAGGGGTGCCTTGCAAGTGAAATTGCAAGTACAACACATAGAAAAGCCAGTGGTGAGAGGAGCCCTGGAAAACCCCCATTACTGACAAATTTCCTCTCAAACCATAGCTGTGCCTTTTCGAAAAATGTTTTTCTGAAAACATTTTAAAAATATATTCTACAAATCTGGTACGCTAGGAAGGTGGCTGACTAAGGAATATCATCTTTTCAGGACAGAATTTAAGATAAATTAAGGGTGGGTGCCAAGAAAACTCCTCTACGTGGTGGTGGTGAGTTGAAAAACTCAGCAAACTCAGCCGGTGGAGCAGAGTTTACCAGCCAGCCCTAACAGACAGCTGTCAGTGGCTTCTGTTGGATGTTGTCCTTATGGGCAGAGTTTTTCTTGGATTGGGGATAGACATCTGATTCAAGGGGTGGAATAGGCCACATAACCTTGTAGGCCGTGGTGTTTCTGTCTGCCTTCTGGGATGCATCTGTGAGTAAATTAAGGTGATGAGTTTCACAGATTAGTTCCACAGATGAGGAGAATGGTTCCCCATTGGTCAGCAAAGTGGCTCAGGGGAGTGTTGACAGAGGGATCCAACCAAGTTCTGAGGGCATAAAACAGACTAGTGCAACTTCAGAAGAGGCCACTGCCCATGTTCTATTGCCTGAGCAGGGAAGCCCATCAAGGCATTGATTAGTCTACCCCATATTTTAGCTGGAAGGGGATCTGCTCAGTCACCTCATATTTTTGCCATCCTCTGCCTCCCTTTGCTGAACCTTTTTTTGTTGGCTTTTAGGACTCTGTATTTTCCCTGCTAACCAGTGCTAACGTGCTTGTGCTCCCTCCCTAACATATGGTAAAATTGGCATAAACCTGATTGGCTCATTTAATTTACTTCTAAATCTCTAGTAAATGGTGCTACTTGTACCCAGGACCAGTGAATTAAAATGCTACTAGTGGGCTGCAGACCTCATTGTGCCACCCACTATATTAGCCTTTTAAAACACTGCAGCCTATAGTGCAGTTTTATACTACAATTTTGACATGGCAAAATAAACCTTGTGCCAGCCCTAAACCATCCTTTTTAAAACTTTTATTTTCACACATAAGGTAGGTTGTAAACACTCCTAGGTCAGTGCGAATTACATTTCAAACGTAGGACATGTTTGTTTAAGTTTTACATTTCCTGACAGTAAAAAACTCCTAAAGTTTTTTTTCATTGCTGTAAGGCCATCTCTCCCACAGACTAACACTCAGTTGCCTTATTACATTCAATAACTGCTAGTTTCAGATAGATAAAAGATGTATACACTCAAATGAATTGCAATTCAAAATCCTCCTTAATGGCGAAGAAGGATTTTAAGTTACATTATAAAAAAATCCACTTGTAGGCCATTTTTCTGCCCAAACCAACTCTGCCTTCCTGTCAGTGTCCTAGCTAACATGACTGTGAATGGCTCTGTTGTTGTAGGTTGTGCATTGCTTCCAGACACTGAGACAAAGAATGCCCGAGTGGGTCTCTCAGACAGGATAGCTGGGGATGAGCGGTGCCTTGCCCAGATTACCATTTGAAGGGCTCTGTCTGCGGAACACACAAAGGATCCTGACACCAGGCCTGCTCCTGCCTTTGTCACCTTACACAGTTTGGAGTCAAACGCAGGAGAAGGGGAAGAACTGACCAGAACCAGTTCTGGAGGTATGCCAGGGAATTTCCCACAGACATGCTAGCACTAGGTATAAATGTGGCAACTTCTGAACATCTCATCAGAACACTCCTGTGGAAGACTCAGAAAAAGGACTGCCCTGCTACCAGAAGGACTGCCTTGCTCTCTGAAGAAGTAAGAATGAACCTGCTTTCTTTGATCCCAGGATACCCAGTGTGACTCTAAGGGTCAGTTGACTGACCTCCTGTGTGAGCACCAGGGACACAACAAGCTTCTAGAGACCTCCCTGTAACTGCCCAGCTGACGTTCATCAGCTGGACCTACCTGGACCTGCATGAGATCTGCTGCTGGCATCTGCTGAAGTGAGCACTGATCATCAAGAGGTGCCCTCCAGGTCCTGGACCCTTGGCTGGCATCAGTCTGAACTTCTCAAGAAAAGGTGAAAATCCTGAAGTCAGGGCTCCTGACGACCACAAAGTGACGTCTTCATGCCGAGAATCGACCACCTGAGATAACCACCAACATGAACCTTCAGTGGAGCCTGCTCTTTGTGCCAAAAACGGTCGTCCATGACGACCAGCAATGCGACAACTGTACTTTGCATGGACAGTGACCATATACTTCGATCAACCAACGTGAAGCTCCAGTGGTGACTAGCTCTTTGCGCTGCAGCAACGTCCGTCTGAGAAGCAAGATCTGCTCCTTGCACCAACAAACTCCTCCTCTCGGCCCCGCCAATGTGAACCAATTTGTTCGGACAGACTTTGATAAGGTAACTGTTCAGCAGGATTAACCTGGTCCCAGTATCCAACCTACACTTCATCGCAGTCAGCCTGAATTTGTAACTTTGCCCCAGTCCAGCATGACCAGTGGCGCTTAGTGTTTCTTGGTGCTATTTTTACCTAAAACCTTAAAAATGAATATTTCTGGTTCTACTGGATTTTTGAAGTTCTGGTATCATTTTATTGATTAACATTGACTCTATTTCTATAAATTGGTTTGGGACTTTTCTTGTGTTGTGTTTTCACTTTAGTTGTGTCCTGATTTAATACCTTACACATTGCCTCCAAGTTAAGCCTGACTGCTTTTGCGCCAAGCCACCATAGGGTCAAGCACATGTTAGTTCATTGACGTTTGTAGCTCATTCTGGCAAGCTTTTTGTTTATTATGTGAGTAGGGCTCTCACACCTCTCAACCAATAACCCAATTTCTAACAGTCACATCTACTATTCACACTTACCTGAGAAATAGCAGGGAAACTTATGGACTTTCGAGGGTTGCAATTTACTATTCCCACTTCAGACTGACAGTAGGGAACATGATGAAACTTTGGAAGATTCTGATATATTATTTGCACTCCAACCTGGTCAACAGTAGGGATCATTTTAGGCTTTTCTGATGGTCAGATTTACTCTTCCTACTCCTAACTGAGTAACCATAAGGAAAATGCTAAAGTTCAGGGTTATAATTTTTGCTATTCCTAATACAGCTGGACCAGTAGTGTAAAGCGTTGACTTTAAAAAAAATCACATTTATAATTTACAATCCTAAATATTAAAAAATAGAATCCAACTAACTAAATACAAAAACATTCCAAAATAAAAGATACAAACTTTCTATCTTTAAAATAATTTCAAACAATATGTTAATTAATTGATATAAATATATATGTACATATATATTATATATAATAATTAATGCTAAATTATCAATAATAAATAAGTAATTCACCACATGGAATTGCATTATTTAGATAATACATATACAATAAAATAATATTAATAAAGAAATGAAAACACAAATCAGAATACAAAAAATATAAAAGTTAAAAAATTCACTTAAGAAAAATAGCTACAAATTAAACATTTTAACCAACTATACAAGTTATAAACTCTATACAAAATGTAAAAAACCCACATATTTCATAAAATGAATAAACAATTTCACCAATTAAAACTTATCAAATATAGTTTAAAATTAATAAAAATAAATTTATAAATACTTCCTACATCCCTTCCATACAACACACACAATGCATCAAAAAAGTTAAACAAAAAGAATTATTAAAATGTACCAAACATAATAATCACAAACACAATATAAGTAAAACTATTAACACAAATATTAAAAAACATACATTTTGTAAATTTACAACCAAATCAAATTAAACAATTGAAGAAATATATTTACTTAAATCACTTCTCAACCTTTTTTCTCTACAAAACAACCCACCAAATAAACAAAATATTTTTCACTTCACTTCTTAAGCTTTATTCGACAGTAATGTCATAAAAGCATTACACATTAAAACCACATATCACAAGTTTTAAGAATGATCAATACAATAAAATGTGTGTTAAAAAAGGTGAATTGAAAACATTAAAAAGCTTATATACATTGTTGTTGATATAAATTGATTCTGGTAAATAATAAACAGTTTAAAAAGTCCCAGTTGGACTAGGCATAACACATTGGTATTAATGACACGAGCCTTCAATCATCATTTTACTATAAGGAGCTTAGATCTAATTATCCACATCCATCTTAAAAACTTTGCCATTGATACTGCATACAATACAGGGGGATCAGTGCACAATATCCTCATTGCTACACTCGACAGGTGAGTGCCCATGTTCCTGCAAATCGGTGCCAGCCACGTTTTGCGTGGTGCAACATACGCAGGACATACAAATAGCACATGTGCGTATGTTTCTTCCTAGTCAGTGCAGTTTGGGCATTTATCATCGACTGCAGCGGACCATGTGGCTGTAAAAGACTTCAGGGGTAAACAACCTGCTCTAAACTGGAAATACAGTTTGCGGTCTAATGGCTTAGTGATTACATCCCAGTAGTCCTCGACACATAGTCTTGGTTTTGTTTGTAAAAACTTTCCTGTCAGTGTAGCGACATCACTTGTTCTATTAACTTCTTGCACAATCAGTTCCCAATACCTTTGCTTAATTAGGTTTTTTGATGGAAACTCAGTTTTACTAGGGTCTGTCCACAATAATGGCATGCCCATACTGGTTGATCAGTGGCGGCTCCTCCATGGGGGCGTGGGGGCGTTGCCCCACTGCTTTCTCGCAGTGCGAGAAGCAGAAACATAAAATGGTAAAACTACCATTTTATGTTTCTGCTTCTTGCACTGCGAGAAAGCAGAAGTGCCTGGTTGGGGGTGGGCGGTCCTGTTCGAGGGCAGGAGGGAGTGGCTTGCCCACTGTTGTGGGCCCTGACTGTTTGGTCAGCCCCAGGGCTGACCAAACCAGTCATGCGCACTTTACATTTTCTCTATGTAGGCTGCATGCAGCCTACATAGAGAAAATGGCCTCCCTACAGGCGCCCGGCTGGGGCGCTGTCCGCTGCACCACACCAATCACAACGCTGCCATTGCAGCATTGTGATTGGCTTAGGGGAGCAGAGGGAGGCTGCCTGTGGGTGGCTGGTGCTTCCTGTGCACAAGAGCAGCAGAAAAAAGCGGGAATTGGGAGTCAGGACCCGGTCAGGAGCTGAGGGGGCGCGGGACCCTTGGGAAGGTAAGTTTTTTAAATTGTAATTAAAGCCGCCCCGCTCCCCCCCACGCGACATCCCTCCCCCGCATGACAACCCCTGCGACACCCCCCGTCACCTCCCAGTCATGCCAGCCCCGACTGATTAAAGCACACACATATAATTTCGTCAAGGACAAGCTAATAGTACACCTTCCGTGCCATCCCCATTTCCGTTCAAAACATTGGTGACATGTCACATCACACAACAGCTCAGCTCGTGCCCAGCAGTGCCTTGAACACAACAACACTCACCGACGCGCCCGACCTTGTGATCGGCCCAGTTCATGATTCTAAGCGCTACGCCGTGCCTACGCCTCAGTGACTCCATCGAGCACCGCCTTGAGATAAGGGTGTTTGGGCAACAGTCACCGTATGGGTCTCCCCGCAGGGGGGTAGAACGCAGACACAGACCGGGGCCCGCAGACTGGGCCTCCGGGTCCCCGGCGGATAGCGGGAAGAAGCCTGGGGTTCCTTCCAGCCCAAACGGCTATCCGGCTCCCTCCTCGGCCCAGCTTCCACTAGCATGTTTGCCGAGCTCGGCGCATCCTAACGGAAACCTCCAAGGCATTTCTAAATGCTCTCTCTGTCTTGAAGGTTTTCTGAGGTCGCCAATCCTGGGAGTTTAAACTTTCTTTCAAGAAATCAGCTGAGCCATCAACGGACGGCCTGCTGACAGGACCCAGCCTGTTAAAAATAAATAAATAGATTGCACCCTGCGTCCTCCCTTCAACAAGTTTTTATTATTCAAGTGAGCTCCGAGCTGTGGTCTGAAGAGGCTGAGAGGCCAATCACGGTTCTTCATGCACTGGGCTGTTTATATCCAAGCTTCAAAACTAAAAGGGAATTATCCAAACGTATGGAAGGCATGCATGTGTGACACACTGCTTAAGAATTAAGAACATTGGACTACGTGTTTTTCTTTACTTAGTACACATATGCCTTGATTTGATATACCCCCTTCTCCCCAATGCTATGGTATACAGTATTTCTTAAGCGCAACATACACAATAGCTTCTAGGCGCTAAAGAAATAACTATTAATTGGAGAACAAGCTTATTGTTACAGAAAAGTGTATGATAAATTAAAACAGCCAAGTTTTAAGTGCTTCCTAAAATGGGCAAGCTATGGTGAGCTACATGCAAGCACCATTAAAGCCATTTGATTGGTTCGCCTGGCAGCCAACTGTAATACTTGCTTCTGCTTCTGATTAGCGGCATATGCTCCATATTGCGTATTACTATTCTATTACTGTTTGTGTGCGTCACCGCTGGTGGTTATTGATTTAAGTCCGATTGCACCCTGGGCCAAAACTCCCTTAAATAAATGTGAATATCAGCGCTTAGCAACGCTTTCTTGCAGAACACGGCGCTGACTGCACTGACATGTTCTCCTTCACCTGCAGCGTCTTCAGTGTGCTATGTACGCGGTGGGTGTGTGGCCAGAGGAGTGGCTGGTGTGCGAGGGGTCATCGTGTGCTAAATGGTGAATGCCGCAGCAATGCCTGAGTTTAGTGGGAGGTCAGTAGATGTAAAGTTTATTAGGCTGCAGTGACTGCATGAGGACATGTGGTGTTTCCGTGTGTGGCAACTCCACCAGTAGAAATGATAAGATGGGAAGCCTTTGCTGTTACATGCAGGCCTTTTTTACACAAAGTACTACTTGAAATGCATTCATATTTTCTGCACATTTTTTTTAAATTGCGTTTCTTGCATGAAAACAGAAAATTAATTTAAGGAAATGGTGTCATCATATTGATGTACAGCACTGCACAGTCAATGAATGTATTTATTGTATAGTTAAAACCATTGCAAGTGTATCAGTGTGTTCAAAACTTAATATGGGCAAATGATAACATCTGCATACGCAGAGATTGTCCTCTATAGCTCATAAAAATTGGAAATTTCTTAACTGATAAATAATTCAATCGTATTGCTCTATTAACTCTCCTGCTTTCTCAAATTTGCTTTAAAATGCACCATTTGTCCACTCTTTTTTCAAAATTTTCTCGGGGGGAGAACCCCCCCAAAACCCCGTCAATAGTTCAGGCTCGCTTGCCCGCTCGCTCGCCGCAGTGCACTCCGACAATAATTTTACGCTCACCACTTTCAAATGTCACCAGCCGCCACTGGTTCTGATGCCATGCAACCAACTAATTTTGTGGAAGTGATCAGCCTCCATTATGTCTTTAAGACCTTCTGCGAAAATGGCCAGTCCTGGTGTAGACCAGATCCTGCGCCAATAGAGGATGGGGCGTAGTCTTGCTAGGTCGATTATGGCTTTTCTGCCTAAATCATAACGCAAGGGGAGCAAGGGCGTGCTTTGGGGTAAGCTTGTAATTCCTTGTAGGAACTTGCTCTCAGATACAGCAAGAGGACGCAATTTCTCAAAGCCCCATAACTCGGCACCATACAGGGCTGAGCTCAGTATCTTAGAGCTGTAGATCTGCAGCACCGGGGTAAGAGGCTTGGTCAGTGATGTTTTAAATTCCTTAATCATGACGCCGGCCAGTTGTCTATGCTTTAAGGCCTTGGTGTCAATAAGCGGTCTCCAGCTGAGTCCTTTGTGCAAGGTGATGCCTAAATAAGTGAATGCATCAACCTGCTCCAAGGGTTGCCCCTCCATTACCATGCCCCCTTAAATGACCTGTGTTGATTAAAGGTCATAAACTTTGTTTTTCCAGTATCTACTTTTAGACCACGCAGTATGCAAAATTCTTCAAAATGCTGCAGCGCACACTTTAGCCCGCTCGGTATTTTGGATAATATGAGCGTGTCATCCGCAAACATTAATATCGGTATTTTTGTACCTGCTAGGACTGGGGCGTCTGTGGAAAAAAAAGCTAAAAAACTGACAATGCCGTTAATAAAAAGGGAGAATAGTGTAGGCCCCAAGACACAGCCTTGGTGTACTCCCATCTCCCATCTCAACTGGGAATTGGTCAGTCTTGTTTCCATGAACCCCCCAGCGAATTTGGGCAAAATTATTTTCGTGGAGGCGAACAATTAGAAAAAGTAGGTCAGGGGGCAGCCCAAGCTCCTGCAGTACCCTCCACAATTTAGGATGTGAGACTAAGTCAAAGGCAGACTTAAGATCAACAAAGGCTGCATAAATGCTTCCTTTTCCAAGGGTCACCGTACGCCAGTAGATTAAGATGAACCGGAAGACCTAGTCAATAGTGCTCAAATGAGCCCGGAAGCCTGCCTGGAGGGGACTCAGGATGTCATTATCATCAATCCAAGTTTGAATTTTTGCTAAAACAAGTCGGGCTACAACTTTCTGGATTGAGTCTATGAGGCTTATTGGCCTGTAATTCCCGGGTGAGGATTTATCTCCTTTTTTATAAATCGGGATGATCTCCGCCCCTCGCCAGGTATCCGGAATCGGGGCTCCATGGGCAGTAGCGTTTGCTAGAAGCATTATATACTGGCTCCATTTGGCCTTGTTCTGGAGGAAGATGTCAGCGGGTACTTTGTCAATGCCTGGGGCTCTCCCGCTGGTAATAGTGCTCATTGCAACTGTTACATCGACTAAATTAAAAACTATGTCAGATGAATTAAAATAAACCCAAGAAGGATCATGATCCTTGTTATCATCCTCGACTCAACGCTCTCCATGGCCAAGCAAGTCAACGCAGTCTCCTCCTCCTGCTTCAACACCCTCCGCATGCTTCGCAAGATCTACAGGTGGATCCCGACAGATACAGAGAGGCAGCGAGGTTACCTACAGCTGTTTTAAGTATTTTAATTTCCTGAACTATGTCTGTTATTTGGTGTGCTAACGATCTTTGGGTGGGGGCTTCTATGGCGTGGGTCATTGGGTTACTGGGTGGACTGACCATACACTTGGCAGCTGTCCTATTGGAATTCATAGCTAGCCTGTCGGATGGTATAGCATCCGCATTTAGGCATGTGTCGGTCGGTGGCCTCTTTGTTTGCACTGCGCAAGCTAGGGTATCAGATTCATCCTCCCAATCTACATATTCAAGCAGTGGTGAAAAACTATTGTGGCAGGAAAAGGAAGACAGATCCACCATGGTCGGTGGCAAATTTTTGTCCCCGCAGTCAGGTCTGACATGAGGCAAATTGGATTTGTCAGGTGCTTTATTCCTTTCTCCAATTTATTTAAACATAGCTGGTATGTGGCGCGGAGTTGTAGAACTTGATCGGGATTGCACATAGGCAAATTTGGCAGATTTGGGGGGGGGGGGAACAGAGCTGGGAGGGTCAAAGAGAAGCTCTTATTCTGCCAGGAGGTTATCAATATGATCAAGTAACCCCTGCCTGGCGTTGAACTTAATAACTTTTGCTTCTTTTTTGCTTTTTTAACGGGACTTTCCCTTGGTCCTCCCTCTGTAGTTTTACGGTTTCCCATCCCTGCTACGACCAATTCAGAAGATAAAAAGAAGAGCCCTGAATAGTAACAAAAAAAAGGGCATGCAAATAACAATACAAATAGCTGCTGCCAGGGGCACAGTACCTTACGTTGCTTGTTAACGTCAGTTCAACAAAAGATTTGCAATGAATGTCAGGGGGGTAGCCCAGCCCAGCCTCCTTCGGGCTCTGACGGGCGCAGACTGGCCTGCCCTTGGCCCGGGCTTTGCCCGGGCGCGTCCCATGCTGCGGGAGCTCTGGCCGGTATTAATGCGCCTCCTGGCGCGAACAGCAGACGTTGGCGGCGATCAGGCCGCTTGGCTGGCTGGGGGTTGTAGTTCTTGGCTCCCCCATGGCGATTACAGCTGAAACGGGCTCCCGCAGCGAAACTTTAGCGTTCACTCAATCTGTAGAGCCAGGGGGGAGGGGAGGCCTCTTCCAGTCTCTGACATGTGCGTACGGGCCACATATTTTTAACAATTACTAAATTATGAATCATAAAATAGACACAAACATTACGTATTACTAAAAAAATACATGTGTTTTCTTGTAACAATTAATTTCGATCACAAATTAAAATTTGAATAAACTTTTTTATTTTGTCACCATTACACTGCTTTCAGAAAATTGCTTTGATCATCATTGTAAGCCTGTCCTGACTGGATTACTGCATCAGCCTCCTTAAAACATCCCTTGTCAAGCTGCCATGAGTAAAAACACCACACACTTGGTCTGAAAAGCTATGATGTCATTACTGCTGCTCTTAGACCACTCTACTGTCTCCCAGTGAAAGAAAGGACACACTTTACAACTCTGTCCATTGTTGAAAAGGATCAACAATACGTCTCTAGCCTATCAGTTTCATACCAACTGACTTAAACCTCAGGTCAACTCACAGAGGTCTGCTGTCTCCCCATCAATTCATTCAGAAAAGATTTGATGGCCACTTTCTTTATCGCTTGGTACCCTCCCTATGGAGCTCTTAACCCGTCTACCTGAGACTTGAAATTGACTACATCAAATTCAGGTAATGCTTGAAGGCACATCTTTTCACTGTGGCATTTGAGTAATCCTGTTGTTCTACCTAAGGTTTCCTCATCCATGTTAAATCTCTAGTGGGACTATTATACATCATTTTAGTAGATGGATTAGGTGGAACATGTTTCTATATACTGTCTCCACCTGCTCACCAACTGGCAACACCTTAGCGCTCAGAGATGATGATGCAGAATCAATATTGTTTAATTGAGATAGAATAAAATGTCACTCTGTAACCTGCCTTACCTCTAACTTAAATGATTTATACATTATGTACTCATATTGTGTGACATGTTCACTTTCACATTGTTCATACTTAGATTCAGAAAAAGGCAACCATATATTTGATTAACTTTTGTTAGCTAATGCGCATTCAAAGTTGATGTTAGTGGGCCAAGCTGCTTCACTCCATTTTTAAATAAACGTTTCAATTCTGCTTGCTGTGCATAATACTTTTCTGTTCCAGATCCCAAAGTCAGAGTGTGGTCATTTAAAATATTATTCTTTGCTAGCTTACTTTTCTGAAGGTCGCAGTGTAGAGATTAGTCGGGTTGGAACGAAGCTTCAACACCTGCCGTGGATGATAAAGCTGAGGAGGCAATATTCCTTTGTATGCTATTGTGAAGGTTGCGGTGGGAGAAGAAGTTGGCATTGTACTATTCTTTCAATTCTATTTCAGTTGTCACCTGCTTCTAAATTTCCCTGCCCTGCCAACAACCTTAGCTTAAAATTAGGGAGTTTCCTTCATGGAAACAAGTCTTTGCTTCGATTTTGCATATATTCCCTTTAAAATAATGAAATCTCTACATAACTAATTGAACTGCTTGGAATATATTAACGTATGCTGTGTCTAGGTGAATACTGATTTTACTTAATTGATTTGATTTGAGACGTAACTTTACTAATCTGTCAATGAACCAAACAGAATTTCTCTTTTTCACACTCAACTGTACTGGGTTTCTGTTTTTGGAACTATTATATGTAAAGGAGGCCAAACCCAGTGCACCGTCTTACTCCCCCCCTTTTTAGGTCTCGGCCTGCACCAGCGCTTGCGCTGGTCTGGCCGAGAGTTTTAGTAAGCGGGTTTTGGAAGTGCAAACCCACTGGCTTTCGGCTGGCGACCAGCTTGCGTTCACGATAGCGTGCACGCGCACAGCTGCCATCCATTCCTCGCATCGCTGGCGAGGCGCCATCTGCCTTTCCTCCCCTCCCTCACCCCTCCTCCCCTCCCTCACCAGAGAGCGCGTTTCTTGTTATACACTTGCTTCTTTTTCTTCTCTTTCGTAGTTAGGGAAATGTGATGGTGAAAGGCAGCACGAGTACATTTAAATTGTAACATTTGCTTGAGTTTTCGTCTGTCCTTGTGCTTTCATTTCGCACCCTCTTTTATTTGTTTGCAAAGCGCTCTGATACCCACGGGTCTAGCCAGCCCTATATAAAGCTTTATAAATAAAAACTCGGGCGCACCTCAAATTACAAGAACCGGTCTGTTTCTGGCCAGTCCCGATCTCTGGCCGCTTGGAAACACTCTCTCCTCACTCCCTGCTCAGCACATCCAACTCTTCCCTCAGTCCACAGCACAGAGCAGCCGATTTAAAGGGGGCGCCGCTTTTCCACAGAAATTGCGTGCACTTCGCCCCGGAATTGGACTTGGCACCAAGATAAAAAAAAAAAAAACAGGCCACAGACATGCCTCATAGCTGAAAATAAAATAAATGCAAGTCCAGTCTGGTCATTAGATAAAGCTCTCTACCAGGTTTTATTGTTGTAGCCCTCTCCATGGATGTTTCACTGGAGCCATTTCAATCAAGTGCTAGATGTGTACTGTGTTTTCAGCTGCAAGAATTTCCCTGAAACGTGAGCCTAAACGTCTGACTGTTGCATGTGGGCACTGACAGGGCTGATAAGGAAGAGTGATTATGGCAATAAAGGAGGCCTGTACGCATTCTGTAGCCTTCACTGCTTGTGGATAAGCACATTAAATGCGTGCTCTCCCCGTTACTTTTGAAAATGTATCCATGTGTTAAGCTGTCTGAAATGGCCGCAAAGAAGCTCTACAAATTAGTGCTCCGGAGTAGCACTAATTTCTGTTATTTGTTAACAAAATAAACAGATACACATTTGTGTAGCACCCAAATCAGATGTCTAAGAAACTAGCGTTGTGAAACCAACACACCAATAGCCCCACTGTTCGTTCTCTTGAACCCTCAGACTGACACATCTGAAACACTGTCCATAGCACACTGAGACACACACACTCACTGCACCCCGCGCTGAATCCTACTCCTGCATACTTAATATACATCTGCAAGTCATTCATACACTGGCACACTTTAAATCCATATAGAAAGCAATGCATAGCATATTGTGGCAACTAGATCATACACACATCCACTTGGCTTGCAGACACTACACCTCAACACCTTACTCCAACAAACGGCAAACAAATACAAATGCCTACGCCACCTAGAACCCAATGCATACAACACTCTCCCATGTGGATAGAATTTGCACCCATATGTCATTGCTGCTCATGAATTCAACATTTAAAGAATACACACTTGGGAAGCTTTTTGACAACTATCCATGTGCATAACTGTTCCACACATGCCTGCCTAAGACGTCACAAGCACGTTGGAGTGGGTGGGCATGAGTGGAGATAATGTGCTGCATGGCTAGACACTTATAAGGTCCCAAAGGCGAGACCTATTGGCTATGCCAATGCTTGTTTCTGTTTGGTACACATATAGGCAGCACACAGCTGCAGGAGTTTTTTAGATATATCATATTTCTTCATCGTACGAACAATAAGTCCACATACTCACCACCACAGTTAGCCATATCATGGCGGAGTTTTCTGGCCTGACTTTCTCAGATGAGAAAGTAGAGAGAATTCTAGCCACAGTTTCCCCTTTTGGGGATACGGCTTCTCCTGATAGGGGTACAGAGAACACTAACTGGGATGAATTAACAGAGTTAAAAAGAAACCAGATCAAAACTATGATTCACGGCCTAATGATGACCGAATACCTAAGGGTTAATGCGCCCCCCCGGGGCCTCATAGTACGCAACAAGCCCTTCATTTTCCAGCAGGATAAGGTTTTCAAGAAAGATTGGTCATTGATTTCCTGGCACTGCACGAAAGACTGGTTAGTTTTACTTATAAAAACAGCCGCCCACCTCTCACAGAAGCTTAAAACCGAAATGCACACAATAGAAGTCCACCTGAAGTCTTATCGATCTGTAACTGTCCTGAAAAAGAGATTAGAAGGATAGAAGGAAACCGATTTTGTAGACAGCGCAGGAGCTGCTACACCCAACGCTCCCTCTTTTGTATCCCTACAGATTATCAAACTATGAATACCGAATAGGTGGTAACTGTATAGATACATTTTTTCTGCATGCTTTGGTATGCCACCAGTGTGATTTAACAGGAGTGGTACCAGGGAACTAGGTTTCCCCGGGTCCTTATAGAAGAGCCAATTAGGGGCACTGCTCGAAACATGTCGACCATTTAGGAAATAGATCCATAATAATCTCTCTTCCTAAACAACTCTGTAGTATTCTGATGTTATGGTTGTTCTCCTATGTTATCTCCTATGTTATCTTGTTCCTAGCTGCTCAGCCTGTGGGAGTGTTCTGAGTGGAATGTTGGTGTGTGGGCTATGTGTGGAATGCCTGTGTGACTGGATGAGTGATGCCAGTTGGTGAGAGGGGCTGAGCAGCTAGCAGGCTGCTCCTGGTGGGGCTGTTGATATGAGCTTACAGGCTGCCCTACAGGACTTGTATACCTGTACATGATGACCTGTCTACATACCTGAATAAACCTACCTGGATTACAACGTACCAGAGTGTCATCGTTACTACAAACTCCCCCTTAACTTTTAATCATACCGACTAGAGGTTTAAATAAACTAAGGTATACCTACTAGCCAGGTATTTCTAAACCACGTACCATCATCCCCACTCTCTTACCCTTCTTAGAACAACTCCTTTACCATTATATAAAAATATCAATAAGTGCTCCCACGTAAGTCGTAGGTCGTAGCATGCCCCGATCTGCAGCGGATTGGGAGGAACCCAATGATGAAGCATGCCACCAATAGGTAACCCTGGTGGGCGAGGGTTTCACAAGAAAAACTAATGTTTTTCCTGCCAGAGGAGAGTTTCTCTTTTTTCACACTCAACTGTACTGGGTTTCTATTTTTTTGGAACTAATTTGTCAATGAACCTTTGTGGTTTTGCAATCTACTCCTTTCTGTCGTTACTATGGGAAGAGAATCTGCTTCACTATTGATGCAATGCTAATGAATTTGGAATTTGAGCCTCAGTTCGATACAAAGACCCCTCTGGGTGAAGATAGCGGGATTTTGAGTTTGTTCTCAGATAAGCACTGTGCAACAACCATCCTTATCTTATCTCACTATCAGAGACCACGAATCATTGCGGATAGTAGCTCTTGAGAAAACCCTTAAATAAGTCAAAATAAATCTGTCTCCATGTCAGCCATTCCTTCTTGTCCTTTGCAATATGTGTTTCTTCCACTTTTATAATATTTGCCTGAGTACCTTTCAAATACTACTATAATGCTCCACATTTCCTGTGATTCTTAAGGCTGTTCACATTCAAAATCAGAACGTGCATCATATTTGTGAGCATGTGTTTAGTATTGTAGAGGAAGCAAACACTTCTGGACTCTGTTTTCTTTTTTCCCCCATATCTTTTTCTCAAGTCTCCCACTCACCCTGCAACCTCATCTGGTAATGAGGGATTGGATTTGGGACTAATGCCATCTCTGGTATGATAATAAGTATCATTTATCAGTGACTAATATCTACATGCTTCCCTAATACAAAATGGGTGGATTGTGCTAATTTTTAGCTTTAATGATGTTGTGTTATAAAATTAATCTGCACACAAAAATTATTTTTCTAGTTATTGTTGATATATCGCTACATACCATGCCGTTGTCATGTTTAATAGTTGTAAATAGATATGTTATAGGTGGATGTTTTGATGCATTTGTTTCTAACACTTGATTGTGCTTAATAAAGACCACATTAATTTGTTTCCAATAGTGTTGGTGACCTTGGAATAAACAATTAGCCTTCTCACCAAAAATGTTCTAGGCAGTCAAGGCCTGACTTATTTGCTTTGCCAATGCACGTTTTGGATGGTTTTGTGACTCGAGCCTATAGAGTGAGTAGTAAGAGTATAAGACGTTGTGGCTTAGCAGCTACACAGCTACCTTGAAGCACGGGTAACTGGGTTCTTATCATGACATCAATAGTTGATTTAAATGTATGTGGTGCTGGGCAAATCCCTCAACTAAACTGTGTTTGAAATTGTGATTTTGTGGGGTGTTTTGCATTTTAATAACTATCACTACTCATTCAGTATTTCAGCAAATATACCAGCACACACAACTGAATTTAAGGTTAATGTGCCAGGAGCACGTTGAAAATTTCCATGGCAATCATTGGCTATAATGTTATTGTCACTGTAAGAAATTAGGTTGTTGCCTGAAGGGGATGGAAACCTACTCAAGCAATAGCCACAATCATTGTCAAAGTGAAGCACAAAAAGTCACTGAATTAACCTGTGCTCAACCCTTTGGTAGCTTGGCACAAAAATAGTCAGACTTAACTTAGAGGCAATGTGTAAAGTATCTGTGCAGCCCACAAACACCAATAAAGTAAAAACACAAAAGAAGAAATGTACCACACCAATTTAGAAAAATAGAGTAAAATGAATTAAATGATGTAACCCCAAAATGGCAAAAATCCAATCAGTGGAACCCAAGATATGCTAATGATCAGATTAAAGGTAAATATAGCACCTAAAAGCAGAAAGTACAACTTGTGGTTATCTGGTCGTGGGAGACTGAGTGAAAGTCATCAGTTCTGGCCAACCTCAATGGAGCACGGGCCTAATCAGGGACCAGGTTAGTCCTGCAGGAAAAGTTACCTTTTGAAGACCAGTGCAAATAGTTATGTTCGTGGTGGAGGATGCCACAAGGAGCAGGGAGAGCATCGCGGATGGTTGTCGCTGTTGCTCGAAGAGCAGGCTAGGTGTCGCAGATGGTCGTCGCTGTAGCACAAAGATCCTGTCTGGTGTCACGGACGGCTGTTGCTGGAGATTCGCATTGGCAGTCACCGCAGGCTGTCGATGCTGTAGCCCGAAGTGCAGATTTTGCGTTGCAGGTCATTGCTGGTGGTTGCTGTAGCATGAAGAGTCGGGTTCACAAGAGCTTCACATTGGCGGTCAGCGTGGATGGTGAGATCTTGGTGTGAATGGGCCCATTCGTGGTCGTAGGGAGCCCAAAAATTCAGGATTTCTCCTTTTCTTTTGGGAGTTCAACTGATGCCACACCATGGGTCCAGGACCTGAGGGTACCTCTTGGGGATGAGGTACTCGCTTCAGCAGAGGCCAGCTGGTCTCTGGCAGGTCCAGTTGCTGGTCCCATCAGGTCCAGTGCAGCAGGTTCAGCTGGGCAGTTGCAGGGAGGCCTCTAGAGCTTATTCTGTCCCTGTAGCTCTGAAAAGGCGATCAGTCAGCTGACCCTTAGAGTCACTTCAGCCTGGGATGAAGGGTGCAGGTTCAGTTGCCCTTCTCAGATAGCAGGACAATCCACAGTCAGGTCCAGTTGCAGATCCAGGCAGGGTCAGCTTAGCAGGTCAGTGGGCCATCCTTTTTCTCTAGAATCTACAGGTCCTGGAGTATACAGAAGAGTGGGTCTAAGGGTCCCCTTTTTGGGTTTCTCCTGCACAGCGCTTGTGCTGTGCTTGCAAAATCTACTGTTTTTAATATAAAGTTAAAAGGGGATTACATCCCACCCCCTCTCTTTCCTGGCTTTCCATTGGTTCATGTGCTTGTCACTTACTCTTCTTCCATCTCTATTGGCTGTAGCATATTTCCCTGCATTCACCAATGCTTGTCCTCATCTGTTTCTCTTATCAGTTTCCCGTGGCCAAAATACCGTTAACATCCGCTTTGGTGGAACTATTTTCTCATAAAGTTTTGCCTCTTTCGTCTTGCAGCTGATTTATATAGCACAACTTATCCAGTGAAATTAAGTGATTTGCCCAGAATCACAGGATTTTGCGCTGTCGTGACTCGAACCGGGATCCCCAGCTCTCGAGTCAGCAGCTCTGGCCACTGCCCACATCCTCACTACTCCGTGATGCTTGCCAGGAAGCTCTTTCCTTCGTCCCTTGGTACCGGACTCCGACCCAGCTCATTATTCATCACATAGGTGAAACCGATGCATTACCAATGCTTGTTATACCTAATACCCACTTTGAAATGGGAGACGCTTCTGAGGTTTTCCTCCTATAGAAATGTCAGAAAGTTCCTGCCTCCCTGCCCTTGGTCCCATTCTGTCTGTGGGCACAATAGGCTAGTGTGAAGTCCTTTGTGTGTGATCTGGGCCAGTGCCTTTGAAGTGCAAGTGTGGTAGGTGACAGCTCTGCCCCATCAAGCTAGGATGGCCCTTCTGGCCAACATCCAACCCTCTATTGTGTGGCTTTCTCGGAGGAATACACAAACACCAACTGACAACTACACCTAGTCATGTGACCTAGGGACAGGCTGCAGGCACTAAAGGGTTAGGGCAAGAAAATGTCAAGTTTCTAAAAGTTTATACATAACTTTTTGCCTAGACTGGAATTATTTACAACAACTTAGTTTTTTAGGGTTCGGGATATTAATCATTTTAAACCTAAAACTGAAACCTTTTCTTATATCAAACTCATAAGATCACATGTAGCAAAGGTGCCATAGGCGTTTTAGGCCTTTGATCAGATCAACATTACATAATACTCATTCAAAATATGAATTCCACATAACAGTTATTACATCGGACATATAAACTAAACAAACTAAAAAACAACTAGTCTTGTTTTTTCTTGATACAAAAAAGAGTCAATATTCAATTGAACCTTTTAGAAGGGCTCTTCAATTCTCGCATTGTTAAGGGGTTGTAACAAATATTATTTGTCAAGGGCACCTTAAACTCCCTTTATTTTGCAGAGAAAGTCGACACGTTTTTAAAAGGGCCATTTTCAGAATTGTGACTTAAAATCTGACAGTACAATTAAAGAGAGTATTACATTACAATTCCTCAAACACCAAACATTACTTTCCTACCTGCTACCACACAAACATTATCACATATTAAATGTAATAATGTAACCCAATGTTATCCTATGGGAGAGGTAGGCCTTGAAATAGTAAAAAACAAATTTGAGAGGTTTTGTTTTTTACTACCAGGACATGTAAAACTTAAAAGCACATGTCCAACTTTTTAAATACAACACACCCTGCCATATGGGCTGTTAAGGGCCTACCCTGGGGGTGACTTATATGTATTAAAAGGTTTCAGACTGGCGAAAATGTTTTTTGCTAGTTCCAAATGGCAGTTTAAAACTGCACACAATGGTATCCCTGAGACATGTTTATAGAGCTTCTTAAGTGAGTGGCACAATAAGTGCTGCAGGACTACTAGTAGCATTTATTTTACAGGCACTGAGTACACGCAGTACCATTTTACCAGGGACTTACAAGTAAATTAAATGTGCCAATTGGGTATAAGCCAATTCTGCCATGTTTATAGGAGAGAGCACAAGCATTTTAGCACTGGTTTGCAGTGGTAAAGTGCACAGAGTCATAATGCCAACAAAATATCAGCAAAAATAGGGGGAGTCAAGGCAAAATATTTGGGGGAAGACCACCCTGAGGCTGACAGGTCAAACACTGATCTTTTCCAGGATCCTTTCTGTAGGGAAAGGAGGTCTGGGTATAATTTGCATCTCATCCTTTGTTATTGATTGCAAGTTATTCTTGTCCATTCTTCCATTTTAGCCATCGAGTAGACACAATGCCTTGAAGCATGCCTCAGGGTTCTATATCATGTCCAATTGCTTTCATATCCATTTGCCATCCTTGAGAGTTCTGCAAATTTATTCTATTTGCTTGCTTTATTAATGCCAGTGACACAAATTCTCCTTATGGTTGGGAATGTGGAATACTGGCTACATCATCAGTTAAGTTTAATTGCTTTATAGCCACAATCAATATTTGAATGCACCAAAATCAGCTAATGTTGACTGGTAACAAGATTGCGATTTTGCTCCTCTTTTCATTCAATCTCATCATGGTCACAGAGTTTCTGCATTCCACAAATCGGGTCATATTCCCGAACAGGTTCCATCATTGAAAATGTGATCTTTAAAACTGTTGCCTGTTGAGTTTTTTCTTGTGGTAAAAACGTATTTTTAATTAAATTGGGATTATAACCTATCCAGGTCTGGGTTAAAACCCTTCTGCTTACATTCTTGAGCTTTGTGGACATTTATTTCTATGAAGCACACTTTAAAAAATCCCTTCATAATAACTTTTTTTATGTAGGCCTTCATACCGTATTGTGGAAATTTCTGAACGCTGTAAATGGCAGGTGTTACTATTGCACCTTCGGATAGAACACAATTTAGCTAAAGAGTACACTAATCAGTCACTTCTTTTCTGGACCTGTCTTTGCCACAATAACTGCCAAAGTGCATGTTACTACGTTCACTGCAGAACTGAAAACACCAATAACTCTTTCTTCAGGTCCTAACTTGAATTATTTGCTTTTCTCGCACCCCTGAATTTCTTTATTCTTATGAAGTCTCCAAAATTGCGTTTTATCCGCTGAACTTCAAGAAAGAATCACAAATTTGTGCAGGTCTGTGAACTGAAACAATCTGGCAAAGATGTTTTACGAACACCATTGGAGGGAATCCTCGTATGGACATTGTACAAAGAAGCCAATTGCAGAAATCTAAACACAGGAAATTTGTTCCAACACGGAAGATGGATTATGTGTGATTTTTGTTTCTTTACTTATCTGATATTTAGCGTGAGCAGCATTTGACTGTTTTTCATGTTTTCTTTCTTGTTTATGTTTTGCTCTGAAACTCCGGTATGTTTTCTTTTTGATGTTTCTTTTTACTTATAAAGATGCAGTCACATTTTGTAACCTTTGCTGTGCGTTCAAATACAGGTAAATGGCCAGGCTATGTCTTCTGACGAAGTGCTGCTTATTCTTGAAATATGGTGATTGGTGTTGCTTTTTTATCTTTGATTGCAACGTGAGAGGATTTTGTCAAGTGAACAATGTGGCAATATTGCTGCTGTGAAAGGAAAGGCTGCAGGATGTCTTTTTTTTCTAACCACTAAAAAAATGTAAATACCTATATATAAGCTGTACAAATATTTAAAAATATATCTGCAGTTAGTAAAGTACAGATAAAGCACTTTGGGGCACATTACGATACCCGGCGTAAATAATTCCGCCAGGCATGGAAGCGGCAAAAATCCGCCCGCACACACCGCCTGAACACCGACCACGCCATTACGATTACACAAACCGAATACCGCCATCGGCGGAAAAAGCACACAAAATACCGCCCGCCAACGTCCGAGTCGGAGACAAACCGCCCGCCACGGACGGAAACACGCACGACAACACAAAACCGCCCGCCCTCACGGCCGACACACCGCACGTGAAATTACGATCGCACCGACATGAGCGCGGAAAAACCACAAATATACCGCCCGCCAGCGCAAACAACGCCGATGAGAATCGACACGGCAGAAGCCATGGCTCCAACGTACCTGCACAGAAACCATCCGCACACAAAACCAATAGCACACAACATGGCCAACAAGTCCACACAGCAAGGCACGCACAAATACACAAGCACAGTACACATCCCGAAAACACCCCCCGGACAAACAAAAAATACAAAGGCCAGAACCCCAGACACAACACACCTGAAAACAACAGACCATGAGGACACACCCACATAGGTGAGTACAAAAGCAGCACTCCCACAGACCACAACCCCTTGCTACATTGCAAACCAGAGAGGAGAGGAGAGGACACAGTGACACAGCAAGGACAGCAGCACACCACAGAAACGCACACATCACTACCACCACTACCACCACCACCACCACCAAACACCACCACCACCACCACCACCCCACCAAACACCGGCACCACAAACCCCCTGCACATTACACAACACACACCGCACCAGCACCACAAACATCATGGCACCACAAAGAATGCCCAAGTTCACGCCCATGGAGCTGACGGTCATGGTCGACGAGATCATCAAGGTGTACCCACAAATCTATGGGAACATGGTCCAGCACACACCACTAGCCACCAGAAACAGAATGTGGAACCGGATCGTAGACCAGGTCAATGCAGTCGGGACCCTGCCCAGGAACAGAGTCGAGATCAACAAACGTTGGAATGACGTAAAGAGCCTGGTCAAGAAGAAGGAGGGCAAAAACAGAGAGCTGGCTGCCGTCACTGGCGGAGGGAATCCCGCGCTCTTTAAGACCTTCAAAGCGTGGGAGGAGAAGGTGCGAGTCGTAATCCATCCGGAGATCCTCGCCGGATTAGCAGGGGGAGTGGAGGCTGGTAAGTACAAACTAATGTATACCAGCACACCGCTATGTACTCACATGCACTACCACCATGCCACAGCTCCCAGGGACAAACACCCCCATGTCCAGCACACAATACACAACACATCACACACACATGCAACAGACACTACCACACACAGCCCAAACCGAACAACTGTAAGATGCGTGGGGACATGTGTACACTAAGCCAGCCACGTAACCACCAACAGGTCCCCAAATATGCCAGAAGCGCCACAACGAGCACCCACCACACCCATGTGTCCGCCACAGCTGCACTAACCGACAAGTAACAGGAAAGTGGCAGGAACACAAAGTGCAGTGGGTGGGACGGTGGACAGCCCAAGTACAACACACACCAGGCCCCAGTCCCACAGCACAGCAAGGAGGAGCATCCCCCACACCCCACAGCCACGTGTCAGCCACCGCAGTGCACAACGACAGCCGAAAGGCAGACATCACGGTCCACAGCAATCGGTGTCAGTGGGTGTCCAGCCACCCCCACGACCCACAACACCCCCCCACCCCCACAGACCTGCAACATGGAGCACCCCCGCTTAGAGCAATGTGGCATCCAGTACAGTGCACGCACGAACAACTTGCAGGTGGGAAACTGGACAGGGCTGGATAACTGGAGGCATGAGGACCATAACACGACCAACACATGGGACATGTCACGTAGCAGACGAACACGCAGCACCGCCCACCGTCACGAACAAGTGAACAATGTGCACACGGACATGAACAACAGACTCACACCCCACATGACCCATCACAGACATAGCAACACCCAAGGAGCCACGTCTGCATGCACAAGCCACACTGAACATAGTCCCACACGGCAGCCACTGTGCAACTCATCACACACAACCGAAACACCATTGAAGTCCTGTCCATGTAGCCCCTACTGCCTGTCAACCACACACCCCACAACTACGCCTATGTAAGACAAACAACACTAGACGCAACAGAGCGGAACAACATAAATGCACACGAACACCACTGAACCCATCAAACACACAGACACACCATGCACAAACAACATACCATCCATCCCATCCGTCAGCCCCAGTCTCATGAAAGGCATGTCATCCGCACAGCTGCCACACATACAGCAGTCACGCCAAGATACATGCCCATGACCAACCATGTGCCAGAAGTCAATGAAGTGCACGACACACTGTGAGCAACAACACACAACATGGGCCACCCCCCCGAGCACTGCAGTGATGCACATGGCACAGGGCAGCACGCACACCAAGGAGATGGGACAACTGCAATACGTTGGCTGGCACACAACCATCACACACTCATAACGATGCGTCCAATGCCATGTCCAGTAATCACAACAGACAGCAAATATGCAGGCCATGTCAAGCATGCACACACCTCAAACCATGCACTGTCATGCTGCCACAACACATGTCACGTTCGGCACCCATGGCTCACAGCATGTACCCCAAAAGCATATTCCCTCCCAAATGCGAATCTGGGGCATGGCCCCCATGTTGCCATATGCGTTCCTAAGCGTTCCATTTGAACCCCAAAAGCATATCCCCTCCCAAATGCGAATCTGGGGCATAGCCCCCATGTTGCCATATGCGTTCCTAAGCGTTCCATTTGAACCCCAAAAGCATATCCCCTCCCAAATGCGAATCTGGGGCATAGCCCCCATGTTGCCATATGCGTTCCTAAGCGTTCCATTTGAACCCCAAAAGCAAAGTACAAACCAGACCCAGGATGGGCCAGGAGCCCGCATACACCAGAGTCACAATAAGTAGGGGCACAGCAACACACCCATCGGCATGGCCAATCCGTCCCATGCCACATGTGCACAGCACACAGTCCCATTGCCAAGCACACACAACTACAGATGCTACAGCCACACACACGCCTCCGGGAAACCCATGTACGAGATTGCACGAACTGTCAATGTCAGACGACAAATACATACTTCGCCAGGTGCAACACAATAACAAATCTCATTCTCTCCACAGGTGACGAACTGCTGGATGCTGGGGATGGAGCCAGCAGCCAGCACAGCCAGCCTACAAGCCCCCAACGAGGACACACGGATCTGGAGGATCTGTCCTCCTCTTCGGACACGGACAACCAAGCAGGCCCATCTGGTGTGGCAGGGCCCAGCCGCTCCCCAGGACCCCTCCTACCCACCAACCCATCATCCTGGGCTGCTGAACATTCACAGCCCCCTGCTGCCACTGTCGTTGCGGCCACACCCACGGTCATTGTGGCCACTACCACTGCCGCAACCGCCACCATCGCCGCACCGACCACCACCGCCGCCACCACCGCCACGTCTTCGCGAGCACCAGCCCCAGCGCAGGTGGTGGCCCGGACGACTGGATCCACCCTGGGAGCCACAGCGAGGACCGTGGTGAGCAATGTGGCTAGTGGGCAGGCCGGTGGCAGCAGGACTGGTAGGAGGAGCAGGGTCAGGGAAACGCCAGCCTCCCCTGGGAGCCATGCCCTGCCTCACATGGCCAGAGTCCTTGGGGCCTATGAAGAGGCCCAAGGACAATGGGTCCGGTCTGCTTCAGACACGCGTGAGGTGCTGGGGGTGCTGAGGTCCATGGACGCCCGTATGGGCCAAATCGTGGACCTCATGGGACAGCTGGTGGTGGCGGTGAGGTCACAGCCAGGGACAGCAGCTCCCCCTCCGCCACCACCTGCCGGGGCGCAGGGTGGAGCAGCAGTGTCCAGTTCCCCTGCGTCCACAGCCAGTGATCACACCTCAACCACCAGCATGTCGCAAGCAGGCACCCCCTCGCAAACGTGGAAGGGGCCGTCCGAAGAGGAAACAGATCTCCCGGGAGGACTTCGCACGCTCCAGCCGCAAGTGAGGCAGCCAGCCAGCCTTCCGCCAGCCTTCCTTGACCAGCCACTGCATTGACTTGGACTACGATCCCACTCCACACAGCCATCTGGATGGCATGTGTGTGTTGGACTATGGACATAGAACCAGTGGGTACACCCTGAGCATCACGCAGCCATGACCGACAGCTCATTGTCACTGCACGCACCACTTTTGTCATCACCTTACACACAATCACATGTCACAGTTTGTAATAAATGCACCTTTTTCACTAACTGCTGTTTGTGCCCTGTGTTTTAATTGTACGGAATTCAACGGCCACCTTGGGCGGAAAGGCACCTGATGCGTGGCATGGCAATGGAACCGGAGGGCCTGTAGGGACCTAGGGGTGGGAGACAGAACAGGAGCACATTCAATGAGTGTGTCACACACCCATCACACAGTACATGTCAACAACTACAAGCAATGTACACACATCGCACAGAGCAATAGGGCACAATGCCACAGCCACCAACAGTGGCATACTACCCTGGCCATGGAGCGTTGACACACAGCACGCAGTGAACAAACGGCCACCCTGACACAGCACACACACACCTGCACAGATACAGCCACATCAGCCGTCGTACATGGACACTCACCGTCAAGTGAAGTAGCGGGCGATGAGCTGCTGTCGCACATTACCAGCTTCCTCCTCTCCGCTGTCCTCCTCACTCGAGCTGTCCTGGTCTGCGGGCTGGGGCCCTGGTTGATCTCCGTCATCCACGATGAGGGGGATCTGCTTCCGAATGGCCAGATTGTGCAGCATGCAGCACGCCACCACTATCTGGCACACCTTCTGTGGGGAGTACGCCAACGCACCCTCGGTGCGGTCCAGGCACCTGAACCTGGACTTGAGGAGGCCAAAGGTACGCTCGACCACACGTCTGGTCCTCCCATGTGCCTCATTGTAGCGATCGTCTGCTGGGGTGCGAGGATTCCTCAATGGACTGAGCAGCCATGCCCCATTCGGATACGCAGAGTCACCTGGGTGTGAGGGACACAGAGAACCGTTGCAATTCCAACTGGACAGGGGACAGCATCGCACAACCAGCACGCTACACCACTCCACATACTCACCGACAATACAGGCACGATCCTGTTGCATATTGGACATCAGTCGTGGCAAGATGCTGTTGCGCATTATGTGTGCGTCATGGGCCGAGCCTGGGAACTTTGCACACACGTGGGTGATCACCATGTCCGCAAGGCACACCACTTGCACATTCAGGGAGTGCGTGTGCTTCCTGTTGCGGTACAGGTGCTCAGTGGCCTGTGGTGGAACAAGGCCGACATGTGTGCAGTCAATGGCTCCAACGACGTGTGGGATTCTGCCAAGGGCATAGAATGCACCCTTCACCGCCGCCAATTCACGAGCCCTGGGGAAGCGGATGTACCTGTTCCGGTACAGCATCATGGCTGCCAGTACATCCCTCAGCACCTTGCTGAACATGGGCTGGGACATCCCTCCTCCAATGCCCACTGTGTGCTGGAATGACCCAGTGGCGAAGAAATGCATGGCGGCCATCACCTTAGCCGTGGGGGTGACAGCAGTCGGATACACCCTGCGGGGACGGAGATGGGGTTCTAACATGGCACACAGTCGATGCAGGGTTGGCCTGTCCAGCCGAAACTTCCTAATAACCTCTGTATCGTCCATGTCCGCCAGCAATTGGTATGGGCGGTCAATGTTCGGTCTCCGCCTAGGGACAATGGCAGAGGACACATGTCAATGCAACACGACACATAGCAATTTCGCATACACATCACTGACATGACTGAGCAAGCACATGAGCCACAGCCCAGCTGTCAAGCTGGGACGGCACGGCCACAATACACTTGCACAGGTCTCCCAACAATGGCAATGGCTAGTGATACAAACCACTGCCATGTGCATGCACATGGGGATCCAGGCCCCAATGACTTGCGGGGCGTGCTGATGGGGACTGACTGCATATCCGTCAAGCGGCAACGCCACGGCAACATGAATGTCTGCTGAGCATGGAACTGCTTCCGCGGCTGGATGAGTATGGCACACGACGACGACGATGTGGGCAGAGGCTGAGCAGCCAAAACAAGTGGGACCTGTGGCACGAGGGGATATGAGACAGTAGTAGGTGTCAGCACTGCACCCTATGTACAGCACTGTACGGGTCACACCTCCCGAAACATTGACAGGTGTCCACATTGACAGCCCCATGCCAAGACGGCTGTGTGCTTGCAGTCACACGTCACAGGTGAGAGGTTACATTGCACGTGCCAGGTGGCAGTCGTACATAGTGGGAGCTGGCATGTGTGTGCATGTGTCTCCTGTTCAGGATCCACCAGATGGGCGCTGACTCTGTACTGACCATTGGACACAGCATGTTCCGTGGAAGGCTTGTGTGTGTGGGATGGTGGCACTGGATGTGCCGCCGTTGGGTGGGGGGCCATGCACAGGGCGGGTACGTCGATGATTGCGCATTGTTGGTCACGGTGGGTGCACCCACTAAGATGTGTTGCCCTGTGTTCAATTCCTATGTCCGCATGATGATGGACTGTAGATGTGGGCAGACTACACATTGGTCGATGTGCTGTCTATATGCATGTGCCTTCACACCAGGCACAGCTGCCCCTGCACAAGTGACCCCTGCTGGACTCGCTGCTGGGTCTGTGGAGCTGATGCACCTTCTGCGCGTGGGGCGGGCAGCTCTCCTCACTTCCCTCATTGCGCATGTCATGACTTTGCCGCAGGTGACATGGATCATGGAGGGCCCACATGTACGCGTGGGTAGGCTACACATGATTGTACACTGGTCGCCACCCCCAGTCAGTGTTTCGAATGGGAAGGTTGTCGTGCTGGTGGTATGTTCGATGTGGCGGATGGGCGGGCCTAGGTGCGGGCTTACATTCCGGACATGGGGGGTAGTTGTATTGGCGACTAGTTGCAGTACACACGGGACACGTCTCTTCCTTTCCACATCTGGGTCATCCCTTGTACTAACTGACAGTGATACAGTCATCTTCGCCCCAGCCCTCATGTCCTCCCCTCGCTCCCCCAATATGCATGCTCACCTGCGAGGCTAGCGCTTGCACAGGCAGCCCCAAGCTCGCACCAGAGAGGGCAAGGAGTGTATGTGTGGGTCCAGTTGCACGAGTGGGCTGTCTCAGGGTATGATGTGTCGCGGGACGCCGTCCACCTGCGTGGTGCCCCAAATGGTGACCCGGCCTGCATGGACTATGCATCACAGTCTTCGCCTTCCGGATCCGCCACCTGCGACACCCAGTGGCTGTGGCTGCCCTTGCGGCCAGGCCGCGTCCGTCTGTGGCTGATGGCCCACACATTCACTCTTTGGCCTCTCTGGGGAGGGCTCGGGGGTGGTGGCGCACGCGCTTGCACTTAGTCGCAATGGCATGTGGCGTGGTTGGTATGATGGGCAATGGATGGGATGGTGCGAGCCACCTCCCGTGACGTCAGTGCTGCTCGTGCTGTGGTGCGTCCCCCTACACTTCCATGTGACTTGTGCCATGCTAGACGTTGAGGTTCTATTGCCTGCGTGATATGACCAGGAGGAGCGCGAGGAGACCTCTCACACACCATGCTCCACTGCCATCCCGTGCCCTGTATCGCCTGTGCGGATTGACTATGTTGGGGTTACACCTGGTCGACTGGGGCTGTGTGTGCCTTGTCAGGGGCATGGCGGGCGCACAACAGGATCCAGCTTGTCCACAGAGGGTGGGCTGAGGTGCGCCTGGTACCGCTTTGTACGTGTGCCCGGCTGCTGTGCACACACGTGTTCACTCCCCCCGACAGGTGTCCTCTCACAATGCCCAGGGAAGCGGTGGTGTACTGTTCATGACCCCTCCCAACACGGCGTGCTCCAACTTGGCATGTGCGCATCTACCCGTCGCACCCACCCACCTGAGCACTGCGTCCATACGACTTCACACGACACATGTGTGTCTTCCACAGTAGTGCTACTCATTTGCGTTGACATCCAATACCAGTGGACTACATGGTCATGTCACGACTGCCGTGTACTTCACATACTCTCATCCTCTCTCATTCGTACTTGTGAAATGAGTCAGCGGAGACAGTTTTGGTTTCAAACATTATATTGAGTCTTCTGTCCTCTGTGATGCAGTATAGTGGACACTACTGGCAGCGGGATACATGTTGAGGATATACTGAGCATGATTGCAAATGGGATAGGGTGTGGGGTTACATGTGATTGGCTGTTGCATGTGGGATGTGGGCTTCAGAGTGACATCTGCTTGGCCAAGGCTGTGCTAATGTACATTTACGTATAGCTGCGGAGCTGCGGACTTTGACACAGACGGTATACATGTAGCCTACCAGACCGCTTGGCATCATGGGCACAGTCCATCTCAGTTCCATGTGACAGGTTTGCTGCGGTTGTTCCTCATGCACGCGTGCATGTGAGATGACATCAGGGCATGTGCTTGCGTGCATGCAGCGGCGTGCCACTTGTTGTTGCACTGTGGTGGTTACTGGACATGTCACAGTCACTGGGGTCGTGTTGTTGTTGTATGCACTTGTCGTCCATGCAAAGGTCCTGGTATGGGATTCCCGGGGCGGGGGTGGGAGGGGTGCAGCACCCACAGACTCCAGGCGACCTATTCATGTCCACTGAGCGGTGTGTGTGTCCATGGGCGCTGGATCCATGTCGTGTCCTGGTTGTTCGTGCAGTTCCGTCCATGTGGGTGCGATACACAGAGCCCATGCCACTGCCTCCCACGATGCATGCGGTGTTCCTGGATGTGATGGGGAACAGTGTGCATGTCCCGGTCATATCCGATGTCATGGCGATGTCGTTGATGGTGTGGTTACAGTTGCCGGTCGTTTGGTATGGCTGTTGTGGTGGTGACTGGCCAGTCCGTGCGGAAGCTAAGCATGGGTGCGGGGTTGGACATCATAGGTCACTCGGGGAACCTGCGTTGTGGTCCGACGTATTTACAGGTTGTCAGGTATGCGATGCCGTCCAGCAGGGCTTCCATGTCATTGGTGGTGTACATGTTTGCCAGCCAATGAAGCGGATGGTGGCTGTCAAGGTGTTGTTCGTAGGTTGTCCCTTGGAGGACCATGATGGGGCATGCTGGGTGACATTCGATGTAGCTGTTATCGATGATCCGTCGTGTGGAGGCACAGTGGTCCCATTTCAGTGCGGGTGCGATGTTGGCCACATACGCCATGCCCCCATAGGCAGAGCAGGCCCTGTCGTGTGCGTCCAGAGGGAGGAGTAGTGGTAGCAGGTCCGCCTTCAGACATGCCGGGTTGGAGAGGCATATCTCGACGGGATGCTGGTAGGGACACCTCCGACAGTAGAAGACGGGCATGACGCAGCTGAACAATGTGATGCGGTAAGTCAGTCGGTAACTTACGTTCAGCAGGGACAGGAGATCGCATCCCAATGTATGGCACAGGTTGGTTTTGTACTGCTTGAGCTGTTCGGCGTAGTTGGGTAGGTGTGTTGCGGTTGCCATTTCGCAGCGGTTCGTTGAGGTGGCGTGCTCCGGCTGTGTGTGCAGTCTGCAATGTGCACGCTCCGGGGTTGCTGTGAGCTCTGTGTAGTCGTAGGGAGACAGGACTTGTGTTCTGTTGGCTTGTTTGGAGGACACGGGCCCTCTTCCCACATGCTTCTCAGACAGTTCAAGGTCAGTGCTGTGTGACTCCTTCCAATTAACTTGCATGTGGCCGACATGGGGGAGTGTTTTCTTCTTTCTTCCCCGTCCGTTGTGTGCTTCTGTGATATGCGCTATCTGCCCTGTGGTCGGTCTCCTCGGCATGCCTGTGTTGGTCTATTCTTGGACAATGGCTGTATTCACCGGCTTCTTTGGTAGGGCTGTGGTTTCGGAGTTGGAATGGAAGGTCATTCAGTGCTGTCTGCTCTCCCTTGTGTGGGCGGCAGGCTGCCTTTCCGCTCTGCGTTGGGCCTTGTGTGTGAATGTTATTCTTGGGCCACCTGTTGTCGGTCCCCGGGCTCTTTGGTGTTCCGTTTTATATGTCTTGTTCATATGTGCAGGGTGGTATGGGTGTTTCTGTGTGGTACTGGCGTTCCTCTTCCCGAAGGGGCCCTGCTTCTCCTAGTTGGTGTTGCCGCCGCTGTGTGCTACGCCATGTTTGTTACACTGGGGTGTGTCCTGCTGTTGCGTGTCTTCACTGATATGTGTGCGTCGGTTGTGTGGCGTTGGGTGTTGTCCGTGAATTGGGCGTTGAGGACATGTCTGTGGCCGGCCTGTCACGTGTCATGTGCGTTCGGGGTGGGGCTGATGTGTGTGCTGCTTGGTTGTGTCCCTGTGTCTGTGTGCGACGCATGCATGGCGCTGCGGTTGGCCTCTGCGTTGTGCGCATGTGTGGCGGCGTCATCGGCGCTTTGGGGCCGTGACGGGGTGGTTGGTTCCTAGTCCCAGGTGGTGTGTACACATGTGTTCTGCGATGTTACGATTTGGCCTGTGTGTCATATGTGGATGCGATGGTGGATGTGTAGTGTACACGCGCTGGTGGGGGGTTGTCCGCTTTTTCCGCCCTTGCACTGTGTGCGCTGTTTGCGTGCACTTGTTGTGTGTGTGCCTACCTGCGTCTCCGTGGTACGTTGCGTCCTTGGTGGTGCATCAGCAGGAGCATGGGGACGGCCTGCAGTGCTGGACTCATGCTCAGGGGAGCCGCTTCTTCGTTGTCCGTGCTCGGCGTCCGTGTTACCGCTTCGGTTTGTCGTACGGTATCTCTTGGCCGTGGGAGCCGTTTGTTTGCGGCATCGTAATTTATGCGCCGGGCGGGACGTGTTTCGTCGGACGGTGTGTGTCAGTTGGGCTGCGCCGCTACATGTACGGGCGCACTTTGATGGCGGACGGTGTTGCTGGCTTGCCGGCGGTGTTTGGCCTACTTTTCGCATCGTAATTGGGCGGGCGTGTGGACTGCTGCGTGCCGGCGGTGACTGGTGGTTTTTGCATCCGCCAGCACGGCGGTTGTGCTTCCGCCCGCCATCGTAATGGGCCCCTTTATTTGTAATTCTGAAGCATGACAGAATCCAAGGTTCTAATAGGATCAAAACAAATCAAGGCACTTTACTTGGTGATGCCCAAATGACAAGAAACCCTATTTCTATACATTATTGTATGGGTGCTTTATAGTTTTATCAGTAAAACTATGTCTGTGCAAAGTTAGGAGGTGATTATGATGGCGGGCGGATTGCCATCGCCAGCCAGGCGGTGGCGATCCGCCCGCCATCTCTACCCGATTTACCCCCCGCCATATTACAATGGCGGGGGGTACTGCGGCGGACGCAAAGTGCGTCTGCTGCTTTTCCGCCGGTCGGCCGGAATTGGGCCTTAATATGGTGGCGGTGCCTAGCAGGCACTGCCATCTATATTAGAATGTGTGTCTCAAAAGGCCTTTCCATGGCGGCGATGACGCCATGGAAAGGCTGGTGGAGATGTGCTTTGGGGGCCCGTTGCGGGCCCCCAGGGGGGGTGGGAGGTTGGGTGGTGCACTTGTGGGTTACCCATGGTACCCCCCTGCATTTGCATGTACAAGGTGGCAGGCACCGTGCGGTGCCTGCCACGTTGTGCATGGGAATGCACAACATGCTCATTTGGCATTGCGGCGGGTGCTGCTGTAAGCAGCACCCGCCGCAATGTCAAATATGCAGAATGCGACCACCAGGGTGGCGGTCGCATCCTAATCAGGGCTGCGGGACCGCCGCATGTCTGGCGGCCGGTCCCGTTTCCACTGCGATGGTGGGTGGACTAAAGTCCGCCCGCCATCCTAATCAGCCCCTAGTGTTCATTTCATTGCAAAATGTGCAATACCTGTATGTAAATTACCATGCCCAACCACACCATGCTTTAGTAATATATTTACGACAGTGTGCTCCAAAATTCACCGCCAGCTTTATACACCCCTTCCGCTCTCTTGCTGACTTGGCATGGCTCACCCGCTACACTTTCTTAAAGGTGCGCCATGGCACAAATAGTAAAAGTGAGCCCCATCTATATTAGGACCCTGGGGCCATATTATAGAATACAGTGCACTCTCCTTGTTCAATCAATCAATCAATCAATCAGGGAATTGTGAAGCGCGCTACTCACCCGTAAGGGTCTCAAGGCGCTGGGGGGGTGCAGCTCCGGGTCAGCCGAAGAGCCAGGGCTTGAGGCTCTTCCTGAAGGTGTGCAGAGTAAGGGAGCGTCTGATGTTGACCGGGTGCTCGTTCCAGGCCTTAGCCACAATGTAGGAGAAGGCTCTTCCACCCGCTCTGGTTCTGCGGATGTGCGGGGTTTCTACTAGGGCGAGTTCGGCAGAGCGGAGGTTTCTTTTGGGTACGTGAAAGGAGACTCTTTCATTGAGGTATTTGGGTCCGGTGTTGTGGAGAGATTTGTAGGCGTGGGTGAGTAGTTTGAAGGTTACTCTCTTCTCGATGGGGAGCCAGTGGAGGTCTTGCAGGTGTTGGGTGATGTGCTCATGTCGTGGAATGCCGAGGACGAGTCTGGCTGAGATGTTCTGGATGGTCTGGAGTTTGTGTAGCAGGGATTTGTTGATTCCAGCATAGAGGGCGTTTCCGTAGTCCAGTCTGCTTGTTATGAGTGCGTGGGTGATGGTCTTTCTGGCTTCGGGGGGATCCACTTGAAGGTCTTGCAAAGTATGCAGAGGGTGTTGAAGCAGGTGGAGGCGACGGCGTTGATCTGGCGGGTCATGGTGAGGGAGGAGTCGAGAATGATGCCGAGGTTCCCGGCATGGTCCGTGGGGGTGGGGGAGTTGCCGAGGGCCGTGGGCCACCAGGTGTTGTCCCAAGCTGAGGGAGTTTGTCCAAGGGCGAGGACTTCTGTCTTCTCTGAGTTGAGCTTCAGACAGCTGCTGCTCATACAGGCTGCGACGTCTTCAATTCCTTCCTGGAAGCTGAGTCTGGGGTGCACAGACATAATATCGAGTTTTTATTTTTGGAGTACAAAAATATTGAGTTGGAAATATCGAAGGGACTGAATATCGACATCAAGAATATCGGTGACCAGAATATCGACATGAAAATAAGAAATATCGTTTTTGTTAATATCGAAGTCAGTAATATCGTTTGTAAAAATATTGTTGCTAATATTATCGATGTTTATATTAGTGTTATGTATTTTAGTATGTATTTTAAATGTATGTGTTCTATATTTTTTGTTAAGTATTGTATTTTTTTTAAATATATGTATTACATTTTTAGAAGTTATTAATTTTTTTTAAAGTAAATTTTGCGTTTTAGTTCCGTAGCGGGTTGTGGGTTTATAGGGGACTAGGGTGGGAAGTAATTTAATTATAGTAAATTTAACAATAATTTTTAGAAATTAATAATTATTTCTAATTAAATTTTGCGTGTTAGTTCTGTAGCGGGTTGTGGGTTTATAGGGGAATAGGGTGGGAAGTAATTTAATTATAATAAATTCATTATTAATTTTTATTTATTGGTATTGATAATTAATTTATTGTTAATTAATTATTAATTGGTAATTAATTTTTATTAATTGATTAATTGATAATTATATTATTTGTGTTATTTTTTTAGAAGCGGGTTGTGGGTTTATAGGGAATAGGGTGGGAAGTAATTTAATTTTAATAAAGTAATTATTAATTTTTATTTATTGGTATTGATAATTAATTTATTGCTAATTAATTATTAATTGGTAATTTATTTTTTTAAATTGATTAATTGATAATTATATTAATTGTGTTAATTTTTTTAGGAGCGGGTTGTGGGTTTATAGGGGAATAGAGTGGGAAGTAATTTAATTATAATGAAGTAATTATTAATTTTTATTTGTTATTATTTAGAAATAATTTATTATTAATTAATTATTAATTAGTTATTTAATTTAAAAACCATTTTAATTGATAAGTATGTTAATTTTAACCCTCTGCTATCCAACACTTTCACTACAGTTACACTCTCTGGAGTGGGAATAGTAATTTGTACCCTTACTCTATCCAACACTTTCCCTACTGTTGCACTCTCTGGAGTGGGAATAGTAATTTTTATCCCTACGCTATCCAACACTTTCCCTACTGTTGCACTCTCTAGAGTGGGAATAGTAATTTTTACCCCTAAGCTATCCAACACTTTCCCTACTGTTGCACTCACTGGAGTGGGAATAGTAATTTATACCCCTTCGCTATCCAACACTTTCCCTACTGTTGCACTCTCTGGAGTGGGAATAGTAATTTTTACCCCTACGCTATCCAACACTTTCACTACTGTTGCACTCTCTGGAGTGGGAATAGTAATTTTTACCCCTTCGCTATCCAACACTTTCCCTACTGTTGCACTCACTGGAGTGGGAATAGTAATTTTTACCCCTACGCTATCCAACACTTTCCCTACTGTTGCACTCTCTGGAGTGGGAATAGTAATTTTTACCCCTACGCTATCCAACACTTTCCCTACTGTTGCACTCTTTGGAGTGGGAATAGTAATTTTTACCCCTACGCTATCCAACACTTTCCCTACTGTTGCACTCTCTGGAGTAGGAATAGTAATTTTATCCCATCCGCTATCCAATATTTTCTCTACTGTTTTAGTTAATGTAGTGTATAATGTATTTTAAAAAGATTAAAAATATTACTAATTTTTTAATTTGTTTATATATATTTTTTAGATTTGTATTTATATTATTGGTGTACATGTGTATATATATACATTTATAATTTTTAATATGTTTTTTAACAATTTATAAGTTATTAAAATAATTATTTATAAATATTAAGTAAGTATATATATTATATTTTATACATATATATGTTTGATTTATTTTTACATTATATGTATTAGTTATAATTTTAAACACTTTAAAATAATTTTAACTATGTTTCTTTTAATTATATGTATTATTTACTTTATTTTACATTATTTTTTAAACATTATAAAAACCTATATTTTTAACAACAATATTTTTGACAACTATATAATTTTTTCGATATTTTTTTACTTACCATTATGTAGATAGGACTTCGATATTCTGGACATCGATATTTTTGTGTCGATATTTTTGTACCTCGATATTCTGACTGTCGATATTCTGTCAGTGATCCGAGTCTTGTTGCTTCGGGGTCCTTCGTGAGGGAGAGGGTGAGCTGGGTGTCATAGGTTTAGGATACTATGCTGAGTCCATGCTGTCTGACAATGGCGGCGAGGGGGCCATGTAGATGTTGAAGAGTGTGGGACTGAGCGATGATCCTTGGGGTAATCCGCAGTTGATCTCAGTGGGTTTGGAGAGGAAAGGCGGGAGTCTGATCCTTTGGGTTCTGTCAGCGAGGAAGGAGCGGAGCCAGTCGAGGGCGGTTCCCTGTATGTGGACGTCGTGGAGTCTGGCTGCAAGAGTGCGGTGGGAGATGGTGTCGAAGGCTGCGGAGAGGTCTAGTAGGATGAGGGCCGCGGTGTGGCCTTGGTTGAGGAGTGTGCAGATGTTGTCTGTGGTGGTGAAGAGGGCGGTCTCGGTGCTGTGGTTACTGTGGAATCCGGATTGGGAAGAGTCAAGGATGGCGTTTTCTTCAATGAAGTTTGTCAGCTGGGCGTTGACTATCTTCTTGGTGTCTTTGGCTGCGAAGGGAAGGAGAGCGATGGGTCGGTAGTTTTTCAGGTCCGTCGGGTCTGCAGAGGGTTTCTTGAGGAGGAGCTTGACTTCTGCGCATTTCCAGTCGTCGGGGAAAGTGCTGGATTCGAAGGTGGAGTTGATGGTGCGTCATAGCTTGGGCGCTATGGCGGTGGCGGCTTTGTGGAAGATGTGCGGCGGGCAGGGGTCCGTGGGGGCTCCTGAGTGAGTGCTCTTCATGGTCGTGGAAGTATCTTCGGTGGTGACCGGGGTCCAGGCGGTGATGGTGGGTTGGCTGTTGTTGCTGGAGGAGAAGGTGGTTTCTGGAGTCTGTTCGCTGAAGTTGTCGTAGAGAGCCTTGATTTTCAGATGGAAGTAGGAGCCGAGCTTGTTGCAGAGGTCCTAGGAGGGAGTGACGTTAGTGGCCTCGCTGGGGGGTTTGGTGAATTGCTGGATGTCAAAAGGTGCGTTTGGCGCTAACAAGAAGAGTGCACTGTGTTGAATGTGCTGCCCACAGGGCTGCTGCGAAGTCATGCTGCCCTGGGGCCAGCACATTCAAGTGAAATTCAGAGCGGCTTTGAAGCAGCCGCTCCAGTTTACTGTGCAGGCGGCAACCTCCCTGCACTTTTAAGGGGTATTAGAGATCCCTTTGCAGGCAGGTGCAGTGAGTGACTGCACCCACCTGCAAGAGGATTTCTGGGGATCCATAGAACTCTCTTTACCCCCTGTAGAGGGCGGCCATCAGAGGGTGCACTGACAGTGCACCACCTTGGAGTTGGCAGACTGCCAGTGCACCTCCCGACAGCTTCTTTGCCTTTGCACCCGTGGCTATAATACGGCCACCCAGCTATAATACGGCCATGCCCCCATGCAAATGAGGGAACACCCTCTAGTGACAGGGCTGGGGCTATATGTGCACCAGCGCTTTCTGTATTACAGAAAGGGTGGCACAAGCATCTGCGGTCCGTTCTGTAATACCAAAATGCCCGGGGCACACAAAGCGGGTGCACATATCGTTGCACCCCCGGGGCTCTTTGTATAATACGGCCCCTATCAGTTTACATGAATTATCAATTCTGCTCCATCTTATCACTGATGGCAAGCAGATATACAAGTTAGCCATGATCAGATCTCCACAAACTCTTTGTATATTGGTATTCTGAAAATGCTTCTAAAATGTCTTTGTGGTCCAACACGGTGTGCTACAAATCATTTTGGTTGATCCGAAACACTGCAATCTCATACCCTATTGAGAGCTCTACATTAGCTCCTTGGCGTAGCCAAGATTTCTTCGGTGTAATGTGCACAATCCTTAAAATATTTTTTGACTTGTACAGATCCTTCTTGAAGAACCACCTTGACAGATGTTCTCGGTCTCCTCTGAGCTCTAGACTCATGCATTATAGGCATGTCAACCTGTCGGCAACAGCGACAGATTGGTTGCTCTTTCTCTGAGTTGGCCCCCATCCCTTTGACATTCCGCATCTCTTTAAGGTAATCCAATAATTTAAGCACTTACTCCAATTATTTTTTTTTTAAACATAGCTGTTGTCACTATTTATGGCTCAGCCACCTGGAGTTTATCGCACACTCTCTATTAGAAATCTTTCTAGGTTTACATATGCTTTAGGAATACTAGTTAACAAAATAAAACCGAACATCAAAGTACAAGTTACTCCTATACCAAAATTAAAGTGAAGTTACTTTTTCAGAGACTAATTCATGAGTGAACAACAAACTGATGAAGATCCCACTGCCATTGTAAGAAAGTCGCAATGTTGGTTCTATCAATGTATACACACAAATCTAGTAGTATTTTAGTCCACTATGCATGCACAGGAGACGGAAGCACAGAGAGTGAGAGAAGACACTGCGAGAGAGCAGGGCACATCAAACAAAGCAACATTCATCGTAAGTCATTACCTGATTTCAATACACACACACTACACTCATAAAAGGCCACCAAATAAATATCATATTGAAAACAAAAAAAACACTCTTCTTTGCATAAGACTATCACATTCACACCAATTGTAAGTATGTATGTATATGGTATTTCTATAGTGTAAACCTAGCAATTGCCATATATTCCTTGGGACCATATACTACACTACAGCAAGTGAGCTACTCTCTTTCCCATAAACAATCTTACAAAACTATATAAGAGCCATATTTTCCTGTTTAACATTTTTGTTATCATTTTTAGCACTACTCAAATCACTGAATTTCAAATATTCAGGAAATTAAGTCATACATACTGTGCTTGTCAGTGTTTGATCAGTATGCGGAAGTTGTGTAGATGTCAGTCCGTCAAAGTTATAATTGTAAAAAACAGCCTGACTGATATTCTGTTGCAAGGTCAAACCGTACTCCCATTTAACAACCTACACAATGAGAGGAACCTATCGTGGTTAAAAAGACTGTCTGTAAATGAAGCCGAGTTGTTTATTTTTGTTTTTAAAGATTTTTTTTTTTAATTCCCTATAAATGCGGGAGATTTCTACATTACTGTTTAGCATTATCGCCGTGTGTTCCTCGTTGTTCGTTCCCACCTGGGGGCAGATTTACAAGCCCCCTGCGCCACCAGTACGTCACTTTTCGTGACGTACTGGTGGCGCAGGGGGCTCCTCGATATTTACAAGGAGAGGAAAAGCCACCATGCGTGACTTTTCCTCTCCTTGTAAATACCGTCCCTTCACACGCAGCACTTTGCGGTGAAGGGGCGTTCCATGGGTGTTGCTGTGGGTGTTCCCACGCAACACCCATGGAACAAGACACATCTCCAGATTTACGAGAAATCGTAAATCTGGAGATGCGTCTGAAAGCTACGCCACCCTAGAGGTGGCGTAGCGAGACGCACCGAGGAGAAATGTTTTCATTTCTCCTCGTTTTTCTCTTTCAATGCGTGCTGCATTCTGCAGCACGCATTGAAAGAGGAAAAGCCTGTACTGATTGTTTTTGTGCAGAAAGGTGCCACTTCCTGCACAAAAACAATCTCCCCATGGCGCAGGCATCCTTGCACCATGGTGCAAGGGTGCCTGCGCCGGCGCTTGTCAGCTGTTTGTGCGCCAGCGCAGGGGAGAGCACAGGAATGCGACATATTCTTGTAAATATGTCGCATTCCTGTGCTCTGAAAGTGCCGCAGCGTGGCGCAGCCAAAGGGCTTGCAGCGCCACGCTGCGGCACTTTCTTGTAGATCTGCCCCACGGTTTCTAAGCAACAAGCCCTTCCTCTCTTCCAACCTCATTACCATCCCTCTACCTTATCGTCGCAGAACCATTCGAACAGGCAGACACCCTTCATCTAAACTAATAACGGCGTGAATATTCTAGATAAGTTTTATCTCAAATTGATTCTTACTATACAGTGCGCTTGCGCTCCTGCGGAAACCAATATTTTTTTCTTTCATTGCACATTTTTTTTTAATCTAAAAAAGCTTCAGGACTTTTAGAAAAAATGTGAAGGTAAGTCGACATGTTCTGTAACACTTCTTGTGATGTCTTCACCGCTCCTGAATCGATATGTGAAGAACATGTTTCAAAGATGCGCCGTGGGTTTGGAAGGACCATATTTCAAAGTGACATCTTCTGCATAAACAGCCTAGACCTTTGGCTTTTCTGAGAGCAGACCGGCTGCCCAAATGAAAGGGACTTAAATTAAAGACAAGCCTGCAATCACTTTATGGGTGAATAACATACACTGGTTCATTAAGAGTATGCGCGAAGCTGGAGATGGAATGGCCTGTTGATTCAATTAGTCTAAAACCTTTCAGGTCATAGATCATTACATTAGTCACCCCATTTATTAGGTTGCCCTCTCCTCTGAAACCACTAATTTCCTACAGCGCTAGCCATGTCAATTCCACTGTCACTTTTTCAGCGAGGGACCTATTCCTTTGTTTATGAGTTCAGGACAAACTCATTTCTTTGTAGTCTATGTGGATTCTTTTGGGATCCAATTAAATATTCAGGTATCTAGTTTTATTTTAATTGAGCATTTCGACAAGTTCGATTTTCATGTACATATGTGTAAATACCAACACAATTTATTCGGGTATAGTTGAATAAATATCTTTCCGGGGAATTGGAAAGGAGCAACTTTGTATATATTTGAAGGTTTGCAAAAATCAAACAAAAAAGGACTGAAACTAGAGATCATAATACCAAAGATGACGATTTAGACTAAGGGCCCGATTACGAGTACGGCGGTCCCAAAAGCGCTGTACCCATGGTGGCGGTCCAACCACTGCCTTCTCTGCAGTCTGACCTACCGATTAGAGGATTGGCGGCCGGACCACCACAAGCCCGAAGCAAGACCACCCCCACTGCCAGGATCCTGGATCCCGACAGTGAGGCGGTGGGAAAAACGGTGATCAATGGGAGCGGTGCCGATGCCGGTACTGCTGAGCTGATCACGACCTGCCTTTCCACTAACCTGTTCATGGCAGGGTCCCCACCATAAGAAGGTCGGCAGAAAGGCAAGGAAGGGGCCCCAAACAGGGCCCCAGGATAAATTTACCCATGGGGGGTTGTGTATGTCGGTACATGTTGTGCCCCCCCCCCTCCCTTGCACTGTCGTGCACGTACTTTTTATCATTTAGGCTCTTCTGGTAAGCCCCAGTAATGATACGTTTCTCCTCTTCCAATGTGAATATTGCATATTATACATTATCATTACATCTCGACCACATAAAAATTAGGAAGAATGGTATTATACATATTTCTTGTATTATATTGCGTCTATAAGATCTAGCAATGCCACCCCCCCCCCCCCCCACCCCCGTTCTACTTTGATAATGGCGATCAGGAACAGGAAGTTAAACAATACTTCACAACATTGGATTTTCTTTCTTGAGTATTATTTAAACCACAAACTCAAAACTGGCTTGCTTAGACTGAAGGACACATGCGATGCATAGATGACCACGATCGAGGAAATGAACGGCGAAAGTATACAAAGTAGTCCTGCCTTCGACATGCCTTAAGCAAGCATTGGCAAAGTCGATAGGTCTGCCATGCAGTTGCAGTTTCAAGCCAGAACTATTAGCTTAGGGGGGCATTTCTTGTTTTTTGTCATAACTGGGGTCTTAGCACTGATTTGTAATAAAAGAGCTGTAGTTGAAACGAGTTGACATGTTGCTATGTAGATGGGAATGAAGAGAAGTGCAGAAAGGAAAAGGCGATATAGTGAGCATTTTCTCTTTTGGTTTAGTCATATTTCGCAGGAAAGGCGAGTGTACTGTATTCATCCCTCCATTCTAATGGTATCTGGATAAATACAGGTTTGCACCAACAGAGATGACTTAGCAACCCCATCATTTCCAAATTTAGAACGCATTGCACTTCAGGCAGGTACGGTAAAAAGCTTGCGTTGGTCTTGCTGCACTCTCTTTTGTAAAAGCAGGCACCCACCTTCAAGTCTAACTACTACTGCAGCTGAAGTAGAAGGCATCATTGTCAATGTGTTTTATTGTTATGCTTAGACGTTTTGTAAAGCGTCCTCCACTTGTGAATACCCACTGTCAAATTGCCATGCACTCTAGCTACAACCCCAGGCTTAAAACCCCAACCTTCAAATAGTGGCATATGTGTGTTTCTTTTAGAGAGTACTAAACGAGGTTGCTGTAAATGTAAACACAAGTTTGCGTGGGGATGTGATGCATCAGTTTTTTACTGCAGCCCCAGCATTGATGTAGGTTTGGCACCCAGGTGCGATGCGTGGAAACCCGGACGTGCTGGAGGTCGGTGCAGCGGTGATGACACAGGCGCTGCGTCGACTTCTTCAGCCACCGACCACCAATGCCTCGATTCTTTTAGCCCCACAGCAGGGCCTGCGTTGGAGTCGGTGCGGTGATCTCAGACTTTGGTGCCCGGGACTCGGCGTGTGGCGGTTTTTCGGGCTGCTGGCAGGTGATGCATTGATTCTTTGGCCGGATGGGGCCATACGTCGGACTGTTCTCCCGCACAGCAGTGTAGAGTCAAATAAAACAGCCGCAAGAAGAGCGAAGCCTCGATTTTGCAGTTTCTTTAGCTCTTCACAGCTTTCTGTAGCAGGAACAACCTCCAGAACTGGAATAGGCACCACAGGCAGGTCAGAACTGCCAGTAGTGGAGTTTAGGAAAACTGTAGGTGCAGTCTTTGTGTCCCTGAGACATCAGAACAGGTGGCAAGCACACACAAGCCTTTGGAGATTCTTCTCAAGCAGGTTTCACAGCAAAGTCCAGTCTTTGTCCTCTCCTTGGCAGAAGCAGCAACTGTAGGCCTACCCAGCATAGCAACACCACACAGCAAAGGGGCAGTATTCCTTCTCACAGCTCTTCAGTTCATCTTCCTTGGCAGAGGTTCCTCCTGATTCCAGAAGTAATCTAAAATTCTGGGGTTTAAGGTCTACTACTTATTCCCCCTTTTTTCTATTTGTGGTCTTTGTTTCAAGAGTCTCTGAGCTCAGTAAAAACCATTTCTGTCTTCCCTGGCCCAACTTCACTACAGGAGGTGGAGACAGCATTGTGCAGAGCAGTCACAGACTATTCAGGTGCTAGTGAAAACTCCTTCCACCATTCTAAATGGTCTATTCAGCCTGCCTATTAGTCACCCAGGAAAGGCAGGACACACCTCAACCACCCTGTGACTGTCTAGAGTGAATGCACATCCCCAGCTCCTGTCAATCCAAACCTAGACGGTGAAAGCACAAACAGGCAGAGGCACACAGGATGGTTAAGCAAGAAAATGGGTCAATCAAAAAGAGAGAAAGGGTTTTAAAATTTGGGGAACACTCCCAGTCCCCTTGGAATGAATCAATAAACAATAGAGGGAGTATGCCCCACAAGCACAAAAAAGTGATGTAGAGAGACACACATGTACAGAAAGATACAAAGGAAAAATAGTTTTCCTTTTAAAAGACCCCTCACTCACCACTAGTTGGTGACATGCTTCATCATTGGGGTCCCACCCGAATGGCCGAGTGCCACTCGGGTGTGCTACAACGCCTGAATTACAGCGGAGCGGGATGACGTTGTGAACGTGGTGAATAGTGAGTGAGTTAGTGAAAGTTAAAATTATCTTTATTGTTCCCTTAACTTTATTATGGAGCAATAGGATAAAGTTTAAAAACAGTGTGGGATGCCTATAAAGGTTAGATTGGCCTAATGCAGTGGTTCCCAAACTGTGCGACGTGGCTCCCTGGGGAGCCGTCAAACCTAGCCAGGGGAGCCTTGCACCAAGCACTTTAATACATTTAATGTTGAAGGGTCTGTTGGTTTCAGATAAACTAATTAGACTTAAACGCATGATGTCGATGATTTGTAAGTGACATGCCTAAAGCTGTAAATGTAGTGCTTAATTGATGACATGTTGAGGGAGATGACCTCCATATTTCACTGGATCCCCACGTTCCAACACTCCCAAAGTAAGCGGAAGACGCCTGATGTATTTTGTTAGACTCGTTAATAGTTTCGTTTTTTTCCAAATACATTTTACACCAATGAAAGTTATCAGGAAAGTACAGTTGTCCTGTCTATTAAACACACTAATGGGCTGATTACGATGTCAGTCGGAAACTCTTCCGACCGAATCGGTTCCGGAATCGTTTCTGACCGAATTGGGTACTGCGAGTCCGACTGATTATTATGCTTCAGAACATCGTTTGGTTGGACTCGCATTAACTTCAATGGGAGCCTGTGTTCGGAACGAGAACACAGGCTCCCATTGAAAAAAGGGGTGGTTGGGGAAAACCTTGCACCCTGTGGCAGGCACCTCATGGTGCCTGCCACACTGTGCATGGTTGGAAAGAGGGGTCCCTTGGGTACCCCCATGGGCCCCAACCAGAGGCCTACGGGTCAAGGGGGGCCTACTACGGGCCCCCAAAGTCAGATTCCGACAGCCATTTTGTGTCGAGCAGACCGATTCGGAACGGCTATCAGAATCGGACATTGTAATCGCTCGGTCGGAAATCGTATCCATAGAGCTGTACGATTTGACTCCGAACGGCTCGGGCTGTCCAAATGCTGATCGGAACCGAATCGGACAGCCGAAAGGTTTCCTTGCATCGTAATCAGTTGGTCGGAAATGTATCCGATTCGGTCGGAAACATAGGTTCGGAATTGGATTCGGAGGTTCCGACCAACATCGTAATCGGCCCCTAAGTGTTATTAAGTATTGACATTTGTACTTGAATCATAGGTACTTCCACCACACATTTCTTTCTGTACACACACATTTCCAGACAGGCCTGCTCTCTCCTTGAGCACAGGGAAGTAAAACACCATATATGGCATAATGCCAACATTTGGAAGCAAGAGAGAGGGACGTTTAAAAACAAATCTCTGAGGAATTTATTTGGCTTGCATTGATTTGGAGGCAATTTTACGGAGGAGACCGCAAAAATAAAGCTGTATGTGGTTTAAAAATCGTGAGTCACCCTGCTGAGAGAGCTGTGTTGGCACGTATGACATGGATAGAAATGGAAGTGCATGCAAATATTCTTCAATCACAGAAACACTTTAGCAATGGGGGCTACATGCATAGGGGTGCTATCTAGCACTGCAAGTGGGACAAAAAAGGTTGAGAGGGTACTCTAAAAAAGACATGGGCAAGGACGTGTAACTAGGAATATTTTATTAGAAGCGTTGCCTTAGCAATATGAAGAACCCTGCGTATATGATTATAATACCTTCTTCAGCTTCATCCCAATTATTTTCAGGGAGAAAAATGCAACTACTCCCGAGGCTGGGCTTACATCCACCCCACCCTCCAAAAAAAGTAACAGTGGGGAGCCACGGGCAATGGCCAATGGGTCAAGGGAGCCGCGGGTCAAAAAAGTTTGGGAAACAGTGGCCTAATGCATCTAAATGTGAAGGTGATATAGAAAGAATACGGTCTACATGTTTCAGCCTATTAATGTCACTGCCAGGCTTTCTTCAGGACCTTGTGATGTAACCCGATGGGTGTGCACACACTAAGGTGCACCCTTCTATGAGTTACTAGTAGGACATACCGTTACTTACGATATGTTTGCCTTTCAGCTTTTTGTGAAAGGGGTACCGAACCTGGAAAGATAAAACATAAACAAAACAGACAATTCCGATTGTTTCATATATTGCAATGTGCCCAGATTCTTCTTTCGTTCGTGTATCAAAGTACTGGCATGCAGCGTGTGCGTGAACGATTTGTGCACACATACCATGCCTAAAGAAGGAATCATGTGCTGTGAACTTTCACAACTATTGAAAAAAGGAGTGCAACTTCACCCCTAGGTAATCGAACATAATCGAACATCATAATCTCGAAGGAGAATGGGATGCTAGAGACCAAAACCTACCAAAAACCCACGGCAAAAAACAACCTCCTCAGATTCGAAAGTTTCCATCCGAGGGCCCTGAGGGAGAACTTACCCTATGGTCAGTACCTCAGATTACGACGTAATTGCAGCAAGCTCTTGGACTACCGGGATCAAGCTGCAGATCTCTCTAAAAAACTATCATCTAGGGGATACCCAGAGAAGATACTTAAGACCTGCCAAAAACGTGCAAGAAATCAACCCCGTGAGGTACTCCTGGAAGACAAACCAGAGGGAGCCAAGGATATTCCGCTGATATGTGTAACCACCTACAGCAGGATATCTAATCAGGTGAAAAAATCCATAAATCAACATTGGAGTATCCTCCAGACTGGCAATCTACACTGGGAAAAAACGTTATTTTCCTTCAAGAAGGCAGGGAGCATCAAAGACTCACTGGTATCTACCCGTCCTAGGAAAGTGGAACAGGATATAACAGCGACAGTATTGAACGCATGGGGCCTACCTAACATCACGGGCCATTACCCCTGCGGGAATTGTAGTGTGTGCCATATAACAACTGCAACAAAAACTTTAAATCTGGAACCTGGGAAAACGTGGACCCAGAGGGCACACACTAACTGCAACAGTACAAATGTGGTGTATTTAATAACATGCCCATGCGGCCTACGTTATGTAGGCATGACAGGGAGGAAAGTGAAACAGAGGATCTGCGAACATCGTAGCACAATTAGATGTAAGAGAATCACTACTAGACTCACTGAACACTTCCTCCAGGCGAACCATACCACAAATGATATGAGGTGGACAGTCATCGAAACAGTAAGGGCAAATGAACATGTCCAACAGCGCCTACTGGAGAAAGAACAACGCTAGGTATACAGATTGTCCACTCACAAAGAGGGATTAAATGACAATATCCCATGGAATTCCTTAAAATTAAAATAACTCTGCCTATACCACACTTTGTGTAATTCAAAGGGACTAACTTTATTGCTCACCCATCTGGATAATAGTCCTGTAACGTAGGACATTTGATTATAGATGGGTCAGCTTATTACCTTATATATTTTTCATTTTCTCTGTATCCTAACAGAATATCACTCTCACTTTGTCCCCATGGAAACACAAACGATACTCTTTTCCTAGACATGAGTATTTCTTTCCTTTCTTTCCCAATTTTTTATGATCCGTGATAATCAGATAATTATCATCATGAGCCGTTTTGTGTAATAGTTCTAATTACCATTTAGGCAACGGAAGGAAGGCATTACCTATAACTTCCTTAAAGACAGTGAGTAAACACAGTGTTTTACACAAGAGACACGGAGACGGCTACACGTCACTCGTGAAGCCACGCCCCTGACGTTGCCATGTGACCTACATCAACGTCAGGCACCAGGAAGTGCCGCGTCTTGAGAAAACACATTTAAGCCGCAGAGAACCGAGTAGATGCATCCTCGGGTCTCCGTGCGGATGTTTCGTAGGTAGGAACACGGGCAGTATGGTTTCACGAAGTAAGTACTCGAAGGGGCACGGGTGGCCTCCATTTACTTTGAACTAACAACCGATTGGAGGTACGTGTCCCTAACTGATTTGTACTTATTTTTTCCACCATAGTGTGTGACTACAACCTATGCCCCCCCACGGCTTCCATGGGGCATATAAGAATTTAATTTTCAGTAAGCCTTAACCTTGGTTTTCTCTCCTTTGTTTGCGAATTTAATCACACTAGCACATGTACAGCTGTACGATAAGTGCTGGTGTATAACAACTATAAAGCTCCATTTTTTATTAGCACGCTTGCACGAAGTCGAGCATATTGACACCCACTTTGAAGTTATCTAGTGGGTATGTTCGATTACCTAGGGGTGAAGTTGCACTCCTTTTTTCGATAGCTGTGAAAGTTCACAGCACATGATTTCTTCTTTAGGCATGGTATGTATGCACAAATCGTTCACGCACACACTGCATGCCAGTACTTTGAGACACGAACGAAAGAAGAATCTGGGCACATTGCAATATATGAAACAATCGGAATTGTCTGTTTTGTTTATGTTTTATCTTTCCAGGTTCGGTACCCCTTTCACAAAAAGCAGAAAGGCAAACATATCGTAAGTAACGGTATGTCCTACTAGTAACTCAGAGAAGGATGCACCTTAGTGTGTGCACACCCATCGGGTTACATCACAAGGTCCTGAAGAAAGCCTGGCAGTGACATTAATAGGCTGAAACATGTAGACCGTATTCTTTCTATATCACCTTCACATTTAGATGCATTAGGCCAATCTAACCTTTATAGGCATCCCACACTGTTTTTAAACTTTATCCTATTGCTCCATATTAAAGTTAAGGGAACAATAAAGATAATTTTAACTTTCACTAACTCACTCACTATTCACCACGTAATTCAGGCGTTGTAGCACACCCGAGTGGCACTCGGCCATTCGGGTGGGACCCCAATGATGAAGCATGTCACCAACTAGTGGTGAGTGAGGGGTCTTTTAAAAGGAAAACTATTTTTCCTTTGTATCTTTCTGCACATGTGTGTCTCTCTACATCACTTTTATGTGCTGTGGGGCATACTCCCTCTATTGTTTATTAAGCAAGAAAATGGCCACTTTCTAAAAGTGGAATTTTCAAACACACAGTTTAAAAACCCCGTTACTAAAAGGTGTGTTATTAAATTCTGAGTTTAGAGAGCCTAAACTGCAAATCTCTAGCTGTTCCCAATTGAAAGTTACACATGTAAAATGTTTCAGTGCAGCCCCAATGATAGCCTCTGGGTGAGCTAGTCCTTGCCATGGTGAAAAACAAAATACACAGTATTTCACTATCAGGACATGCAAAACACACCAGCATATGTCCTACCTTTCACATACACTGCATCCTGCCTAGGGGGGTACCTTGGGCCTACCATAGGGGTAGCTTACATGTAAGAAAAAGGAAGGTTAGGGCCTGGAAAGTGGGTGCACTTTTCAGGTTGACAGGGCAGTGGCAGTTTTGAGACACATTTGAAAGGCTTCTTTTGTGGGTGGCACAACCAGTGCTGCAGGCCCACTCGTAGCATTTGATTCACTTTTCCTGGGCACACATAGTGCACTTTACTAGGGACTTACTAGTAAATCAAATATGCCAATCATGGATAACCAATCGGAATCACAATTTACACAGAGAGCATATGCACTTTAGCAGTGATTAGCAGTGGTAAAGTGCTCAGAGTCCTAAAACCAACAGAACCAAGTCAGAATAAATAGGAGGCAAAAGGCTAAAAGATTGGGGATAAACCTTCAAAAAGGGTCAGGTCTAACAATCCTTGTCACACTTGACTCTAAGAGTAGCAAGGGCAAGCAGGAACAGGGGTGGGAGCACACCGCTTCCCCCCCAGCAAGGTTCGCCCCTGGCATTCTGGTAAATGCAGTCTCATGTTGCTTGCTTTTCTATAGTATTACGAGTGTTTCGCCAGAGTTGGCGCAGATAGTGCTGATCTCTAGACACGTGTTTAAGCTCGTGGAAGAAGCACCCGCGCGCCAGTGAGAGGTACTTGACCTGATGCAATGTTTGGCAGCCTACTCAGCAAACCCCAAATTTGAAGCCTGTAATCTCTACTGATGACGGTTAAAGAACCAGAAACACGTGTCTAGAGATCAGCACTATCTGCGCCAACTCTGGCGAAACACTCTGAATACTAGAGCAAAGTAAGCAACAAGAGACTGCATTTACCAGAATGCCAGGGGCGAACCTTGCTGGGGGTGAAGCGGTGTGCTCCCACCCCTGTTCCTGTTTAAAAGTACTCCCGTGAGTCAGTGAGCTGACGAGCTCGTGGAAGAAGCACCCGCGCGCCAGTGAGAGGGTACTTGACCTGATGCAATGTTTGGCAGCCTACTCAGCAAACCCCAAATTTGAAGCCTGTAATCTCTACTGATGACGGTTAAAGAACCAGAAACACGTGTCTAGAGATCAGCACTATCTGCGCCAACTCTGGCGAAACACTCTGAATACTAGAGCAAAGTAAGCAACAAGAGACTGCATTTACCAGAATGCCAGGGGCGAACCTTTCTGGGGGTGAAGCGGTGTGCTCCCACCCCTGTTCCTGTTTAAAAGTACTCCCGTGAGTCATTGAGCTGACGAGCTCGTGGAAGAAGCACCCGCGCGCCAGTGAGAGGTACTTGACCTGATGCAATGTTTGGCAGCCTACTCAGCAAACCCCAAATTTGAAGCCTGTAATCTCTACTGATGACGGTTAAAGAACCAGAAACACGTGTCTAGAGATCAGCACTATCTGCGCCAACTCTGGCGAAACACTCTGAATACTAGAGCAAAGTAAGCAACAAAAGACTGCATTTACCAGAATGCCAGGGGCGAACCTTGCTGGGGGGTGAAGCGGTGTGCTCCCACCCCTGTTCCTGTTTAAAAGTACTCCCGTGAGTCATTGAGCTGACGAGCTCGTGGAAGAAGCACCCGCGCGCCAGTGAGAGGTACTTGACCTGATGCAATGTTTAGCAGCCTACTCAGCAAACCTAAAATTTGAAGCCTGTAATCTCTACTGATGACGGTTAAAGAACCAGAAACACGTGTCTAGAGATCAGCACTATCTGCGCCAACTCTGGCGAAACACTCTGAATACTAGAGCAAAGTAAGCAACAAGAGACTGCATTTACCAGAATGCCAGGGACGAACCTTGCTGGGGGGTGAAGCGGTGTGCTCACACCCCTGTTCCTGTTTAAAAGTACTCCCGTGAGACATTGAGCTGACGAGCTCGTGGAAGAAGCACCCGCGCGCCAGTGAGAGGTACTTGACCTGATGCAATGTTTGGCAGCCTACTCAGCAAACCCCAAATTTGAAGCCTGTAATCTCTACTGATGACGGTTAAAGAACCAGAAACACGTGTCTAGAGATCAGCACTATCTGCGCCAACTCTGGCGAAACACTCTGAATACTAGAGCAAAGTAAGCAACAAGAGACTGCATTTACCAGAATGCCAGGGGCGAACCTTGCTGGGGGTGAAGCGGTGTGCTCACACCCTGTTCCTGTTTAAAAGTACTCCCGTGAGTCATTGAGCTGACGAGCTCGTGGAAGAAGCACCCGCGCGCCAGTGAGAGGTACTTGACCTGATGCAATGTTTGGCAGCCTACTCAGCAAACCCCAAATTTGAAGCCTGTAATCTCTACTGATGACGGTTAAAGAACCAGAAACACGTGTCTAGAGATCAGCACTATCTGCGCCAACTCTGGCGAAACACTCTGAATACTAGAGCAAAGTAAGCAACAAGAGACTGCATTTACCAGAATGCCAGGGGTGAACCTTGCTGGGGGGTGAAGCGGTGTGCTCCCACCCCTGTTCCTGTTTAAAAGTACTTTCGTGAGTCATTGAGTTGACGAGCTCGTGGAAGAAGCACCCGCGCGCCAGTGAGAGGTACTTGACCTGATGCAATGTTTGGCAGCCTACTCAGCAAACCCCAAATTTGAAGCCTGTAATCTCTACTGATGACGGTTAAAGAACCAGAAACACGTGTATAGAGATCAGCACTATCTGCGCCAACTCTGGCGAAGCACTCTGAATACTAGAGCAAAGTAAGCAACAAGAGACTGCATTTACCAGAATGCCAGGGGCGAACCTTGCTGGGGGGTGAAGCGGCGTGCTCCCACCCCTGTTCCTGCTAGCAAGGGCAAGCAGTCAGACACTTCTCATGGAGGTAGTGTGGGGAACAAGAGCTTAGAACAATTAAACAGCAGACAGAATAGTGTATTGTTGAGCCTACGGCTATACGGACACTACTAGCTTGCACATCGTAGGCAATGCTCCTCTGATCACCGATGAAGATGACTTCTGCCTCCTGACATTGCTGGACCTCTCAGATGTTTTCGACACAACCAACCATCACACCCCCATACATACCCTGGAGTCTGAAATGGGATTCACTGGTAATGCCTACACTGGTTCACATTCTAGTAACTGCAGTTTGTTCATATGGGCACCTCCAGGTCCCCAAAGATCCCAATTATATGTGGAGTACCCCATGGTTCTATACTTTTCCCTGTTGTCTTCAACCTCTACATGGAGCTACGTGGTGCTCTACTCCCAGATAGCAGCTTCAAGATTCACCAATAGGCTAAAAATGCATAACTCTACTAGAAAGTCTCCTCCACTTGAGACATTGAATACCTTAAACACTAAAGCAAAACACACAAGATGATGGACGGAATGCTGCACATTGGCAAACATTCACCCCCAGTCACAGATCTGGGTTTAATCCATCGTTATTTTGCTTCACCACGCCACCCCAGTTCAGACATAGCCATATGCAAATCAGTCTTGACCCTGTGCCTCATGGGAACAGTCCAGACCGAACTGCCAAGCCATGTCTTCCCTGGACCGGAATCAAGCATCCTAGGACCGGTTTCAGGCTATCAGCCTGGATAGCTTGACTCCAGTGGCGTAGTGAGCACGGGACCCACGTCTGGGCATACCCTTCCCACTTAGGGCTGAAATGCAAAACACACAAGATGATGGACGGAATGCTGCACATTGGCAAACATTCACCCCAGTCACAGATCTGGGTTTAATCCATCGTTATTTTGCTTCACCACGCCACCCCAGTTCAGACATAGCCATATGCAAATCAGTCTTGACTCTGTGCCTCATGGGAACAGTCCAGACCGAACTGCTAGCCATGTCTTCCCTGGACCTGAATCAAGCATCCTAGGACCGGTTTCAGGCTATCAGCCTTCATCAGCCAGGATAGCTTGACTCCAGTGGCGTAGTGAGCACGGGACCCACGTCTGGAGCATACCCTTCCCACTTAGGGCGAAATGCAAAACACACAAGATGATGGACGGAATGCTGCACATTGGCAAACATTCACCCCCAGTCACAGATCTGGGTTTAATCCATCGTTATTTTGCTCCACCACGCCACCCCAGTTCAGACATAGCCATATGCAAATCAGTCTTGACTCTGTGCCTCATGGGAACAGTCCAGACCGAACTGCCAAGCCATGTCTTCCCTTGACCGGAATCAAGCATCCTAGGACCGGCTTTCAGGCTATCAGCCTTCATCAGCCAGGATAGCTTGACTCCAGTGGCGTAGTGAGCACGGGACCCACGTCTGGGTATACCCTTCCCACTTAGGGCAAAATGCAAAACACACAAGATGATGGACGGAATGCTGCACATTGGCAAACATTCACCCCCAGTCACAGATCTGGGTTTAATCCATCGTTATTTTGCTTCACCACGCCACCCCAGTTCAGACATAGCCATATGCAAATCAGTCTTGACCCTGTGCCTCATGGGAACAGGCCAGACCGAACTGCCAAGCCATGTCTTCCTGGACCGGAATCAAGCATCCTAGGACGGGCTTCAGGCTATCAGCCTTCATCAGCCAGGATAGCTTGACTCCAGTGGCGTAGTGAGCACGGGACCCACGTCTGGGCATACCCTTCCCACTTAGGGCTAAATGCAAAACACACAAGATGATGGACGGAATGCGGCACATTGGCAAACATTCACCCCCAGTCACAGATCTGACTTTAATCCATCGTTATTTTGCTTCACCACGCCACCCCAGTTCAGACATAGCCATATGCAAATCAGTCTTGACCCTGTGCCTCATGGGAACAGTCCAGACCGAACTGCCAAGCCATGTCTTCCCTGGACCGGAATTAAGCATCCTAGGACCGGTTTCAGGCTATCAGCCTTCATCAGCCAGGATAGCTTGACTCCAGTGGCGTAGTGAGCACGGGACCCACGTCTGGGCATACCCTTCCCACTTAGGGCGAAATGCAAAACACACAAGATGAACTGGGGTGGCGTGGTGAAGCAAAATAACGATCTGTGACTGGGGGTGAATGTTTGCCAATGTGCAACATTCCGTCCATCATCTTGTGTGTTTTGCATTTCGCCCTAAGTGGGAAGGGTATGCCCAGACGTGGGTCCCGTGCTCACTACGCCACTGGAGTCAAGCTATCCTGGCTGATGAGGACTGAAAGCCCGAAACCGGTCCTAGGATGCTTGATTCCGGTCCAGGGAAGACATGGCTTGGCAGTTCGGTCTGGACTGTTCCCATGAGACACAGGGTCAAGACTGATTTGCATATGGCTATGTCTGAACTGGGGTGGCGTGGTGAAGCAAAATAACGATGGATTAAACCCCGATCTGTGACTGGGGGTGAATGTTTGCCAATGTGCAACATTCCGTCCATCATCTTGTGTGTTTTGCATTTGGCCCTAAGTGGGAAGGGTATGCCCAGACGTGGGTCCCGTGCTCACTACGCCACTGGAGTCAAGCTATCCTGGCTGATGAGGGCTGAAAGCCCGAAACCGGTCCTAGGATGCTTGATTCCGGTCCAGGGAAGACATGGCTTGGAAGTTCGGTCTGGACTGTTCCCATGAGGCACAGGGTCAAGACTGATTTGCATATGGCTATGTCTGAACTGGGGTGGCGTGGTGAAGCAAAATAACGATGGATTAAACCCAGATCTGTGACTGGGGGTGAATGTTTGCCAATGTGCAACATTCCGTCCATCATCTTGTGTGTTTTGCATTTCGCCCTAAGTGGGAAGGGTATGCCCAGACGTGGGTCCCGTGTTCACTACGCCACTGGAGTCAAGCTATCCTGGCTGATGAGGGCTGAAAGCCCGAAACCGGTCCTAGGATGCTTGATTCCGGTCCAGGGAAGACATGGCTTGGCAGTTCGGTCTGGACTGTTCCCATGAGGCACAGGGTCAAGACTGATTTGCATATGGCTATGTCTGAACTGGGGTGGCGTGGTGAAGCAAAATAATAATGGATTAAACCCAGATCTGTGACTGGGGGTGAATGTTTGCCAATGTGCAACATTCCGTCCATCATCTTGTGTGTTTTGCATTTCGCCCTAAGTGGCAAGGGTATGCCCAGACGTGGGTCCCGTGCTCACTACACCACTGGAGTCAAGCTATCCTGGCTGATGAGGGCTGAAAGCCCGAAACCGGTCCTAGGATGCTTGATTCCGGTCCAGGGAAGACATGGCTTGGCAGTTCGGTCTGGATTGTTCCCATGAGGCACAGGGTCAAGACTGATTTGCATATGTCTATGTCTGAACTGGGGTGGCGTGGTGAAGCAAAATAACGATGGATTAAACCCAGATCTGTGACTGGGGGTGAATGTTTGCCAATGTGCAACATTCCGTCCATCATCTTGTGTGTTTTACCTTAAACACTGCCTGCACAGCACAGCATGGATGTCCAGTGCCTACCTGAAGCTCAACCCAGTCAACTTAGAATTTATGTGTTTTTGCCAAGAACAACAAACAAGAAATAGTATTAACCTGACTCAATGACGTGAAACTTGACCGCTTTGAACCCCAACTTCCTCTTGATGCCAAGTCACTTGGATTCTCTCTGGAGACCAACCTCTCCCTTAAGGAACAAAATACTGTCAAACCAAAGTGTACCTGGTACCAGAGCCCTGTTCTAAATCAGATGAAACTTGTTTTCCAAAACTTGTCTGCAGAACTGCTGTTTACGCCCTCGTATTCTCATATCTGGATGGTGGTAATGTCCTGCTTCATGGTCTCCCAAACTCCACGCTAGCACCCTTTAGGGAATCCGACAAGTTTGAACAGTCTCATCCAGGGCCTGAAGAATTATGATGACATCACCCTAATCCTGATGGAACTCTATTGACTGCCCCTGCCAACCAACTGCATCATTTGCAAAGCGTTCATGACCATCACCCCCTCTTATTTTGCAAACAAGCTCAGAATCGATGGGTGTTCCAAGCACACTCACAGCCAGGAGACCATTGGATTGAAAATTAAAATGTATTAAAAAAAAAAAAAAACAAGGCAGCATATTTTTTCAATCTATGTAGCCAGGACGTAGGACAACATCCTGCATCCATCAGGACTGTCCCAACGCTGCCCTAATTTCAGAAAAGAGTTGAAGACGCGTCTCTTTTATGAACACTACATCACAATGCATTAACAGTCAACAAACCAGCTGCCTCTCTAGTTGTCACTTGTTTACTGTATGCTCGTCTTTCACCCTGTACAGTGCTTCTCTCGCTTTTTGTATAGGTTTGTACTATGGAAATACCACACACATACATATTCTTTTAAGTAAAATAAAGTATTTTTTTATCACAGCTAAACTAAGTATTACACAATTTAATAGTAATGTATATACAGGGTTGTCATCTAAGTCATATTTATTAGTGAGGCAATACACTCCACTTTCTGGTACTCTTTCCATGCTGTGGTCAGGATCCCATGATTACAGTCTCAAACACACTGCAAGCAAAACCATCAAATAGGCACAGATGATGGCATAAAATACTCTTACTGGTCAACTCAGTTCAATGTGTTTCACCTCTTGCATTTAATTAGAAAAACTCTCAAACCTATGCAACATACTGTTAACCATGTGTTAGTCTCTTGTTGTGGCCAGTCAGTGAGAGCAGTGAGGTGGGTGCAGATCGCGCTCTGACCCTCATGGCGGTGGCTCCTCTTATATGGCTCTATGGCATCAGCAAGGAGTTGGAAGAGAGATCATGTGAAGCATTTGGTGGAACAGACCTGTGCTCTGCAGTGGTGGCCTTCTAAGCCGGTGGCAGACAGGTGCTAAGACATGACTGTTTCGGTCTTGGTAGTCTAGCTTTGGTATTTTCAGCCACTGGGCTTATCAGGCCTCCTGCTTTGATGGCAATAACTCTTTACTTTCTGAAGTCTACAAGAGCAACAGTCTGTTGAGCCTACAGCAATTGCTAACAACAAGATGGTATTTGGTCTTGGAAAGTCTAATGCATCTCTTGCCGGAAACTCTCAGAGATACCGGGGTAACACCTTCACAGCAAGGCAGACCTGTTACCTCAATCCAGTAGGCAGGCTTGAGGGCTCCTTTGGCAGACCTTAAGCTTCTCCAGCGGAAAGTACAAACTCCAGGTGATGTCCCTCCACTGGGAGACTGGCTATCAGGCAAACACAAGTCTTCGTTACACAGTAGCTGTTAGAGTACTCTGCGAAACACTCCCTTCCTTGGTATATTGGGGAGCGCTCCCTTCCTTGGTAAAAAGAACTAAGATCTGGATAAAAGTGGGGTGGTTTAGATCCCATTTTATACATCATTTCCAGATAGGATCTGTGAATTCACCGTCTAAGGTTTCAGAACTAGTTTTGTGTTTCCCAAGTGTTTTTGTGATGTGATGCACATCTGTCTCATTAAAGCGGACTTTATCACAGAGTCAAGTGTTAACAGTTATTGAGATGTGGTGTCTCACCCAATGGGGTGTTGAGTGGGGGGGGGGTCAGGCAACCTTGGAGTCTTGCCCCCTGGGGATTTCGAGCGGGTGGTGCAGGCCAAGGGCTGCAGGGTTAAGATTGGTCAGACATAGGTGAAAGTTTTGACTTAAGGGGTAAGTAGGCAGGGGATGTGGGTTAGGGCCTCTTTTGGTAAGTTGGCAAGTCAGTCACCAGAGGTCAGTGAGGTCAGTTGTTGATTTTAGGTTCCCTCCCACTCACCCTGTATAAAGGTTGTTGAGGGTAGATGACAAGGATTGTGGGAAAAAGAAGCTTATTGGATCGAACAGGTGCATGGAAAGGGAGGAGAATGTGATAAGGAGATGCCGCTGAAGAGCAGGTGCAGGGGGCCAGGTCCCAGGATAATGTGTATGGACAGAAACAATCTTTATTATGCTGCTGCACGGGTGGATCAGCTCATGGAGGTGTTACAGGGCTCATTTATGTACAGGTTAGCAGGTTAATTGGAGCAAATGATGTTGGCTATGGAAGGGAGGAAAAGGATTGGGTGGGGGTTACAGATGTAGAAATGAAGGATATGTGTGAGTTTAGGGGTGGAAGGGGGAATATGTTATAAACTAATGAAGTTTTCATTGTAGTTTATTTGGTACTAGCCAAGTGTCAGTACTTTACAGAGATGTGCCATCACCCCCGATGTTCCATTCATGAGAATTGTCGCAGGTCGACATGTGACTCCATTCAGTTGGTTTACATTTTTTCTGAAAGCATTGTGAGGGGACATAGCATAGTCTGGTTTTGCCACTACCCCAATTCCCCTATGCTCTTATTTATATTATTGGCAAGCAATTACCAATAAAACAGAAGGTTTCGTTGTGGGGATTCTGCACATATACAGAACTATGCGCAGGAAAACAGGACCTCGGTGTATAGTGGTCTACCAACCATCCACCTTAGTGCCCAAAATCCCAATCCGACTAGCTATAGTGTCTCATTCGTTCTCCGTACTACAGCGAAGCTACCAATGATTAGACATCCCAGAACACGGACTCTTTCAGGAATCGCGGGAGCAAGAACAATCTTTCATTACTCACTCATACTTGTCCACAACGTGCGTATTAAGAGACACAGTATAGTTTAAAATGTTTATTTCAACTAACGTACTCTAAGACACAGTACATGTGCCAGTACTAGCAGCATAATACATAAAGACAAAACAGTAAGCATTGTTACAATTCCATAGAATACAAACGGGGACAGCATTTTATAAAGACAGTGGATAAAGGACTATAATGCCTTGCCACCCTCCCCGTGCTAGTAACTAGTTTATTATAAAAATAGAAGACCTCTGGGCTATGTCAGGGGGACCCCCATACCTCAAGAACTAGATGCAAGGTTTACATCATCGGACAAGCACAGCTCTTCTCCCTGGAAAGGTTTTTCTCCAAGTGCCTCTAACAGGTATATTGGAATATTAAAAGCACTCGAATTTCATCAGTGCAGCTGTGCTTCGTGTTATGTCTAAGTGCGTGGGGCTGACCAGAACAGAATAACAAGGGACGTTGTTTTTCAACCTCGTACATCGTGTGCAGACGAAAACCACAGAGAACAGCAGAAAATGTGAAAGACAGAAATGTAGACGGTTCTCATGAACATAGGCATAAGCAGAGTCTGTCACGGAGTAACGTGTGCAAAAGAGGCATCATGGCAGCTAGGCCTAAGCTAACTTAGCAATGTCGACAATGAGGCCACAATCCACACTACACCCTCCCCTGGTCAGTCCATAGGTCAAGACATAGGACAAAAACAGAGTGCAAATAGATGGAGCAGAATGCAAACGTCTATAGGTGGGAAAAGTTTTTGAAAAAATGGGAAAAAAAGTCTAAATAGGGCCAAAAAACAAAACAAAAATGGTCACACAAAGAGGAGAAAAAATCCGGATTTGCAGTTTGTTGAGAGCCAACACAACTAATCCATCAGAGTGTATGCGCAGAAGACTGCAACACCTTCCAAAAAGACATCATTGTCATCGTTTGAAAAAAGAGATGCCATCCAGTTCAACAAATCAAAACTGCATTCATGTTCCTCATAATAGGGAGCAGCGATCAGCATTGCGGAACAACTTGCGTGATATTCAATTTAACTGTGTTGTAGGAGATTCTGAGCAGCTGCACAGATATCCCATTGTGCCAAGACTCCAAGTGCAGCTGCACGCGCCATTAATCCGTCACCGGAACATTCCTGTTCATGGGCCATTAAGGGGCCCATTAACTGGTTGAAATCCGGGTCCGAACAAGACGTATTGGAGAGGCAAACATCCAAGGACCATGAGAACGGACATCGTAAACAGGACAGCACAGGTTGCACGCAAGTGAAATACGCAAAGCGAAAAGATAATCCATAAGCCACGCTGAGTGTTGCCAGTGGCAGTGTACCGAAGCTGTCATGCAAACAGTCACGGAGCATCCGCAGTCACCCTGGGCTGTGTAGGCCCACAAGAGGTGCAGCCATTGCGCAACAGGCAAAGCAAAAGCAATATTCCAGCAGCTAAGGCTAGGATCAATGGGAAGCCACCAAAGACGCTGGAAGAAATGGAATGAATAAAAGCCGGTATTACACCAAATATCGTCTGAAAGGACGTCAGAGGGCCAGAGCCCACAACTTTAAAAAAGTGCACAAGGCCGTTGGTATTAGATGCATTGAATATACGGTAAATCAGTTCACCGAAATGTTGGGGGAGGTTAGTATTTAAAAGGGCCTGTATTTCACTGTGGGCGCTGGCCACCTGGAGGACGAAGGTCTCCCGTGCGGAAGTTAGCATAACCTCCTGGTTTAATAATAGCGCCTTTATTCTGCTCAATTTATTGAAATCTGCCTTCAAAGTCGGTATGCAAGGCCAAATGGAACGCTCTAACTTCCCACGGGGGGGGGGAAAGCAAATTTTTGCAGCATACTACGCGTTGTGAAAATGTTACAATGTAGGGTATGCCAGCTTTCAACCCACAGCAATCTTGATTATTCAAAAGCAGATAGCTACCGTTAGCAAGCATAGTGAAAGTAGGTGATATAGCTGGAACAGGAATACCCTTTAAAGCACATGCAAGATTCAGGGCAGAAACATTACAAGCCCCGTGCAATTTAATGTTTTTACAAACAAGGGAATTACCTATGTAGAATCGCAAGACTCCCCTGTAAGGTACACCTCTTTGTCATCCCTAAGGCATCTGTATGTGAAAGGCAAGGACCACACTTCATGCAGAAAGGTACTGCCCAAAGGCTCAAAACGGCCTATCGGGTAATGTTTCATGCAGGAACTGAATTCAAACAAAGAAAAAGGCAAAGAGATAACCCCGTGTATGAGCCAAACTGCAGAATCAGTTTCTGCTACAGAGAAAGGTAAAGGATCTATTTTTTCTATATGTAGAAGAGTGTATGTTGCATCTTTCATGGACATGAATTGCTGTTTCTCAGTCAAGTTAAATGGCAAAAACAATGCGGAAGTGTTTAAGTAATCCCATGGTACCTTCCCCATTTTCAGAGTTTGCAAAGTCCATGCAAACTGCATCACTGAACGCAATTGATCCTGACCATGATATAACACAGACACTTCATCTTGTACAATATCAACAACAGAAGAAACAATATTATCTAATGTGTAAATGTGGGAAGACAGCGTGTTAATACTATTGTCAACAACAGCAAGTACTTTTTCTAAATTTGCTTGGTCTATTTCCCGTAAACGGGAAGCAGCTTCTATTTGAGAAAGCTTCCAGATTTCATTGCAAGTCGCATAAAGAAATCTTTTCGGTCTCGGACCTCTAGGTCCCAGAACAAACTCGGCCAGATCGATGTTACTGGATAACAGGGATAAATGTTGTTTCATGGACTCTAGTGTAGAGTGCTGCAACCACTGCTTACATAATTTACCAACTGAATATGTTGTAACCGAACGTGAGTGAGAAAAACGTGGATCAGGTTTATCCTGTTTGTAACAAGGAGCAGAGTTATGAAAGCGCAGTTGGCAGGCATTAGAAGCTATCGGCCACACTAACCAATCTGAGTGATCTAATGCAGAGACATTAAATGAATTATTTTGAAACAAAGCTTGCAACTCGTCAATCGAATAATTTAAATGCAAGCTCCCGTTAGGCAATGAAGACAGCGCAGTAATGGTAGGTGCATTCAATTATTTGGTAGTCGCCAAACCAAAACAAGTTGTTTGGTATATAGTATTATTTAAAAATAAAATTTGGGTTGGGATGAGGCAAGCACGATGTAAGGCCTCAGTACCGCGTACCTGCCAGGATTTTGTGCCCCAAATAGATTTTAAATCAATGGTGGCTTTCCAGTGCTCATAGCCACCAACAGCTAATGCGTCAATAAAGGAACTGGAATACAACAATTTGGTGTGGGTTAACATCACCTTCGGATTCGAAGAAATGTTTAATTTAAAATAATAGGACCCTGGGTTTGACCTATCAAAGTCTGTAAAATAAGTAAATTTATTTATCAGAGTTTGGGAGCTCCCGTGCAGAGGGGTGGGGCAATGTTCCCACTGGGTATAATTAAAACTACCTCGAAGTGTACTAGATTTATGCAAGAAATGATTACCATAATGTTGGTAACAATACAAATCGGCATAATTAGCAGTATTTAAATACAAATCCTCAGCATTAAAAGCCGCATAATATTTCAAATCGGAAAACAAGGATTGAATTGCATGCACATCCCAATCATCTGAACGTATGTTTCTTTTTACCACATCACCCATGGAAACACGAAGTACATTTGGAACATTGATAATTTCTGTTGGTCCATGAAATTGGAAATTCACTGCATCCCATACGATGCCATCTGCGACTGGAAAGGCGGAAATGTTCACAAATGTCTGGTCACGCTTCATGATGTGTGAAGAAGAGTGAGCAGCTAAAGTTCCAGCAACAGAGTTCACCGCAGAGTGCTCTGGCAAGTAGTGACCATTGATGAGCAAGAAAAAAACTGTCACAAAGCCAATGGACATGAACAGGAAAATCAGAAATTGCACCAACCAGATGTATGTCCATGGAGGGACCAAAAAATTGTCTCTAAACCAGGATACAAAAACACTGAATTTGGTTGGGACAAATGATGAAGTGGAAGTCGAGTCAAAAGAAAAGCGGGACTGGGTCAGTGGTGTTGTAGGCAAACCAGCCAATGACTCGCTTGTGGGATAAGCATACTCAGTTTCCTTGTTGCAGGAGGAAGCTGGTGGGTCGAGCAGGCGATCTGGTAGAGAGACCATCCCAATGGCAACATCGTTACACGTGGCGACCGGAGGGCCACCAGCAGGATTCCTTGAAATTGCTGGACATGATACAGCAGGTGTTACACTATTCAGAATCGGACAGATGTTGTAGCTTGACATTGTCCACTGAGATGTATCTGTTGTCTTTGCGACCAGGAAGCGGTGGTAAGATGACTGTACGAGTACCCTTCAAGCCAAGGACTGGAACTGGTGCACAATAAGAAGGGCCAAATTATTTTTTGTTCTCCACCTTCTCTCGGACCATATCTCCAATTTTCAGAAGCCAGCCGGCAACCGGAATCTGTAGTGCAGCGTCAGTAGCTGAGGGTAAGTGTTCACTTGCAAGTCTGTCACGGGTCTCTTGTAAGTCCTGTAACATAGTAGAATGATTATCTACGTCAAAGGTTGCGGCAGCCGCCACCATGTCTAGACCATCAAGGTCTGGCACAAACATCTGTATGCCAAAGAGCATTTCATATGGGGTCCGCCCACCCAGAGATCTTCTAGGGAGATTATTAAGTGCACGTTGCACGCCATACAAGTGGGCTAGCCAGTTCCTGCCAGTACCTAAGACTCTAGCTGTCGAGGATTGCTTTAAGTCACGGTTCATTTGCTCCACAATTGAGTTGCCCTCAGGCCTGTATGGAGACGAAAATTGTACCAGCACCCCCAAAGACCTCATTGCATCCTTGTATGCCTTAGAGGCGAACGCTGGACCTTGGTCGGAATGGAAGGTACCACAGGCAAACATTCCCACAAAGACACGCAAATCCCTGATGACATTTCGAGCATCAGCACTGCGTTGTGGCCAAACCCAGATGAAAAGTGTGCACGAATCAACTGCAACTAAGATGTGTTTATATGCAGTATCAGAAGAAAATGGACCACAGTGATCAAGATATACACAACCAAAAGGTTTATTAGAAATGCAGAGCTGTATTTGTGGTGGATGTGTAACCATAGAGGGCTTAATTTGCTGACAGATGTCACAAGAAAGGACATAATTACGGGTCTGTTTGTATAAACTACGCCACCAATAACGCTGTTGTAAGAGTGAAACAGTTGCAGACACGCCAGCATGGGCCGAAGCCAAGCCTTCGTGTGCGGCTGTTATCAAAGAATTTCTGCAGTCCGCGTTGGGAATCAGCCGATCACCAACGTCTGGAATTCTTACATAAGGAACCTGGTCGGGACTTAAGTGATAAGAGTACTTGGAAGGGAAACCCTGTGGGTAATTAGAACCTTCCGTTGTAGCAGCAATAACTGCCAAAATCTCATTATCTATGTTTGTCATGGATCTTGTAACTGCTGCTACTGAGCACATGGCTACTGCTGATTTGGCAGCTTCGTCCGCCAAACTGTTACCGACCGCGTGTGCGCCCACACGCTGGTGGCCAAGAGTGTGAATCACCTGTGTGAGAGGCAGACATCGTTTAAGATCTGCTACCCGAACCCAAAGCATTTTATGCTTAATTGCGCTGCCTTTAGAATCTCTATAGTCGTTCTGAGACCAAAAGAATAAGTTGTCATTAAAAGACTGAACACAGTAGTAAGAATCGCATACAATAAGTGTAGTCACATCCGGGTCTGCAAACTCAAGTGCGAGCACCAAAGCACGCAGCTCGGCCAATTGGGCGGTACTGTCTCCCAGTGCCTGCGTGTGCACAACACTCGATTTGAACTCACCGTTCACCATAGTACCTGCCACAATAGCACATGCTGCTGAATAAGCATGCTTAGAACCCGTGGCCGGTTGCGCCGAACCATCGGTGTAAATGATACATTTGTACTCCTCTAGCGGCAGTAACGACAGAGGAGGAGGATGAACAAATTCATACTGCATGAACTCCTGTGTCTGAAGAGAGGAATCAAAGATAAAGGTGACATCAGGAGACGTCAAAGAAGTAGCCCATTGTATCCAACGGGGGTGCAAAGCCTTAGAGTTTGGTACACTTGCCATTGTCACTGCCTCAAGGGCAGGATATGGTGTTACCACCAAAATGCGTTTTCCCTGTGCCAGTGCGCGTTCTTTAAGAATCGCCATTTGCACTGCAGTCAAAACTTTCTCCACAGTTGAAAAGCGCAACTCGGCAGAAGTGTAAAGATGCGACTTGTAGGCAATAGGTACTCTGTCACCTTCGTTAAACGTCAAGTAAGTGAAACCCACTGCGCCTGGCACGATTCTGATCACCAGGTTCGTGTGGTTATCACGAGTCAACAAGAACTTAGATTCAGGTAGATCAGACTGCAAAGATTGTAGAATAGCTGAGTGTTACGGAAGCCAGCATGACTTCGAAAAGGTTGGTTGTATCAAGGCATAAAGAGGCTTGATACGCTGGGCATACTCGGGAATGTAAGAACGCCTGAAGTTCAAAAATCCCAGCAAAGACTGAAGTTTTTTCAGGGTCGTTGGAGGGCGCAGAAGTGCGCACTTCTCCAGGAAGTGGGGAGCTAAGACCCCTACCTTCATTGTTGAGCTCGTAGCCCAAAAACAACACAGCGTACTCTGCGATATGTGATTTGGCAAAATTAAATTTGTAACCGAAATCCGCAAATTCAAGAATTATGCGGTCTACTCGGGAAAGATGCGGCCATAGTTCGTCGTCTGTCAGATATATATCATCCACGTACGAATACGCATCTGGGTCTATGCTGTCCAACAAAGAGACAACACGGGCGGCGAAGACCCGCGGGCTGTTCTAGTAGCCCATTGGCAAACGCCAGAATTTATTTGTTTTCCACCGGAAGTGAACGCGGTCCATTGACTGCATTCAGGGGACAAATTGTGTGAGTAAAATCCATTGGAAAGGTCAAGTGTCGTTTTATATTTTTTACGAACAAGACTGTCTACTAGTCCAGAACTATGGGTATTCTGTACCGCAAAGGTTCGACAATCAGAGTTCAAATGCCGGTAATCTAAAACTAAGCGGTACGACCCATCGGGTTTAGAAACTGCAAAAGGAGGTTATTCATTGGTGACACGCATGTCTCAATCACTCCTTGATATTCTAACTGTGTCAGAATGTCTGAAACGGGACCTTTAGCTTCCCGCTGGAGGGGATATTGGGGTTGAGCCAGTGGCATAGACCGCAACGGTATATCATGGGGGGGAGAATCCTCATCCCACCCCACGTGATTACGGTACAGTGCCGGGGCCTGGGCCACAGCCCATTCAGCTGCAAAAGCCTCCGCATGCTCCTTGGGGACATGACGAGAAAAACTCGGAAGGATTACTTCCTCCCCTCTCGGAGCAGTGAGAACAAATGGTGGTGGCCAATCCGCCTCCGCCAATAATATGTCGTAAGAAGAGGTCAGATTGTCCCAAAAGATCCCTTTAATAACACGCTCAATGTCACCTTCAATTTGAAGGACTATATTAAATAGTCTGTCAGGGGGTGCCACTCGGGTGTCAGCTGTCTCGACAGTAATGAAAGTGTCAGTTGCTGTCGCCTCCACATGAGGACGTAGTGCCTCCCGCACTATGGTAACTTCTGTGGCGCTGTCTAGCAGCGCCACTGCCCACGTCCAATTCAGGAGTCTCGTTCTCACCGTCTGTGGCATATCTCACTGTTAAAGTCGCAACTTTTTTCTTCTGAAACTGAGGGCGAAAACGTGGAAGTTCTTCTTGCTTCCCCTTGCCTCCAGGCTGACGAGGTTGGTCCCGTCCTTGTGGGGCGTCGCGACCCTTGCCTCGATCCTGGCGATCTCCTCCACCAGCCTGTGAGCTCGATGGTGCCAGTGAAGAACGAGGAGAACGCTGTTCAGGGACCTGAAACCTGTCAGGAGACTTAATTCTCACTCGGTCGCGCAAATCATAAGTGCGTTCAGAAGACTCGGAAGCCGGTGACGCTGCACGCGACCCCGGTTTCTGTTGTTGCTTCCCCTGCCTCTTAAGTTTCCAGTTCTTTTTAGAAAAGAACGGTTTCTCGTCTTTATCAGACTGAGATTTTTGTTGTGGTTGTGTTTGAGTTTGCGCTTTAGCAAAAGGCTTAACTCCCAAACTATTGCAGCCAATGGTTTTATAAGCCTGTGCAATAATTTTCGGTAATTCGCGAGGCTTGTCCAGTTCTGGGACTAAAGCCAAAGCGTTAGCTACTTGGGAGTTAACTGCATCACCCATGACATTTGCAAGGATTAGATCAGCCACTACATCGAACACTCCCACTAGTCTCATCCCCAATTCTACAGCCGCTTCAGGGCCATGTTCGTCTTGAACACGCTTAATCACGGCGGGGAGGACCGTCATTGAGGGAGTGCCGAATCACTTCGCATACACTGCCGCAAATACCTTACCCCAGTTGTTGCATTCTGTCAACTCGGGAATTAAGTCTTTTGGCAAACTTATAGTAAAAATCCTGTGTTTTTCCACAGGACAGGTATTCGGAAACACCGCCTCCAGATGGTCAAATTTTTCAGCAAGCCAATAAGGCAAATCATCCTTATTCTGTGGGCGCTTGCCCATCACCGAATTAACCATGACAGGACTTATAGGTACACCGCCAGGCCCAGCTGGGTGCACTGCAACTCCAGGAGGGGCCATCTGGATGTTGCCTGTGACATATTGTACTAAAGCTCTGTGCACACGGACCAAAGACGTATGCAGCACGAGCAGTTCATCTACCGGAACCGCTAAATAAAGTGGTTGCGGGGTATACCCGGCCAAAACAGGCCAAGCGGCCCCATCTATCGATAAAGGGCCTAAACGAATCGGGGTGACCGGGTGTTGGAGGGCGCCATTAAACCAAATTCGGTGTTGCCATGACGTGAGCGGAACTTCAAGAGCCTGATAAGGCCGATAAGCATTAGGAAGGGCTGTGGCAGTGTACACATGGAACAAATTATCAGCTCCATCCACCGACGGAAAAGTGACCCATGAATAAAACACCTTAAAGTGGTAAGCCGGATCAGCTTCTAGCACAAAGATGAGAGCGACACCCGCGTCAGGCACTCCATACGCTGTCAAATGAGCTTGGAGCGCAGCGTGGCTATGTGCCGGGATATTTATATTCACAGCCATTAAGACTAAGAATGAAGAACAACCTAGTCCGTGGCAGCGCAATATAGGGTTAACATTAAAGAGAATACCTTTTAATAACTGCAATCTTGAAAGAACCTATAAAAACATCAATATAGGAGGTTACACCCTCACATCCGTTTCCGTAAACAGAAGTGAGGGGAATTGTGGACAAGCACAAGCACTACTCAAGCATCTCGCAGATAAGAAGCAGACCAAACGTTGGTGGTGCCATGTTGCGGGGATTCTGCACATATACAGAACTATGCGCAGGAAAACAGGACCTCGGTGTATAGTGGTGTACCAGCCATCCACCTTAGTGCCCAAAATCCCAATCCGACTAGCTATAGTGTCTCATTCGTTCTCCGTATTACAGCGAAGCTACCAATGATTAGACATCCCAGAACACGGACACTTTCAGGAATCGCGGGAGCAAGAGCACTCTTTCATTACTCACTCATACTTGTCCCAAAGTGCATATTAAGAGACACAGTATAATTTAAAATGTTTATTTCAACTAACGTGCTCTAAGACACAGTACACGTGCCAGTATTAGCAGCATAATGCATAAAGACAAAACAGTAAGCATTGTTACAATTCCATAGAATACAAACGGGGACAGCATTTTATAAAGACAGTGGATAAAGACTATAATGCATTGCCACCCTCCCCGTGCTAGTAACTAGTTTATTATAAAAATAGAAGACCTCTGGACTTTGTCAGGGGGACCCCCATACCTCAAGAACTAGATGCAAGGTTTACATCATCGGACAAGCACAGCTCTTCTTTCTGGAAAGGTTTTTCTCCAAGTGCCTCTAACAGGTATATTGCAATATTAAAAGCACTCAAATTTCAGCAGTGCAGCTGTGCTTCATGTTATGTCTAAGTGCGTGGGGCTGACCAGAACAGAATAACAAGGGGTGTTGTTTTTCGACCTTGTACATCGCGTGCAGACGAAAACCACAGAGAACAGCAGAAAATGTGAAAGACAGAAATGTAGACAGTTCTCATGAACATAGGCACAAGCAGAGTCTGGAAAAACAAAGTCACGGAGTAACGTGTGCAAAAGAGGCATCATGGCAGCTAGGCCTAAGCTAACTTAGCAATGTCGACAATGAGGCCACAATCCACACTACGGTTTGGATATAGACAGCTCGCTGGCAATGCTTGTACTTTTTGATAATTCAACAGGCAAGTAGAAAGGCATAATATACAATGTATCTACTCTGATAAAACATCCAGAAACAAGAGGGGGCACCACTCATGAAAGTCACAGCCACAAAGGAGGTGCAGAAACCCAGGGTGCAGCCCAAATGGGTGGGGAGTGTCTTTTTGTTCCAATTATTTTCCCCTTTGCCAGTGCTACCCCAAAGGAATCTTGAAAACATCCGTTTTCCTTCGCAGGGAAAGCCTTATCCATTGACATCAATGTGATGCTGCACTGGCATCCAAAGTCCGCAGGTATCGTATTGAGAGAGATGTGGTGTGGCAAGCAGATCACCTCCCTTCACCCCACAAAGCTACTCCTTTCCCTGCCAAGAGCACCTACACCTGGGCAGAACATTGTGAGTGGATGTGGGGGCACAGCACTGAGCAAACACAAAGAGATGATGGACAGAGCACTGAAACTTTTCAGACACTCACCCCCAGTCACAGATCTGGGTTGAATCCATCATCGTTCTTTAGCTCACTTCGCCACCCCAGTTCAGACCCAGCTATATGCAAATCAGTCTTGACCCTGTGCCTCATGGGAGCAGTCCAGCCCGAACTGCCAAGCCAGGTCTCCCCTGGACCAGAAACAAGCATCCTGGGACCGGTTTTGGGGTAACACCCCTCATCAGCCAGGCTAGCTTGAATCCAGTGGCAAAGTGAGCAAGGGACCCACGTCTGGGCATACCCTGCCAACTTAGGGCGAACAAAGCAAACACAAAGAGATGGGAGGAGATGGCACAGCACTGTCCAGACCTGCAACAACTGCTGTTACTCCTTGTTAGACCTGTCATCCTTGGATGGTCTTCCTCCAAATTTTTGCCTTTTACCTTCTGTTTTTGCTGATTCTTTTTGTTGGCCTTAGGGCTCTGAGCACTTTACTACTGCTAATCAGTGCAAAAGTGTGCATGTGTATCTCCCCTAAACATGGGAACATTGGTGTATACCTAATATTTGATTTACTAGTAAGTCCTTTGTAAAGTGGTAAAACATATACCCAGGGCTTGTAAGTCAAATGCTACTAGTGGGCCTGCAGCACTGATTGTGCCACCCACATAAGTAGACTATCAAACCTGTTTCAGGCCTGCCATAGCAGAGCATGTGTGTGCAATTTACTGCCACTTCGACTTGGCGTTTACAACTACTTGACAATACTGGAACCCCCCTTATATTACATATAATCAGGGGTGGGCGGAGCTCGCGTAGTGGTACTCTGCGGAATTTCACAGAGTTACTAGAAAGCTCTGTGAAATTTCACGGAGTTGCGTGGCCTCGTGGAGTGCTGCCTGCCCCCCCCTACCTTACATCCCCCTCTAAAGCCCCAGGCCCCTGCCCCCTCCAGCTAAAGCCCTGGCCCCCCACTAAAGCCTCGGTCCCTCGCACCCTCCTGCGTAGTCTAAGTAAGGATTAAGAACTTAAGAGACTTACCTTCCTCCCAGATCGGTGTCCTCTGTCTTGCTCCTGCTGCTGGGCCTGCTCCACTTCCGCTGCTCTGGGAGAATTACAGGAAGAACTGCAGTGTCCATGGGGTACTGCGTGAAGGCATGCCTGACCTATAGTACAGCCATGCGCACTGCAGTTCTTTCTGTAATCCTGCCGGAGCAGCAGAAGTAGTGGAGCCAGGCCCAGCAGCAGGAGCAAGACAGAAACCGATCTGGGAGGAAGGTAAGTCTCCCACTGCACCGGTGAACTCCGCTCCGCTGCGTAGGCTGAGTTTTGGAAAACTTCGCACTCCAAATGGAGTGCGGAGTTACTAAATCTCTGCAAACTTCACTGGCAGAGCGGAGTTCACCTCCCGCCCTTACATATAATCACCCCTGAGGTAGACCCTAATTAACCCTAAAGGCAGGGTGCCATGCAAGTAAAAGGTAGGACATGTGTGTTTAATCTTTCAATGTCCAAGTAGTGACAAACACCCAAATTAATGTTTCAATACTGTGAGGCCTACTCCACTCATAGGCTAGCATTTGGAATTTCCTTGTATACTGTTAAGTGGTAATTCCTGATGAGAGAGAAGTAGCTTTATCATGTTTCATATGTTTGGAATAGAAATGATAAATCCACCTTACTGGTGAAGTTGGACTTAACATTACTGTTTTAGAAATGCCACTTTTAGAAAGGGGACATTTCTCTGCACTTACTGCTCTGTGTGACTGACAGCCTGTCTCCAGTACACGTCTGGGGTGGGTGACAGCTACACTTTGCGCATCCCCTCTAGACAGCCACAACACAGGAAGGATAGGTGTATCTGAGTACCCATCTACATACATTTGTGTTCTGTTGCCTTGCCTGGGCAGGATGGAAGGGAGGGGCTAACACTTCACTTGAATAGGCAGTATCCTGTCCCCACACAAAGGACTGATTATCCCCCACAGATAGCCTGGCAGACATGACTGAGTTGAAAGGGATACCTGTGCACTTCAGAGAGCTGCTTTGAAGTCAACACCCACATCATAGGCTCTTTTTGGTAAAAGTACTGGGTCTCTGACCCCCTAAAATCAGACACTAACGGACTTGTAATCAAAGCTCTGCCAGAAGAACTGCTGTGCTGCTGAAAGGACACAACTGGACTGCTGATCTGGAAGGTCTGCTTTTCTGCTTGCTGCCTTGCTGCTTGCTGTTCTCTGACTGTGCTGAAGGAGAGCTGGACTCTGCCTTCCCTACAAGTGATCTCCAAGGGCTTGTTGACTTGCCTCCTGTTGCTTGAGACTCAGGGATATCAAAGTCTCTACCCCTGCTCCTGTGTCTGGCTCACTGGAAGTGGTCCAGATACTTGCAACATCAACTTCGATGCATCTCTTGTCTGCATGTAGAAGAACTGGCGCATCGACCTGGTTGGAGGAGTAAAATCACCGCATTGCATCGAAACCAGTGCTTTGCCTCCAGACATCGACGCTTTGAACAGCGTATCACCACCGCTGCAGCTTGGTGAGATCAATACACCCCCTCGTTTGCATGGCAGAATCTGGCGCATCACTCGACACCTCTCGACTCCGGCGTCCGTCTTTGGAACTGATGCATCACCTTCACTATGTGGAGAAGATTGATGCATCTCGCTGTTTGCAACCAAGAAAGGTACTTTGTTCACTGGGGCCTGTGTGGGTCCTGTAGTCGGCTGGAACTTCATCGTGGTCGGCCCGAACCTTGACTTTGCCCTGGTCCAGAGTGACATAAAGTAACCTTTCTAGCTCTACCTGCTTCTAAGTGCTTTACTGTATTTATTCCTTTAAAATTCAATATCTCAACTTATGTATCAGGGTTCTCCAAAGTTGGTCCTGGGGAGCTGGATCCATGCCAGATTTGTATGATAGAAAAAACAAGGGTATGCAGTTACTAATGAGAGGGAGGAGGGTCCAGGTATCAAGAATAGAAAGGAAAAGGGGGGGGATTGCTCCTGTAGGAGCAAGGGCACTATGACACCACAAGGGGTGTCATGCTTCATCATCGGGCAGCTCCTTGTTGGGCCGGCACTGCAATACCCAATGGGCCCTGCAGGGGGATCTTTGCCGGAGGTCTTTTCTTTTTGCCGATGTGAGATGGATGGGGTGGAGGGGCGTGTGGTTGGAGGAAGTATAAGTAGATGTGGAGGAAAAGAGTGTGTGAGATAAAAATAACTACAGGAATCCCAAAAGGTTCTTTGTTAGCTGGATTCCTATGCTATGGTTAAAAAAAAAAGGAGTCTAAAAAGTCACATCGAGAGCAGGTTATTCTGGACCTCTGAAGCTCAAGATAATGTATGTGAAGTGAGAGGGGTCAACATGTTTCATGCCTTTCATGGTCCCATCAGGAACTGCGTACCCTTGTTTTTTCACTTATTTGTGGTGGCAGGTAAATCTTTACCAGACCACCTCATTATATTACTCACTGGCACATATTACACCCCACTTGTTGTAGATAGTTATATTTCACGGTCCTGAAGAAACGCCGCCTGATCCTTAGGACTGATAGGCGTGAAACATGTCGACCATCTAGGAGTAGAGCGCCTCTTGACAGCTTGACAGTCGCCTCTCCTTACTAATTTTTAACCGGGCAGGGATCCTCCCAGATTAAAATTGCTCTAAGGATTCCCTACTTGTTTTAATTTCACTATTCAGCACATCTACACATACACTAGGCCCCTCACACCCACGGCACCCATACGGCAGGAACAAAAGATCTCCGGCAAAGAGCCCCTTTTATGGGTGCCCGTCGGGTATTGCAGTGCCGACCCGATGAGGAGCAGGCCCAAATGATGAAGCATGACACCTAGCTTGCTGGGTGTGTGAGGGCCCTAGTTCCGAAAGGGGTTCTCCCCTTCTCCCCCTTTTGGGTGCCTGGGACATTACCTGCACGTCGACCTGCACTCAGTAGGTCTTACATGTACACGTTGAGGAACTGCGTACCTCTTTTGGTTCAATATATTGATAGGGCTTGTACGCTGGACCTCTTTAAACAGCCCGGAGTCCCCTTTTTTCTTGGATGATTGTACGCACGGGCCTCCCCGTGGGACTTACCATTTAGGATACCAGAAACGCTAAATAGTGGTCTCTGGCCCATTATACCTACCCAAGTAGCAACGAACTCTCTCTAGAGTGAGCCACCCGTTTACTCCATCAACATGGAGGAAAACCAGGGACTCAGCTTTGGGGACGATATGGCAGCAGAGATTCTTAGATCAACCCCCTCCATTTTGGGCACAGAGAACGGTTCAGCCACTGGTTCCCTATCGGAAGATTGGACATCATTGATGTCAATGAAGCGGGAGTGGCTGAAAATAACTTTACATGGGGCGATGATGACAGAATATCTACGTGCTAACATCGCCCCTAACGGCCTTATGGTAAAAAACTTTCCAAGACTCTTTCTGGAAGATCAGGTTTTTCAAGAAAGAGTGGTCCCTGGTAGCATGGAAATGCACCAGGGACTGGCTCATCTTGATTATAAACACAGCTAAGAGAATAACCGACGCCCTCCTCGTTAGGATACAAATCGCAGAGGGATCTCTGAAGACCACGGTCCAGATAACTCAGTTCAAATCCAAACTTAACGAACTCAACAATGAGATAGCAGAACAAAAAGAGTATCTCATGAAACAAAAGGTTAGCAAATTGCAAAAGGATATACAAAAATTTGAGAAAGAAAAAGTATATCCCTATTTGAGAACAGACTATACCTCTACAAAGAATAGCTATTCCTCAGACGAGAGTACGGATATTACCAGAAGGGGGTCATCAAGTAGTGACTCGAGCACAGGTAGTTGGGGTGGTAACAGACAGAGAAGAGGAAACCGCCCTAATGTTCCTAATTACAACCTACCTAACTTCCAGGGTCCACCTCAACCTTTCTGGCCCTTTCCGGTATATCCTCAGGGCCAACAACAATACTTTCCCTCTAGCAACCCACCTTTTTAGGCAGAGGTTGGGGCAGAGGAAAAGGGCGCAACAGAAGAGGCGGACAGAAAACGGTCCAATGGCAAGACAACCAGCAGAGCTCAATGGATACACGGAGCAAAACACAGAACAAGAGACTCTAGTGGTCAATTTATCACATCGTTCCTTGTCTGAGACTGAATTGAAAGTACTGGAAAAGGGACTGGGCTTTGTCCCCACTCCCAAAATGGATAAATTCAGGGACCTGAGTGAAGTGCAGAATTTCTTTAGAAAAATCCGCCTTAGGGCATTTCTTTAAGACAAACCTACTCCTGCCCTACAAGATTCAGGGTTAAGGAATCCATCTACCTTCACCCCCAACAGCAGTATGGTTCCCATGGAAGTTCTTACATTTGAGCAGGCGGTTCTCAAAGACCTCCAAACTACCACTGTGGGGCCCCCTCCTTTTTACAACCTATCGAAAAACGAGAGACTAGCGGCAAGTCCCTTACTGATGATACAAGCATCACCATTAAACAGGCAGATAAGGGTGGGGCAACTGTCATACAATCCACTACGGATTATGATCAGGAGTGCCTCCGCCAATTGAGTAATAGGAAATTCTATACCCCTATCGCAGTCAATCCGACTACTAGACTTACCACCGAGATCTCAATAATGGTATTTGAGGCAGAAAACAATGGGTGGTTGAGTAAAAGAGAAGCTGACTTCCTCATAACCAAGGAATCACGCACGCCCTACTTTTACACCCTCCCCAAAATTCACAAGGGGACAACATCAATCCCTGGGAGACCAATTGTCTCAGGAATAGGCTCAATCCTCGAACCATTATCGATTTTTTGTGATCACTTTCTCCAACCTCTGGTGAAACAGACTCCCTCATATGTGAGGGATACGACTGACATACTTCGTATAATGGGAGAAATAAGAGACACACGAGACATTGACCTGCTGGTAACATTGGACGTGGAGCAGCTCTATACCATCATACCACAAAGAGCTACACTCACTGTTATAGAAACAGCACTGAAACAGCACTGAAACAGGTCGATTGGTCGTCACCCACGCCAGTCACCCTTATCATGCAATGTGCAACTTTAGCATTGACGGAAAACTTCTTCGCATTCAAAAACCAACTTTTCCATCAGTCTCAAGGTACTTCTTTGGGGAGTACCTTTGCTCCAAGTGTAGTCTGCCTCTACATGGCGGCCTTCGAAGAGGAGGTTATTTACCATCAGAGTAACATCTACCTGAACAACTTGAGACTGTGGAAAAGATATATCGATGATATTCTTGTTTTCTGGAAGGGTGACTTAAATACATGCAAAGAATTTTGCAACTGGGTCAATACGAAGAATGAATATCTCAAGTTCACTAAGACCATTTCAGCAACCTGTATACCATTCCTTGACCTTAAAATCAGCATTCATGATGGACACTTGCAGACTTCCTGTACAAAAACCTACAGACAGGAATAGTCTGTTGTCATACCACAGCCACCACCCACGAGCGTTGAGGGACAACTTGCCTTTGGGCAATTTCTCCGTATTAGGAGAAATTGTAGCACCATCAACAACTACAAAATAGAGGCAGTCACTAGCCGAGAATCTGATCAAGAGACATTACCCCCCACATCAAGTTGAAAAATCATTAAAAAGAGTAAGGAATAATAACAGGAGGCCTTGTTAGAAGTAAAACAAAAGGAACCCAGTGATATTTTGACTTGTGTGACTTCTTTTACACCAGGATCTAACAGACTTAAGAAAGTCATCAATAAACACTGGGGGATCCTTAACACAGGGTCCCTTGAGATTCCCAAACCCAGATTTGCGTTTAAACGAACGAGTAACCTGAAAGACATGCTCGTGCACACAAGACCCAAACCAGCATGCATAAGTGTGCAAAGAACCTTATGGGACCTTCTCCCAGTGCAGGGCCACTATCCCTGTGGCTCCTGTGCCGCCTGCCCACAAACCAAACCAACAAAGGAGAATGCACTAACAGATTCCTTCACCTGGAGGATACACACCCACACTAATTGCAACACATCCCAATGTATATATCTGCTGATGTGCCACTGTGACAAAAAATATGTGGGTATGACTATGAGGGCGGTTAAGAATAGGATCTCGGAACACAAGAGTAATATCCGCTGTCAGAAAACCACCACCAAACTATATACCCATTTTAAGGAACGCAACCATCTCCCTGAAAGTTTGCGATGGTTGGTTCTGGAGGCACGCCCACGCATCACGCAATCAGCATTATTTAGGATTGAGCAACGATGGGTGCATTGCCTAGGCTTAGACCACCAGGGACTAAATGATGAAATACCATGGGGTTCTCTGCCTTAGAACTATTGATGACGATGGACTCTCACTATCCAGGCTTAGGTCCTTTGAATACTCCTTGCATTTTTTACAACACTTTAAGGGGGGTTCAGATTTATAAATACTCTGATGCATCTTTCTACTCGGCCCATGACTTTATTGACCTGACAGTGCATCTCTGAATCATCAGCTATATATGACCTCGACTGGCACTTTTTTCAATATTATAGGGGTGTTTCAGGGTCTTATACACTTTAATGTGTCCCCCTGTCTAGTAGATGATATTCACTGATACTTATTGACCCAGGGAATGCACTCCTGAATCAGTACCTTCACAATGACAACATACCGACAATTCAATCGATTATACTCGTGGTACAATTGTCCACGTAACAAATTGACTTATGATGACAATTTTTTTTTCTTTTTTTAAATTTTTTAAATTTCTTATCGAGTCCTGTTACCTATGTTCCGTCCTATTAGACCTTACTATGGGTTCACTGATCACTATTATGGTCACCGAAATTAATATAGCCTCTTTAAACCTTACGAATACCCTGTGGGTTGCACTACTGGCAATGAACTACTATCCACTCCAAGATGGCCGACATGCTTTTGCCACTCTCACCAGCATACGTTGACAGGTCACATGATACGCCCTTCCCACAGCTGGTTCCGATCAGCTTCCCGCCACCCTCGTACGGCGAACATTTTGATGTTTATAAGCGGCATTGTTTGGCCGCTCAGCACCATCCCAGCTTCAGCGCGAGGGGTTAGGTGAGCTACGTGGCTTCCAATAGAAGCGGGTGAGTTTTGTCAAGCTTAAAAGAAACACTCAGCACTCTGTAGCGACAAGGCTAAGGTACGCGGGTTGCTTTGATGGCTGTAGGGACTGGGGATTAAGTGACTGAGTCTACCCCTTGGGTCCTACTCTCCTTTTTACCCCAGCCTGTGGTGGGTGGAGGAGTGGGCCTGTGTCACACACAGCACCAGTGGCGTGACCTTTTTGAGGTTTTGGGACTGGTGTGTGGGGCCGTGGACCCGCGCCGCCCCCCCGCCCGTTCCGCATCGACACGGGGTTGAGGAGGTAGTTCAGGGGTATGCTCTGAAACTGCCCCGGCAAACTACCCTATCGCACTCTTTACCGAACGAGGTCCCAGAGAGGTGGGTCTGCTTTTCTGTGAGCAGACAATACAGGACCTGTTTCATGAGTTTTTAACATTTCATGAATATGCCTTTCTCCCATGTTAAATAGACATCCTAATATAGATGTCATAAGTTGTGCTGAAGCAGATGGGGCGAAATTTTCACTAACTATAGGTGAGTCTTAGAGCTAAGTTCACCACCCCTCACAATGGCACTATTGATAACATACTCTCGATGTCATATATTAAGTCACAACAATATCTTCTCTCTGTTGCCATCTTTGTCTCCTATTGTATGTTGCTATTTGTTTTTACCTCTTGACCGCCTGCACAGTGTAATGAACAAATTGTAAGGGGCCATTAACCCCACATTAATTGACACGCGGTCAGCACCTTTGGGCATTATCATACATAATTTTGTGTTCTCACGTTCTTTCATGCAGGTTTGCCCCAGTGCCTGCAGGTAATACCCCGCACTTATTTGTGGTGGCAGGTAAATCTTTACCAGACCACCTCATTATATTACTCAGTGGCACATATTACACCCCACTTGTTGTAGATAGTTATATTTCACGGTCCTGAAGAAACGCCGCCTGATCCTTAGGACTGATAGGCGTGAAACATGTCGACCATCTAGGAGTAGAGCGCCTCTGACTCTTGATAGCTTGACAGTCGCCTCTCCTTACTAATTTTTAACCGGGCAGGGATCCTCCCAGATTAAAATTGCTCTAAGGATTCCCTACTTGTTTTAATTTCACTATTCAGCACATCTACACATACACTAGGCCCCTCACACCCATGGCACCCATACGGCAGGAACAAAAGATCTCCGGCAAAGAGCCCCTTTATGGGTGCCCGTCGGGTATTGCAGCGCCGACCCGACGAGGAGCAGGCCCATATGATGAAGCATGACACCTAGCTTGCTGGGTGTGTGAGGGCCCTAGTTCCGAAAGGGGGTTCTCCCCTTCTCCCCCCCCCCTTTTGGGTGCCTGGGACATTACCTGCACGTCGACCTGCACTCAGTAGGTCTTACATGTACACGTTGAGGAACTGCGTACCTCTTTTGGTTCAATATATTGATAGGGCTTGTACGCTGGACCTCTTTAAACAGCCCGGAGTCCCCTTTTTTCTTGGATGAGTTGAAAGGGATACCTGTGCACTTCAGAGAGCTGCTTTGAAGTCAACACCCACATCAAAGGCTCTTTTAGGTAAAAGTACTGGGTCTCTGACCCCCTAAAATCAGACACTAACGGAATTGTAATCAAAGCTCTGCCAGAAGAACTGCTGTGCTGCTGAAAGGACACAACTGGACTGCTGATCTGGAAGGTCTGCTTTTCTGCTTGCTGCCTTGCTGCCTTGCTGTTCTCTGACTGTGCTGAAGGAGAGCTGGACTCTTCCTTCCCTACAAGTGATCTCCAAGGGCTTGTTGACTTGCCTCCTGTTGCTTGAGACTCAGGGATATCAAAGTCTCTACCCCTGCTCCTGTGTCTGGCTCACTTGAAGTGGTCCAGATACTTGCAACATCAACTTCGATGCATCTCTTGTCTGCATGTAGAAGAACTGGCGCATCGACCTGGTTGGAGGAGTAAAATCACCACATCTCATCGAAACCAGTGCTTTGCCTCCAGACATCGACGCTTTGAACAGCGTATCGCCACCGCTGCAGCTTGGTGAGATCAATACACTCCCTCGACTGTGTGGCAGAATCTGGCGCATCGCTCGACGCCTCTCGACTCCGGCGTCCGTCTTTGGAACTGACGCATCACCTTCACTATGTGGAGAAGATTGATGCATTTAGCTGTTTGCGACCAAGAAAGGTACTTTGTTCACTGGGGCCTGCATGGGTCCTGTAGTTGGCTGGAACTTCATCGTGGTTGGCCCGAACCTTGACTTTGCCCTGGTCCAGAGAGACATAAAGTAACCTTTCTAGCTCTACCTGCTTCTAAGTGCTTTACTGCATTTATTCCTTTAAAATTCAATATCTCAACTTATGTATCAGGGTTCTCCAAAGTTGGTCCTGGGGTGCTGCATCCATGCAAGATTTTTATGATAGAAAAAACAAGGGTATGCAGTTGCTAATGAGAGGGAGGAGGGTCCAGGTGTCAAGAATAGAAAGGAAAAGGGGGGGGGGGTTGCTCCGTTAGGAGCAAGGGCACTATGACACCACAAGGGGTGTCATGCTTCATCATCGGGTAGCTCCTTGTTGGGCCGGCGCTGCAATACCCAATGGGCCCCGCAGGGGGATCTTTGCCGGAGGTCTTTTCTTTTTGCCGATGTGAGATGGATGGGGTGGAGGGGCATGTGGTTGGAGGAAGTATAAGTAGATGTGGAGGAAAAGAGTGTGTGAGATAAAAATAACTACAGGAGTCCCAAAAGGTTCTTTATTAGCTGGGTTCCTATGCTATGGTTAAAAACAAAAAGGAGTCTAAAAAGTCACAGCGAGAGCAGGTTATTCTGGACCTCTCAAGCTCAAGATAATGTATGTGGAGTGAGAGGGGTCAACATGTTTCATGCCTTTCATAGTCCCATCAGGAACTCAGGAACTGCGTACCCTTGTTTTTTCAATTCCTATTTAGAGGCACATATGCTTGACCTGTCTCAAGCCCCAGTCCCTCCCTTTTTGTTTCAGATTTTTATGATGACTACATTTATCTAAATGGGCATATGCTAAAAATCTGGCATGGATCCGGCCCTCCAGGACCGACTTTGGAGAACCCTGTTCTTTACATTGGATTTTTGTCATTTTGGTCTTGTTTTGTTCAGAATATTATAATCTATTGTTCTAAGCCTGTGTGGAGTCTTTTTGTAGTATATTTATTGTGTTACTGTGTGTGCTGCAAAAATACTTTACACATTCCCTCTTTAGATAAGCCTGACTGCTCTGTGCGAAACTAAACAGACTACGAGTAGGTACTCATCAAAGAAATCAAGGAATAAAATTCCATGTCTTATAGCTGCCACGACAGAGAAGGCATGTTCACCAGAACGAAATGTTTTAATTCTGGTGACCTCTGAAAGATACTGTGAGGGAGTCTGAAGATTCCTAAAAGGATTATGCAGCCTGAACTTGGCAGTAATAAAGTCAGGAATGCCCTGTTGCATAGCTCCATGCTTTAGGACCATAGACTTGAAGATTACTCTGTTCCTGATACAAAGCCAATGGAGGTGTTTCAGTACTGGAGTAGTATGTTGCCACTTCGGCACATTTGTGATGAGTCAGGCACCCGCACTTTAGGTCAGCTGTAGATCATTACTCTTTGAGAGATAAGTAAATAGATTACAGTTTAATGTCAATATCAGGGAAGAATATGGCACAATGACTTCAAGCACTGCAACCTTGGAAATCTGTTACTTTCTTAATTGGAGGTATAAACACACAAAAGAACGTTTGGAGATATAAATTCGCCAGCCAGTGACTTCTATTTTTAGTGAGAGTACAGCAGTCAAGCAGGGTGGCATAATGTTAAATGCATCTGTTTTGACAGCAAATCCCGTCTGAGAGAGGCACCAGCCTACCTCCTTGTCCTGATCCAGGGGCACAGCATGAACCCAGGGTGCATTGCTACAGAAGGCTAACTTGATGCTATCCATTATTGCCTGACCAATGATGAAGATGGTGCCTCCAGATAACATCTGGTATTGCCACAGCCAAGAAGCCCACTGCTAAAGGCTTGCATCACTGTGGTGATGAGTGGATTCAGCACCAAGTGAGGCATATGGGATTATATCTTTCATTTTGTGTATCAAACTATTTTACCTTTTTTTTAAATGATGTGTAAAGTGACCAGTGGCAGCTCGCAGAGGGAGTGCTGCGGGGCGGTGGGGCGGGGGAGGGGCAGGGAGGGGGGCAGTGGACTTGGACATACGACGGAATGAACTAAGTAAGTAAATAAATAAATAAAACTATTTACCTTGCGCGTGCTGCATCGCCAACTCGGCGATGCAGCGCGCGCAAGCTAATAGTATTATTTATTTATTTACCTACTTTAGTCCATTCCTTCGTATGTCCGAGTCCACTACCCCTCCCCCACCCCACCACCACGCAGGACTCCCTCTGCGAGCCGCCACTGAAAGTGACAGTTTATGTAATCTCTGTTCCTGCTGCAATGTCATCAGGGTCAAAACTCCCTTCTGTCAAAAGGCCCTTGGGGCTTGGGAGAAGGGCAGATGGCAACTTCCCAGCACCCGAATTGTGCACAATGTTACTTGAGGCAATGTATTATAAGGACCAAGCTAAGAGGTTCCCTGCAGTAGTGTAGCAAGTATTCTAAAATATCTCTTGTAACAGTCTGTTTTCCATTACCAGATATTCATGATTGCATCTTGGGAAAGGCCCATTGTAGCTGTCTCCAATACTGCACCAGTCCGAAATGAATGTGTTCTGTGCTATCAGTGCCCCAGTCCAAATGATTACAATGCCTTTTTCATCTACCTGCACAACTGCTAATTTTCCTGTGATTCTCATGCAGCCGCAGGCCACCAAACTTTTATATAGCCACCTGCAGAATCCATCTGTCAGTTTTACTAGGCAATGCCTTCCCCTAGGATTGTCTGCTTTAATCACCCAAACCTTCAAACCAGACGGGCCAGACTCTGACTTTGGAATTTTGAAAACAACCCTGTTATCCTGCAAGCCAGAATTCATTTGCACCACTCTAATCCCTTCCTTGCCACTGCTATTTCAGACACACTCATGGTCCCTGTTAGAAAATGGGTTACTGGTTGGCAAAGGTATGCACTCTGTCCAAGCAGGAAACACAATCCTAGTTAGTGTAAATCACAAACACACCTTAAATTAACCTGTGCTCACTCTCTGGTAGCTTGGCAGAGAGCAGTCATGCTTAACTTAAGAGGCAATGTGTAAAGTATTTGTGCAACACTTCAACCGGTAAAACAATAGAAATATCACACAAAAAGTTTCAACACTAGCCTAGAAAAATAAGGATTAATTGTATAAATAAAACAAGACCAAAATGACAAAAATCCAATGAGTAGAACAGATTGTATGAATTTTGAAAGAACCCGTTCAAATCAAAAAGTTCAAGCCGACAGCAATGTAGTGCGGGTTGGATACAGTTCCTCTGAAGTTTTATCTTCTTGAGAATTATGGCAAGAGCACAATTTGTGGTAAAGCAGGTGGACCGGAGCAAGGAAATCATCGCTGGTGATGGTCAGTGTGGTGCAAAAAGCAGGCCAGGCATTGTGAACGGGCGGGCTGGGGCCTTGTAGTGACAAATCACACCGGTGGATGATGCTTTCCATGCAAAGGGACAAACTTACTGTGGCTCATGCTGATCCTTTTGGCAAGCGGTGTGGTTCTGGAGCAAATGGGCCCATTCACAAAGAGCCCAAAAGCTTGATTTCAAGAGCTGCAGATCGACCCAAGGGCCCAGGGACCTAGGAGGCACCTCCTTGGGGTCAGGAACTCATAGAAGATGAGTCCACGAGCTGTGGGGAGCCTGTTATGTCCCTGAGGCTCCGATCGGGAGGCCAGCAGACCAGCCAATTGAGTTCCTCTGGGGTCCTGGGTTCAAGATGGTCTCCAGATCCAGTTCTTCCTCTCCAGGCAGAGGGCAGCAGGCAACAGGCCAGCACAACAAGACAGCAGCTCCTTCAGAGTGGCAGACCAGCAGAATGACAGTCCTTCCAGCAGCACAGCAGTCCTTCTTCCTGGTGGAGTATCCACAGATCCATAGGTGTACTGAGTTGGTAGAGTCTGAAGTCCAGTTCTTATACGCAGTTTTGCCTTTGGGGGAGATTTCAAAGAAATGACTTTGAAGTGCACAGAGTCCCTGCCCTTCCTGCCCCGGCGCCAGACTCTACAGTGTGTGTGGACAGGACACAGCCTATTCAGGTGTAAGTGAGGCTGTGCCCAGCTTCTCCCTTCCATCCTACCAGGAAGGCCCATCAGGTCACACCTAAGCTGTGGTGTGTGGTTGTTTAGGCGGCATACACAAAGCCCAATTGTCTCCCACCCCAGACATGTGATCAGAGACAGGCAGCAGGCACCAAATGGCTAAAGTAAGAAAATGCAAACTTTCTAACAGTTGCATTTTCAGAATTGCAATTTAAAATCCAACTTCACCATAAGTTGTGATTTTAAATTGTGATTTTAGAGACACCAGACTTCGTGATCTTATCTCTTCCCAATTGGAAATTACATTTATGCAATGTAATGCGGTAATCCCAATGCTATCCTATGGGGAGATAGGCCTTGCAGTAGTGAAAAACAAATGTAAGAGTTTGTCACTACTAGGACATGTAAATCTTAAAAGTACATGTCCTGCTTTATAAATACACTGCACCCTGAACTTGGACAGTCCAGGCCCTACCTTAGGGATGACTTACGTGTATTATAAAAAGGAAGGTTTGGGCCTGGCAAGAGGTTTAACTTGCCAGGTCGACATAGCAGTTTAAACTGCTCTAACAGGCTCTGCAATGGCAGGAATGAGACATGTTTAAAGGGCTATTTGAGTAGGTGGAACAATCAGTGCTGCAGGCCCATCAGCAGCATTTAATTTACAGGACCTGGGCACCTGTAGTGTGCTTTACTAGGGACTTATAAGTAAATAAGTAAATGAACTATGCCAATTGTGGATAAACCAATGTTACCTCATTTTAAGCAGAGAGCACGTGCTCTTTAGCACTGGTTAGCAGTGGTAAAGCGTCCCGAGTTCTCAAGCCAACAATAACGAATTCAGCAAAAAGGAGAGATGCAAGGCAAATTGTTTGGGAGTGACCCTGCAGAAAGGGCCATATCCAACGGTCCCGAAGAACATCAGCACATATCCTCATTGAAACAGCTCTCAAAGTAAAACTCTGTACATGCTTCCCCAGTTTCTGCATTATTGACTCGTAAAACAAACATTTTAATCACTTCCCCCGACACAGTCTTTACTTGCTCAATCCTATGAATGTTAGTGCTGCAACCTGTGTTTCCACCCAGCAGTTGGTGTTCATCTGTGCCCATGCCTACTCCAGGTACATCACAGTGCTGTCCTCCTGCAGCCAATACCTTTCTCTAGCAATACCTTAATACTACTCCCTTAAATTACAGATCACTCTTTCATACTTAACTACCGTTTTCCAGGTGAGTGATTGGGTGACCATCACCCTCAGCAGGGGCGACCAAAGTTCTACAGTGCATTTGGGAATGGTGAAATCTTCTCTTCTGTGGACGACCTCTGGATCTTGTATGTCTTTAATCGAAAAAGTGGAACAGACACCAGTTACCGACCCCTGTTATAAAATTTGCTATGAAACAAACAAATACTTTTCTTTCGGCATTCCAGTAGCAACATACTTAGCAGCCTGAATATGTATGAGCCCCTTGCCGAATGCCTGTTCAAAACCTGCTCAATTCACTAGTTGCCCAATCAGAACACAATGGATCTGTTTAAAAGCTCATTTCACCAGAGACATCTTCTCTGTCTGGGCAACCTCTTTCACTGCTCTCTTAAACGTCCTCACTTAATCAATCACAACCTTCTGTTTCTCTGCGTCATTTTCAATCCCCAAGAAGAACAGAGCCGTGTATTGCTATTTTAATGTATCCCCTGCTCAAAGGATTCACAGACTGCCTGCTGTTCTGTTTAAAGCTCCAGTGATCCTCTCACATTTGAACATCTCAGCATCACCTGTAAAGAAGTTATCTAGTGTGCTATCCCTTGCAAGCCACTATCAAGCTGACATCATCACTCTAGGAACATGCTGAAGGATGAATTTTTTTAAAGGGCAAAACACCCCACAATTCATAGGAAGGTCCTTCCACCTCCAAGACAATTAGCAGAAAACTGTCAGCATTCACTAGTAGTAGCCTTTTTCAGTTTTGCCAATGAACCTTGCTCCCTCACCAACTGTAGAAGCACCTTATCTGAGGGGTAGCACACTTGGCAATGATCCCTGTCCAAGTAGCAGCAACAAGAGTTCTATTCTGGGTAAGACCATGTAGTAAACAGAGGGTCCAAAAATGGACAATTAATCTCCTTAAAGACACATTCCTTGTCCACTGTATCCACAATATATCAGGGTGCTCCCTCCCTGATTTTAGGCTCCTTGCTTCAGTAAACTCCCAGGGACGTTTGCCAGGGAAGTCACTTCCTTCCTTAAACCCTCCCAATAGAAAACTGACTTTATTTTCCTCATATTCCAATAACATGTCCTTCAATTTCTTCACAAGAATGGGGGTAGGCCGGTATCCTCTCCCTGTCTGCTGCTTTGTACTACCTACCTGCAGTGAACTGTCCTCTGCCAATGCTTCCACTTTAGACCTTGTCTTTCTTTCCAACAAGGATATTTAAATTCTTCATTGAGGATCTCACCCTTGTTTCCAACCCTATCCTGCCATCAACCTCATTTCAGTTGTTTGTCAGTGTGACAAAGCCCTGAGTGGAATCCAAAGCACTTGTTACACAAATGTTTGTACCTTCAAGATGCACCTGCCCAACAGTTTCTCAAGCTGACTGTCAACAGACATTTTACCTTTTTTGTGGCTCAGGCGTTTTCATCTCCAGCATTCCCCCTGAAGATGGTCTTTGTTCAAGTGTGTCAATGACCTTCTAAGTGCATCTACTTGATACTCAGGTTCTTGCCTCAGCTAAAGTAGGATTGAAATTCTTTCTATTTCAGGGATGCTGATCTTATTGGCTCCAGTTCTCCCCCAATCTATCACACTCATACTAAGTATGCAAGTCCTCCCCATATTTTTTCAGACCCGTTGCTAAATACAGCTTCTCTGTAGCAATATATGTGTCATTATTCACAATGCATACCTTCAAGCACCTCTACTTGATACTGATGTTCTTGCCCCATCTAAAGTAGGCGTGAAACTCATTGTGTTTCAGGAACTCTGATCTTATTGGCACCAGTTGTCCCCCAATTTCTCACACTCATGCTAGGTATGCAAGTCCTCCCTGTATTTTTACAGAACCATTGCTAAATGCAACCTTTCTTTTATGAATATTTGTTTGATTATTGACAAAGCAGACCTCTAATTAGTGTATCATATCAACCTTCATTCTGTCTGACTCCTCTGCTGAATCAATACAGTCATCCCCCAGCTGAGACACCCACATCTCACCCCCTCTGGTAACAGGTTGAACATAGGGAAATACTGCATCTTTAATACTGTTTTCCTCATTTGATATATGCACGCCCAAGACTGCCCCATTCCCTCTTGAGCCAGATGGCTCCTATCTCATTCAGTGTTGCTCCCTAAAACCTCAAAATACTTGGCTACCAATCTGTTCTAGCTCTTGAAAACATGTTTCTGCCTCCTTAGTTCCTCACTCTTCAGTCATCTCTTTCCCATGATCTGCTTTACGTTCTAATTAAGCAGTCTTCATTTGCTCCCTTGGTCCCTTGATCAGCTGCTTATCCTACTGTCACTAACTATCCAAACACTGCCTTGCTGTGGCTCATCGGTCTGTTCTGCCTATCAGCCTGATCCTCCCTTGATCCACTTCTTGAGCTACCCTATCCATTCACTTACCCCCACTCAGTACCATAATTTGCTCTGCTCCTTCTTCTTTCTAGCCCCATTTCCACTCCCCATGGGCAGTCTCCCTTAGAAATAGCTACACAGCATCTGGTTATGATTCCACCTGACTCTTTTGCTCTCCTTCCTCCACGATCTTGGCCAGACCACACACTGTCATTGTCCACTTGCCTTACTATCCCCATTCTTCACTTCTTCTTGTTTCAACTGCTCCTCCGTGCCTTGTCCTTCTACTTCAGAAATGGGAATGCTGATTACAGCCTAATGGTATTTCCTTTGCCCTCAGTGCTACCACTCCGTTTGGTGTTTACTTCCTCTCATATTTACGGTTAATCATTGACTCTGCTGAATTGCCTCCCCCTTGCCACCCAGTCTTTTTCCCTCTTGCCCCTTACATCTACACTAACCACCACATCTTTCTGACCTAACTCCTTCACTTCCCCTTGAGCATTCTCTCTATGTGTTCCTCAGTCTGAGTCCTGTGTAAGAAATGGGATTATTGGTTGAGGGAGGTGAGGTCCCACTTCAAATAATAACCACTATCCTTATCAGGATGCGCCACAAAAGTCACTAAATAAATGTGTGCTTAACCCTCTGGTAGCTTGGCACAAAAGCAGTCAGGCTTAACTTAGAGGCAATGTGTTAAAGTCGTAACGTGAAAACAAAATGACACATATCCAATCAGTGGGACCAGAGTTATGAATGTTTAAACTCTTATGTAAAAACAGCCCCAAACACGCGAAGCTGACCACAATGGAGTGTGGGCCTGATACAGTACCAGGTTCATCCAGCTGGAGGACTTACCTTCTACTTCAATGCGAGGACTGTACATCTCAGCTCTGTTATGCTCTGCATCACTCAGTGTTGGATCTGATAAAACTTTCACTCAGGAGGTGTGCAGCTCTGCAGGGCTCTGTGTCACTCGGAGACAAATTATGGGAAGCTTTTGATGAGGAGCTGCATGGTGCTGCGCGACAGGGCTCTGTGTCACTCTGCATTGGACCCAGGGAGGCTTTTAGTATGGAGATGTATGCCATTTCATGGCCCTGCATCGCCCAGGGTTGTATCTGGTGACACCTTTGATGAGGAGCTTCTAGGCTCTCTGTCAGAGCCAATGAAACCTTCTGTTCAGCAGGGGGAATTGTGCTCTGACTCTGGCCAAGTGTGGGGACGGCTCTTGGGGGTTAGGACTCACTCCCGCAGATGCCAGCAGAGGGGACCAGGTGAGATCCAGCTGGGTCTGGTCAGCTGGGAAGCAGGAAAGGCCTCTGGAACATTTTATATCTCTGTAGTTCACACAGGAGGTCAGTCAACTGACCACTGGCGTCACTTCTTGGGTCCTGAGTTCAAGGTACACAGGTCCAGTCTTTATTCAGGCTCCAGACAGCAAGGTGGTTCTTCTTCTGCTTATTCACAGGTCCGGAAATGTTCTGATTTCAGGTTCTGGGGATGCCACTTTTATGCCCAGTGCCAGCCTGTGGGCGAGGGACACCACTTTTTCTAACCCTAAAACTGGTTCTGGCCAGTTCTTCCCTTTCCCCTGGGTTTGACTAAAGCCTTGCTAGCAAAACAATGGGCGGCAGCTCCAAGTGTTAGCTACATCTGCCAATGATAGAGCAGGCATCTTCTAGGTAACAAAGAGCTGGGAACAGCCCCCCAGGCTCAACTTTGAAGTGCAATCAGAGGAGGAGCTCAGCGCATCCCCAGCCATCCTGTCAGAAAGATTCTTACCTCTCCACACCCAGGCCCTTTGTCTACTGTCTATAAGGAATACACATAACACCAAAGGAGGGCCATTAACAGTCAGGTGACCTTTAACATTGGCAGAAAGGCACATTTGGCTTAGGCAGTGCTGTAGTGCGAATGCGCCCATTTACTTTTGTCTCACCTTGTATCCTAAAACTACACCTCAGGTTTAATTTACTTGGTCTACCGATGAATCTTGAATCGTGCCGAGACTGGCCGGCTGTATAGGATCCAATCCAGTTATCCAACGAGGACCAGGAATTGAAAACTAGTAATTAATAGATTCATATAACTAACCCTCAACACTAAGCAATGCAAATACAGAATTATCACAGCTAGACCAAATCTCTTGGAGAAATTCATCTGGACTACAATCATACAAACAAATAACTCAGTTAAAGCTATGCAGAATAATAACATTAGAATCTGCTGTCCAGAGATATCTCTATTTAGATTCCCGTACCTCATTAATACTCAATTGGAATGCACAATCAGTAATTGAAGAAGAGACATAGAGAGACAGAAACAGGATCTGAGAATGGTTTTAGTTTTATCAGCAAATTTAGGAAGAGTAAATACATCAATATCAGCCATTTAAATTTAGGACATACAGAATAATCAAAATTAACTCTTGTGGCTCATCAATTACCAAAGTTATAGAAGACGAGTTCAGGAAAGGGCAGGAATCATATCAGCTCAACTGTTCTCTCCAAATGAGGGAAAGGAGTCTGGGAATAGCGCACACAGCGTATGCGTCATCCCAAGGGAAACCAGTAGAGTCCACAAGATTGAAAGCTGTCAATCAGTCGGCAAAGAGCAAGATCTCCAAAGAAAGAAGAAAAGGGGCTCCCACAACTACGCTCTTCTCGCTCCATCACACAGCGTATATTTAGCCACAAGTTCTGCGGTGACACCTCCTGGATCTGGTCAGACTACTCAGTCCAGTGGTCAGTTAAAAAGGGTGATTGTCATTCAGCATAAAGAAGACACATTTTATGGCAAAAAGGTGGTGATCATCACTTAAGCTGTCGAACTATTCAAAATGTAAAATTTGTGAACAATAGTCTTTTAGCAAAGGCACATGAGTGAGTTCAAGAGGACAGTTTCCCACAGCAGATGTTCCGAAAGTAACAAAAAAGTTGCAAATAGTCCTAGTATGTGCATTGAAACTCTCTATGAAACATAGTTTCATTCCACATTGTAAGTCTACGAAGCCTTTCCATGAGAACAGAATCAAGCAAAGAAAAGAAAATGCAGGCCTAAATAAATTTCATTTAATGAAATGTAGAATACAGAATAATGGAAATATGCATTTCATTCTAGACTCTTGGGATCCCTATATATTTCTTTGAACTCATATGCACTCATAAAGCATTCTAGTTTCATGGAAATAGGTACATTTAACTATGACACATTACTACATTTTCGGAGTACCAACATGTAAAATAATTTCAAAATATAAAATATGATTGTCGTTTCTAGTAATTCTCATTAGTATATGTATGAAGATTATTCTGTAGAAGTTTCAAAGTAATTGGAATTATTATAAACGTGCAGCACCTATTTCTCTTTTTCCACTTGGTGTACATTTTTACATATGCAAAACATGGAGTTTTAAAATGAGACTGCTAAAATATACACGTTTTGTCATCTAAATTACATTAGTTTCATTAATTCTTCACACACAATGTTATTTAAAGAGAATAGTTAATGAAATCTCTATAATACATGTCATCACATTCACATTTCTATTCCATTTTAAAAGAATAAACCAGTGTAATTTAGTAAAACATAAACCTATGTTATTCAAATGAGCATTTTCGTCTAGTCAGCACTCTTCTGCATGCTTTTACGATGCAGTAACTAAGAATTTTTATGATCTATTTCTCAAGATTCTCCAACTATGGTGAGCACAAATTATGCATGTTGTCATTTTTCTCTCAAAGGTGTCAAAATCGGCTTTATGTGCCAAATAAGGGATTCAGTAGTTTATCTGCTCCATCAGCAGGAAAATGGCAACTTTCTGAATGTGGCATTTTCAAAATAGTAATTTAACTTCTGGCTAGACAATTAGGTTGGATTTTGGAGTTCTTGAATCAATTTTGTAGCTAGTCCCAAACTGAAGTTATGCATTAGACGGATTTATAACATCACCCACTGCTTTTCTATGGGAGTGCCAGCCATGCCACAGTGAAAAATGACATTAGAGACATCAAACAGATCACAGAGGTGTAGCACGCAATTGTCCCACTCTAGTGTTTTTTGTAGAACTAGTTTCACAGGTATACATTGGTATTGGGATATAGATCTAATTGCTTTACAGTGTTTGACTACGCCCACTCCAGTAACCTAAGGGCAAGTGATATTTACCGATCATGTTTCATGCTATTCTTTACTTAAACAATATCTACATCTAGATATTTAAAGACAGTGATAGCAAACACCTTGACTGGAACAAATTCTGGGTCTCACCCAATACTAAGTACACTATGAATATACTGTGTGTGCATGTGAGCATTTACAATCAATGTCATCACCAATTAGAATTATATCACAATAAAAAAGTGAACCTGTGAAACTAGTTGTCCAAACACCACAGGAGCATATATGCAAAACAATATGTATCACTGACATAACCCATCACACATTCACTCTATGTTACTTAGCTGAACAGCTTAAGTTTTCTGGTGGGGGTGTACCATCACGGAATGCTGAAGCTCTGTTGCCAGAACCCCGACCTTTAAAAAGTAACTACTTATGGCCTATTTCCTTTTCAGGGAATGTGACCAGAACCTGCAACTCCTTACCTATAAAAACGTAGGCATCACTATCTCACACTCTTTCTGTTTGAACTGAATGCCCTTCTATTCAAAAGATATTTGTCAATTCGCCTTCCCCATACAAAACCTTGTTGGCTTAGTGTTTGCACTGACCAGTTCCTTCAGGCTTACCATTTTATCTCAATATTATTTAACACCTTCAGAAAACTGGCCACTGTTTATATTCTGTTACTCAATATTTACCAATGTTGTAATAGATGCCCAATTTTTATGTTTAATGTCTATTGTAAATGCTTCAATTCCTTTGGGTAATGTAATATATGTGCCTTATGTAAAAATCTGTTTCTATTGTAAAGGACTCGAACACCTTTGGATGATGTCTGTGCTATATAAAGCCACAATTATACATAAATATATAAATGCTCTAGTTGTATGGCTTTTCAGACACAACATATTATATGCCTGTTCAACCTGCAGTGGCTTAATCACTGTAATTGAAGGCCTTACCAACGATTCACAATCTGAAAGGCAATCTGTTATGTCACCAAGCATTTGCATAGCAAGTTACTGGAACTTACGTGGAATCAAGTAGTAGAAACGTGTGGAGCAATTAGAGATTTACCTATATATTTGGTTGAAGAGTGTCTGGACTGTAGTATGTCCTATGTGGTAGAGGGGCAGAGGGAGGAAGGACTCACCCCTGACTCCTGCCCAGCCCAAGAGTACAGACCCTGGGTTGGAGGACCAGTTGCAGGATATCACCCCATAACAGGTAGGAAGTGGAGTGGAAAAATGATGCAAGGCACCTGTGCCCACTGCCCCCCACTCTGAGAAACCACAGAGGACAGAGAGCCTTGGATGGCCTGAGGCCTGGCTCTTGATACTGACAGCTGTCAGTGGTCTCTGTTGGTTGCTGTCCTTATGGACAGAGTTTTCCTTGGGTTGAGGACAGAAGTCAGACCCAAGGAGTTGAATGGGCCACATTACTTTGTTGGCCATGATGGTACTATCTGCCTACTGGGATGCATCTGTGAGCAAGTTAAAGTTAGGTGCTGCACCAGGTAAGGAGAAGGATTCCACATGGATTAGCTCAGTGGTCTCTGAGAGCATAGACAGAGGGATCTAACCTCTGACTCACTGGTCCTCTTACTGGGGACTGTCTACCCCTCTTACCCCTCAATCTGGGCTTGGCACCCTCCTCTGTGGAGTGGTATTGCTGGAAACATGAACTGGTTGGACACTTGTGGCAGCCGCCCCCCTAAGTTCTCCTGACATTGTGGGTCCCCCTTTAGTGGATGGTCTCTCGGTACAGACTATGCTCCCATGCTGGTGATCCCTCTGGGAGCTATTTAAGCTCTGGGGCTGAGAATAGGGCACCCTGGGTCTAGGATCTTAGTGGGTTAGAGAACCAGTACTTATACCCAAAAGTGCCTTTGATGTGGGGGTGACTTCAAAGCAGCTGTCAGTAGTGCACAATGATCCCTTTCAATCCAGTCCTGTGTGCCAGGCTGTTTTTGGGGGGTAATCAGTGCTTTGGGTGGGGTCCAGCCACTACCCTTTGAAGAATATGTGTCAGCCCCTCCCATTCCTCCCTGCACAGGAAGACCCATCAGAATGCAGATGAGTGCTCAGAATGCAGATGAGTCTCACCTTCCTGTGTTTGTGGCTGATTGATCATTACAATTCCAAATATATGAAACATGAAAAAACTAATCCTCTCTGATCAAGAATTGCAACTTAAAAGATCAGAAAATGCAAAAGGAATGATACCCTAGTTCATCAAACACGGACTGCTGATAATACCATGCAGGGCCAGTGTGTGTTTGTAACTGAGTATGGGTTATACAGTAATCATATCTTCAATATACTCAGAAAAAATTGGCATTTACTCAAATCTGATACTCTTCCGTCTGATTTTGTTCCGAATAAGCCTAAAGTGATCTATCGGAAGGGGTCCACAATTAAGAATATTCTATGCCCAAGCCATGTTAAGTTACCTAAACCATCCCCATCAACATGGCTGCCTGAGAAACCTCCAGGATTTTATACCTGCGGCTGCTGTTCAATCTGTAAATATGGATTGAACAAAAAGAAATTTTTTAAATACAATGGTCATAAGGACTATAAAGTAATGTCATTCATTAATTGCAATACCACACATGTTGTATATCTGATCATTTGTGCATGTGACAAAATCTATGTAGGGAGCAGTATTAGGAGCTTAAAAATCCGGATTCAAGAACATGTAAGAGGTATAAATAATGGGGATGTGAGGAATCCGGTAGCACAACACATTGTTGATGTCCATCCAAACAACAGGGACATTATATTTCATGCAATAGATGGTGTTGGTGTCAATGCCAGAGGAGGTGACAGAACGTTACAACTTAGGCAGATGGAAGCCCGTTGGATTTGTAGATTAAGATCTGTAACCTTAGGGCTGAACATTAATAATGAATTTCATTACTTTTTATAAGACCTTCTTCTTTATGTGCCACACTGTACTCGGGTGTTAAAATGCGAATCTGACTTAACACTTAATAGGAGGCCCGTGTTATTATTGAAGGTGGTCCTTTATTGATGTCTAGTCGACTCATTGAGACATTGTGAAATACTGTGCGTTGAGAAAATGTAATACTGTTTGATTTGTATTGGTGGGTAGTTGTTTCTTGTATTTACATTGGAATATGATAACTCTTGATCATTATGAAATGATTGATTATTTTATGCTCGTTGCTGTACAAACAATGTATTTTACATGGGTGTGTGCTGTATTTACACACAGAGTGTGAAAAGTAATGATTTTTGTGCTGTCTTAAAGTAGTAAAAAACGGTTGGGAATGGCAAATCGAGATAATGTTTTTGGGCTCTAATTGTTTATTTCACACGATGTTGAATAATATAATACACTGGCTCCTTGATGCAGACATAAAGGTTATGCCCAGCACGTATATCGAGCGATGGGAACGTTTATTTTTAGGTTCAAATAACCCACTTTAAGATGGCGCCCAATGTGATGCCTTTTTTCTACGTCATTTTCAGATGCGATCCTTGATAGTAAGTGTGATATAATGCCACCATTTAGATAAATAATAAAATCGATGTGTCAGGTAACAAATTAATACACTGGCTCCTTTTGGGTACTTGATGCAGGCGTAATGGATATGCCCAGCACGTATATCGAGCGATGGGAACACTTATTTTCAGGTTCAATAACCCACTTTAAGATGGCGCCCAATGTGATGCCTTTTTTCTACGTCATTTTAGATACGATCTTTGGTAGTAATTGTGATCTAATGCTACCATTTAGGTAAATAATAAAATTGATGTGTCAAGAAACAAATTGTTAGTATTTAAATATACATGTAAACGTGGCATGTATAGCGCGTATATCGTGCTATTTGAACAATTATTTTAGGGACATTTAGTCCATTCTAAGATGGCTTCCCCTTTTTATGAGTTCATTACTTACGTCTTTTTTAGCGCGATTTTCACATAGAGACACAGGTGTAATTCTACTAATTAGCTAATTAACCACTCTGCTTAACGTATAAAAGAGCACAGTGATGTGTACTCTTTGAGATTCTTTGTTGAACCAGATGACCGCATGGAGACGGGTGTGATAGTCACCGTGAGTACGTTTGGTAACTTAGATTATGTAGATTGTGGGCTAGAATGTAGGCTAGAATGAAGGGATTATGCAATGCTCTTTAAATCGTCAAATGACAATAAGTTTTGTGATATTGGCGTGTATTCTTTTACACATAACATATGGTGTGTGTTTTACTTATCGCTTAAATTTGACATGTACCAAGATGGCTGCCATAATGAGGTTGAGGCTAATTGTAAACCATGGACTTGCGTCCATGGTGTTTATTTTCTGAACACTCTAGAGAGGTTCAGGGTAAAATGAGAATTATAGCCTTAGGGCGTTGATGCACAATGCTTGCAATATGAGGTAGTGGGGTTGACTCTCTTAGTGCCTAAATTAGATATGTTCAAAGAGAATGGCTACAGTGCTTTTCTAGATAAAATGAAAATCGAAGCCACAAGCCGCCAAAATGAAATAGAATATATTGTCTGAGTTTTATTGCTTGCCTGACTTTTTATATGTGACAAGCTGGCCGCTATAGCCGATTTTTAGGCTTTATATTAGGGACCATGGGATTGAATATCTTGGCTTGTTTTAGTCCACTTATTTGTAGGTGTTTCTTTGGTCTTTTGATCATTATGCCGAGAACCGCTAACCATCCATGAGATCTATACAGACCATTATTATTCAGGTGCTGTATATGGTAATCTTCATTTGAAAGGAGATGTAAGAAAATCGAGGTTAAATAAAGTTTCAAAATATATATGTATAATGATTAGTATATTAATAAAGGGTCTCTGTTTTAAAAATACCTCGGGTGGAGCTAATTAAATTTTCAAAATATATATATGTATGATGATTAGCAAATTAATAAAGGGTCTCTGTTTAAAAATATGTTGGGTAGAGATAGTGGTTTTTGACATATGGCTTGCCTGTGTACTCTTTTTTAGGATACACCTTTATTGATGAGCCCTTGAGTTGACATAATATGTCTGTGGGGACAAACGTATTTTCAAACCGATTGGCCTGATATATTGACAAAAGCTATACGAATGAGCACGGTTTATATTTTAAGGTATGTGTATATTTGTTTATTATGTTTTGTATGAAGGAGCTATTTGGATATTTAATGAAATTACAAAGGACTTAATTCTTGAAAAGTTACTATGGAAAAAGAAATTATGACTATCTATATATGAGGTGGCTCCTCTATTTTTCGTTAGATGTACAGGGTACTTGGAATGTATGTGGTCTCTGTACGTACTGTATGAAAAAAGTGTTTTCCCATTATAATGATGATTAGTGAAGAAATGATCTTGTTTTAAAAATTGATCTGGTTTTTAAGTTTTAAATGTGTGTGTTCAATATTGTAAATATTGTCTATTTATGTACTTATGTAGCCCTGAAGAAGTCCGATTGAGGACGAAACGCGTTGGCGGTTGCAAATTTTACGTAAAAAGAACATGAATTAAGAATGAACTTCAATATTACAAGATCATATCGTCTCTTTTTTCTTGGGAAAACGACAGTTTGTTGTAAATTTATATTTCTGTATATTTAATACATTTAATATTTGAAAGTGTGCTGGGCTGTCTTGGCTCAACTTAAAAGTGTATTAAGGAATTTCCAATGCTGGCCTGAGAGGAGTAGGCATCACAGTAGTGAAATACGAAATAGGCTGTTTGTCACTACCAGGACATGTAAAATATGAAGGTACATGTCCTACCTTTTACGTACATAGCACCTTGCAATTAGGGCTACCTAGAGCCTACCTTAGGGGTGACCTATATGCAATAAAAGGGGAGTTTAAGGCTTGGCAAGTAGTGTTAAGTGCCAAATCGAAGTGGCAGTAAACCACACACACAGGCCCTGCAGTGACAGGCCTTAGACAGGTTTGAAAGGCTGTTTCTGTGGGTGGCACAGTCAGTTCTGCAGGCCCGCTAGTAGCATTTAATTTACAGGCCTAGGGTATATGGCATACCACTTTATAAGGGACTTACAAGTAAACAAATATGCCAAATAGTTTTAAACCAATTATACCATGTTTAGAGGAGAGAGCACACGCACTTTAGCACTGGTTAGCAGTCATAATGTCCCCAGAGTCCTAAAGCTAACAAAAAGAAGGTCAGAAAAAGAGGAGGAAGGCAAAAAGTTTGGGGTGACCCTTCAGAGCGGGCCATTTTCCAACAGTTGGGTATGGTACTCAGGTCCTGGCATGTGGTCTGGTCTTGCTTGTGCACAATTATCACTAGTAATGTGCATGCCAATGTTTATAGAGGTAAGTTAAAAGGGAAAATTCTTCTTCAATTTACTTTACCTGAAATACCTGATGAATCACTGTATGGCAATTGGCCTAACAAATTGTTTTCAGTCAGAGGCCGTGGTGTTGGTCTTGCGGATTGATGTATCTATTTATGTTATCTAGTAGAGACATAGGTATTATTTAGGTATTGCAAGATTGACAGGCCTGTTTTAATGGCTTTCCTGAAAGCTAGGCAATTGTGTAGTTTCCTCATATGAAAGGGGAAGAAATCCCAAAGTATGCTGGCTCTGAATAAGGGGAGTCACTTCCAATTAGTGATTTCTTTGAAGCATGCCACTTTGATTCCTTATTGAGTTGGGGCAGAAGTGAGCCCAGGGAAATGTAATTAATTTTGCTTGAGGAACCTTTTCCAGATTGCGTTGAATGCTTGTTGCATTATGCAGGGTGCCTTCAAAGTGATGCAGTGTGAATCTGGATGTTAGTGCACAGTACAAAGAACTGTTGTAATGTGATTCCAGAGTAACATGATTCAGAAGTTTAAAATGTTCAGATCTAGCAACAGAGGTTTGGACCTGTTACAAGATAGTTTCAGTTCTGTGGAGAAAGCATAGGCAAGGGGAGATCTGTAAGCACAACCTTAAAAGGTTTTACTGCCAACTGTAGGTGAGGGTCAAAGTATAAGTTAACATCTTTTCGTAGACCTTCAAATGTGTCAGTTTTTTGTTACCTGGCTTACACCATCAGGGCAGGAGGGGATCTTTGTGTAGGCTGCCAGTTTAGGAATTCTCTTTGTCTGGAATGAGTTTAATGTGATTAGTGATCAACCAATCTTTGAAACAGAATAAGTAAAATACGAGTCTCTATGGTAAGGTGCCAATGAGGTTCTTGAACTAGAATATAATATGCATTATTTTGTTTTGTTAGTAAAGCTTTATTTTGATCACTAGGATAATAAAAGCATCATTTTTGTAAAAACGTAAATACAGTAATAAAAACATATAAAAACATTAAATCACCTCTTCATTACCCTTTACATCTAAAACAGAGAACAGCAGTTCACGACTTCGAACCAAAGATAAAAACAACCACACCAAGCACTTCCTAGGTTTCAGGTGGATTCAGTCCATGCAGGTCGAATTGTTTTAAAGTGTAAAGTGCAAACCCGGCCATTTTCATTCTACAAACGTCAGACAGATGCAGGTTCTAGCATGCATAAAAAAGAAGGCATGGCATATATATATATCTATTAAGAAGAATTAAAAAACCAGAAAAAAACGTATAAATACAAATGGATAGCATAAAACTATGATATGTAAAGTAAATGGGTCAATTCCAGCATTAGTTTCGTCTAGCAAGGAAAAAATGAATGTTCTTAGAAAAGTGTGTTCAGCTGTTTCCAATAATCGAGTGTTCACACAACCCTACATTTCTGAGCCATACATAACGGCTCGTAGGGCCTTCACATTATATATCTCTTGCAACCCCCTTGGTAAAGGTCCTCTTTTGGATTTCCACTATGTTAGCAGCTTGTTAGGTTAGTTAGGCATGTGATTTTTGGAGTTGTAGATCCCAATTGAAGTTAGGTTTAAGTCTTATACCCAAATAGTCAAAACTAGACACCTGCTCACTACGACTATTTCCAACATGCATTTGCACTTTCCCCAATTTCTTTTGGAGTGTTGAGCTAAGAACCATGGGGGCATATTAGCAAGACCGGCGATAAAATTATCGCCGTTGTAGCGGCAGTTTCCTGCCGCTAAAACGGCGATAATGGGCTTGCTAATATGCATTATAGAATTCCAATAGAAGCCCAGGTTAGATGTCCTGCACATCCAACCTGGGCCTCTATTGGAATTCTATAACGCATATTAGCAAGCCCATTATCGCTGCTTTAGCGGCAGTTTCCTGCCGCTAAAACGGCGATAATTTTATCGCCGGTCTTGCTAATATGCCCCCATCATAACTTTTGTTTTCGAGCTGTTTAACTCAAGCCCCTGGTCCCCACAAATAGTGTTAAAGTCGTTTAGCAGCTGCTGTAGCCCATTAAGGAATTTCGATATCAGCAGTGCTTCATTCATGAAATAGTAAGGTGAGCATCCAACTTCCACATACTTTTGGTGAGTCTCACTCATCTCTACCCAAATAATCTACTACCCCATTAATGAACAGGGAAAACAAAGTTGGTGCAAGGACACAGCTTGTCTAACTCCATGGTCTATCCTGAAGGGGTCCGTCAGCTGGCCTTGTTCCCCCCATCTAACTCTGGCACAGTTTTCCGAATGCAGCTGTATTAAAATATCCAGCAAAATCTCTGGTGTGCTTATTCTATCCAGCTCCCTCCACAATTCGCTCCTTGGTATTAAATCAAAGGCAGCATGCAGGACAGCAAAGGCAACATAGAGCATGCCTCTGCCGATCACTGATGTATTCCAGAAACTACAATTAAAAAGAACCACCTGGTCTATCGTACTGATGTTGCTTCGGAAACCAGCCTAGAGATCCGATAGTTAATTAATGGTTTGCATCCAAGTTTGCAAGTGGGCTAATACCTGTTTACAAAAAAAATGTTGCAATGCATCAATCAGACGAATTGGTCAGTTAGCTGGTTTGTTGCGTAGCCCGTTTTTATGTATTGGAATAATCTTGGCCAGCTTCCAGGAAGGCGAAATCTCCATTCCCTGCAGGATAGCATTGAAAATTAGATTAATGTATGGTCCGCATACTTCCGAGTTGGCCAAATAGAGGTCACTAGGTATCATATCTGGACCTGGAGCTTTTGATACATGGGAAGATTTTATTACTGGCACTGTTTTGCTAAGGTCAAATTCCAGACAGCTAGATTCACCTAGTTCAGAAACATCGGGGAGATCCTCGCCTTTCCTTCCTGTCTCATCAATACATAAATATATACTACTAAAGTGGGTGACCCATTCCTATGGTTGGATAAAAATCTCAAGATCCCTTTTGGAACCTGTGGCACAATATGAAGCAACTTTCAAAAAAGAGCTAGTGTCCTTAGTCGACATTGCCGAGTACAGTCCCACATACTACTTTCCCATTCTCTCTTTGATTTAGCAAGTTAATGTTTATATACTGCTCTGTATCGTGCACAGTCTGACCTACACTTCAATTTAATTGCCCTCAACAAATCCCCTTTAGCTTCCCTGCAAGACTTGTTGTACTTGGACACATCCTTAACATAAGGGGTGCCAACTATTTTATCTTGGGCAAGGAGATTTTTTGATCTTGGCATAAAACCTTTCATGGTTCTTCTGCAAATCTAATAACCTCTGCTCCAGAGGGAGGCCATGCAGTTTTTCAACTTCCAGCTTGACCATTGTGAGGGCTTTTACTAGGGCCCGATGGTGCTTGGTCAGCCACTCCCTCTGGATTGTTTTTCCATTATTTTACTGTAGGACTTCCCCTACATACTTGCTACCCTTTTTCAATTGCTTTTCAACCATGCCACCCTCCAGAGACAAAGACAAGGCATTATGAATTCTGTCCAAAACAACCAGTGTTACGTGGCCCATATGGGCATTGTCGTCTTCTCTATTTTAGCATGAGCACGTTGCAGATCGTGCGCTGCTTTGCACACGTTACTACACAAATTTATTTTGCTTGTGCCACAGTGAAACTTTCAAATGGAACATGCTGTAGTTTTTGCACTTTGCTCGTTCCTGGGATTTAGTCTGAACATTGTGAACAAGGTCGAAATACAAGGCCCTTACACCTAGACAAATCATGCAGTGCAGCTGTTGTTTGAGAACACGTAGTTTGGTCAAATGAGGGTACACGGATAGGTAACACACACTTGGAGAGTGACTTTTCCCGGGAGAAGAGCGTGACAGCACCTGTGATGTAGATCTACCATCTATAGACTGGGGTACGGGGTCTGCTGATAACACCCAGAGATCTTCTATATATAATGATCTTGCTTCTATAGAAGGGTAGGGAGGTTAGGCTACACCGTCGTATATCATGACAACTCCTTTTATGATTTACGGACTACTTGCTATGCTGACCGTATTTGTGTTAGGCATTTTTCTACTGGTTGTGGCACCAATACTGCATAATAGAGCACGTTAGTTAAAATAAACATTTTAAACTTTTTCGTGTCTCTGTCAGATCTTATTATGGACCAGTACAAGAGCGTCAGCGAATGGGTGTGTCTTGCAACCACGATTCCTGAGAGAGTCAGGAGTGTTGTGTTCTGGGGTATCTAATCACTTTTTCCTCTGTGAGTGAGTAGGAGGGCAAGTGAGACACTATAGCTAGTCGGTCCCGAGCTCACGGGTACCAAGGTGGTAGGATAACTCAGTCCCTGCCTACCAAGGTCCCACAATCCCAAGCATAGTTCTGTGCTTTTGCAGAATCCCTACAACATGGCGCCACCAATGTTTGGTCTGGTACTTATTCACGGGACCCCTGAGTAGCGCTTGTGCTTGTCCACGATACCCTCTCACCGGTTTCCCGAGACGTACCTGATGGGAGAACTTTGCCTCCTTAGTTTGTAGCATTCACCTATTGCTATAGGTTTTTAAAGCTTGAATTTTAAAAAGTTTTTTGTCCCGTTTTGTGCTAACTTTTAGTCCCTTTTTGCTATTTGCAATGGCTCAACCGATCGCGGTTCCGGCACATTGCCGTGCAGCGGTTACACATCATTTGTTACAGCATGGGTTCCCAAATTCCAGGTCTCCAGTTGTCTTTGTGGTTGAGGCGGATCCTGCATACCGCTTCGGAGTCTTTCATTCCTGGGTTACATTTCCTGCAGTAGATACAAATGATAATTTCTTTCATGCTTATACGGTCGCTGCTGCACCAGCAGCGTATTGTCCATATGCAGTGATTGAAGTTCCTCTTACGTCCTTGGAGCACCAAATTTGGATTAATGGCGCCCTTCCCCATCCTATCTCATTTGTTCGCATGGGCCCCTTGATTATTGATGGGGCCACATGGCCGTGTTAGCTGGTTTTACGCCACATCCTAACTATCTTAATGCTAATGTGACGGAAGTACCTTTATTATATGCGCAAGTGATTCTTCTCTATAGACACTAGATTCAGTTTATTTCTCGAGCTTTTCCAGTAGCTTTGCCTGGAGCTGCGCCCCCCATTACAAATACAAAGCGGAGGCCTTGTGATTAACCCAGTTCTTAATAATTCGAATTCCATTTTGGATAGCTCAGAAGATTGAAAAGCTTGATGCTGTTTTCCCACACACTGGTCCTGTGGAGAAACACAGGATCCTTACTATGTGTTTGCCGAGTGGTCTGATTCCTCCCTTAGCGGACTGTAACACCTGGGGAACGGTGTTTGCCTCGGTGTATAAACTTTGTTTTGGCACCCCCTCGATGAGTGTTCTTCCAGGCGTTCTAAAACAAGTACAGAATGAACACGGGGCTGGTCCAGCCCTGGATATGGGGATGAAATTAGTGGGTATTTTTCCCGTAGTCTCGGAAATGATTCTTTCTAACATTAAGGGTGAAGCAGTTTGCTTACAAGTTCACCGACGCCTTGTGGTGGTGGCAGATGTTGATCGGGATCATGAGTTGCTGATTATTATAGCTGATGTTTATACATCATTGGGTTGCAATAATTTTGGAGTCAGACCATCTACCCAATCTCAGGGTAAACCCCCTCCTGACAAGGAGGGGCATCCTGTCTTTCCAAAGAAGACATGGGACAAGAATAAGCAGCAACAGAAGCCTCGGTCTTGTGTTGGTTGGCCACGACCTGACGCTTCTGAGCATAGATATGATTTACGCGATCGCTCTAAAATTAAGACACCTGGGAGGTTCCAGGTTCCCGATCCCCGTTCTCCTCGTTCCTTTCAGGAATCGTAGGATCATAAATTTGGCAGAGGGGGACGACAGGCTCACAGACAAGGAGAGTCCATGCAACAAATTTGAGACCCGCAGCGCCAGGGAGGAACCTCCTCCATATCGATTCATATGTTTCAGAAGAAAAAGGTTTGCCGCCTTGACAGCGAAATATGCCCCAGATGGTGAGAACCCTCCTCCTGGACAGGAGTTGGGGGGTGACTCTCCTCGACAGCATGGCGGAAGTTACCGTCATGCGCCAGACACTCCACCAGTTTCTGGAGGCGAAAGCAACTGGCACTTTTATAACTGTTGAAGAGCGGACACCCGCGAAGCTCGCCCAGATAGACTTTATCATGTAGACCTTCAGATTGAGGGTGATATTAAATGCACTATAACTGCAGATTTTTGAGACAACCTGACGTCTTCCTATGACATTTTACTGGTGGAGGTTGATTGGCCTCCCCCTTTTGTCCTCACTTCTCCTCAAGGCGAGGTGATACTTCCTTTTTTCTCGCAGTATGTCCCTGATGAGACTAAGCAAGCTTATGCTTCGGAGTGGGCTCTAGCCTTAGCTCCTGCTTTATGTCGCAATCAGGCTGGTTGGGATAAGGATTCTCCTTTGCGCATTATTCCACTACGCTCTACTCCGCAGCCCCAACCTCAATATCCCATTAAACACGATGCTAAAGTGTCTATTAGTGACATTCTCACTCAATTGGAATATCAGGGTGTTTTTGAGCCCTGTGTCTCTTTGATGAATAATCCTCTTTTTCCAATATTGAAACCAGACGGTTCGTATTGTATTGTTTTGGGTTATAGACATTTGAATAGTCATGTCCGTACCTTTGCCATACAGAACACACACAGTGCAGCGTTAGTCAATAATGTTGTACGTAAAAGGTTTAAAACTACTCTGGACATTTCAAAATTTTTTTCAGTCACACTTTGGCTCCAGAGAGCCGAGACTTGACTGCATTCAACGCTCTTGGCAATCAGAGGCGCTTTGCAAGATTGCCTATGGGGTACAAGAATAGCCCCAGGGTATTTGTGGCACATATAGTGTGCATTTTGAATGAAATTGACCCTGATGCATTTTCATATGTTGATGAAATTTACCTGACAGACATTTAATGAAATTATCTTGCGCGCATTGATCGCATTATCAAGCGTTTCACCGCTTGAGGCTACAAATTCAATTTTGCTAAATAGCATATTGCATTTTTGTCCATTCTTGGTTATGAATTGACCAATGAGGGTAGGAGGTTAGCACACCACTTTTTGGAGAAATGTGCTCAAATGCAGCCTCTGTCTACCCTCAAGAAATTACAATCTTTGCTGTTTTTTTTAAATTTCAGCAGGACTAACATTCCATATCATGCTCAGCGTATCAAGCCACTATACACTTTGATACATCCTTCTTTTTCATCTTCCAGTTGGCTTTCTGAACACACTGCTGTACTGCTCTCTTTGCAGTCTGATTTGCTAGCAACGCAATACTTCCAACTAGAGTGAATACTACCAATTTGGTCATACGGATAGTACCAGGAGCAATCGGTTTCACTCACGTTACTTTCAATGAGAGGGACACAGTTTCCATTGCATACAAATCACATCTGTATACACCGGCAGAGTTGCATTTTTCTTCCACTGAAAAGATATTAACGGCTGTGCAGATGGTGATTCTGAAGGAACGCCCTCTGGCTCAAGGTAAACACATTTTTGTCATTTCACAAGTGCCTGCCTTAGAGGCAGTCACGAAAGCTAGCGTACCAAATTCTAAAGCTCTACACCCTCATTGGATACAATGGGCTATGTCCTTGACATCGACTGATGTCAATTTTGTTTTTGATCCTTCTTTACAAACAAAAGAATTTCTTCAATATGAACATGTTCATCCTCTTACTTCTTTGGTTCTTCCTCTTGATCAGTATAAATGTATAATTTACACTGATGGTTCCGCACAGCCGGCCATTGGTTCTAAACAACCTTATTTGGCAGCTTCTGCAATTGTAGTAGGTACAATTGTGAATGGTGCTTTTCAGTCTCCGTTGGTTCAGACGCAGTCCCTTGGGGATTGCACAGCACAATTGGCCGAGTTACGAGCTCTACTTTTAGCTCTTGAATTTGCTGATCCTGAATTGCTTACACTGGTTGTGTGCAACTCTTTTTACTATGTGCAGTCTTTTAATGACAGGTTTTTTTTAAACAAAATGGTTTTTGGGATTCTAAAGGTAGCTCAATCAAGCATAAAATGCTTTGGGTCTGAGTGGCCGCTCTTAAAGGCCGTTTGCCACTTACACATGTTATCCATACATTGGGACATCAGCGTGCAGGAGCACAAGCTGTTGGTAACTCTATGGCTGATGAAGCAGCCAAATCTGCAGTAGTCACAGTTACAGTAGCAGCAGGTACGAGGTCCATGACCAAGATGGACGATGACATTTTGGCGGTTATTGCTGCTACAAGGGAGGGTACACCATTTCAGCAGGGTTTCCCTTCATGCTACACTTATCAGATGACTACAGACAAATTATCCTTTGTAACTCTTCCTACAGTTGGTGATCGTTTAATTTCCAAAGATGACCGCAGACTTTTTCTCATTGTGGCTGTCCATTAAGGCATGGCTTGTGCACATGCGGGGGTATTGGCTACGGTTTCTCTTTTACAGCAATGCTATTGGTGGCGCGGGTCATGCCAGCAGACTCGCAAATATGTGCTTTCATGCAACATATGTCAACAGATTAAGAGTTCTACTGTGTTGTGCCCACCACAGACTCATCTCTTCATTTCAAACTATCCATTTGGTTGTATTTATCTTGATCATTGCGGTCCCTTAACATCCGATAATGCTTTCAAATATATTTTGGTTGCAGTAGATTCATGGACTAGGTTCCTCTGGGTATGGCCGCATCGCTCTGCTGATGCTCGTACTGTTATAAAAGATTTGCATGTCTTTGTAGGGACTTATGCCTGTGGCACCTTACATTCAGACCAAGGACCGGCTTTTACCTCTAAGGCTTACCGTGAATCAATGAAGTCCATAGGGGTGCAGGTGTATTTCTTGTCTCCATATAGGCCCAAGGGCAATTCTGTTGTGGAGTGGATGAACTGTGACTTAAAGCAGTCTTTAACATCAAGGATATTAGGTACTGGCTGTGGCTGGTTAGCTCATCTATATGGGGTTCAATGTGCTCTTAATAATCTCCCTTGAAGATCTCTGGGTGGGCGGACCGCGCACAAAATGATCTTCGGCTTTGAGATGTTTGTGCCAGACCTTGACGGTCTAGACGTTGTGGCAACTGCTGCAACATTTGGCGTAGGTAACCACTGTGCTATGTTACAGGATCTACAAAAGAATCGTGATGCTCTGGAAAAAAACCATTTGCCCCCGCCAACGAATGCAGCAGTGCTGATTCCTGTGTCTGGCTGGCTACTGAAAGTTGGTGATCTGGTTCAGGAGAAAGTGGCGAACAAGAAAGAATTCCGTCCCACATAACATGCTCCAGTCCCAGTCCTTGGCCTTAAGGGCACACAAACTTTGATTTTACCTCCACTACCGTGATCCAAGGACAATCGTTTTATTTCAATTGAACATGTCAAGTTACACCATATGGCCGATACGCAATAGCATGTCTACAGGCATCCCACGTCGGGATATTTCATTACATCCTATGAACTCTGTTTGTTCTGATTCTCTCCGGGTGCCAAAAGGGGAGACCGAGTCTTCAGTTGACCAGTTATCGGTTTTACCTTCTACATATTCTACAATGGAAATTACTTATGCTTCCCCGCCTGCTGAACCCCCAGTGGCAGAACTAGATTCAAATTCTAATCCTGGACAGCCCCCATTGTTTCACCTGAGTTCCAGCGGTAATTATATCGATCAAGACAATTTTTCATCAGACAGTTCTTCATTGTCTTCATTATTTCACCGCCACCTGCACAGATTTGTGTTTTCATCGCCTGGTTAGAGTGCACTTATCTGGCTCCGCCTTGGACTTATATCTGGATTTTTTTTTCAATTGTGTTCCTCTTCATGTGGATTGGATTCGTGACTGTGTTTTTCCTTTTGATTAACGGCCACTACCTCCCTGAATGCTCTGCAGTGGAACTGGTCGACGGCGTATTGGCCCCACATTCATCCTCCCATAAAATGAAAAGAGATCAAGCCCTTGTTAACATTTCAGCAGTCCCAATTGTTGATGGCATTGTGTGGGATAAAGTGCCATTCGATGTATATGGTTCCTACGGAGACCCTACAGATACCATCTGTCTTCCGTGTTTCTCTGGGTGATGTTGATATACCTGGTTTGCATTCAGATGATTGGGATGTTAGTGCTGTGAATTCTTTGTTTTCCGATTTACAATATTACACTGTCTTTGATACAGAAGATTTATATCTGAATTCAGTTAATTATGTGAAGTGTTTTTGTTACCATCATTATGGGCATCACTTTCTCCATAGAACCAATGGACAGCGTCCACCTTTTAAATATACACAATAGGAACATTGCCGTACTCCATTTAAGGGAAGTTCTAAAATACAAAACCGGAAGTATACATATTTCACCGGTTACAATTTTTCCGACCCAGCCTCATATTACTTCAAATTGAATATCCTTACATCAAACCAATACATGCTTACCCGAACTAAGTTAGTTTATTTCTCTTCCTTTATTGCCGATTTGGCCCTGAAAGGTTATGACTATTGGAGGGAGAATGTTGAGTTGAAATCTGTATGGGGCACTAAGTTCTGGCAAGTGCAGGGTACTGAATCCTTGCACCGTGCTTGTCTGACACCAACCCACATAATATTTCTTAATCAAACAGTACAGCAAACTACTTGTTTGGGATTGGCCACAGTTAAAAAAGGGAATATTCCCACTATTCCATCCCTGGCTCTTTATAAAAGATTATTATGAACAATAGAGGGTTATGGCCCTAATCAGCAAGGCTAGGCCAATCTTCAAATACTATAACAACAACACGATGGCCAGTACTGATGTCCACTATATTAATTCTTTTAGCCAATCACACGTGACACTCATAGTGACTGAAAAAACAAATTTTTAATTTTTTGTTTTGTAAAAAATTCAATTTCATGAAATCTTTAGGAATTCATTATATGATCCAATAATCAATAGAACAACATCACGAAGGCCACATACAAAATTCAACACATATAAGACATTACTCTTAACTCACATATATGATACAAAAATAAACATCACATTTCACAAAGGAACAACGCTCAATTAGTGCATGTGCAAGCTCGGGTTCTCTATTTAATATTACAAAAGAGCGCAACTGAAAAAGTTTGTAGAACAAGAACAGAAAAAGGAAAAGAAACCCAGAAGAGGGGGTTGGAAAAGTATTTTTTAGAGTCTGTCCAAACTATCAAATTAGAGAAGATAGTATCAGGCTAACCCTTCTTTTTTCATTTATGTATTGAAAAGAGTCTGAAAATTGATGGATTTTTGCATCAGGGTGCCTGAATACTATTCAGTTTGGCCAGTGCCCTGTATGGGGTTGTGTTATTGTTGAAAATTCAAGAATTTGGGTTCTAAAAAATACTTTTCCAACCCCTCTTCTGTTTTTTTTTTTCCTTTTTCTGTTCTTGTTGTACAAACTTTTTTCAGTTGCGCTCTTTTGTAATATTAAATAGGGAACCCGAGCTTGCACATGCACTAATTAAGCATTGTTCCTTTGTGAAATGTGATGTTTATTGTTGTATCATATATGTGAGTTAAGAGTAATGTCTTATATGTGTTGAATTTTGTATGTGGTCTTTGTGATGTTGTTCTATTGATTATTGGATCATATAATGAATTCCTAAAGTTTTGATGAAATTGAATTTTTACTAAACAAAAAATTAAACATTTGTTTTTTCAGTCACTATGAGTGTCACGTGTGATTGGCTAAAAGAATTAATATAGTGGACATCAGTACTGGCAATCGTGTTGTTGTTATAGTCTTTATAAAAGATGGCAGACATATACCAGCTACACTGCAGATCAGCTAAATTATGTAAAAAAAATTGTACCTTTAATTCTTCCATGATAAATCCACATGGGTGGGTGTTATGGCCAACAGACACAAATGCTTGTCATTCTCGCTTTATGAATACTACTAGTGGGTTTACACAACATAAACCAGATCCACACTACCCACATTCCCCCAATTCTAATAAGGTTACCACTTATTCAGTTGGTAAATTGTGTCAACAATGGTTTGAACATTCCAAACTGTCTTCTGTAAAACAACAACTTTCCCTGTTATCGGGAGATATTCACCTTTCTGACTTCCTTCTGGGTCCAAAGTCCCCTTGTGCTAAACGTTTTGTTTATGCAGCCTACAATGAATTTTGGAAACTGTCACAAATGGAAGCTGCTGTAAGCTTATGCCAAATAGATCAGGAGAAATTGGATAAAGTCCTTGCCGTTGTCGATAACAGTATTAACACATTATAATCCTGTATATACACTTTAGATAACATTGTATCATCTGTTATTGATCTTGTTCAAAATGAAATGTCTACATTGTGTCATGGTCAAAATCAACTTCAATCCGTTATTCAATTTGGGTGGACACTGCATACACTTAAAAACGGGAGGGTATCATGGGATTATCTGAATGCGTCAGCATTGTTTTTACCTTTTAATTTGACAGACAAACAAAAATTAATGGCCATTAAAGATGCTACATACACTATGCTTCATACTGAGAAACTTGAACAATTACCGTTCACTGTGGCAGAGACAGATTCTGCAGTATGGTTAATACACAGGGTTATTTCATTACCCATTTCACTGTTTCAATTTTCTGCATGCATGAAACATTATCCATTGGGAACCACTTGCGAGCAGCTACATACATGAGCTATGGTCCTTGCCGTTTACATTTTATTGTCAGCGTGATGAAAGAGAGGTTTTTCTTACAGGGGAGGATTGTGATTCTACTTTCAGACATTCCCTTGTGTGCCAGCAAGTAATCTAATCCTTAATTATCAGAACTGCTGCGGTTTGCGGGCAGGCAAGCCCGTACATAGTAACAGTTTCACAATGAGTAACTTGTTGCAACAACGTCCTGTTTCCCCCCCCCACATGGGAGTGTACATAGTTTGCTGTGGCCTTCCATTCCAACTTTGAAAACAGATTTCAATAAGCTAAGCAGACTCAAAGCGCTATTGTTTCAACAAAAAGTGTCTCTCATGTCAGCTCGTGAGACCTTCGAATTGCAGAACGTCCAGTGAAATACAATCATTGTTGAACACGAATCTCCCCCTACATTTTGGAGACTTAATACACCAAATATTTAATGCGTCTGATGCGGCAGTCCTAGCCCATTTTTTTTAAACTTGTGGGATCCGGCCTTGTGACCTCTTTTCAAATTATTTTTAGAGTAATCCCTGCCTTTATTCATTCTATTTTTTCCAGCATATTTGGAGGGTTCCCTCTACTGCTCCTCCTGGTTTGTGGTGTTCTTGTTCTGCTACTACTGTTCCGCAATGGCTGTTCGATCAGTGGTTCTACCAGGCCTGGAACAGCTGCAGTTGTACCGCGTCGGATGCAACAGCTCTTTGGTTTGATGCCATTGGAAGCTCTAGACGTCGATTTTTGGCTAACCTTCTGTTATGCTTTCTTCACCTGTGTGCACCCTGTGTTTTACTGCATCCGGTGCCCCTTGCAGTGGGCCATGGACATCTGCCTGGCTACCACGTCACACGCTGCCCTGGATTTTGAACTGTTGATGGGCCCGTTGATGTCCCATAACCAGGAATGTTCCTTGAGTATGCGGCTTGTGTACAATCCATCACTGGGGCCACCGGCCAAAGCGAATTCCTATGCCTCCTGGATCTGAGTTTCATCGAAATTGAAACAGGTTCACCGGGAATGCTCGTAATGACAGCTGGATGTGAGGAGTATGTCTGTTCATTTGAATTGCTTAATTGGATGGCAACACTTTTCTCTATGGAAGATTCAGAGGCCTTGGTAGAACTTGTTGCATTCCATTTGGCGACCTATATATTGGGCCCTCAAGCTACGCTGTAAATGGATATATTTTTACATACAAAAAATTATTTCCCCGCCTTTTCCTTTCTCTCTTTTGGCCATGTTTTTGCATTTGACACTCGCCAGAGATGCTTTGGTTCTGCTTACCTCTGACTTCTGTAACTGCTTAGTGCTACCGTCCTGACCAAAGGGAGGGTGTCACGTGGCCCATATGGGCATTGTCATCTTCGCTATGTTAGCATGAACACGTTGCTGACTGTCTGCTGCTTTGCACACGTAACTACACAAATTTATTTTGCTTGTGCCACACTGAATCTTTCACATGGAACATGCTGTTTTTTTTCACTTTGCTCATTTCTGGGATTTAGTCTGAACATTGTGCACAAGGTCGAACAACAATGCCCCTTGTTATTTTGTTCTGGTCAGGCCCTAGCACCTCGACAAAACATGCATATGCAGCTATTGTTTGGGAACACATACTTTGGTCATATGAGGGTACATGATAGGTAACACACACTTAGAGAGGGACTTTTCCAGGGAGAAGAGCGTGACAGCACCTGTGATGTAGATCTACCATCTATAGACTGAGGTACGGGGTCTGCTGATAACACCCAGAGATCTTCTAATATATAATCATCTTGCTTCTATACAAGGGGAGGGAGGTTAGGCTACACTGTCGTATATCATGACAGCGCCTTTTATGATTTTCGGACTACTTGCTATGCTGACTGCATTTGTGTTAGCCATTTTTCTACTGGTTGTGGCACGTACACTGCATACTAGAGCATGTTAGTTAAAATAAACATTTTAAACTTTTTCGTGTCTCTGTCAGATCTTATTGTGAACGAGTACAAGAGCGTGAGCGAACAGGTGTGTCTTGCAAGCGCGATTCCTGAGAGAGTTGGGAGTGTTGTGTTCTGGGGTGTTTAATCACTTGTTCCTCTGTGAGTGAGTAGGAGGGCAAGTGAGACACTATAGCTTGTCGGTCCTGGGCTCATAGGTACTAAGGTGGTAGGATAACTCAGTCCCTGCCTACTAAGGTCCTATAATTCCAAGCATAGTTCTGTGATTTCACAGAACCCCGGCAACACAAGAATGGCCAGAGATGTATCCCCACTAGAAAATAGTCACTGTGGCTAGTGTGGCCAGGTTTGTTAAAAGTAACTCTGCCCTCCCTATCAGAGGATGTCCTTCCATTCGCTGCTCTTAGATTGAAAGTTAGTGCAAATAGTTGTCCTGCTCTAGGAGGCCATCTCACATCTGGAAGGTCTAGGTGTGGGATCCTCCACTGATTGTCTTGTTCAGAGGTCAGATCATATGGAGATTCCACCAGCGGTTCGAAGGTAGTATTAACAAACACCCCCCAAGAAGAGGAAACCATCACCAAGTAAAACCTTAAGCGCATCATTTACCACTTTTAGCACCAGGGTCCCAGCGTTTTGATCTCCCACCCGATTGTAGACATTAATGATCGCCAGACTTGTTCCTGAAGGCAAGGTTAGTCTGATTGCCAATATATCCGGAAAGTCAATGCTGGTGATTTGGATTTTACAACACACCGTTGTCTTGACCCAAACCGCTAACCCTCCAGAGTGTCTGTCTGTACTGAGCTGGACCACATTATTGCAGTAGGAGATGAACCCATTCCTATGTATGGGGACAGGGCAGCACATTTCTTGGAATAGGCAGATATCATGGGCATTAACAGAAAGTCCCCAATCTAGTTTGGGCAACTTCTTGCTGATCCCTGCCACATTCCAAGAAAGAATTTTGAAACAATCAAGCAGGACCTCAGCTGAATTACTTGTCTTCCTTGTACTGAGCACCTTGTTCTCATTACCATTGTCGCTAGGTTTCCTGTCAGTTCCCCTAGAGGGACTAAAGGCTCCAACAGTGGCACTTAGAACAGGATCAAATCCTCTACTTATGATAGTCAAGGGTAAAACTACTTACCCTTCCTCGGTTACAGTATGTTCTGCCCTGGGGAATCTTCAACTCTGTTTGTTCTAGGACTACCTTGCATTCCTAGTCAATCGACTGAGCTAGTCTCCAATAAGCAGGGGATATCTTGCTTGACCTGGGCTTCACTAATTACTGAGTTGCACCTATATCGGTCGGCGCTTGTAGTTCTTATTTAAGCTAAATTTTGGTATTTGCTTTGGATATTGCTTGTGCATCAATCACTATCAGACCCTCCAACAGATCTTTGAGCTTAACGACTACCATCACTATGTCCCATAGGTCCCCAGGGGCAGAACATCTTTCTACATCTATTATATTGCTCTTATGATTAAGAAACACTGCTGAACCCCCCTAAACCAGTTTGTGACCTTGTTTATTAGGGAATTCTTTCCTTCTTTTTCCCCCTCTGCCTTCTTGGGAAAATGAGTTAGATAGACTGTGGGTTTAACCATGTTAGCTGAGGCTGTAGTATAGATCCCCCTGTGAACCATCCTCTTGGGATACAGCGACATGGGATAATTAATTGGGGCAGACTCCAAGGCAGAATGCCTCGGCCCCTTGCCCCCATTCCTCAGGAACATCCTTCTATAATCATCAGTTTTTGAGTATCCCAGGCTGGGTTTTTGCCCTGTCTTTCCCTCTCCCAGAGGTGACTTTTGAGGTCCCCGGGGGTTTTAGGGAGTGGGTCAGAGAGTGGGATTGATGCACATTCTCAGTTCAGGATCTGGTCTGGGAATTAGGTGCAATAGAAGCAACTGTCATGGTTTCCAAGCAGATTAATGCACCTTTAACCTTTTCACTCACACACTCACTAGCTTTAGGAATTGGATTTTGGGCTATAACCTCCCCAACCTTTTTCTCCAGAACTAGGCAAACTTCCTTAAGAGCACCAACTTCTACCCGCAGTTCAGCAACAATAGCCAATAAGCTGTCCAAGACCTTCTGGGCACCCTGAGGCTCACCCAGTTTACTCAGTTAGAAGTTTGCACCCTCCCCTTCATCATTTGCTTTGTCAATATACAATGCAGAAAACTGATTGTTACACTCGATGACAAGGCCTTCCTGTTCATGCAACTGGGACTCGGGAACACACTAATTTGCAGGGGTTGTATGAGAATAATCACTAGTAAGTCCCTAGTAATGTGCACTGTGTGTGCCCAGGCTCTATAAATCAAATGCTACTAGTAGGCCTGCAGCACTGATTCTGCCACCCACATGAGTAGCCCTGCAAACATGTCTCAGACCTGCCACTCTGCACTGTGCATCCACTTGCCAGGCCTAAACCTTCCTTTTACTACATGTAATTCACCCCTACGATAGGCCCAAGGCAGCCCCATGGGCAAGGTGCAGTGTATTTAAAAGGCAGGACATGTACTGGAGTGTTTTATATGTCCTAATAGGGAAATACTTCTAATTCTATTTTTCACTACTGCAAGGACTATCTCTTCCATAGGGTAACATGAGGATTGCTTGAAATATATTTTAAGTGTAATTGCCCATTAGGAGCAGGTAGAGATTTAGAGTTTGAGTCTCTGAACTAACAATTTAAAAACACATCTTTTGGTGAAGTTGGTTTTTAAATTTCTTGTTTAAAAATGCCACTTTTAGAAAGTGGGAATGTTCTTGCTTAACCATTCTGTGCCTCTGCCTGCCTGTAGAATCCACGTTTTGGTTGGCTGACAGTTGTGCTCTTGTGCATTCACTATAGACATTCACACAAAGGGAGCTGATGTGTGCCTTTCATATCCTGACGGCCCATCACCAGGCAGATGGGCCTTTCTGAGCTAGAGTGGTGGGAGGAGTTGTCACTGAAACCTGATTAGGGCTGTGCCTGTCCTCACACAAATCAGGTCAGGGAAAGACAGGGTCTTGTGCACTACAAAGACTTTCCAAAATCAGAACACTTCTGCACTGAGGATATTCTGCCAGGAAGAGGAGCTGGATGCTGTAGGAGGGACAGCCACTCTGCCTGTTGCTTTGTTGGTGTGGCCTTCTGCTTGCTGTTTCTATCCTGGAAGTGAAAGGGCTGAACTTTGATTTCTGTATCCTGCTTCCAAGGTTCTCCAAGGGCTTGTGTGTGCTTGCCTCCTCTTAAGAAGACTCAGGGCCATCAAAGCCTTCACCTGCCAGTGCCTGGGCTCTTCTCCTTAGAGTCCTGACTTGCCAAGTGGTGCCAAATCCTGGGCCCTTGGAAGTGTAACCGGGTGATCTTAAACAGATAATACATGCACCAACTCCCAGTGCCTGTTTTCTGGACACATTGCTGCAAAGATCAACGCATCGCCGCTTGACCATGGCTTTTCACTGCAGGCCCCATCTTGCCGTCACAGTGTGGCAGAGTAATCGCCACAGTTTGATTTGGAGCACTGTGTCACCAACGTCCATGGCACCCGCTCTGACTCTGACGCAGCACTGCTTCACCGCTGTTGCATCAACACAGCGCTATTCGATTTTCGACTTATTGTCCCTCGACGCAAACTCTTCATCGACACCTTGCCACAATAAGGAACCGAGGCCACATGTCTGGACACCGACGCATCACCTCCCCTGCCAGTAAGGAACCAACGCATCATCTCCCCTGCCTAGCAGTTAGGAACCGATGCATCACCTCCCCTGCAGTAAGGAACCAACACCTCATCTGTCCCGTGTAGTAAGGAACCGACTCATTGTTTTGCTTTCCAGCGCCTCACCTCCTCTGCGCCTTGCACCGCCCTTGATTTTTGACGCATCTTAGGTACTTTGGGGCACATGCATCGAAATTGTATATTGCAAATACCTAATTGCGAATTCCTCAGAATCGCAATTAGGTAATCACAATTTACAATGCATGAAACTCAAAGAGTTTCAGATAGCGATTCCTAGGGGGTCGCAAATCGCTCTACCTCATTAGTATTAATGAGGTAAATCGCAATTTGCGACCCCCTAGGAATCGCAAAAATCACGGGGATGGTGGCCTTCTGAGGTCAGCAGACCACCATGTCCGTGATTGCTTTTAAATAAAGCAATTTGTTTTGTAAAGCAACCCGTTTTCCTTAAAGGGAAACGAGATGCTTTACAAAAAGTAAAATGAAAAGTTTTCTTTTAATTTTTTAATTTTTTAAGACAGGCAGTGGTCCGTGGGACCACTGCCTGCTCTTAAAAATGCTTTTACAACCATTGACAAAGGGGAAGGGGTCCCTTCGGGACCCCTTCCCATTTGCGAATGGGTTACCACCTACTTGACGTAGGTGGTAATATGCGAATGTTTTGCGACCGCATTCAGGGTCATGAAACATTCATTCATACTGTTAGACCTGGCCCCATTGGCGTGGGTCTCCCCTGCATTTTTTGCCTTTGCCTCCTGTGTTTCTGCTGTGTGTTGCACTCCGTTTTGCTGGTCTAAATGCTTTGGGCACTTTGCCACTGCTGTTCAGTGCCAAAGTGCAAGTGCTCCCTTTGTAAATTGTTGTTATGGATTGGTGTTTCCATGATTGGCTGATTTGATTTACTAGTCAGTCCCTAGTACAGTGCACTGTGTGTGCCCAGGGCCTGTAAATCAAATGCTGCTAGTGGGCTACAGCACTGATTGTGCTACCCACATAAGCAGCCTGTTAATGTGACTCAGATCTGTCACTGCAGTATCTCTGGGCAGTCTAGTACTGCCATGTCGACTTGGCAGGTGTACCCAGTTGCCAGGCCCTAACCTTTCGTTTTCTTACATGTTAGTCACCCCTAAGGAAGGCCCAAGGTACCCCTGTGGGCAGGGTGCAGTGTATGTGAAAGGTAGGACATGCCCTGGTGTGTGTGGCATGTCCTGATAGTTAATTACTGCCAATTTAGTTTTTCACTATTGCAAGGCTACCTGTTCCCATAGGATAGAATGGGGAGTTTGTTTATAACATCTTATAAACATAACTACCCCTGGGAACAAGGTAGGGAAATAAAGTTTAGTATGCCTGAACTCAGAATGTTAAAATGCAACTTTTAGTGAGGGTGATTTTTACATTCTGTGTTTGAAAATACCACTATTAGAAAGTAGGTATTTTCTTGCTACGCCATCTAGTGTGCCTCTGCTAGGTTTGTGTATTGCATGTCTGGCTTTGGATGACAGGGGCTGGGGAGGAGCAGTGGCTCCAGAGAGCCTGATGTGTTAGGGCTGGGCTGAATAGACCTGGGCTGCATTTAGAGGAGGGGGAGGAGATTTCCTTTCACCTCAATGGGCCTTGTCTGCCTTCCACAATGCTGTCTCCACCTCCTGCCAGGAATCTGCACCAGAGAGGACAGAACCGGTTTTGACCAAGCACAGGGCTTCTCTGCCACCCGGGAACAAAGGATTTTGTAGTATAAATATTGGGGCCCAGACCCCAGAACTTTAGATCACTTCTGGGAATCAAGAGGAACCTTTGCCAAGGAGAAGAGCTGGAGAAGCTGAGGAGGAATACTGCCCCTGCGCTGTTTGCTGTCTGGGGTTGGCCTGCAGTGGCTACTTGCTGCCAAGGTAAGGAGAAAAGGACTTTGCTGTTTGCTAAGGCCCCTGCTTGAGGAAGATCTCAAAAGCATGAAACTGAGCTTGCCTCCTGTTCTGAAGTCTCAGGGACACAAAGACTTCACCCCCAGCTCCCCTGAACTTCCTTGCTGGGAGTTCTGACCTGCAAAGAGGTGCCTGCTGTTGTTTTGGACCTCTAGAGACTGTTTTTCGCTGGAAGCTGGAAAATCAACGCAACACTGAGAAGCGTGACGCATCCGTACCTGTTTCTGATGCGTCGCTGAAGAAACCGTCACAGTGCCTGCCGTGGCTCGAGAAATCACTGCACGCCGCATCGAGTGCAACGATCTCTGAAGTCCATGATCACCGCACCGATTCCGATGCAAGTCCTGCTCTGCAGCTGCAAGAATCCACGCATCGTCCCGGATCATTGCATCGCATCGAAGCACCAAGTCTGTCGCATCGTTGGGGGACGCAGTAAGAAACCGACGCATCACCTCCCCATGCAGTAAGAAACCGACGCATCACCTCCTGTCCGGAAAGGAACCGACGCATCACCTCCCCTGCGCAGCAGTAAAGAACCAACGCATCACCGCCCCGGAGCAAGGAACCAACGCATCACCTTCCCTGAATGTAAGGAACCGACACATCACCTTCCCTGCGGCCATTTTTGTTTGTGTGCGCGATGCATCCAAGGTACTTTGTGTGAAAATTGTCGCATCTGCAATTTGCTTTGAACTGAACTATTTCTACCATCTGAAAGTCATATTTTTATTACTGTATTGTGGATTTTTGTCGTTTGGTCTTGTTTTGGTTTAGATAAAAATTACTTATTTTTCTAAACTAGTGTGGTGCCCACTTGTAGTGTTTTCACTGTATTACTGTATGTGTTCACAAATACTTTACACACTGCCTCTGAGATAAGCCTGTCTGCTCGTGCCAAGCTACCAAGGGGGTGAGCAGGGGTCATTTTGGAAGTTTATCCCCTTACCCTGACTAGGAAGAAGAGTCCCTACTTGGACAAAGGTACCTACCTCTGCCAACTAGAGACCCCCATTTCTAACACATACCGTTAGGATTTGGTATTTGGAAGGGACAAGCATTTTTTGCGTTCGCAAACGGGCCGATTCTGCTAATCAACCTGTTTGCAAAGGCAAAAATGCTTGATGCATGTGCCCCTTTGTACTTAAACTAATGCATCCATTGATTTATATGAAGTAAACCTGCTTAATCTTTGAAAAGTGGTGTTTTGACTTGTGTATGTTGGATTGTTGTCATTTTGGTCTTGGTTTATTCAGATAAATATTGACTATTTTTCTAAACTGGTGTGGATTCCTTTTCTACTGTATGTGGGTACAAATGCTTTACACTTTGCCTCTTAGAAAAGTTTGACTGCTCCTGCCAAGCTGCCAAAGTGGTGAGCAGGAGTTATCTTAGCTGTGTGACTCCCTTACACAGCCTAGAGTGAGGGTCCCTGCTTGGACAGGGTGCAAACAACTGCCAACTAGAATCCTCATTTCTAACACACGGAACTCAGCTTTCAGTTTCTTGAATATTGGGGGAACACGTGTTAGATCTTTGCTCATCAGTGGGCTGGCAGGCAGGGGCAACTCTTCTGATGGTGGAGGGATAGGGGCATTAAGTATATCCACACATTTAACAAGAATATGGTCTATATTGTCCAACACACAATTATTTCCTGCCAATTTTAAAGATTTTTTGGGGCTTAGATAAACCCGAAGCTCCCTCAGTGGCCTTTTTTTTTTACCCATTCTGATGATTTCCTTAGTGTGTAATAGCAATGTTAAAACTATCCCTGCCATCTCAAGCAGAGAATATGGAGCCTAAACCAAGAAAGAATGAAGGGAAAAAACACTTTACTTTACAAGTACTGGCTACCTGGCCTCGGAAGATAGACATAACATAATGATTGCCATGCATGCAGAAGGGCAAAAAAGTACTGTTAAGCCAAGTCCTTGATCAAAATGTTAGGGAAGTGTCCCAGCCCAGCCTCCTACGGTCTCTGGCGGGCACACCCTTGGCCTGAGCATAGCACAGGCGTGGCCCGCGCGTGTCCCATGCTGTGTGGAAGAGAGGATCACTTTATGTGCCCGGTGGCACTCAGCAGGTGTGGGCAAGCAGGCGGCTCCTGCCCCTGCCCCTGTGTAGGCTGGGGCCCGTAGTCCTATGCCAAAGCAAGTGTCCCATACATTATTTTTTTTTATTATTCTGTTTATTGAACATAGCATCACAACATGACATCAATATTGCATAGACACGACTGTCAGTAAATAGCAAAGTGTTACAGCCACCAAGATATTTTGTGCGCTCATACATTAGGAGTTCCACTGTCTATCTCATCTAGACTTCCCCTCCCAAAAGTTGTTACATGAGAGTAGGCACCCCTTACACTGGGCGGATCGCAAATATTCCCCCTGAATGAATTCCACTTGCCCCACACCTTATCCCACTTAAGCGGGCATCCTCTATTCTTATAGACTTTGACTTCCGCGACCATGCACCAGTCCATATTCCAATCCCAATCTTTCAGGGTTGGCGCCTCTGCCGCCTCCCATCTCTGGGCGATATTATGTTTTACAACCATGAGGCCCATGGTAGTCCAAAGTTGTTCAGTTCGATTCATGTCGGTTGCCTCCCATATATTCAATAGGCATAGTTTCGGGGATACAGGGATGACCCCACCCCTGGCATCAGTCATACGCTTGATTATTTTTCCCCAGTAAGCATGAATTAGGTGACACTCCCAGATTGTGTGAAAGAACGTGTCTACATTACCACATCCCCTTTTACACCCAGCAGCATCTGTCTTACCCATTTTGACCAGTGTGGTGCACGTAATATATGATCTTTGTAATATCTTTAACTTTATGAGGCGCAGTCGCGACGAGATCACCACTTCCCGAGGTAATGCAAGTGCCTCCCTCCAGTCCTCCTCCCCCAAGAGCCCCACATCCGCCTGCTAGCGCCCATGGAGAGTAAGGAGCGGGTCAGGCAGATTATTGATGATTTTTTTGTATGTTAGGGATATAGCTTTAGACTGCAGGTGGTCGGTAAGGAGTATGTCCTTTAGTGGCGATGCCTCCGGCACCTCTCTCCCTCTCGGGACCGCTCACCTGAGGGCATGTCTTATTTGGGAGTATCTAAAAAGTTATTTCTCAGAGAGTTCATACTCTTTCTGTAGTTCCGAGGATGGTATCAGTTTTCATTTGCCCACAGATCCCCCACCGATAATATGCCAATAGTGTCCCATTTGTCAAACCACTGATAGTGGCCCAGCTTACCCAGGCTCCCTGCCCACCAAAAGGGCATGGCAAGCGTCACCTTGCCCCCCCATCCAAGGTATTTGGTAACTTTATGCCAGATGGCGACCGTTTGTGCCGTGGGCCCGGTTAGTTTCTGCTTCTTGGGGTTTGTATATAGTGCTTCCCTGTACCCTCCGATCCCCATTAACCACTCGTCCATTTGATACTACGGATTACTCTGCTCTCGGTGTACCCACTTCTTAGTAACAGCCAATTGAGAGGCCCAGTAATATGCTCGGATATTAGGCAACGCTATTCCGCCATCATACCAGCTCCTGAAGAGTTTGTGTGTTGCTATTCGAGGTGGCTTCCCGTCCCAGAGTAGGCCCCTGATTTCCCCATCTATGGCTCGGAAGTACCCCTCAGGGACTACATATGGCGTATTTTGCAGAGCATATAGGAATCGCGGCAGTGCCATCAATTTGAATAGTGCCGCTCTTCCCAGTAGGGACAGCGGCAAAGCAAGCCAGTGTCGCACGTCCCCATAAGTCGAGTCAACGGGGCCATGAGATTGCGCTCATAAAAAAGATCTTCTTGGGTAGTGACATAAATTCCTAAATATGTGAATCCTTCCTTTTCAATCTTTGCCTCACAGCCTGCAGGCAGGACAGGGGCAAGTCCAGTTGATGGTGTATCCTGAAGATGGCCCAAATGTAGAGCATATCCGGAGTATCCTGTCTATGGAAGACCGTGGCGATGCCACATACAGAAGCACGTCATCCGTGTACAGCGAAATTCTGTCCTCGTACCCTTACGTCCAACGCAGTCCACGAATAATTGGATCGCCCTGTATCCAACTCAACAAGGGCTCCAGAATCATGGCAAACAATAACAGAGACAGCGGGCAGCCCTGCCTCGTACCCCGGTACAGCGGAAACGTATTTGAACCTCGCCCGTTTACTACCACTTCAGCCAGGGGTGCGGTTTAAAGCAGCCCGAGCCAATCATTGAACTTTCCCCCCCAGACCCATTCGCTCTAGGACTGCAAACATGTACAGCCACTCGACCGTATCGAAGGCCTTACGTGCATCTAACGATAGTATCGCCGCGTCTTCCTGGATGGTTCCCCTACGACCCAGAACTGCGTTTACTGCCTCAGATTGAGTGCTGTGTTGCGACCAGGCATAAAACCTGATTGATCCGGATGTACAAGTTTGGTCACCACCGGGATCAGCCGCCGGGCCAGGACCTTTGCCAGGAGTTTAACTTCTACATTTAGGAGGGAGATTGGTCTGTACGAGGAGCAGTCTTCCACTGGCTTACCCTTCTTATGTATTACAACAACTGATGCTAGTCTTTGATCTTGTGGTAGCAAACCTGTCTGCAGGCTTTCTTCGTACATACTGAGGAGGTACAGCGCCACCTTAGTGGCAGTCATCTTGAGGAGTTCAATGGGAATGCCGTTGGGCCCCATGGCCTTACCTGACTGTATACTACTAATAGCTGCACTTATTTCCTCTGCTGTAAAATCTTCATCGAGTGATTCCCTGTCTGCTATTGAGAGGGCCCGAATTCCGCCAATAGTTCCTTAGTGTCTTCAGTCATCCCTGTTGCTTCTGGGGCGTAGAGTTGCGCATAATGGGCCGCAAACTCCTCAGCGATTTCTTGTGGGCCTCGTAGACAATTCCCCTCTGCTCCCCGAATTGTCATAACCCATCTGTCCGCCTTTTCTTTTTTGTCAAGCCATGCCGATAGCCAGCGCGCTCTGTCTCCTAATTCGTAGTCTCTATGCTGTGTCCCGCGAATTTTCCCCCTGGCCGCTTCTGTCACCAGATTCTTGTATTCCCGTCATTTTATCTCTAGGGCATGCCTGGTTTCATCTTGCAGGGGCCAATATATCTCTTTCCAAGGTCTCTAGATGAGCCCTTCTCTCTTTCCTATGTCCGGTCATTAGGGAGAGTGCTTGCCCTTTCAATACTACCTTATATGCCTCCCAAATAGACTGAGAAGATCAGACTGATCCTACATTTTCTTTAAAATAGCAGTCAGTTGCTTGAATGATGTCCTCTTTGATGTTTGGTATGGTGAGGGACCATGGACTAATCGATAGGGATCTATGCGTAGATTTCTAACCTAGCATAAATTTTGCCAACAGTGGTGCGTGGTCCGAGATTCCCCTCGCTAAGTGTTTCATGTCTGTGAAATACTGTTTATCTTCTGTGACAGTTAGGATATGGTTTATTAGAGACAGGTAGTTATGTGCCCCAGAGTGTAACGTGAACTGTTCCACCTCTGGATGAGTTTCTCGCCACACGTCCACTAGGCCGAGCGCAGCCAAGAACTTTGCCATTATATTACGGGTGCGCAAGATAGCTCTTGGTGGGAGCCTATCTATTCGGTCATCAAGGGTCATATTGAGGTCGCCCCCCCACCACTAATGCCCCCTCCGGGAGATCTAGAATCATGTTGCCTAAGTCTGGCAATGCCACATTATGAAGTGCCGGGGGAACATAAGCAGACAAGAGGTTAATCCTTTTACCGTCCCAGAAGCCCATTACCCCTGCAAATCGTCCCTGTATGTCCATATATATCTTTTCGATGGTAAAAGGGAACGAGCCCTGCACCAGGATCCCCGCCCCCCTGACACTGAGGTAAACCCTGAGTGTGTGATAAGTCTATATCCCCATTGATTAAGAGCCGCACAGGTGATCCCAACCAGGTGGGTTTCCTGAAGTAGTATCACGTCTGGGGTCAGCCTTTTTGATATATTGGAGCACTATTGCTCTCCTGAGTTTGTCCCACAGACCATTGACGTTCCAGGACAGTATGCAGAACGATGTTTCTGCCCCCTCATTGGCCCCGGGCAATTGGGTACCCAGTGTTTCACTAGAGGTCCGCTGTGCGGTCATTGCGCAAAGTGTCTGAGGCAGTCCCCCTGGTGCGAGGGGTCAATTGGTTTGTGCCTTGTGTCGTATTTACGCATCAGTAGTCTTCGGTACCCAGTGAGACCTCTGACATGTCGGGTGTGGATTATAATGATGCAACAAAAATACTATTATATAACCAACTATGCTACTACCCCCCCAAGACCAGTTAGCCCCCCTTCCTGCCTCCCTACATGACGGTATACACATTCCCTGCCTCCCCAACTTAGCAGAGTGCCTGTCACCCACCCAACCCTGATGTGGAGGTGTCATGTGCCAGTCCCCCCTCCGCCCTCTCATTTGTACCAACTGGGCTTTTCGTCGCTCTAAGGAGCTGTAAGAGGATTCTGGTATACTTAGCGTCATGGTAGCAGCATTTTCACCAACGCCATCTCATCCCCTACCGTCGCAGCACTCCCCCCTCACCAAAGTAGGTTCATTACTACCGATGAGGTAGCTACAACATTCCCAGCATTTGCGTGGCATCTTCAGCAGAAGGTCTCTCTGCGGCCCCGGGTGTTCAGGAGGGGTAATACACCCCCAGCCATAGCTACATCATGGCGTCTTACTTGCTGCTTGTTCCATTGTCTGGGTTCCCCTCCTCCTGATTCAGTACCTGTCTCTTCTGTGTTTTCCCTAGCCTCCGATCTCGCCAGTCTGGGTTATCTTGTTGTCCCACTCGTCTCCATCCTTCGAGCCAGTCCCAAACCTCTCCCGGCTCGGTGAAAAAACAGCTTTTGCCTTCTGCCTCAAATCTGAGTTTTGCTGGAAACAGCATTGCATATTTTAGCTCCTTTTCCCAAAGGGCTTTTTTGACTTCCAGAAAAATGCGTCTCATTTTCTGGACCTTAACTGTGAAGTCTGGGAAGAAAGTTATTGTGCTGTTCTCATACTTGAGAGGAGGTGCATTGCGGGCAGTTTGGAGAATAATGTCTCGGTCTCTGAAGTTGAACACTCGAGCCAGGATTGGTCGAGTGGGTGCTCCCAGCTTAGGCCTGCCTCCCGGTATCCGATGGGCCCGCTCAATTGAGGAGTAATTAGAGAGGCTGTGGGATTTCAGATGTTTTGTGATGAGCTCCTCCACAAAAAGGTCCACAGCTGGACCCTTCGCTCGCTCCGGTACTCCCAAAATTCTAACGTTATTCCTCCTGGATCTGCCTTCGTAATTGTCCAGTTGCACTTCCAACCCCTCACTGATGGCTTGCAGGTCCGAGACTTGTTTCTTCAAGTTTGTCATATCGGAGACCAGCCCATGGGCCACGTATCCCATGTCTTTGACCCGTGTGTCCATTTTCCTCAGGTCTGCTCCCAGCAGGGAGATATCTGTGAATACAGAGTCTAACCGCCCCTCTAGAGATGTGCGTACACCATCAATGGCTGCCATTATGTCCTGTAGAGAAGGGGATTCGTTGTTGGTCTGTTTCGGCTGTTCCTCCTGCACTGGGTCTGGCGGCCCTGCTGCTCCTTCTTGCACTTTTTGCCATGCAAATTTATCAATTTTGGATTGGTGCGAGCCACATCCGCCCTTGCTCATCAACATGGTTGCGTTGGATAGAGGCACCTCAATCGAGTTACGTGAAAGGGATCAGGGTACTCGCCGCCGCCTGCCGGAGATCACCCCCGCAGCCTGTCAGTTTCCCCCTTTTCCCATTTGTCCGTCTAGCTGGTTTGCACTTGCCTCAATTGCACCTTCGGGGCCCAGATTTGCCACCCAACCACAACCCAATGGCCCCAGGAGGGTCACTACGTATCTGTGTCTCCAACGAGTTCCACCGCCTGCCCTGCTGTCCTGTCTCTTGCACCCCTCCATCATGCACCGAGCCTGAGGTAGCTTTCACTAACAGGCTGGTTCACAGGTACTCGCACGGGAGGCACTGGGCACTATTGATCGGTGCAGCTGGGTAGATCTTCCCCGAAGTGTTAGCCTCAGTCCTTATTGGCAGTGCCCTTTCGGTCTATGTTGCTCGCTTATAGGGCCGCTTCACTCGTTACCGCAATGCAGGGTTTGTATAGGCCTCACGCGCCCCTCCCTGGCGCTAGTCCACAAGGGCACCGCAACAAATCCCACCTACGTCGGCCTCTTCGAAACTTGCCTCTCGCCCCTGGCTGTCGGAACAAAACAGCACAAACCGGCCCGGGGGCCCACTTGCTCCTCACTGATCACTGACGACGGCTCTGGCACAGCTGGGAGCCCCGTCCTTACTTCCCCTTCACCTCTCACAATTCTCGGCCGGCACGCTGAACTGCGTCCGGCCCCTCATCTGGTCGCTGCGGGCCGACTGTGTCTTCAAGCTGCGACTGCCCCTCGATGCATTACCGCCGCGTTGTCTATACTTGCGCCGCCGGGCCCGCTCCTCCTCACCCAGCACACGCCCACGGCACACTGGGGCTTTCGGGTGTTTACGGGCCTTCCCCTGCACGGGTTTCTGACAGCCCCGTCTGCAGCCGATTGTCGTTTGGATACTGCTCGCTATCGTTCCGATGCTTCCGTGATGCCCAGTTAGCGCGGATATGTGACGGATAATTAAGTTAAAGGAGCGAAGGAGGCCGGAGCCGCGGTAGTATGCGGCCACCTTTTCCGGCTGCTGCCCCCTGTCCTGTGCATTATTGAAACAAATAAGACAGAAGAATTGGGGGGCATATTATCAAGGGCTCTATCGCCGCTTTAGCGGGACTTTTTCCCGCTAAAGCGGCGATAATTCTAACGCCCTATTAGCAAGCTGTCGCTAACTGCTGTTAGCGACAGCTTCTAGGCGATAGCGACCGGGTTGGGTGCCGCTTTGCATGCCAGCGATATTTATCGCTAATGGCATGCAAAGTAGGCGTTCCCAACCTAAAAGCGACTGGAAACAGTCGCTAAGCTCGCTATCGCCTATTAGCGAGGCAGGGGAGGTGATTATCGAACCAGCGCTAAACACGTTTAGCGCTGGTTTGTTAACGCCTGGTCCAGACCTGACTTAGCCATGTAATCCAATGGGAGGTGGATTACATGGCTAAATCCCTCGCCCTATCGCCAAGCTAACACTGGTCACAGTGTGAATATCGCTTGTTTTCAAGCGATATTCACACTGTTCTCCAGGGTTTCTATCGCTTTGGAGATAAGCGTTGCTGATAGCACGCTATCTCCGCGATAGAAACCTGCGATAGCCGGCGATAATTATCCTAGCGCTAACTGCGCTTAGCGATAATTATCGCCGGTTATTGCTAATAGGCCCCCCGGTTTTATGGCCAGTCTGGAGGCTCACATTGTGCTTACTTTTCCTGCTTTAATTAGATTGCAGCCAAGATATTAGGCTATATTACCCGTAAGGCCCAATAGAACATGGTCAATAACAAACAAAGAAAGTATGCACTAATGCCTTATCAAGTATAATTATCCTGTCTGCGATAGGGGCTTTATGTCTGATGCCCTATAGTTAGTGAGGCGCACCTAGACGAACTGGAAATGCAAAAATGAAACTGATCATTTCTTAATGGTCTTCCTAGCAAGAAGTTGCTACGCAATCTAATAAAAACAACCCATAGTTATAAGGGGCATTACCTCATTTTAGCATCAATACTAACGTCATTAAATTTTAGTAAATAAGGGCCTTGGGTTACTAATTATCATAATTTCACAATAAAGAAAATAGACTCATAAATGCTTATGTTATTGTAAAATGCAATAGGCCTTTCAAAAATGTCAAAGTCAATAGGTCTTATTTGTGTTATTGTGAAAAGCCACATATTATCTGGTTTATTTAGGGATTGTTAGTGTGGAAATGAATTATCACATATGATGCAAGAGACTAGGTTAATGTGGTTAGTTGCCACATGTGACATTTTTTTGCGGGAGGTGACTTGCTACACGGTTATACTGTGAGGCATCTTTTGGAGGGGTTCCGATTTGTAATTTTTACTGGAAAGCTTTTGACCATGTGCGTAGTATTTCCTGGGGGTGCATTATAATACTTTTCCTTTTTAAAGGAAAAGCACTGTCTGAATATTGTTTTTTAAGTGCTATTGTGTGTGTTGTATACATTGCTCAGTTCGAGGCTTCTAACCCAAAGTCAGCCTTGTAGAGGCCTTCCTCACTACTCTGACACAAATGGTGCCTAGTAACTTCTGATTGTCACAAGACTTTCTAAAATGAATGTTTCACTCCAAACCATTATTGATGCATGCCCTTGCAAGGGTTCTGTAAGCAAATAAATTCCATCACAGCTGCAAGTTCGATTTACCTGCATGCAACACGATTGCCATCTTGGAATTATAAAAAAAACACTATTGGTTTTACTAATGTCAATACAACTTTACAAGCATTGGCAAAGCAAATAGTGGCAGGTGACTGATGAAGGGTATGGGTAGAGAGGCGGAGACAGGAGAGTGAGACACCGAGCCAACGTATTGCTAAGTGTTGCCGGCATAGGGAAGAGGAGAGAGCAATGCCGTGCCAGTAGGGGATGGAGAAACTGAAGACGACTAGGATGGGGAGAGGGAGTCTGGGTGAAAAACAGAAAGAGAAAAGCAAACAAGAGAAAAAGAGAAACAGAAACTCATAGAAATGAGCATGGCATGCACTCCAATTGAGTGCTACAGGTCAAATAGGACAGAAAAAAGCAGAAAGAAAAATGTTACCCTGACATCTGTAGTGGAACGATTTACTCTACTCTGTCCAGCGTAAAGTGCCTTAAAAAGTGACCAATGACTGCTAGTCTCACTAACATGTATCACAAACTATATAGGATTTAGAAGAAGGCTTATTCCCTCCTCATGCCCTGTGAAACTATTTCCCGTGGCTAAGATATCCAGATATATAGTGCAGACATCTTGAAGGCAGGATGGCCTATCCAGGAGAGTAGTTTGTACCTTCAACTTGTCAGCTGCACTTTTATTTCTCTCTGTAGGCAAGCAAGGTTGATGTTTTAGTTTGTGCTAGGGAGCCAGTTAAGTAAATTCCTGGATTTTTAATGGAATCAATGGTCCATCAGAAGGGGTTAACCCCTTCAGCGCTTGCAGCGTTGCTCTCGATACCAAGAGATTCGGGGGCATATTCTCAAGGATCTATCGCCGAGTAATCGGCACTTTATCACAGCCAAAGTCGCGATAAATTTACCGCCCCATTCACAAGCTGGTGCAAACAGCCGACACAACCAGTTTACCCGTGATAGCAGAGTAGGCGTTCCCAAGCAAAAAGCTGCGACAACACCACACCTCAACATTCTCAAAGACCAGCCAGATCGGCGATGAGAACACAAAACATGCGATAAGGCGCGTTAGCTGCAGGACATTAACACCTGCTCTGACCTTGTGCAAAGTCGGACTACAACCTGCACCATCAAAGGGAGCACAGCCCAGAGCCACACCTGAAGAACAACAGATGCCATGGAGCCAACGATCATTCAGCTCGGACACCAAAGAGGGCCACAACACCCACCGCCACCCACCCCGTACCACCCCCACCCCGGGCACCCCCACCTCCCCCGGACCAAGAGAGTGCACATCAACGTCACAAAATCATTCGCCTGATGCCGCAGAATCACAACAACTAACAGTCATGTGAGTACAGAAAAAGCAGAATCAATCATTCACCATTGAGAGTTCAAACAAAATAGCACAATCAAATTTCACACCAAACAACTATTTGGAAGAGTCATGGCGGGTCATCCCTGGGCAATCCGTAAGTGACAGCCTGCAAGACAATATCCCAGATAAGAAGGTGTGTCAGGCACTCATCAAAGGACAGAGAGAGAGAGAAAGAGAAAGAGAGAGAGACTGATCAAGGAGCGCAAGGACAATCGGGCCCTTGGCACATACATGCCAACTGTTGCGTGTGTCTCGCAATTGGTGCACCCAAAATCTAAGGCCTGGCAACAATTTCAGCGCGAAGGCCACATCACATTTCAGAAATGCAAGCAGTAGTCAGACTAACATCAGGCATGAAAGCTCCTTTGTCCCAATACACAAGGCGGAAGGACATCCGAACCTCCGACCTTGGTCTCCAATGCGCCCGGCACCCCTGAGTGAGATACCATGCCAGACTCTGGCGACTCCCACACCACGAACTGCGCTAATGAAAGAGCAACGTGTCCACACCCCACACACACTTGTCCCTGCTCGATCTACACCTGCATGGCATGCCCCCAACACATCAGTAAAAAAGACAACCCATACGTCCAAACGTTGAACACACATACGACTCATTACTCCGAGCTGTGGCATATCGTCCACAGAACTGCCGCCGGTCTGAGGAGTGCCGGTGGTACGAGACCAACAAACGCAATGGCAGGCAATACCGGGCACATGCACAACCCCAGTCACGTGGAACTGTACTGTTCACGAATGCTGCATCTGTTGGGAGCTCTGCCAATGGCAGTTTTGCAAATCAGTTACCGTCTGAGTTTCCGGCTTGCGTACGTCACATGCGTCCAGCCATGGTTCCACTGTCGAACATGCACATTCGAGTGGCCCATGGAGGTCTGCCTATCCAACACAACGGTAGCTGAACTGGATTACGACTTGTGTGTGCGCCCCCTGTTGGCCCACGAACAAGAGTGCAACCGGGATACCCGGGCATGGGATGCCTTGATATGTGGTGTCTGTGCCGGCAGCAGTGGATGGGAGATTGCACAAGTCATCGTGTGCAGTGACCACATCGAGGCGCTCCCCTATTGGGCTGTGTTGCGGATTGGTGAAACTACGTGGTCGGAGCGCATCTGTCCGGACCAGTTAATGGATTGGCTCTCCCTCGTGTTCCTTGAATTCGAGAACGACGTACGTCTGGAACTGATTGCCTATGAAGCAGCGCTCGCATTCATGGACGAGTAACTACCTTCCTGCAGCCACAACTGATTGACACCCAGAGCACAGGTCCCAACACCGAGTTGCATCGTGGAGGAATGGTCCCATAAGCCAGTACAACAGTGGACATGTCTGCATTCGCTCGGACTCAGAATGCATGTGCGTGCACCTACGGTTGTTGTCACACACCTGTGCAAGGTGCTGCAGCCCCATGGGCGGAGCTGCACAGCGTCGCTTGGCAAAGTTCCTAAATTTGACATACTGCTGGAGGGAGACTACACACATGGCAATGTAGCACGACATGTGACCTTGTTGGTCCCTTTCACTTGCTCACTGTCAGCAGAGCACATAGTCGGCGCAGTCCGGTGGTACAGCTCCATGCAGATCCCATGGGCTGTGAGTTGTGTCCCCTGACACGGGGCAATGAGCAGACGCCAAACATCACATGACTCGACCAGCAAGGCAAGGTGGGCTGAGACCGTTGCCAACCGTAAGGATATGTGTTCATTTTTGCCACCCCATTCCTTGCACCTCGACACGTTCCCATTCTGCCTGTAAGTGTCTTAAGCATGTGTCTGCCTGTTGTGGCCCATCACTTGCCCGTACTGACACGCACATGCTAATAAAGTCTACGCAACTTCACCAGTGTACAACTGTGATGAGTGTTGATTAGTATGACAAATCGTGTGCCTCAATGAGCATTGTCCGTACACAGGGAGGGACAGACTGCCTCTGGTACATAGGTGGTGGATCCCTATTGGCAGCTCCACCTCTGTGAGCCAGACATTGTGTTTGGGATAGTTGCTGGTAGACCTGTGCTCTTACGTGTCTTCAGCAATGTGAGTATGGTGTCCAACTTCTTGCCATGTGGATCAATATGATCCATTCAAACAGACTGTGTCCACACTGATGTGTGTGAGTACGTCATGCGAAGAGATGTTCTGTAGCCAGATGCGATGGGGGACACTACTTCAGGCGGGCTACCGATTCTGACATTTACACACAAAGCCCTATATGATACATGGACGTGGGGCTACGTTGGGGGATGCAAGATTGTTGTTCATGTGCAATGAGGCCACAGCTAGTTCACACCTTCACATTCAACTAATTGGCCATGTGGGTCAGGCTCAAACATGTGCATTGATGACATTAACCAGGGTGTACCTTTTAGTGCAATCAACGTCCCTATGTTCCTCCGTACTTGTACACGTGAGTGAACATAGACATGACACATCTGTGTGATTTGAAATGTTTATTCACATTCTTGGGAGTCTCGCAGCTGGAGGGGTACATGGCCAGTTCAAGCCCACATTGAGTGGTTGCCCATTGATGGGCTGTGATGAATACCCCTCCCAGGACAGGAGTTCAATCTCGTTCTAAACAAAACAAAACCACTTGGAACGTGCTTGTGGAAAAGGTGTTGAAACACCTATAAGGATTTATTGAAGGCAAATGTCTCAAAAGGCCTCAGCCTTGGGAAAACTGGAGCCAGGCAGGACTATGACCAAACAAAATAGAGCAGTTCAGGCTTTCAATCACTGGGAACCTCCCTCCGTTTTCAGATAGCGTTTCTCTTACTCCTTGTCGGTTCCCCAAGATGCTCGGTGTCCCCAGCAGAAAACAAAAAAAAGACACAAAACAACCGCCAGTCAGTCCTGTTTCGTACTTTGCTCAGGGTAGTGTGCTGACCCGCCACCTATACATCATATCACCACGGCCTGTGAGGGAATAGGGGTGTTTGAAGGAGCGGTCCTAGACGGTGCCCAATATTCATGCACAATCCCCTGTCCTTCCCCTCCCAACCAACCTCCTCCAGAACTGTAAAAACGGCACTTGCCTGGAGCTACGGTCCTCCTGGACCGTAGCGTGGGGTATCTCGGTGTCCTGTTTCTCCTGCAGACGTCCGGATACAGGGCAGCTGGCATTGGGGAAACCTCCCTCTTCGGTTCTCTTTCTCCTTCTCCAGGACTCCACCGGGCCTTCCCTCCTGACGGTTCTTCCCAGGTCCTTTGGTTCAGGTCCTCCGCCGTTCCGCTTGTAGTCTCTCCTGCACGCTGTACCTGCTTCCTCTCCTCGAGTTCTGTGCGCGCCGCGCCACACACCGGGCTCGACTTTTCTCCTCTCTCCCCTGATGACGTCAGTCCCACGCCGGCTGTCGTTTCTACCCCGCTGACCTCCTTTTCTTGATGTTCCTGCCTGGGCGCCATCTTGCAGTGCACGGAAGTCTCATCCCCCGGTGTGTCCCTATCACACTGCCTTTCCCCTCGGGATGGACGATCGGGCCATTCTGATACAGGGAAGCGGGAGAGGTAGTCCATGTTACCTTGCATCTTTCCGGAAATATGCATAGTCTGAAATGAAAAGGACTGTAAGGCTAAGAACCATCGCAGTACTTTGGCATTGGTATCCTTATTGGTGGCTAACCAAGTCAGGGGCGCATGGTCCGTTAAAAGAAAGAAAGGGCACCCCAGTAAGTCATACTGCAATGACTCCATAGCCCATTTAATGGCTAGGCATTCTTTTTCCATATTGGCATATCGGGTTTCCCTTGTTAACAACTTCCTACTCAGGAACAACACTGGTCGTAGTAGCCCCTGTGAATCTGGTTGGGACAATACTGCCCCTAGTCCTCTATCAGAAGCATCTGTTTGTAACACAAATTACTTTCTAAAGTCTGGACAGTTTAGAATAGGTGCATTACACAGTACTTGTTTTAGGGAACAAAAACTGTCTTCCTGGGCATTTTTCCACTTTATCCTGGCCCTTGTAGGCTTGTGCCTAAGTAAGTCTGTGAGAGGACTAGCTATCTCGGAAAACTGAGGGATAAATCTGCGGTAATAGCCTACTAACCCAAGAAAGGCTCGTACTTCTTTCCTGGTAGTGGGTCGGGGAATGTTCTGGATAGCCTCTAGTTTGTTGTGTTGTGGTAGTATGGGTCCTTTGCTGATGGTGTATCCCAGATATTCTATCTGATGTGTTCCTAGGGTGGTCTTTTTTGGGTTTAGGGTACGGCCAGCTTGTCTCAAGGTATCAAAAATGTTACTAAGGTGGACTAAGTGAGTGTTCCAATCCGGACTATAGACTACTATATCGTCTAAGTATGCGACGGCATATCTTTGGTGAGCTCGTAGCAGGACATCCATAAGCCTTTGAAAGGTTGCCGGGGCTCCGTGGAGGCGAACGGCATCACCTTGAACTGGTATAGTCCAGAGGGCGTTGAAAAGGCCGTCTTTTCCCTGGCGGATTGCGTCAAAGGGATCTGCCAATATCCTTTAGTCAAATCAATGGTGGACATAACTTTAGCTTCACCTAGCCTCTCAATTAGCTCGTCCATGCGGGGCATGGGGTAGTTGTCAAATTTTGAGTGAGCATTCACCTGGCGGAAATCTATGCAAAAACGAAGACTTCCATCCCGTTTGGGCACTAGCACAATTGGCGAGCGCCAATTGCTGTGAGAGGGTTCAATTATGTCAGCTCTAAGCATAGCCTCTACCTCCTGTTCTACTGCTGTCCTTCGGGCCTCTGGTATCCTATAGGGTTTCAGGTTCACTACTTGCCCCTCTTGAGTGATAATATCATGAGCTACTAAAGTTGTACGTCCTGGGTGGCCGGAACTTAGCCCTTGATATTGGTCCAGTAACTGCCCCAACTGCTGCTGCTGCTCGGGCGAGAGCTTGGATCCCATTTGGGCTCTCTCCTTCTTGTCCTCTCCTTCTAGTTCCATATGTATGTCTAGTGGCTTATTGAGGGTTACTTGACATATGGAATGTACCTCCTTCCCATCCTTGGGAGAGCTGTCCGCTTCCTCCCATTTCTTCAGGAGGTTGATATGATAGATTTGTCCTAGGTTATTGGTGTGAGGGACAGCTACTCTGTAGGTGACTGGAGTAACCCTCTGTGTCACAGTATACGGTCCTTGCCAAGTCGCCAACAGCTTTTTCTCTGAATAGGGTAGGAGAATCAGTACCTTGTCCCCTATTGTTAGTTCCCTCATTTGGCTGGTACGGTCATACTGTTCTTTCTGTTTAGCTTGGGCTTTCTCCATGTTCTGGTGAACAGTGTCCCATAAGGTGGCTAATGTTTCCTTCAAGGTTTGCATGTACCCTAAAAGGGGTTTCCCTTCATCCTCCTCCTCGGTCCACTGTTCGGCGGCCATCTCTAACAGAGTATGGGGTTTTCGTCCAAACAGGAGTTCAAAGGGACTAAAACCTGTTGATTTCTGCTTGTGCGTTCTGATGGCAAAGAGGACAAGAGGCAGCTTACGATCCCAGTCTTTCCCTGTGTCTCCTATCAGTTTCCTGAGTATTGTTTTGATTGTCCGGTTATACCTTTCCACCAGACCGTCCGTCTGAGGGTGGTATACCGCCGTCCTTATTTGATGGACCCCCAGAAGCTTGCAGATCTCCTTCATTAGTTTGGCCATAAAAGGAGTCCCCTGATCAGTGAGGATTTCCAAAGGAAAACCCACTCGGGAGAAAAAAGAGATCATAGCCTGAGCTACTGCCATGGTAGTCATGCTTGTGAGGGGGATGGCCTCGGGGTATCGGGTGGCATAATCTACCAGGACCAAAATATATTGGTGTCCCCTGGCTGAAGGTATTAGGGGTCCTAACAGATACATGCCCACTCGCTGAAAGGGAATATCAATAATCGGTAGAGGATGGAGAGGGACCTTTCTATCCTTTGAGGGGTTTACCAATTGGCCCTTGGGACATGTTGCACAGAATCTGGCGGTTTCCTGATATACTCCTGGCCAATAAAATCATTCCAAGAGGTACTTCAATGTGAGTTCTTGGCCATAGTGACCCCCTCCTGCCTGGTTGTGTGCTAACTGTAAGGCCTGTTCTCTAAATGCCATCGGAACCAGCAACTGTTCAGTGTTATTACCAGGGCCTCCACTAGCTCTATACAACAGTCCTTTTTTTATGAAAAAATAAGAGCCTACCTTGTCTGGGTCGACTTCCTGTACTTCATTCCAGGCCTGCAGTAATGTGCTGTCGTCTTTCTGTGCAGCTCGAAAGCTCCGGGCGGGAGTGTTTCCATTGTCTGGGGAAGAGAGCATACATGAGGACATAGCTTGGCAGGCATAGGTGTAGTTCTCTCTATATTTTCTTTTCTCACTACGAGTTTTCTTTTCCCTATCTCTGGGACTTGATATGAATTCACTGTAGAATGGCGCCTCTTGTAGCCACTCCACCTCAGCGCATTGCCTTGTAAGTTCAGTCAAATACTCATGAAAGTGGGGAAGGTCAGTGCCCAATAATACGTTTTCTGGCAGCCCAGGAACCACTCCTACCTTTCTGACTTGGGGATACTCGTCTATCTATATCAATATCTCAGCTAAGGGATATGACCTGACATCGCCATGTACACAGGAAACTAGTACTGTCTCCCCTTCACATACTTTTGCCCCCGGAATCAACTCCTTTGCTACTCCTGTATGGTGACACCCCGTATCTAATAGAGCGTCAACCGGTCTGCCATTTATCCTAACGGCTTTCTTGTACCTCTGTCTACTTGCTCCGGTAACTAACAACCTTCCTCGGGACCATCCTACCTCCATAGGTTCCGAGCTATCTGTAGCTAAGGGACAGTTTCGGGCTATGTGTCCCCACTCTGCACAACGAAAGCACTGGGGTCCCATGTGGACCGGAGACGGTTTTGGAAGCTGCTTAGAGATAGGTCTCGCAACAGGAAAGGGTCGTTTATCCCCTCCTTCGTTTGGGGTTTTGGGAGGGGGTTTAGAGAAAGGGATAGGGGCTCTTACTGTCTGTGCTTTGAAGTCTGGGGATCTATGATAGGCACAGGCTAACTCTATGGCCGACTGTTGGGTTAGACCTGGATGCTGTTTTACCCATGCTCTAGTGTTACTTGGTAGTGCTTCTAGGTATTGTTCTAGGAATATTTTCTCAGTAACGTCCTCCACCGAGGAAGTATGGGGCTGAAGCCAGCAATTCCCTAAATCTCTAATCCGGTAAAAAAGAGCTCGGGGGTTGTCTCCGGTTCCCCACTTTTCTTTGCGAAAGCGGGCCCTGTAATATTCCTGATCACACCCCAGTCTTTCTAGAATGGCCTTCTTTATTTCCTGATAGGGCATAATTCCAGCAGGGTTGGCGGCTTGATATGCGGCCTGTAGCTCTCCGGATAATAATGGGGCTATGTACTGACCCCATCTCTCGGGAGGCCAAGTGGCTGTTGTAGCAACTCTTTCAAAGTTGGTGAAGAAATAATCTGGGTCCTCCCCCTCCTGAAATTTCTGAAGGACACTCCCAGGGACATTCGGATGGACCCTCGTGCTGGAAATGGCGTACGTGAGGCGCAGAATCGCCGTGTCCTGCACCTGTTGATTAGTGGTTAGTATCACCGCCTGTTCTTTCAGGGCTGTATGGAAAGATTCCCTTTCCTTCTGTGTGTTCTGGTTCTGTTGCTCCAGAACTAACTGTAAATGTCTCTGCCCTTCGGCCAACTGAGTGATCATGTCCTGTAGGGTCACGGGTTGCGTCATCTTCAAGCCTCAGACGACAAATCCCACTTCTGACACCACTGTGATGAATACCCCTCCCAGGACAGGAGTTCAATCTCGTTCTAAACAAAACAAAACCACTTGGAACGTGCTTGTGGAAAAGGTGTTGAAACACCTATAAGGATTTATTGAAGGCAAATGTCTCAGCCTTGGGAAAACTGGAGCCAGGCAGGACTATGACCAAACAAAATAGAGCAGTTCAGGCTTTCAATCACTGGGAACCTCCCTCCGTCTTCAGATAGCGTTCCTCTTACTCCTTGTCCGTTCCCCAAGAGGCTCGGTGTCCCCAGAAGAAAACAAAAAAAAGTCACAAAACAACCGCCAGTCAGTCCTGTTTCGTACTTTGCTCAGGGTAGTGTGCTGACCCGCCACCTATACATCATATCACCACGGCCTGTGAGGGAATAGGGGTGTTTGAAGGAGCGGTCCTAGACGGTGCCCAATATTCATGCACAATCCCCTGTCCTTCCCCTCCCAGCCAACCTCCTCCAGAACTGTAAAAACTGCACTTGCCTGGAGCTACGGTCCTCCTGGACCGTAGCGTGGGGTATCTCGGCGTCCTGTTTCTCCTGGGAACATCTGGATACGGGGGCAGCTGGCATTGGGGAAACCTCCCTCTTCGGTTCTCTTTCTCCTTCTCCAGGACTCCACCGGGCCTTCCCTCCTGACGGTTCTTCCCAGGTCCTTTGGTTCAGGTCCTCCGCCGTTCCGCTTGTAGTCTCTCCTGCACGCTGTACCTGCTTCCTCTCCTCGGGTTCTGCGCGCGCCGCACCACACACCGGGCGCGACCTTTCTCCTCTCTCCCTTGATGACGTCAGTCCCGCGCCGGCCGTCATTTATGCCCCACTGACCTCCTTTTCCTGATGTTCCTGCCTGGGCGCCATCTTGCAGTGCACGGAAGTCTCGTCCCCCGGTGTGTCCCTATCACATATGCCAACCAGAGTCCTTGGGGAATGCAAAGTTAATCTGAAGAGGAAGAGTACAGTCCTCAGCTGGATTGCTGTGTCATTGGTACAAGAGCAGATATGGCAGACCATGTCGGGGTCCAGGTGAATGTCGCAGAGTGTTCCGGGGGACAGTGGGAGGTGTTGTTCCAGGGCATGATGCATAGGGCTGAACCATGCAGGGACAGGCCATGTGGCGGGTACGGATGCTACTGCCTCCTTCCTCACACAGTCATTGCCTCCACATCTTACTCCTCTGAGACATCTTCTGTGTCCAGTGTGTCAGGTGTGTGTGGTGGTGTAATGGCCGCATCACTGTGTGCCAATGACACATCAGGGGGTGGAGATGTGTGTGTGTCGAAGTTCCTGCAGCAGTCATCTGGTACAGGCTCTGTGGCAGCAATGGCAAGATGAGGATCTGCAAGGCCTGGAAGATCCCAGATACATGTCGCTGGTGTTCAGCCGTGACAGCCCTACTTCCAGCCTGCATCCGCTCCATGGTCTCCATTGTCCTCCGCATCTGTGCCAACTCTGTGCTGTCATCGCCGGGGCCTGTCTGACTAGACAGTTCTTTTATCCGAGTAATGGCCCCAGCGAGGTCAGCCAGGGATTGTCTGTGAGCATGGTGCGGACAGGGGGTGTCCGTTAGGGACTGTACGTGGTCCCTGATGGGACTCAGACACCCACGTACGGCATCGAGTTTGGCTGCCACAAAGTCGAAACCCACCCGCAGCAGATCAGCCAACTCCTCCTGGCACGCTAACACACGGCGTTGGAATTCCATGTGTTGGTCGTGTGGGTCCTGTGGGCCAGCCATGGTGGTGTGTGCTTCCTGCTGTGTGGTCTGTGCAGGGTGTGGGCTCACCACAATGCAGCTGGGCTGCCCTGCTCCTGGGGATGGGGTACGGAGGCTGTCCATGAGCCGTTGGAGGGTGTCTGGGCAAATGTGCAGGGTGTCCTCTTCATCATCACTGTAGAGATGTGTGGTCTGCTCTGCAGGAGGTGTTGATTGTCCCTCTGCAATGTAACGGGGAGATGCAGGTTAACAGTGTGTTCCATGTATGTTCACGCATTGTACATGTTTACATACAGACTGCATGACAATGTACATTGTGACTGTTTTGGAGGAACTGGCTATTTGATGGGTGACAGTGGACATTTCGACTACATGACGGATGTGAAGTTGTACTCGTACATTATCATCTCACAGTGTCATGCAATGCCAGATGTGATTGGCCATTTTCTACGCATGAGCGGCACCAGTTGTGTCCTCTGTCCTGTTGTGTAAGTGTTGCACTTTGTACCACATTGTCGTCAATGTTGATGTGCTGTGATTGCTATGTGTGTGTGCTGCATTGTTGGCGAGTCGGCCCTGCAGCTCTGATTTGGCGTCCCCTCAGCCCTTTGAGTCGGTGTGCCTTTGACTTGTGTGCTTTTCGGGTGCTGTGATGTTTGCGACTTGGGTCATTTGTGCTCTTGGACATATTTTGTACTCTTGTGCATTGTTTGTCTGCAGATGTGTTTTTGACGTCATGGGTTGTAGGTGCACGTGGATGTGTCAGAGTGTGACCTGCTCCTTTACGGATGTGGTCCACACTCAGCCACCTCAAAGTCATCTTGTGCACCATGTCATGTGTTGTGACTGCAGCCATGCTGTATGTCATGCAGTGTCACTTGCATAGTCCGTGTGGCTCACAGAGCCGCTGCTTTTCTGGATTCAGCACTTGTGCATGGATAGGTTGTGGCATTGGTGATATGGAGGGGGGCCCCTTTGTGGACATAGTGGACGGGGGCCTACTTGGTGTTTCTATGTGTGCTGCAGTGTGCCAAGGGTATCAGGGACATGTTCCACACTCATTGTGGGTGTGCAGTGTGCTGCGCATGATTGTGCATGTGTGCCATTGTGCCCATCTCCCTCCGTCCCCCCAGGCCCTGGTCGTTACTCTGCCTGTTGATGTTGGGTCAGGTCATATCGAGCTGTGTCCAGTCCACAAACTCCTTGTACCGTCTCCGCACTGATGACTGTGGCCACCATTTCCTCCAGCTCATCCAGCTCCTCCTGTGGCACAGGAGTCCCACCTCCAGTCGCCTTTGCTGCCTTCCTGTTGGCAGCGAGTTTCTCCTTGGTTTGGCTGTGCAATTCATGCCAGCGCCTCTTGGCCTCCTCCATTGACCTCCTCGACACTCCAACTGCATTCACGTTGTTGACGATGGACTGCCATATTTCCGTTTGTGTTGCCCATGACGTAGTGGAGGTGAACAGTTGTTGGTAGTGTTCTATCACCTCCGTGACGATGATCCGGTCTTCCTGCGGACTGAACCCTGTCTTCCTCTTCCTCTTCTCCTTTGCCTTCCCCGAGCACGGGGTTCCTGGCTGGTCCTCCGTGGGGCTTGTGGGGTTCGGGTTGTCCTCTGCACTCGGTCTGGGTGCATCCATGGTGCTACGCAGTTTGATTTGGTTTTGGTGTGTTCTTTTTTTTTCCTTTTATAGTGCTTTTTCCCGCATGACGCGTGGGAATTGCAGGCCTGTGGCTGGTTTTCGCTGATTTTTGTATAGCGCTTGGCCTCATCGCTGCTTTTTTTGCGTTCGTGTTTCACATTTTTGCGGCGTCGCGTTGACTTCATCGCGGGCATTTGACGCGTTATCGTGAGCCTATCGCATGGTGCCTCCGGCTTGGGAATGCCGCGTTACCACGGTGTTATTTTCCCGCGATAGACTGCAATGTGGTGAGTTGTGTTAAGCTACTTTTGCAGTAGTTATCACACATTCTTGGGAATATCCCCCTCAGTCCTTCCAATTTACAAAGGTTGAATTTAAAACCATAGACTTGGTGGTAAACAGTGAGCTCCTAAAGTAAAGCAACCAGTGAGGTCACAGGGTTAGTTAATAATAGCAGTATATCATGTGCAAACATTTGGGGTTTGAACTCATCCCCCCAAACTGATGCGCTTTGTGTTTGTGTGCCTGATTTGCTGTGTGAACGGCTCTAGTGGAATGGAAAATGGGAGAGTGGGGAACAGGCACCCTGCCGTGTCCACTACATTTGAAGACTGAGCGTTACAGATTATTATTAAGTCGGGATCTCATTCTCAAGGTCTGGTACCCTACCATTGCCCAACTTTGGAAACACTTCTTGCTTGCCAATCGCAGACAAAGTTCATTTGATCTGGTTTCACTAGTACTGTCATGATGTCCTTCAGTCAAAAAGTCAGATGTTTTATTAATATTTTGGCATCAATATTAAGCAATGAAAATTGGTCTGAATGAGGCACACTTAGAGGGTGGCTTATTTGGCTCCTGTATGAAAGAGATTGTGGACTCTGACATATAGGATTTGAACAGTCCATCTTCAGTTACCTGATGGAAGACCCTTAATAACATCAGTGACAGCTGGGTGCCAAACACTTTATAGAAGGTTGGGGCAAAGCTACCTGGGCCCAATTCTTTGGACAAGTGGAAGCTGTGTAAGATCTTATCTTTAGAGAGTTGCCATTTAAATTTGTCTCTATCCATATGTGACAATTTAGTGATTGATGCCTCAGCCGGATGCTCTCTGCGGTGTCCTTCATCTGTCCGCTTATACACCTATTAGCTTCTGTAAATACCTCAAATGCACAATGCCTTCTTACTTCTCCCTTATAGACAGAGTCATCCATATTCTTAACCTTGGTTGTTAGACCAGACATCATTGGCGTGGTATTACCCCAAACGTTTTGCTTTCACTTCTGCTTTGTTGATTTCATTTTTGTTGGCTTTAGTGCCCTTTACTACTGCCAACCAATGCTAAAGTGCTTGTGCTCTCTCAGTCAAACAAGGTAAAACTGGCCTACACTAATTGGCACATTTAATTTACTTGTAAGTCCTTAATAAATGGTACTACATGAACCCGGGCATGTAAATTAATTTCTACTATTGGGCTTGCAGCATTCCTTGTGCCACCCACTAAAGTGGCCTTTTAAAACATGTCTCTGGCCTGCCACTGCTGACTGCAATGCAGTTTTAAACTGACATTTTGACCTGGCAAAAAAACCTTTGTAGGCCTAAACCTTCCATTTTAAAACATATAAGTCACCCTTAAGGCAGTCTCTAAAGCCTTATAGGGAAAGATACATTGTATTTTAAAGGTAGGACATGAGTACTAAAGATTTACATGTCCAGACAGTGAATAACTCCCAAAGTCGATTTTCACTGCTTTCCCATTGACTAACACTGGGTTATCTTATTACACATAATAACTGATAACTTTAGGTTAGGGCAGGTACAAATATTCTGTTTATACTCAAATGAATTGTGATTTAAAATCCTCCTTAATGGTTAAGTACGATTTTTAGTCACAATTCTGAAAAGATTGGCGGCAAGTATAAATATAGGCCCTCTAGAGCCACTCACTAGCACACTCATGGACCTGTGGAAATTACAGTTCAAGGACTGTCCTGCTGCTAGAGGAATTCCCTGCAACTTGAAGGATTGCCTTTCTGTCTGAGAAAGAAGATTGGACCTGCATGCCTTCCTCCCAGGCTAACCAGAGAGACGCTAATGGTCAGTTGGCTGACCACCTGTGTGAGCAGCAGGGACACAAAAAGTTTAGAGGCCTCCCTGCAATTGCCCAGATGACTTGCTGCAACTGGATCTGCCTGAGCCTTTCTGTCTGAACACTTGGCTGGCATCAGAGTGTACTCCTCATAAAAGTGAAAATCCTATGGTTTGGGCTCCTTGTGCCTGGGAGCAGGCTTCTCGACTCTGCCGCCCATGAGGACCGCCAACGCAAGGCTCCGGAGAGCCCTTCTCTTTGCACCAGCAGCAACCGCCAGCGACAACTGGCAATGCGTCACCTGCAATTTGCGCTACAGCAAAAACAGCCCACGTCAACAACAGATGCAAAGTTACAGCAATAACTGTTTAAGATGCCCGGCCTGCTCTTTGCACCAGCAGCAACCGCCAGCGACAACTGGCAATGCGTCACCTGCAATTTGCGCTACAGCAACAACAGCCCACGCCAACAACCGATGCGAAGTTACAGCAATGACTGTTTAAGATGCTCGGCCTGCTCTTTGTGCTAAGTGATGTTTGTCCATGACACCCTGCTCTTCACTACAGCGATGACCATCGGCGCTGCTCAGCTTCCTCCTTGCGGGCTCCTTCACCATGAAGAGAACTCTTCACACTGGACCCTGGAGGTAACTTTTCAGCATGACTAATCTGGTCCCTGTATCCGACCTACACTCCATCATGGTTGGCCTGAACTTGTCACTTCCCCCTTCTAGTATGGCCAGATTGCTGCCAGTGGCACTGTGTGCTTTTAGGTGCCATTTTCACTAAATACATGAAAACTGAATGTCTCAGGTTCTACTGATTGGATTCTTGTTGTTCTGGTATTGTATTTATTAAAATGTAATCTATTTTTCTAAATTGGTATGGGATTTTTCTTGTGCTGTGTTTTCACTTTATCACTATTTGAGTGCTGCATAAATACTTCACACATTGCCTCTGTTTTATGTCTGACTGCTTTTGTGCCAAGCTTCCAGAGGTTTAAGCACATTAATTTAGTGACTGTTTGTGGTTCCACCATCTTCAACCAATAACCCACTTGCTTCAGCGATCTAGCTCATGGCTACACTTTCTGGAGCAGGTTCATCAGTAGCTTCCATTGCTTATCAAGATTGGCCATGAGGTAATTTTCACTAGCAATCTGAAAAGTTCTAATATGCCCCCATTGTCAAATTACCTTTATCCACAGCTGCTGATTCATCTGAATATCAAGACACTAATACAGCTACGGACCATACCATAACTGTGATAGTGGACAATGTTCTTCCTCTCACGAAAAAACAGGTCCAAGAAAAGATGATCACACTCTTAGTATACACATGAATTAAATGAGAAATACCTAAGGATAGTGGTGCCAAAATCCTACTAAGAGCTATTTCGAACTTAAACGATGCGAAAGAAGATTCTACCAAAAACATCTTCAATACTATAGCTGTACCCAGTAAAGCTCAAATCGATTTGGTTAATAGAAGTGCCTTGAGATAGTGAAAGCAGCAATAAAGTCTAAAGTTACCTCAGAAACATCTAAACGGTAAATAAAATGTGAGGACTTTACATGGGATTCAAAGATAATGAAGCATCTCTCTTTCCAATGCCTGCTAACTCAATCCTTGACCCTGGTAGGAAATCACCCACTAACTGATCCATGTTTAGAGACATCACACAGTCAGAACTCCAAATTGTTATCTCCAAACTCAACCCATCAAGTCTCCTATTGAACACCCTAGCAGCTAAAGTGTTGAAGTAGAAGCAAAATGCTTTACTGCCAACATTGGCCCAGACTTATCAATTTACCTTATTACATGGATTTATTTCCTGACTACCTAAAGATTGAACAGGTTTTGCCCTTACTTCAGCAATTACCATCCTTGTGAAGGACAACAACGTATTTGATGGGTATAAATCAACAAACCCCTGCTACACAAAGTCCAAACCATCCAGAACACTGCGGCCAGACTCATCCTCGGAACCCCACGACACGAGCACATGACCCCACACCTGAGAGACCTCCACTGGCTCCCCATTGAGAAGAGGGTAACCTTCAAGCTACTCACCCACACCAACAAATCCCTCCACAACATCGGATCCAAATACCTCAATGAAAGAGTCTCCTTCCACGTACCCAAGAGGAACCTTCGCTCCACCGACCTCGCCCTGGCAGAGACCCCACGCATCCGCAGAACCAGAGCAGGCGGTAGAGCCTTTTCCTACGTCGCAGCAAAGACCTGGAACGAACTCCCAGTCAACATCAGACGCTCCTCCACTCTGAACACCTTCAGGAAGAGACTCAAGACCTGGCTCTTCGACTGACCCGGAGCAGCCACCCCCCCCACCCCCCCAGCGCCTTGAGACCCTCATGGGTGAGTAGCGCGCTTTACAAATCCCCTGATTGATTGATTGATTGAAATCTGGTTTTAGGGTTGGCCACAGCACCGAGACAACTATCTTGCAAGTTACAGATAATGGCCTCAAATCATGGGAGGATGCAGACTCTTCCTTTTCTAGTTTTACTGGCCTTTGACACTGTTAAACATGAAGTACTTCACCATACCTTACAAACTCACATGGGCTCCATTGGGATGTCCTGAATCTGTTTAAATCTTACATTGAGAACCTCTCAGAACAGATTAAAATGCACCAGTCCATGTTGCACTCTATTTCCATCTCTCAAGGGGTCTTTCAAGGGCTTCCACAGGGCTTCTGCCTTGTTAAACATTCATCTTGAGCCCTTGGCAGGCCTCATGAAGGACTCTGGAATTTCCTTTCATCAATATGCTGATGACTTATGCAATGACATCCTGTAAGCGATTGGGTTATTAGTTGAGGGGAGTGAGGGCCCCACTCAATTAATACATGCAATACTTGTCTGGGTGAACCACAAAAGTCACTAAATAAACCTGTGCTTAACCCTCTGTTAGCTTGACACAAAAACAGTCAGGCTTAACTTAGAGACAATATGTTACCTTTTCTGAGTCCAAGTCCACGCGGGGAGCCTCAGGTCGAGCTTCATGTTGGTGGGGGCTGTGAATTGCTCATTGTCAGTGTGAGGAGCAGGTCATCGCTAGAGCTAAGTGTTTGCAGGAGATGCAGGCAGTCGCTGTTTGGCCTGAAGAGCAGGCCTCCATCAAAATTTTGCATAGGCAGGAGATGCGGCAACCACTGCTGACGCGATGAGTCCACTCGCGGTTGCAAAGATCCTGAAACCTCTTGATTTTTACCTGGAGCTTGGTTTTGCAGCAGATGGAGTATACTCTGATGCCAGCCAAGGTTCCAGGACTTGGGGGCAAATATACTCTGATGCCAGCCAAGGTTCCAGGACTTGGGGGCAACTCTTGGGGTTCAGGGCTCACTCCAGCAGAGGCCAAAAGCATTGCTCAGGCAGGTCTGGTTAAGGTATATTATGCTATGTTATCTGTGTTTTTTACTACACTAATCAACCATGAGGGTATCCAGGCACTCTGTAGCAGGTGTGTGAGGCCAACCCTGGGGGTTTACTCAAAGTGCCAGGCATTTAGCTTCTTGTGAAAGTAAAGAACAGAGAAGGAGTTTCAGATGTGTGGTGGCAGGTCATTCTAGGCTCCAGGGACCAAGTATGAAAAGGGTCATCCCCCAGCACTGTTTTGTGTATGCGTGAGGTGGTGGATCGTGTGAGAATGGGAAAGCAGAGGTATCTGGAATGTTATTGGAAATGAATGTGGCAATTTAGCTAGAGAGAGGCACTGTTGTGGAGAGCTTTGTAGGTGTAGGTGAGGAGTTTAAATTGTCCGCGCCCGTGTATCGGGAGCCAGTGGAGTTTCCTAAGGTGTGGTGTGATTTGGGCTCGACGTGGGAGACTGAAGACTTGTCTGGCTGCTGTTTTTGGCAGTCTTCTTGTGAGCTGGTTGGTAATCCCTGCACACAAGCTGTATTCAGAGTCTAGATTGCGTGTGATGAGGGCTTGGGGATAAATTCTCTGGTGATGTCTGATAGATTTTCTTCAGCATCCTTAGTGTGTTGAAGCATGCTGAGACCACTGCTGTGATTTGGACGGTCATGGACAGTTTGTTGTTAATGATGACTCTAAGGGTTCCTGCTTGTAAGCAGGACGTAGGGTGGTGGGTCCAAGATCTGTGGTCCACCAGGTGGAGTTCCATGGCGAGGTGTTCTTCCTGAAGACTATTACCTCAGTCTTGTAAATTTGAGGCAATTGAATTTCATCCATGTGGCTACTTCTGACATGGATGTGGTGAACTTGTTTCTTGTGTTGAGTGTTTTATCTAAGAAGGATAGTAACAGTTACATGTCATCAGCATAAGTGAGGATGTGTATGTTGTGATCTCCTGTGACATCAGCCAGTATGGTCATGTAGATGTTGACAAGCATTGGGTTGAGCGAGGAGTCCTGCGGGACTCTTCAAATAAGATCTTGAGCTTTAGAGGCATGGGGGGGCATGTCGATGGTTTGGGCTCTTCTGGTGGGGAAGGAGCAGCTTCATTCAAGGGAGAGTCCCTGGATGCCTGATTTGTAAAGTTGTTGGATGAAGGTGAGGTGGGAGATGGTGTTGAAGGCTGCTGATAACTCTAGAAGGATGAGGGCTGTGGTTACTGATAGGTCTAGAAGGATGAGGGCTATGGTTTCCCCTATCAAAGATCTTTTGGGTGTCATCAGTTGCTGCTATAAGGGCGGTTTCTGTGCTGTGATTGGGTCTGAATCTTGATCGTGTGGTGTTGAGAAGCTGGGGTTTGTTGAGGTGGCCAGAGAGGGGCTTTCTGATGGCATTTTTCAGGGCTATGGCTGCTTAGGGAAGGAGTAGGAAGGATATCGGTCAGTAATTAGCAAGTTTGGTTGGGTCAACCGAGGGTTTCTTGAGCAGGGCAGTGACAGCTGTTTGTTTCCCTAGTTCTGGTACGGTGGCTGTTGAGGATAGGGATGAGGGCATGGCTGATAGAGACTGCTCCTTTGTCAAATGTCTGGAGGTCAGAGGTCTGCCGGGGCCCAGGAGTGAATAGTCTTCATGATTGTTGTTGTTTCCCTGTTCTAATGGTGTCCCATGTGGTAGTTTTGTTGACTTCATTCATCACTGGGAAACTTCTGGAGATGGCCAGGGGGTCCGGTTGCAGGGGCGGGGGAGCTGCTGCATATGGAAAGTTCTTTGCACATAATCCTAAACATAACACAAGTTCAGATGACATGACTTCCATACCTTGTCAAAAAACAATCTGTGACATTGAGGACTTGAAAAGAAGGGGTCCACAGCATGGAAGCTAGAGCAGGAGCTTTATTAGGGAAACTGGTATACAGGTCTAACGGGCCCAGAGAATCAGCACCAACTGAAAGGCAAGGTGTTCACTTCTAATCCTCTGTACCCATACATTCTAATACAGAATTACACTTGGTAGGAGGTCATAACAATCACAACATTCTATTCCATAAAGAACATGAAGAGGGGACACAGCAATATGCAGAACACCACATATCTCACCCTTTAAAAAACAAAAAAAAACAAAGCCCCCCAAAGAACAAAAAAAGAAAGAAGAAAAGAAAAGAAAAGAAAAACAAAACAAAAAACAACTACTAATCACGGTAAACAGTCTAAATATCGAGTTTTAAATATCGAGTGGACAAAATATCGAGTTTAAAATATCGAGTGGACAGAATATCGACTGTCAAAAATATAGTGGTACAGAATATCGATATGCAGGTAAGAAATATAGTTTGTCATAATATCGAAGTAATATTGTCAGTCATAATATCGTTGTTAAAAATATTGATATTTTTTTAGTGTCAGTATGTTTTAAAAGTATATATTATTTTTATAATGTAGGTTAGAATTTTTTTAAAGTAATGAGTTTTATGTTAATTTTTTTGCGTATTTTAGTTCTGTAGCAGGTTGTGGGTTTATAGAGGAATAGGGTGGGAAGTAATTTAATTTAAATTAATTAATTAAAAAATTAATTAATTAATATTTTTGTATTTAATAATTTATATTGTTAATTGTGTTAATTAATTAATTATGAATTAATTATAAAGTTGTTAATAATAATTAATAATTTATTGGTAAATATGTTAATTGTGTACTTTTTTAGGAGTGGGTTGAGTGTTGATAGGGTAGTAGGGTGGGAAGTAATTTAATTTTTATTAAAATGTTTAATATTTTTATATAATATTTTTTTAAAGTTATTTTATATTGTTGTGTGAATTAATTTATATTTGAATTTTATTGTTAATTGTTATTAGTTAATTAATTAATTGATACTTATTTATGTTAATTCATTAATATTTTACAATATTGGTGGTGACGTTTATAGGGGAATATGGTGGGAGGTAAAAAAAAAAAATTTAATTAATTAATTGCTAAATCCCTACGCTATCCAACACTTTCCCTACTGTTGCACTCGTTGGAGTGGGAATAGTAATTTTTACCCACCCGCTAGCCAACACTTTCCCTACTGTTACACTCGTTGGAGTGGGAATAGTAATTTTTACCCTCCCACTATCCAACACTTTCCCTACTGTTGCACTCACTGGAGTGGGAATAGTAATTTTTACCCTCCCGCTATCCAACACTTTCCCTACTGTTACACTTGGTGGAGTGGGAATAGTAAATTATTCCCACACGCTATCCAACACTTTCCCTACTGTTGCACTTGCTGAAGTGGGAATAGTAATTTTTACCCACCCGCTATCCAACACTTTCCCTACTTTTGCACTCACTGGAGTGGGAATAGTAATTTTTACACTCCCGCTATCTAACGCATTCCCAACTGTTACACTTGGTGGTGTGGGAATAGTAAATTATTCCCACTCGCTATCCAACACTTTCCCTACTGTTGCACTTGCTGGAGTGGGAATAGTAATTTTTACCCACCCGCTATCCAACACTTTCCCTACTTTTGCACTCACTGGAGTGGGAATAGTAATTTTTACACTCCCGCTATCCAACGCTTTCCCAACTGTTACACTTGGTGGTGTGGGAATAATAAATTATTCCCACTCGCTATCCAACACTTTCCCTACTGATGCACTCTCTGGAGTGGGAATAGTAATTTTTACCCACCCGCTATCCAAAACTTTCCCTACTGTTACACTTGGTGGAGTGGGAATAGTAAATTATTCCCACACGCTATCCAACACTTTCCCTACTGTTGCACTTGCTGGAGTGGGAATAGTAATTTTTACCCACCCGCTATCCAACACTTTCCCTACTGTTGCACTCACTGGAGTGGGAATAGTAATTTTTACACTCCCACTATCCAACGCTTTCGCGACTGTTACACTTGGTGGTGTGGGAATAGTAAATTATTCCCACTCGCTATCCAACACTTTCCCTACTGTTGCACTAGCTGGAGTGGGAATAGTAATTTTTACCCACCCGCTATCCAACACTTTCCCTACTGTTACACTTGGTGGAGTGGGAATAGTAAATTATTCCCACACGCTATCCAACACTTTCCCTACTGTTGCACTTGCTGGAGTGGGAATAGTAATTTTTACCCACCCGCTATCCAACACTTTCCCTACTTTTGCACTCACTAGAGTGGGAATAGTAATTTTTACACTCCCGCTATCCAACGCTTTCCCAACTGTTACACTTGGTGGAGTGGGAATAGTAAATTATTCCCACACGCTATCCAACACTTTCCCTACTGTTACACTTGCTGGAGTGGGAATAGTAATTTTTACCCACCCGCTATCCAACACTTTCCCTACTGTTGCACTCACTGGAGTGGGAATAGTAATTTTTACACTCCCGCTATCCAACGCTTTCGCTACTGTTATACTTGGTGGTGTGGGAATAGTAAATTATTCCCACTCGCTATCCAACAATTTCCCTGCAGTTGCACTCACTGGAGTGGGAATAGTAATTTTTATCCACCCGCTATCCAACACTTTCCCTACTGTTACACTCGTTGGAGTGGGAATAGTAATTTTTACCCTCCCGCTATCCAACACTTTCCCTACTGTTGCACTCACTGGAGTGGGAATAGTAATTTTTACCTTCCCGCTATCTAACGCTTTCCATACTGTTACATTTGTTGGAGTGGGATTAGTAATTTTATCCCCTACGCTATGCAATGTTTTCCCTACTGTTATAATTAATGTAGTGTGAAATATTATTAAAAAAAATAATAATAATAATTTAATTTATTATATAGAAAATTAAGTTTTATATTTATATTACAGGCTTATTTACATATATATGTAATTATAATTTAAATTATGTTTTTAACATTTTATAATTAAATGCAATAATTATTTATTAATAATATTAAGTTAATATATATATCAATTTTTTTTAATTATGCATCTTTAATATTTGTTTTACATTACATTTATTATTTATTAATTTTAACATTTTTTAAATAATTCTAATTATGATTTTTTTTATTATATTTATAATTTAATTAATTTTATATTATTTTTAAGACATTAAAAAAAATCGATATTTTTGTACAACTATATTTTTAACAACGATTTTTTGGTTTCGATATTTTGGTACTTACCTTTATGGAGATAGGAAGTCGATATTTTGTCCATCGATATTTTGGCGACGATATTCTGGTACCTCGATATTTTGACTGACGATATTATGTCAGTGATCCACTAATCCTGCAGTTTGCTTAGAACATTTCTAGCTCTACAACTTCTCCTTAAAGTTGACTCAGCAGGAGACATAGGCAACGAGTTTGGCAAGTTACCACATTGTGAGAACTTGGCTAGACGTGAAACATTCCACCATTGGCCATTGTCAAGGCGAACAGCGTGGGTTTTCACTTCAACAATGTAGCAAGGTTCTCTGAATTTGGATTTTCCTTTTTGCAATAACAAAGGATCTTTGACCCTGACAAAATCTCCAACAGTGAACTTGATCACTCTCCTTTTTCCAGAATGACAAAGTTTTTCATTGGAAATTATCGGAAGCAATCTTAGCCCTAGAAACTTCCGATGATACATTACAGTCACCTCTGATAGCGTCCAATTTCCAAAAGGGGCATAAAGAAGAAGAAACTTTTCTGCCTCTCATCAACTCAAAGGGAATGGCACCAGAAGCAGAGTGGGGAGTGGTCCTATACGCCCAAATCATGTTTCTTACAGCAGTTTCACAATCACCATTGGTATTAACCGTACTCTGCACACATTCAACCAGAACCCTATTAAACCTCTCAACTTTACCATTCGATTGAGGGTGATAAAGAGGGGTGCGCAGATGTTTCACACCCAGTTTGGCCAGAAACTCTTGAATGGAGACAGAAGTGAACTATACCCCATTGTCAGTTAGTAGTTCCTCCGGGACGCCTTCTCTAGAGAAAACATCCTGCAAGAAACGAATGACAGCCTTGGAGTTGGGTTCAGAGACACCTCTTACCTCCACCCACCTGGAAAGATGATCAATGAGAACAATAAAGTACCTCATGCAGTTGGGCAAAACGTGAAAAGGACCAAGAAAGTCAACCACAACTCTTTGCCAAACTCTAGCTGGGCACGGGACAGGTTTGGGTGTGGGAGAGCTGGTGGTAAGATGCTTGTCACTATAGCAGCACTGGACACAATTCCTGACTAAATTATCAATATCTCGGTCCATACTGGGCCACCAAAAATAATTTCTGATCCTGTGCTTTGTGGCATTCATCCCCAAATAGCCAGATTGAGCAGTTTCCATTATTCTTACTCTGAAAATGTCTGGGAGAATGAGCTTGCTATCTCTAACCAACAAATCATTCTCAATGGAAAGTTCGTCAGAAATTTTGCAGTAAGGTTGTAAATCAATAGGGAGGGATTTCTCCTTGTGCCATCCTTTAATGACAAAATCCATTACTTGTCTCAAAATGGAGTCATTGGTAAGGGCATCCTGCCAAAGTGACATGTCAGGACAAATAACAGTGTCGTCAACATTGGCGATGATACATTCTTCGATATCATCCGGAATATCAGGGCTAGAGTGAGAATTGTCCACGGGAAGCCTGGACAAGAAGTCCGCTTTAACATTCTTTCCACCGGATATATGGAGGACAGCAAAATTGAACTCCAGCAATTTGGTGGACAACCTAGCCAGTCTAGCCGTAGACTTTTTTTATCTTGGTTGCAGAGAGAATGTCTACTAAGGATTTATAGTCAGTTCTCAACCGAAACTTCCTCCCCCAAACATAAGACTTAAATTTTTCATTGCCCCACACACAAGCCAGCATTTTTTTTTCTATTACAGAGTACCTCAACTCTACATCTCTCATCCTCCTGGACGCAAATCCTACAGTGATCTCTTTTCCACCATCCATCTGGGATAACACAGCACCCATACCATAGACGCTCGAATCAACAGTGATAAAGGTGTCTCGGCCTTCCACGTAAGCTTGGAGTGCTGGGGCAGACAATATACATTTTTTTATTAGATCGAAGTGTTCTTGACATGTGGCTGTCCAAATGAATTCAGAGCCTTTTTTTAACAAGTTCCTAAAGCATTCAGTGAGATTTGAAATATTCTTAATGAATTTGGAATAGAATTCGCACAGACCAAGGAAAGAGCGTAACTGGTCTTTGTCTGTGGGGTGTGGTGCATTGACAATACCCTCAACAATACTGGGCTTGGGTCTGACACCATCCTTAGTGAGAACATGACCAAGATATTCAATTTCGTTCACGGAAAAGATCCATTTATCTTCTCTCAAAGTGACGCCATTGCTTTGGAGGGTCTGTAGAATGAGATCCAATATTTGGTTGTGTTCTAGCTCTGTGTTAGTATGCACTAGAATATCGTCCTGGAAGATTACAACATTGGGGACATTAAGAAACATCTTAGTCATTACTTTCTGGAACACACAAGCTGCCGAGGCCAGTCCAAATGGCAAGCGGCAAAACTGAAATGTACCATCAGGTGTCACAAAAGCTGTGAGGTGGCGAGATTGTTCATCAAGAACTACCTGATGGTACGCTGAGCGTAAATCCAGTTTTGAGAACCATTTGGACCGACCTACGGCAGTAATGAGATCATCTATAAGAGGTAACAGAAAGTTCTCCACCCAGATTGCTTTGTTGAGAGATCTTAAATCAACACATAAGCGAAGTTCTCCAGTCCTTTTTTAGCTAAAACAATGGGAGATAACCAGAGAGTGGCATCAACACGTTCAATTATACCATCATTGATCATCTTGTTAAGCATAGTGGTGAGATCACTTCTTACACTGTGAGGAACGTTCCTTAATTTGTGCTTAACCAGAGGTACACCTTCTTTGATCTTAATGGAATGTGTAAAGTCTTTCATTTTTCCAATCTTATTATCGAAGATCTGTACAAATTTTTCTTTCCATTGGGAAGAATCAGAAATGGAGTTTACTAAGGAAACAGGATTCTTATGACCAGGTCTAATAATCATACCAAATTCGGCCTGGTGCCACCACCCCAGAACATTAATACCTTTCAAAGTGACATAAACTTTACCATGGATGGTTTTGTTTTGAAAAGAGATATCAGCCCAGAAATATCCAGCAAAATCACTCCTGCTAACCTCAAATGCAGTAGTGATGACATCAGGGGGTAGCAAGACCATGTGAGACCAGGTCTGTTTATATTTATCAATGGAAATAATGGCAATTCTTGCAGCCGAGTCAATGAGTAGCGGAATATCATGACACTGGATGGACACTTGGACAAAGGGATCCCCAAATCTCTTTTCTGTGTGTACAATATTTATGTCCAAAAATTCAACCGAGACAACAGATAAGGATAACTCTTCGACTCCTTTATTCCAACTCATCTGGAGTCCCGTTGGGAACTAGCTCTTGAACACTTCTAATAGGGAAGCGTTTGCCCCCTCTACACACCTTCCCAAAATGGCCAATTTTTTTACATTTATAACACTCTCGGGCAATAGCAGGGCAGTTTCTGAAATTCGAAAGATGGAAGAGTGAGCCACACCTGTAACACTGGAAGCCAGAGAGAGTGCTTGCCGGGAACATATTCTTATTGTTCCTATCAGATAGATCTTTACCCTTTTTCAACTTGACATCGCTGAGAGGCTGTTGAATGCTAGAAGAAGAACTAGTGGCAGCAACCGTGGAATAAGTATTGGACTCTAACTGTTTAGAATCCAATTCTGAGCGTTCAATGCTCTTAGCAATGTCAATTGTCTCATCCAAAGAAGGATTTTTGCAGGAAAGTAATTTCTGTTGGATCTTCTTGGAATAGCACCTGGAAACAATTTGGTCTCTTATTAACTGAGAGGTAAAGTCATCAAAGTCGCAATAACTGGCTAAAACCTTTAAAGCAATGACGTAAGTATCGATAGATTGACTTGGTGGTTGAACGCGAGTAAAAAATTTGTGCCTGTGCACAACCAAATTGACTTTGCCCTCAAAATAGGTACTAAGGGGCCCATTACGATGGCGGGCGGAAGCACAACCGCCGTGCTGGCGGATGCAAAAACCACCAGTTACCGCCGGCACGCAGCAGTCCACACGCCCGCCCAATTACGATGCGAAAAGCAGGCCAAACACCGCCGGCAAGCCAGCAACACCGTCCGCCATCAAAGTGTGCCCGTACACGTAGCGGCGCAGCCCAACTGACACACACCGTCTGACGAAACACGTCCCACCCGGCGTATAAATTACGATGCCGCAAACAAACGGCTCCCACGGCTAAGAGACACCGCACGTGAAAGAGAGGCGGTAACATGGACGCAGAGCACGGACAACGAAGAAGCGGCACCCCGGGCATGAATCCAGCACTGCAGGCCCTTCCCATGCTTCTGCTGATGCACCACCAAGGACGCAACGCACCGCGGAGACGCAGGTAGGCACACACACAACAAGTGCACGCAAACAGCGCACACAGTGCAAGGGCGGAAAAAGCGGACAACCCCCACCAGCGCGTGTACACTACACATCCACCATTGCATCCACATATGACACACAGGCCAAATCCTAACATCGCGGAACACATGTGTACACACCACCTGGGACTAGGAACCAACCACCCCGTCACGGCCCCAAAGCGCCGATGACGCCGCCACACATGCGCACAACGCAGAGGCCAACCGCAGCGCCATGCATGCGTCGCACACAGACACAGGGACACAACCAAGCAGCACACACATCAGCCCCACCCGAACGCACATGACACGTGACAGGCCTGCCACAGACATGTCCCCAACGCCCAATTCACGGACAACACCCAACGCCACACAACCGACGCACACATGTCAGTGAAGTCACGCAACAGCAGGACACACCCCAGTGTAACAAACATGGCGTAGCACACAGCGGCGGCAACACCAACTAGGAGAAGCAGGGCTCCTTCGGGAAGAGGAACGCCAGTACCACACTGAAAAACCCATGCCACCCTGCACATATGAACAAGACATATGAAACGGAACACCAAAGAGCCCGGGGACCGACAACAGGTGGCCCAAGAATAACATCCACACACAAGGCCCAACGCAGAGCGGAAAGGCAGCCTGCCGCCCACACAAGGGAGAGCAGACAGCACTGAATGACCTTCCATTCCAACTCCGAAACCACAGCCCTACGACAGAAGCCGGTGAATACAGCCATTGTCCAAGAATAGACCAACACAGGCATGCCGAGGAGACCGACCACAGGGCAGATAGCGCATATCACAGAAGCACACAACGGACGGGGAAGAAAGAAGAAAACACTCCCCCATGTCGGCCACATGCAAGCTAATTGGAAGGAGTCACACAGCACTGACCTTGAACTGTCTGAGAAGCATGTGGGAAGAGGGCCCGTGTCCTCCAAACAAGCCAACAGAACACAAGTCCTGTCTCCCTACGACTACACAGAGCTCACAGCAACCCCGGAGCGTGCACATTGCAGACTGCACACACAGCCGGAGCACGCCATCTCAACGAACCGCTGCGAAATGGCAACCGCAACACACCTACCCAACTACGCCGAACAGCTCAAGCTGTACAAAACCAACACGATACATACATTGGGATGCGATCTCCTGTCCCTGCTGAACGTAAGTTACCGACTGACTTACCGCATCACATTGTTCAGCTGCGTCATGCCCGTCTTCTACTGTCGGAGGTGTCCCTACCAGCATCCCGTCGAGATATGCCTCTCCAACCCGGCATGTCTGAAGGCGGACCTGCTACCACTACTCCTCCCTCTGGACGCACACGACAGGGCCTGCTCTGCCTATGGGGGCATGGCGTATGTGGCCAACATCGCACCCGCACTGAAATGGGACCACTGTGCCTCCACACGACGGATCATCGAGAACAGCTACATCGAATGTCACCCAGCATGCCCCATCATGGTCCTCCAAGGGACAACTTACGAACAACACCTTGAGAGCCACCATCCGCTTCATTGGCTGGCAAACATGTACACCACCAATGACATGGAAGCCCTGCTGGACGGCATCGCATACCTGACAACCTGTAAATACGTCGGACCACAACGCAGGTTCCCGAGTGACCTATGAAGTCCAACCCCGCACCCATGCTCAGCTTCCGCACGGACTGGCCAGTCACCACCACAACAGCCATACCAAACGACCGGCAACTGTAACCACACCATCAACGACATCGCCATGACATCGGATATGACCGGGACATGCACACTGTTCCCCATCACATCCAGGAACACCGCATGCATCGTGGGAGGCAGTGGCATGGGCTCTGTGTATCGCACCCACATGGACGGAACTGCACGAACAACCAGGACACGACATGGATCCAGCGCACATGGACACACACACCGCTCAGTGGACATGAATAGGTCGCCTGGAGTCTGTGGGTGCTGCACCCCTCCCACCCCCGCCCCGGGAATCCCATACCAGGACCTTTGCATGGACGACAAGTGCATACAACAACAACACGACCCCAGTGACTGTGACATGTCCAGTAACCACCACAGTGCAACAACAAGTGGCACGCCGCTGCATGCACGCAAGCACATGCCCTGATGTCATCTCACATGCACGCGTGCATGAGGAACAACCGCAGCAAACCTGTCACATGGAACTGAGATGGACTGTGCCCATGATGCCGAGCGGTCTGGTAGGCTACATGTATACCGTCTGTGTCAAAATCCGCAGCTCCGCAGCTATACGTAAATGTACATTAGCACAGCCTTGGCCAAGCAGATGTAACTCTGAAGCCCACATCCCACATGCAACAGCCAATCACATGTAACCCCACACCCTATCCAATTTGTAATCATGCTCAGTATATCCTCAACATGTATTCCGCTGCCAGTAGTGTCCACTATACTGCATCACAGAGGACAGAAGACTCAATATAATGTTTGAAACCAAAACTGTCTCCGCTGACTCATTTCACAAGTACGAATGAGAGAGGATGAGAGTATGTGAAGTACACGGCAGTCGTGACATGACCATGTAGTCCACTGGTATTGGATGTCTACGCAAATGAGTAGCACTACTGTGGAAGACACACATGTGTCGTGTGAAGTCGTATGGACGCAGTGCTCAGGTGGGTGGGTGCGACGGGTAGATGCGCACATGCCAAGTTGTAGCACGCCGTGTTGGGAGGGGTCATGAACAGTACACCACCGCTTCCCTGGGCATTGTGAGAGGACACCTGTCGGGGGGAGTGAACACGTGTGTGCACAGCAGCCGGGCACACGTACAAAGCGGTACCAGGCGCACCTCAGCCCACCCTCTGTGGACAAGCTGGATCCTGTTGTGCGCCCGCCATGCCCCTTGACAAGGCACACACAGCCCCAGTCGACCAGGTGTAACCCCAACATAGTCAATCCGCACAGGCGATACAGGGCACGGGATGGCAGTGGAGCATGGTGTGTGAGAGGTCTCCTCGCGCTCCTCCTGGTCATATCACGCAGGCAATAGAACCTCAACGTCCAGCATGGCAAAAAGTCAAATGGAAGTGTAGGGGGACGCACCACAGCACGAGCAGCACTGACGTCACGGGAGGTGGCTCGCACCATCCCATCCATTGCCCATCATACCAACCACGCCACATGCCATTGCGACTAAGTGCAAGCGCGTGCGCCACCACCCCTGAGCCCTCCCCAGAGAGGCCAAAGAGTGAATGTGTGGGCCATCAGCCACAGACGGACGCGGCCTGGCCGCAAGGGCAGCCACAGCCACTGGGTGTCGCAGGTGGCGGATCCGGAAGGCGAAGACTGTGATGCATAGTCCATGCAGGCCGGGTCTCCATTTGGGGCACCACGCAGGTGGACGGCGTCCCGCCACACATCATACCCTGAGACAGCCCACTCGTGCAACTGGACCCACACATACACTCCTTGCCCTCTCTGGTGCGAGCTTGGGGCTGCCTGTGCAAGCGCTAGCCTCGCAGGTGAGCATGCATATTGGGGGCGAGGGGAGGACATGAGGGCTGGGGCGAAGATGACTGTATCACTGTCAGTTAGTACAAGGGATGACCCAGATGTGGAAAGGAAGAGACGTGTCCCGTGTGTACTGCAACTAGTCGCCAATCCAACTACCCCACCATGTCCGGAATGTAAGCCCGCACCTAGGCCCGCCCATCCGCCACATCGAACATACCACCAGCACGACAACTTTCCCATTCGAAACACTGACTGGGGGTGGCGACCAGTGAACAATCATGTGTAGCCTACCCACGCGTACATGTGGGCCCTCCATGATCCATGTCACCTGCGGCAAAGACATGACATGCGCAATGAGGGAAGTGAGGAGAGCTGTCCGCCCCACGCGCAGAAGGTGCATCAGCTCCACAGACCCAGCAGCGAGTCCAGCAGGGGTCACATGTGCAGGGGCAGCTGTGCCTGGTGTGAAGGCACATGCATATAGACAGCACATCGACCAATGTGTAGTCTGCCCACATCCACAGTCCATCATCATGCGGACATAGGAATTGAACACAGGGCAACACATCTTAGTTGGTGCACCCACCGTGACCAACAATGCGCAATCATCGACGTACCCGCCCTGTGCATGGCCCCCCACCCAACGGAGGCACATCCAGTGCCACCATCCCACACACACAAGCCTTCCACGGAACATGCTGTGTCCAATGGTCAGTACAGAGTCAGCGCCCATCTGGTGGATCCTGAACAGGAGACACATGCATACACATGCCAGCTCCCACTATGTACGTCTGCCACCTGGCACGTGCAATGTAACCTCTCACCTGTGACGTGTGACTGCAAGCACACAGCCGTCTTGGCATGGGGCTGTCAATGTGGACACCAGTCAATGTTTCGGGAGCTGTGATCCGTACAGTGCTGTACATAGGGTGCAGTGCTGACACCTACTACTGTCTCATATCCCCTCGTGCCACAGGTCCCACTTGTATTGGCCGCTCAGCCCGTGCCCACATCGTCGTCGTCGTGTGCCATACTCATCCAGCCTCGGAAGCAGTTCCATGCTCAGCAGACACTCATGTTGCCGTGGCGTTGCCGCTTGACGAATATGCAGTCAGTCCCCATCAGCACGCCCGCAAGTCATTGGGGCCTAGATCCCCATGTGCATGCACATGGCAGTGGTATGTCTCACTAGCCATTGCCATTGTTGGGAGACCTGTGTAAGTGTATTGTGGCCGTGCCGTCCCAGCTTGACAGCTGGGCTGTGGCTCATGTGCTTGCTCAGTCATGTCAGTGATGTGTATGCGAAATTGCTATGTGCCGTGTTGCTTTGACATGTGTCCTCTGCCATTTACCCCAGGCGGAGACCGAACATTGACCGCCCATACCAATTGCTGGCGGACATGGACGATACAGAGGTTATCAGGAAGTTTCGGCTGGACAGGCCAACCCTGCATCGACTGTGTGCCATGTTAGAGCCCCATCTCCGTCCCCGCAGGGTGTATCCGACTGCTGTCACCCCCACGGCTAAGGTGATGGCCGCCATGCATTTCTTCGCCACTGGGTCATTCCAGCACACAGTGGGCAGTGGAGGAGGGATGTCCCAGCCCATGTTCAGCAAGGTGCTGAGGGATGTACTGGCAGCCATGATGCTGTACCGAAACAGGTACATCAGATTCCCCAGGGCTCGTGAATTGGCGGCAGTGAAGGGTGCATTCTATGCCCTTGGCAGAATCCCACACGTCGTGGGAGCCATTGACTGCACACATGTTGGCCTTGTTCCACCACAGGCCACTGAGCACCTGTACCGCAACAGGAAGCACACGCACTCCCTGAATGTGCAAGTGGTGTGCCTTGCGGACATGGTGATCACCCACGTGTGTGCCAAGTTTCCAGGCTCGGCACATGACGCACACATAATGCGCAACAGCATCTTGCCACGACTGATGGCCAATCTGCAACAGGATCGTGGCTGTATTGTCGGTGAGTATGTGGAGTGGTGTAGCGTGCTGGTTGTGCGATGCTGTCCCCTGTCCAGTTGGAATAGCAACGGTTCTCTGTGTCCCTCACACCCAGGTGACTCTGCGTATCCGAATGGGGCATGGCTGCTCAGTCCATTGAGGAATCCTCGCACCCCAGCAGACGATCGATACAATGAGGCACATGGGAGGACCAGACGTGTGGTCGAGCGTACCTTTGGCCTCCTCAAGTCCAGGTTCAGGTGCCTGGACCGCACCGGGGTGCACTGGCGTACTCCCCACAGAAGGTGTGCCAGATAGTGGTGGCGTGCTGCATGCTGCACAATCTGGCCATTCGGAAGCAGATCCCCCTCATTGTGGATGACGGAGATCAACCAGGGCCCCAGCCCGCAGACCAGGACAGCTCGAGTGAGGTGGACAGCGGAGAGGAGGAAGCTGGGAATGTGCGCCAGCAGCTCATCGCCCGCTACTTCACTTGACGGTGAGTGTCCATGTACGACGGATGATGTGTCTGTATCTGTGCAGGTGTGTGTGTGCTGTGTCAGGGTGGCCGTATGTTCACTGCGTGCAGTGTGTCAACGCTCCATGGCCAGGGTAGTATGCCACTGTTGGTGACTGTGGCATTGTGCCCTATTGCTCTGTGCGATGTGTGTACATTGCTTGTAGTTGTTGACATGTACTGTGTGATGGGTGTGTGACACACTCATTGAATGTGCTCCTGTTCTGTCTCCCACCCCTAGGTCCCTACAGGCCCTCCGGATTCCATTGCCATGCCACGCATCAGGTGCCTTTCCGCCCAAGGTGGCCGTTGTATTCCGTACAAATAAAACACAGGGCACAAACAGCAGTTAGTGAAAAAGGTGCATTTATTCCAAACTGTGACATGTGATTGTGTGTAAGGTGATGACAAAAGTGGTGCGTGCAGTGACAATGAGCTGTCGGTCATGGCTGCGTGAAGCTCAGGGTGTACCCACTGGTTCTATGTCCATAGTCCAACACACACATGCCATCCAGCTGGCTGTGTGGAGTGGGATCGTAGAGCAAGTCAATGCAGTGGCTGGTCAAGGAAGGCTGGCGGAAGGCTGGCTGGCTGCCTCACTTGCGACTGGAGCGTGCGAAGTCCTCCCGGGAGATCTGTTTCCTCTTCGGACGGCCCCTTCCACGTTTGGGAGGGGGTGTGTGGTGGCGACCTGCTGGTGGTGGGTGAGGTGTGCTCACTGGCTGTGGATGCAGGGGAAGTGGACACTGCTGCCCGACCCTGCGCCCTAGCAGGTGGTGGCGGAGGTGGTGTTGCTGGCCTTGCCTGTGACCCCACCGCCACCACCAGCTGGCCCATGAGGTCCACGAGTTGGTCCATACGGGACACAAATTGGCCCATATGGGCGTCCATGGACCTCAGCACCCCCAGCACCTCCCGCGTGTCTGTAGCAGACCTGACCCATTGTTCTTGGGCCTCCTCATAGGCCCCAAGGACTCTGGCCATTTGAGGCAGGGCATGGCTCCCAGGGGAGGCTGGCGTTTCCCTGACCCTGCTCCTCCTACCAGTCCTGCTGCCACCGGCCTGCCCACTAGCCACATTGCACACCACGGTCCTCGCTGTGGCTCCCAGGGTGGATCCAGTCGGCCGGGCCACCACCTGCGCTGGGGCTGGTGCCAGCGAAGACGTGGTGGTGGTGGTGGCGGTGGTGGTCGGTGCGGCGATGGTGGCGGTTGCGGCAGTGGTAGTGGCCGCAATGACCGTGGGTGTGGCCGCAACGACAGTGGCAGCAGGGGGCTGGGAATGTTCAGCAGCCCTGGATGATGGGTTGGTGGGTAGGAGGGGTCCTGGGAGCGGCTGGGCCCTGCCACACCAGATGGGCCTGCTTGGTGGTCCGTGTCCGAAGAGGAGGACAGATCCTCCAGATCCGTGTGTCCTCGTTGGGGGCTTGTGGGCTGGCTGTGCTGGCTGCTGTCTCCATCCCCAGCATCCGGCAGTTCGTCACCTGTGGAGAGAATGAGATTTGTTATTGTGTTGCACCTGGCGAAGTATGTATTTGTCGTCTGACATTGGCAGTTCGTGCAATCTCGTACATGGGTTTCCCGGAGGCGAGTGTGTGGCTGTGGCATCTGTAGTTGTGTGTGCTAGGCAATGGGACTGTGTGCTGTGCACATGTGGCATGGGACGGATTGGCCATGCCGATGGGTGTGTTGCTGTGCCCCTACTCATTGTGACTCTGGTGTATGCGGGCTCCTGGCCCATCCTGGGTCTGGTTTGTACTTTGCTTTTGGGGTTCATATGGAACGCTTAGGCACCCATATGGCAACATGGGGGCCATGCCCCAGATTCACATTTGGGAGGGGATATGCTTTTGGGGTACATGCTGTAAGCCATGGGTGCCGAACGTGACATGTGTTGTGGCAGCATGACAGTGCATGGTTTGAGGTGTGTGCATGCTTGACATGGCCTGCATATTTGCTGTCTGTTGTGATTACTGGACATGGCATTGGACGCATCGTTATGAGTGAGTGTTGGTTGTGTGCCAGCCAACGTATTGCAGTTGTCCCATCTCCTTGGTGTGCGTGCTGCCCTGTGCCATGTGCATCACTGCAGTGCTCGGGGGGCCCATGTTGTGTGTTGTTGCTCACAGTGTGTCGTGCGCTTCATTGACTTCTGGCACATGGTTGGTCATGGGCATGTGTCTTAGCGTGACTGCTGTATATGTGGCAGCTGTGCGGATGACATGCCTTTCATGAGACTGGGGCTGACGGATGGGATGGATGGTATGTTGTATGTGCATGGTGTGTCTGTGTGTTTGATGGGTTCAGTGGTGTTCGTGTGCATTTATGTAGTTCCGCTCTGTTGCGTCTAGTGTTGTTTGTCTTACATAGGCGTAGTTGTGGGGTGTGTGGTTGACAGGCAGTAGGGGCTACATGGACTGGACTTCAATGGTGTTTCGGTTGTGTGTGATGGGTTGCACAGTGGCTGCCGTGTGGTACTATGTTCAGTGTGGCTTGTGCATGCAGACGTGGCTCCTTGGGTGTTGCTGTGTTTGTGATGGGTCATGTGGGGTGTGAGTCTGTTGTTCATGTCCGTGTGCACATTGTTCACTTGTTCGTGACGGTGGGCGGTGCTGCGTGTTCGTCTGCTACGTGACATGTCCCATGTGTTGGTCGTGTTACGGCCCTCATGCCTCCAGTAATCCAGCCCTGTCCAGTTTCCCACCTGCAGGTTGTTCGGGCGTGCACTGTACTGGATGCCACATGGTTCTACGCGGGGGGTGCTCCATGTTGCAGGTCTGTGGGGGTGGGGGGGTGTTGTGGGTCGTAGTGGTGGCTGGACACCCACTGACACCGATTGCTGTGGACCGTGATGTCTACCTTTCGGCTGTCGTTGTGCACTGCGGTGGCTGACACGTGGCTGTGGGGTGTGGGGGATGCTCCTCCTTGCTGTACTGTGGGACTAGGGGCCTGGTGTGTGTTGTACTTGGGCTGTCCACCCTCCCACCCACTGCACTTTGTGTTCCTGCCACTTAACTGTTACTTGTCGGTTAGTGCAGCTATGGCGGACACATGGGTGTGGTGGGTGCTCGTTGTGGCGCTTCTGGCATATTTGGGGACCTGTTGGTGGTTACGTGGCTGGCTGAATGTACACATGTCCCCACGCATCTTACAGTTGTTCTGTTTGGGCTGTGTGTGGTGGTGTCTGTTGCATGTGTGTGTCGTGTATTATGTGCTGGACATGGGGGTGTTTGTCCCTGGGAGCTGTGGCATGGTGGTAGTGCATGTGAGTACATAGCGGTGTGCTGGTATACATTAGTTTGTACTTACCAGCCTCCACTCCCCTGCTAATCCGGCGAGGATCTCGGGATGTATGATGACTCGCACCTTCTCCTCCCACGCTTTGAAGGTCTTGAAGAGCGCGGGATTCCCTCCGCCAGTGACGGCAGCCAGCTCTCTGTTTTTGCCCTCCTTCTTCTTGACCAGGCTCTTGACGTCATTCCACCGTTTGTTAATTTCGACTCTGTTCCTGGGCAGGGTCCCGACTGCATTGACCTGGTCTACGATCCGGTTCCACATTCTGTTTCTGGTGGCTAGTGGTGTGTGCTGGACCATGTTCCCATAGATTTGTGGGTGCACCTTGATGATCTCGTCGACCATGACCGTCAGCTCCATGGGCGTGAACTTGGGCATTCTTTGTGGTGCCATGGTGTTTGTGGTGCTGGTGCGGTGTGTGTTGTGTAATGTGCAGGGGGTTTGTGGTGCCGGTGTTTGGTGGTGGTGGTGGTGGTGGTTGTGATGTGTGCGTTTCTGTGGTGTGCTGCTGTCCTTGCTGTGTCACTGTGTCCTCTCCTCTCCTCTCCTCTCTAGTTTGCAATGTTGCAAGGGGTTGTGGTCTGTGGGAGTGCTGCTTTTGTACTTACCTATGTGGGTGTGTCCTCATGGTCTGTTGTTTTCAGGTGTGTTGTGTCTGGTGTTCTGGCCTTTGTATTTTTTGTTTGTCCAGGGGGGGGTGTTTTCGGGATGTGTACTGTGCTTGTGTATTTGTGCGTGCCTTGCTGTGTGGACTTATTGGCCATGTTGTGTGCTATTGGTTTTGTGAGCGGATGGTTTCTGTGTAGGGACGTGGGCGCCATGGTTTCTGCCGTGTCGATTGGCATCGGCGTTGTTTGCGCTGGCGGGCGGTATATTTGTGGTTTTCCCGCGCTCATGGCGGTGCGATCGTAATTTCACGTGCGGTGTGTCGGCCGTGTGGGCGGGCGGTTTTGTGTTGTCGTGCGTGTTTCCGTCCGTGGCGGGCGGTTTGACTCCGACTCGGACGATGGCGGGCGGTATTTTGTGTGATTTTTCCGCCGATGGCGGTTTTCGGTTTGTGTTATCGTAATGGCGTGGTCGGTGTTCAGACGGTGTATGCGGGCGGAATTTTGCCGCTTCCATGCCTGGCGGATTTATTTACGCCGGGTATCGTAATGGGCCCCTAAGTTGTTTAAGGGCTAATTGGTATTCGTCCATGTTACCACTGTCATGGCCAGTGTAAGTGGGTAAATGATCAAAAACATTTTGCGACTCTACGCCCAAGTAATAGTATAAGAGATTGTGTTTCCTATCCGGTTTGAACTTCATGCCATCAATTGCACCCAAATAGGCATTGAAGGTTCTGAACCAAAGCCGCCACTTTAAAGGAGGCTCTCCAGGATCCTGTAGAAAATAACTTGGAGGTGTGACAGATTGCATGATGCAGCAATGAAGGGTACTAAGGCAAAGAAGGACGACAGTGGAAGTGAGAGAAAGTATAAAAGTGTGAAAAATGAAAGAATCAGGAGGAGAAGAAGGAATAAAGAAATGAAAAAAATTAAGATGCCAGGGCGAAACAGAAAAAGAAGCTATAGCCAGGAAAAGATTAAATTGGATGAATAAGTGAACCCAGAAATGCAGTGGGAAAAGAGAATGAAAAACTGAGAATTGCAATAGAATTTAACTGAGTAAAAAAAATGAGGAAGGAACAACAGTCGTTTAAGCAGGGAGAAAATGTACAGGAAATAGTGTGTGAATCACTGAGTCCACAAATACTTGGTTGAAGTAGGTGTGCTAGTGTTCCACAGGAAGCACACAGGAAGTGACCTCACGACGTGCCCACAACACGACCGGACAAAGTTCCCATGGTCGGAATATGCAGGAGGAAGTTGGCGTGCAGGTGCTTGGAGAGGAGCGAAGTGAGACCGGAGCAAACTCCCACGGTCGCAATGCCCAGGCAAGACGAAGACTTCAGGAGCCGGAGCGGTATCCCACGGCTGTAGAACAAAGAAGAAGATGACAGACAGCGCGTATCCAGGAAACGCGCTGCGACTGTGACGTGAAGGCAGGCTTGAGCAGAGCAGGAGCGTGAGGAACGAGGCTCGAGAGGTTGCACGCGCAAGGATTCAAAAGTAAGCAGTGGCGCGCGTAGAAGTGCTTGAAAAGCCGGCAACAGTCAAAACAGGCCACATACACGCTGTAACAGTAGCGTTGCTCACAAAAATGCCCAAAACACAAAAGCGAGCAACAGAAGAAACAATCGTGCTCGCAAGGCAATTTACATAGAGTATAAAGGCATACGAAGGGCAGATGTGGCTGGAGAAGTTGGTTAAACAGGAGGCACAATCATGTACTCAAGTCCAAAATCATGGAGGATTAGATGAGCACGGAGGAAGACAGCCTCAGGATGAGGAGAAAAAAAAGGACCTCTGGGCCCGATAGAAGGAAAAAAAAAAACAGTACCTTGATGAAGCGGAGGCATGATAAGAAAGCACTTGCCAGGGGAGGTAGCTCGCTCAGCGAAGGCAGGATAGAGAAGCACTTGCCAGGGAAGGCAGCTCACTCCAGATCACTCCAAGTCCCAAGATCGTGGCCAAATGAAAAGAAAGGGTCCACAGCATTGAAGCTAGAGCAGGATCTTTATTAGGGAAACTGGTATACAGGTCTAACGGGCCCAGAGAATCAGCACCAACTGAAAGGCAAGGTGTTCTAATCCTCTGTATCCATACATTCTAATACAGAATTACACTTGGTAGGAGGTCATAACAATCACAACATTCTATACCATAAAGAACATGAAGAGGGGGCACAGCAATATGCAGAACACCACAGGACTTACAGATGCTACTATCACTAGATGAAGAAGATCCCACTTCATCTTCTATTACACATATTTTTTCTGACTTGGGTATTTTTGGTAATCTTAGTACTTAAGGTGGCCTGAGACCCAAATCTACCTTTTTACCGATCTCACCGAATGATAATGCTATTGATATTTTTCATCAATTAGTGACTAAGGAACTTTTCAAATGGGAGGACAGGACCAAAGAACATACCAAGATTAGTAGGGACAACCTATCGGAGGGGGAGAGACATGCACTTACCAGATTAACAGCACTTCCAGAAAGAATTATCAAGGAAGCAGACAAAAGAGGTAATTTGGTGCTAACGAGCACACAGGATTACATCCATGAAATAGATAGACAACTGTCTGACACCACAGCATATGAGAAATTAAGCTCTAACCCCTTACATACAATCACAATAACAATAGAAAATAAACTCAAGATCTGGCGTGACCAATGTCTCATTAGTGATTTGGAATTTAGGTACATGTTCATGCCACATTCCAGGGCACCTTGTATCTATGCTCTTCCCAAAATTCATAAAACAGGCATTTTTCCACCCGGGAGACCAATTATATCTGTGATTGGATCTCCTACCGAGCATATCTCAGAATATATAGACGTCTTTTTAAAACCATTAGTGTGTAATCTTCCATTGTATGTACGTGATACCAAAGATTTATTAAATCAATTGGTTGACTTCAGTTTTTCTCATGAATGCTGTTTTGTGACTTTGAACATTTGCTCATTATACACCTCCTTTCCAAAAGAATCAGGCACTAAGGCGAGTCAATATTTCTTGTTATCACGGGATGTGACTTTGTGGGAACACACTTCAATGCTTGCACTTGTTTTGGACAATAATGTATTCTTACACAATGGTATGTGGTATCCCCAATGCCAGGGCGTGGCCATAGGATCGAAATTTTCCCCTTCCTTTGCCAACCTTCTTATAAGTTGGCTAGAAAAAGTTTATATCTGGAACAAAAATGTCCTGGGGAAATGATTAATCATGTTGTTTATTAGGGATGCTATATTGACAGTATGTTAATGATCTGGACAGGGGGTGAGGCCCTACTAGGAGAATTTTGCTCTTTTCTTAACAACAATCAATGTAACATTGTGTTCATACATATATACGTATATAAGTAATCATTACTGCAACACTGTGCTACTAGGTACTTCTGATTCACTTACCTGATTCACTTAACTGACGTCCTCACGCAACCTTTACCTTATATACTTGTATCCAGGGCCTGCTCACTCTCAAACTTTCTTATTCTCCTTTCCATTTATACAGCACTATTTAAGAAATTAGTAACCATCGTCCTGATGATGACCTTAATTTGAACAGGTCGAAATGCCGTCGACTACGCAGCATTATTTGCGGCTCCTACGGGGTCAATCAAACCTACTTAAATCAAAATACCTTATTTGTATTAACCTAATTTGTATCATTGACCCCTTAACTATTTTGCTTTTACTGTTTTTCACCGTTCACGCTGTTTTTATCACCTTTGTGTCACTGCGCCGTTCACTCACACCAGCACGTTCAGTGCACACTTGGTTGTTATGGTTACTCGAAATTTAATTGCATCATAGTGCTGTTATAACTACCTACAAATAACAACCCTTTCAAAACTACTCTTGGTCTCCCTCCCCTTTTTTTCCCTTCCTCAAGTGATTCATACACTCACTGTAACTGTCTTTATTAATGGTTACCGGTTCAGACATTGTTGTTTTTGCTGAATACATATTGATAGCTTGTTGGTGAGAACATTGTAATTGAATGGGTATTTCGCATGTAAAACATTTTTTTTCATTATAATAACTACAAGATTTTGTTGATACTGTTTGCTGAAAAGCTATTTGCTAGCTAATGTGTGTTGGGTTTAAGCATGGTCGAGACACTTTTACACTAAACTATAAGTTCTCTACCTCTCCCCCTTTTTTCATTTTTTCATTTTTGTTCATTTTTCCATTGTACAACATAGGATCATTATGCTTATTAAGGTACTTGTTTCTTATATCCTTTACATTTTTGGATTTCTAGCTGATTATGTGATAGCAAATGGTCTTTGCTCTATGAACTCCTTTGGGATTAATACTTCTTACCTCCTTTTCTCTCTTATCTAATCAAAGTATATACATATCTCTACTTTCAATACACGATGCACAAGGGTTTATTTCCTGCACCTTTTAATATTGATGGTTCCCTTTGGATGCATATACATTGGTATTTTAGTTGTTCTGTGTCATATCCCAAATATTTTTGGTTATACTGATGCAATAAACATGGGGCTCACCTTTTTTTACATGTTGTAATAGTGAACTGTCCTTACTGTTCACTAACTTGCTTCTATTTGAAAGAACCGGTCATGTGATCACATGAAAAGAAGTACAACGATGGTAACGGTGAGTACTTCATTTATTGAGTCTTCACTCTCCAGCTCCCAGGCAGCAACTGACAACCTCCCCACACTCCGTATTCCACGCAGGGAATACTCACAGAGGAACACTCCATCCCAGAACATAGATAGGTCCCCACACACCTCCCTTCCTATAAATGAAGAACTAAACAAGAAAACAAATGTTCAAGAAAATGAGAAGAAATTAACCCAAAAATAATAAAACAAGATTAACAACTAAGAATAAATGGCAATGTTATAACACCTTCCAATGACAACTGGAAGCACGATTAAAAGAACACATATACCAAAAGTCACTGCATTTTATAATCTCGAAACTTTACAGGTATGGATCTTACTCTGGAAGAAAACCTTTTATTAGGAAAAGAGCTCGGATAATTGCATCTATTGGTAGGAAGTGAACTTGGAAGAGCAGGAGTAGTGTTGGGGGAACCAAGATGAACAGGAATTGTCTGAGAGGAGTCCAAATGAACCCCCATCTTCCATCCCACGTACTCCATTTTAGACCAAGGAATAACAGAGATGGCACACTTGTTCCAAACTTTGCCATTTTCTACCACAACAACGCGGTCCTTCACTTCCCTCACCTTAACAGGAGGAGAAAACCGAGACACCCCCTTGCGGACGAATCCAGGTTTCTTAATTCTTACCCAATCACCCACACACACAGGAGAAACTCTCTCAGAAACCGTAGTGTACTTAGACTGGACGGCAGTCCTCACATCCGCTACCCTGCTAAGTTTGGATTGAGCTTACCGCCCTCCTGAAGAAACCAACGGCGGACCCCACCGACCTCAAGAACTACCGCCCCATCTCGCTCCTTCCGTTTCCGGCCAAAGTCATCGAGAAGACCGTCAACAGACAGCTTGCCGCCTTCCTCGAGACGAATGGATCCTCGACCCCTCGCAGTCCGGGTTTCGGGCCAACCACAGCACCGAGACCGCCCTTATCGCAGCCACCGACGACATCAGAACCCTAACCGACAACGGGGAAACAGCTGCCCTCATCCTCCTGGACCTCTCCGCGGCGTTCGACACCGTCTGCCACCGCACCCTAGTGAAGCGCCTCAGCAACATCGGAATCCGAGAGAAAGCACTGGAATGGATCATCTCGTTCCTCGCCGGAAGAACCCAGAGAGTCCGCCTCTCCCCGTTCAGATCCGAAGCCACCGAAGTCATCTGCGGCGTTCCACAAGGATCCTCACTCAGCCCGACCCTCTTCAACGTCTACATGAGCCCCTCGCAGCCATCGCACGCCGACACAACCTCAACATCATCTCCTACGCCGACGACACCCAGCTGATCCTCTCCCTCACCAACGACCCCACCACCGCCAGAGCCAACCTGCACGACGGGATGAGAGACGTCGCCGACTGGATGAGGAACAGCCGCCTTAAACTGAACTCAGACAAGACGGAAGTCCTCATCCTGGGCTCATCACCCTCCGCCTGGGACGACTCCTGGTGGCCCCCGGCCCTGGGCACCGCACCCAAGCCAACGGACCACGCACGCAACCTGGGCTTCATCCTGGACTCCTCCCTATCGATGACCAAACAAGTCAACGCCGTCTCATCTTCATGCTTCAACACCCTGCGCATGCTCCGCAAGATCTTCAGATGGATCCCCACTGAAACCAGGAAGACCGTCACCCAGGCACTCGTCACCAGCCGACTGGACTATGGGAACACCCTCTACGCCGGAACCACAGCCAAACTTCAAAAGAGACTCCAGCGCATCCAGAACGCCTCCGCACGACTCATCCTGGACATCCCCCGACACAGCCACATCACCGTACACCTGAAAGACCTGCACTGGCTCCCCGTCAGCAAGAGAATCACGTTCAGACTCCTCACCCACGCACACAAGGCCCTCCACGACCTGGGCCCAAAGTACCTCAACGACCGCATGTCCTTCTACACGCCCACACGCCAGCTACGATCAACCAGCCACGCCCTCGCCACCGTACCACGCATCCGCAGAACCACCGCCGGAGGAAGATCCTTCTCCTACCTGGCGGCCAAGACCTGGAACTCCCTCCCCACTCACCTTCGGCGAACCCAGGACCATCTCGCCTTCAGGAAGCAGCTCAAGACCTGGCTGTTCGAGCAGTAACTTACCCCCTCCCCCAGCGCCTTGAGACCCTCCCGGGTGAGTAGCGCGCTCTATAAATGCCGTGATTGATTGATTGATTGATCAATCTCCTTTCTGAACATCCAGTTCTTATTCAACTTGGAACCAGCAACTCTCCCTCTAAGTAACGTGAAAGGAGATATCCCTGTACTTACATGGGGCGTGGTTCTGATGGCCCACAACATGTCTGCAATGACAGAACGCCACGACAACCCATTAACCAGAGCCAACTGTATCTGGTCCTTAATGACGCGATTAAGGCGTTCCACTAAACCATTACTGCGGGGGTGATATAATGATGTTAAAACATGTTTAATACCATGCTCCTTGAGGAAATTCTCCATCTCTAAAGACACCAATTGCGTACCGTTATCCGTCACTAATACCTCAGGAAATCCTTCTCGGAGAAATACTTCTTTAAAGAAATTGATGACAGCCCAGGTATTAGCACACTCAACAAATTTGATTTCCGGCCATTTTGACATATAGGGGTCGATTCCGATCTCGGTCGGAGGCGCACCCAATACCATTCGGCCGGGAAAAAAGCCATGCGAAAGCCAGTTTCCCGACCGATCCGTACAGCACACCGAACGAGCAAGTACGATGCGCACAACAGCAAAAATTCCGGCCGAGCCGTACTCACCCAAACCAGGTCCTGTTCTCCGACCGAGGCGAATCCGGAAACGCCGAATCGAGTCGCACGGAAGGGAAAATGCAGCCCCGTCCGGCCGGACAAGTACGATGCGCTTCCCGTACGCGCCGAACCCGTCGCTACGCACGGCACGTCAAAGCATCCGGGAGAGGCGCACATAAGCTCCGAATCGCGCCACAACACGATCCACGGCTACGAGACGAACACGGCACCGACGAGGACGACGCGAAGCGAGCGAGCGAAGCGACGAGGACGACGCGAAGCAACGAGAAGGACGAACGACACGAACCAACCATGAATCCCTTCGTCCCGATCATACCAATATTCTACATCTACTACCGGAACAGGCACGGACGCGTACGGCGCAGAAGGTAAGTCAGACACCAACCACAAAACACATACAACACGTACACGACACATCACACACATACACTGGGAATCTGAATATACTTACACCAGCAACAGCAGCACCATAGGGGCGGGATGCCCATCACCAATGCCACATATGCACACAGGGGCCTGAATGCGCGCCACCACCCCAACCCAGGGGGGCTGGATGCCTACCACTACTACCACCCTTAGCCAGGGGGCAGGATGCCTACCACTACTACCACCCTTAGCCAGGGGGCAGGATGCCTACCACTACTACCACCCTTAGCCAGGGGGCAGGATGCCCACCACTACTACCACCCTTAGCCAGGGGGCAGGATGCCCACCACTACTACCACCCTCACCCAGGGGGGCAGGATGCCTACCACTACTACCACCCTTAGCCAGGGGGCAGGATGCCCACCACTACTACCACCCTTAGCCAGGGGGCAGGATGCCCACCACTACTACCACCCTCACCCAGGGGGCAGGATGCCTACCACTACTACCACCCTTAGCCATGGGGGCAGGATGCCTACCACTACTACCACCCTTAGCCAGGGGGCAGGATGCCTACCACTACTACCACCCTTAGCCAGAGGGGCAGGATGCCTACCACTACTACCACCCTTAGCCAGGGGGCAGGATGCCCACCACTACTACCACCCTTAGCCAGGGGGCAGGATGCCCACCACTACTACCACCCTCACCCACGGGGGGCAGGATGCCTACCACTACTACCACCCTTAGCCAGGGGGCAGGATGCCCACCACTACTACCACCCTTAGCCAGGGGGGCAGGATGCCCACCACTACTACCACCCTCACCCAGGGGGCAGGATGCCTACCACTACTACCACCCTTAGCCAGGGGGCAGGATGCCTACCACTACTACCACCCTTAGCCAGGGGGGCAGGATGCCTACCACTACTACCACCCTTAGCCAGGGGGGGCAGGATGACTACCACTACTACCACCCCCACTCATAGGATGGACAATGCATGACACAACCAGCACACCACAACCTAGGGAATGCAAGATAAAGACATCCCCCCACCACCATGACAAGCGTGTGTAGGCTGTGTCAAATGCCTACAACACCGAACATGACTTTGAACATACAATGTGACCCCCTAGCACATGTGCCACACATATATGTGTGTGGCACCCACAATGCAAGCAGCCCATGACCATTGTGGCAATGGGGCCTAAACCCCCATCATCACAGTGACCAAAAGGTAAGTGTGGGGTCCATAGCTGAAGCACATTTTGACCATTGTGGCAATGGGGTCTAAACCCCCATCATCACAGTGACCAAAAGGCAAGTGTGGGGTCCATAGCTGAAGCACATTTTGACCATTGTGGCAATGGGGTCTAAACCCCCATCATCACAGTGACCAAAAGGCAAGTGTGGGGTCCATAGCTGAAGCACATTTTGACCATTGTGGCAATGGGGTCTAAACCCCCATCATCACAGTGACCAAAAGGCAAGTGTGGGGTCCATAGCTGAAGCACATTTTGACCATTGTGGCAATGGGGTCTAAACCCCCATCATCACAGTGACCAAAAGGCAAGTGTGGGGTCCATAGCTGAAGCACATTTTGACCATTGTGGCAATGGGGTCTACACCCTCATCATCACAGTGACCAAAAGGTAATTGTTGACAAAGAAAGAGCTGCAACTGCCAAACTGCATGGATCATTCCTGGTCACAGAACCAAAAACTCATCTGTGGCAAAGTAGTGTATGTGTCCCATTGCAACATAAATTGGGGGAGCCAAATACTGCAGTGCAAATGAAACATTCCTTTGGCCATGTGCAGACAAACAACACCCATGGGGGCTGAGACCGTCAACAGTCATCAATGACACAATGACAGAAGTGACCATCAGAATGCAGAACCACATATTTGCACCAATGGGCACACAAATGCAGATACCCTGTGGAGACAGCAGATGTGAGGTGAACAGATACCATACCATGGCAGCAATGGGACACACAAACCATGATCACTGTGCTGACCGATGACCTAGGAGTCCCAGGGACAGCAGGGGAAACACACCAAACAACATACAGCCAATGGCACACCCAAGATATGCCAATGCAGTGGTGCAGATGCACAAACACAAACAGGCAGACCAACACTGTCATCATACACAGCAGGTGAGGGGTGGGGGTGCCAGTGTCCCCAGGCAACAACACAACACATGAGGAGAGCTGAATACCAATCATACAGATGTGCATACACTGCCACACTAAGGTAACTCATGGATCCAAATCCCCTATGTGGGCAAGCAGGCATTGGCAGGTGAGAGGGAGCACAAAACACACATGTCACACAGGCACGTAGGAACAACAACTGACACAGCAAGTCACAGACACACCACAGCACCACCCCCAGGGCCCCCACAATGTGGTGACCCTGGGCTGAATAAAAATACCACTGTGATGACAAAGCTAAATGTCGTTCACACTGTGAACCACAGTCAGGTGTCCTGAGCAACAAACTACCATCACACCTACACAAGCACAAATCAATCAGCATGGCCAGTAAGCCAAGGCCAACATGGAGGCAGGGGACTAGCCGGGCAACAACTCTCATCTGCACACACTCAAGACCACACCCCTCGACCTCCAACAATGTGCAGCAGTGAAGTACACATGCACTGGTGACATTGCACATGCACCCATGACTATTCCAGGGTGGTGGGTGGGAACCAAGGTGTAGAAACACATCACACATGGACACTCAACAAGACTCCTGAATGTCTGACACACTGCACACTACGCTGTACATGGACATGACGGCAATACCACACCGACCAATGGGATCCCAGCCACAGTCACACACCAATGAAGAAGCCAAGGTCACCCACAAAGAACACACATAGACAACAACCAACATTGCAGCCCGGACCCTAAGGAGTGCCAGCAGTCACACACACAACGTGTCACAATCACTGAAAGATAACACAAACTGGAAATCACATGACAGGGGCAAACAACAAGTGCCAAAGGGAAACCTGACTGTGACCCATCTGCGTCTGCACACAAACTCTGCCCTGACAGCAAACACACCTATGGGTGACACCCTGATGACCAGTAATGTGCCATGCACCCACATCACAGAGAACACAGGGAGAAGACTTTGGGGGAACATAGCTCAAGTCAGCAAGCATCACAAACAGGTACAACACTAGGGATCACAGCATGCGCAGATGAATGGAAGTGAACACACAGACATGCACATACAACACACACCTTGGGCGCAGGCAATGTCACACGTGTACACACTGCCATGAGGGGACTCCACTCCTGTGTGAGGAAAGCTGTGCCATATGTTGCCTCAGTAGGGCCCCATCATGTCAGCTGAGCACTTGGTCACACAATCAACAATTAGCACCAAATGAGGGCTCCCATCACATCAGCCTGGTCATGGATGTGCCAACGGAATCATCAGCACAGATCCAACACACTTGTATAGCAATGTTGCACTGACTACACGGATGAGTCCCTCCCCATTGATGCCCAAACCTGCATGTCCACTGGAGATGGCAACACGGTCAGGGAAGTAGACAAATGCAACGATGGCAGGCACAACAGATGTGCAGGGGTGGAAGCCACAGATATGAAATTGCCAATGTAAGTAGGAAACCCATTGCCAAATACTGAACACATGACACCCTCAGATGCTGCTATTGATGACATGGATACACCACATGATAGGACACATTCCCCCTGGACCACATGGGTTCCTGCACAGTAACACTTCATAATCATGAGACCAGATATCACCATCACTGCAGCAAGGGCATGGTTAGCTGCACCAACAACATGTACATCTGAAGCATGAGCACTAGAGAAAAGAAAGTTGCTTTATTCAGCATATGTGTTGTTTGATAACGACGTCCAGAAGAAATTAGAGCAAAGGCCAATGGCCAGTCCATTGTCAAAGTTCAAACAGGGTGACACTGGCAGATGTCACCCTACGCATGCCTGCACAATACCAGGGACAATCCACTAGGAGGGGCAACCGGGGAGGCAGGCCAGGCACCGCAGGGACAGGATCAGGGGGAGTCAGGGAAGGGGTGGTGGGTGCTGGAGAGCCACTGACAACTGCAGTGGAGGTGTCTGACATGGTGTGTGCCGGCACAACTGGGGGGCATGACTCAGATGTCGTGGGTGCCGGCACAACTGCAGTGGACCCTGCAGATGGGGTGGACAGGTCCGCCACTGCAGTGCCCAAGTCAGACAGGGCGGTAGTGGACTCCACTGCAGTGCCTACCTCCAGGGGAGGAGAATGGGGAACAGGCAAGGTGGGTTGGACAGAGGGGGAGGACACCCTCACCACATCAGTGGCACAGACAAGCGCAGCGGGGGGTGTGGTGCTGGGAGAGCAAGTGGCAGGGGGAGAAGGCCGGATCCTCTTGGGGATGGTATATCTGTGGGTGGGGGAACCTGGGGCAGGGTGTGGTGGGGGCACCTGTCCAGTGGGGGCCTGAGGGATGGAGGACGGAGACCTTGTGCCTGAGCTGCAGGGCGGTGGCGGGGTCTTGCTCTTACCACTCCGGGGGACTTGCGGGTGGGGGCCTCTGTTGTCTGCGCCTGGGGGAGGGTGTCCGGGGGCGAGGGGCACTCTGCTCCGTGTGGGTGGGCTTCCTCTTCCCCCGGTATGCTGGAGCAGCTTCATCGGTGGGGAAGAGGCCGAGGTCACAGAGGAAGAGCTGCTGTGACTTTGGGGTTGCAGGTGAGGCAAGGGAGGGTGCTTTGGAGGGAGAGGGAACTGAGGACTGCGCAGTGCATGTGGATGCGTGTGTGTGTTCCAGGGCCCCATCCCCTGTGAGTCTGGCTTCAGTCCCCTGAATGTGCGTGCGTGTGCGTTTTGTCATTGGCGTGTGTGTCAGTGTGCTGGATGTGTGTGTGCTGGTGTGTGCCTGTGCCGGTGTGTGTGTGCCTGGGATGGGTAAGGTGCTGGGGAGTGTGGATGGAGCAGAGGCAGGAGGGGTGAGGGACCGCTTGAGGAGGGACACTGCTGCCGTCAGGGAGGAGTCCATGGACCTATTGCCCCTCTGTAGGTCAGACATGCCCGATGAGATGCCCTCCATGAACGACACCAGCTGAGTCAACAGCGCGGTGTGCGCATGGAGGACACTCAGCATGGCTGTCTGCCCTACATGGAGCTGGCGAAGGAGGTACACAGACTCCTCACTCAGGGCAGCAGGGGACACAGGGGCAGGGGGTGCGGTGCCTGGCCCAAAGGAGACACGCTCCCGGACATGGGAGCCTCCACGGACCTGGGGAATGGGAGCCGATGGGAGGGCGGTGGTGGTGCTGGTGGTGGCGGGGTCAGCAACACTAGCTGGGGTGTGGTGGCTGCTGACACCCGCCTCCACAAGGGAGTCATCCTCCGAGTTGCTCTGGTCCTCAGCTGAGGTGGATGCTGCTGAGGACTCCTCGGTGTGGCTCCCTCGCCCTCCGTGCCACTGGGTCCCTCCGACCACTCCTCGGCTGCTGACCCAGTCTGGCTCTCCGGCTCCTCCTGGTCCGTGGAGCTGTCCCCTTCCGTGGCCGTGGATGTATCTGCAAACAATGGGGAAACAGACAGACATCAGTCACCTGCACATAACGCACACACCACTGTGAGCACAGCACATCACAGAGCAAGCCCTGGCATCATTAGTTGTACATTGCTAAAAGTGCACTAATTGAACAGGAGAAGTCAATTGTCAGTCTGATGCCAAGCATGGCACTCACATCCCACATGGCCTTGCACCCATCTGTCTGGTGTCTGTTGGATTGCAACACCCCAGTGTTGACACATGCACCAAGTACACAGTAGTTGGACAGTGCAGAGGACACGGTGTGGACACATCACAGCTCTTGCCACTGAGTCAGTACAGGTTTCCGGATGTAAGGGATGCCCAGAGTCAAATAGGAAATGCATGTGATGCATACCAGCGACAGACACCATGATGCACCCATGTCCTGATAGCCAGCGCCACTATGGTGTGCATGTAGCACATGTCACTCCCCTGCAGGCTCACCAATCAGTAGACACATGCCATGGCGGAGGCATGACTGCAAAGTCATACATCACTGGCTCAGTGATGTATGACTTTGCAGCCAGACAACAACACTCTGCACTGTGTCACAATAGTAGGTCATGGGGAATGCAAGTCCTGGAGCTGCACAAGTGCACATGTACATCCCCCACAACACATCCTCTTAACCCTCATCTGTCCAGGTCATACCTATTGGACATATGGGAGACCTGTGACACTACCCTCTGAACCTGAGCCCCTCACACTCTGCTGTGCATGGGGAACAGCTGCCTGAACTTCACATTTACATGTCCCGCGTGGAGTCCAAGTGGGATGTACTACATGAGATGACGGCGGTGCACAGGGACATTTTACAATGCCTCCGCCAGATGAACAGCAACCAGTCCACACCTCCCTGTGTGCCAACAACATCTGGTACCGAACAAACTGCAACTGCCACAGGGAGGGAGGAGGACTCTGGCGGAGAGTCCCTGCACCGCAGCAGCCTGCACTTGAGGGCCCCCCCAAGAAGAGGGGTCGTCCGAGGAGGGGAAAGTGACTGTTCACCCTGTTGATGGCAACACTACTCCCACACATTGCATGGGGAGTACAAGTTGGAACAATGTGTCAGACAACTGTGGCCCCGATACTGGGGATCCTGTCTACCTGGACTTTCAATTCACCTAGGAACTTGGGATTGCAAGATTCATGTACAGCACAATCCATCCTATGCACTATTAACACAGATGTATCACAATAAACACACTAATACACCATACTTGCCTCTGTCGTGATTCCAACGTGGGTGCTGTTATGGGGATGATGAACTTCAAAATTACACTGTGTATGCGAACTGCAACAGCAAGGACTTTGCCGTCGAAGCTGTTGTGTATGTCGGTGATCTTGCGGTGGAAGAACGCGGAGAGTGAGTTGCAGAGGTCTTGCGAGGGGGTGATGTCGTTGTTTCCGGCGCTGGGGTTGGAGAACTCTTTGACGATGCTGAAAAGTTCCTTGCTGTCATGGGCGTTGTTGTCCAGTCGTTCTTTGAGTGCCGACTTCTTGGTGGCACGGATCAGCTGGTGGTGTTTGCGGGTGGCGTGCTTGAGGGCGGTCCTGTTGTCTGTGGTCTGGTCGAGTCGCCAGGTTTTCTCGAGAGTGCGGCAGTTCTTCTTGGATTCCTTGAGTTCGTTGGTGAACCAAGGGGTTTTCTTGCTTCCGGGTCTGCTGGGAGGGTTTTTAGTGGTGCGAGGTCGTCGGCGCAGGCGGTCAGCCACTTGGCGAGGTTGCTGGCTGCTTCGTTTGGGTCCGTTGTGTCGGTGGGTGTGTTCTGGCTGAGGGAGGCGGTGAGCTGCTCGGCGGTGATCTTGCTCCAGCTCCGGTGGGGAGCCTGTTGCGGGTGGTGGTGGGTCGCAGTCTTTCTGAAGCTGAAGTGGACGCAGCTGTGGTCGGTCCAGTGGAGTCCGGTGGCGTGGCTGAAGGAGATGTGCTTGCTGGACGAGAAGACGGGGTCAAGCGTGTGGCCGGCGTAGTGGGTGGGCGTGTTCACCAGTTGCTTGAGTCCGAGGTTGGCGAGGTTGTCCAGCAGGGCGGTGGTGTTTCTGTCGTTGTTGTTCTCCAGGTGGAAGTTGAGGTCCCCTAGGAGGATGTAGTCGGCGGAGGGCATGGCGTGCGGGCTGATGAAGTCTGCGATGTCTTCGCTGAATAGTGTGCGTGGTCCCGGGGGTCTGTAGATGAGGGTGCCTCGGAGGGTGGTCTTGGGGTCCGTGTGTATCTGGGGGAGAAGGCCGGATCCTCTTGGGGATGGTATATCTGTGGGTGGGGGAACCTGGGGCAGGGTGTGGTGGGGGCACCTGTCCAGTGGGGGCCTGAGGGATGGAGGACGGAGACCTTGTGCCTGAGCTGCAGGGCGGTGGCGGGGTCTTGCTCTTACCACTCCGGGGGACTTGCGGGTGGGGGCCTCTGTTGTCTGCGCCTGGGGGAGGGTGTCCGGGGGCGAGGGGCACTCTGCTCCGTGTGGGTGGGCTTCCTCTTCCCCCGGTATGCTGGAGCAGCTTCATCGGTGGGGAAGAGGCCGAGGTCACAGAGGAAGAGCTGCTGTGACTTTGGGGTTGCAGGTGAGGCAAGGGAGGGTGCTTTGGAGGGAGAGGGAACTGAGGACTGCGCAGTGCATGTGGATGCGTGTGTGTGTTCCAGGGCCCCATCCCCTGTGAGTCTGGCTTCAGTCCCCTGAATGTGCGTGCGTGTGCGTTTTGTCATTGGCGTGTGTGTCAGTGTGCTGGATGTGTGTGTGCTGGTGTGTGCCTGTGCCGGTGTGTGTGTGCCTGGGATGGGTAAGGTGCTGGGGAGTGTGGATGGAGCAGAGGCAGGAGGGGTGAGGGACCGTTTGAGGAGGGACACTGCTGCCGTCAGGGAGGAGTCCATGGACCTATTGCCCCTCTGTAGGTCAGACATGCCCGATGAGATGCCCTCCATGAACGACACCAGCTGAGTCAACAGCGCGGTGTGCGCATGGAGGACACTCAGCATGGCTGTCTGCCCTACATGGAGCTGGCGAAGGAGGCACACAGACTCCTCACTCAGGGCAGCAGGGGACACAGGGGCAGGGGGTGCGGTGCCTGGCCCAAAGGAGACACGCTCCCGGACATGGGAGCCTCCACGGACCTGGGGAATGGGAGCCGATGGGAGGGCGGTGGTGGTGCTGGTGGTGGCGGGGTCAGCAACACTAGCTGGGGTGTGGTGGCTGCTGACACCCGCCTCCACAAGGGAGTCATCCTCCGAGTTGCTCTGGTCCTCAGCTGAGGTGGATGCTGCTGAGGACTCCTCGGTGTGGCTCCCCTCGCCCTCCGTGCCACTGGGTCCCTCCGACCACTCCTCGGCTGCTGACCCAGTCTGGCTCTCCGGCTCCTCCTGGTCCGTGGAGCTGTCCCCTTCCGTGGCCGTGGATGTATCTGCAAACAATGGGGAAACAGACATCAACAAGAGGTAGATGGGAAAGACAATCGGCAACATTGTTTTTGACTCCTGGTACATATTCCAAATGATAATTGAACTCCTGTAGCCTGTACTGCCACTTGGCGATACGTGGCGTGGCATGACCCCCCCTCTTGTGGTAAATAGATCAACCAAGGGTTTGTGGTCAGTCCTGAGAGTAAACTCATTTCCCCATAGGAAGTTTCGAAAATACTGGACACCCCACCATAGTGCTAATGCCTCCTTTTCAATGGTGGAATATGAGCTTTCAGCACCACGAAGAGTCCTAGAGGCAAATGCAATGATTTCTTCATGACCATTACCCCTCTTCTGCAACAGAACAGCACCCAGAACGATGTTGCTAGCGTCTATGCAAACTATGCACTTGTCATTGATGTTAAACATTTTCAAGGGGCGAGCTTGTACAATCTCCTTTTTCAAACTTTCGAATTGACTGTCACATTTTCCGCACCACACAAATTTCACATTCTTTTTCAACAACTCTCGTAAATTGGAAGTTTTATCAGCAAAATTCCCTACAAATTTTGCATAGTATTCTACGAGCCCTAAGAATGAGCGTAACTGATCCTTATTGTTGGGTGCAGGTGCATTCTGAATGGCATCTAAGATTTTTATCTTAGGTTCGATTCCCTTACAAGAAATGTGGTGACCCAAATAGTCAACACCATCCCTGAAAAACTTGCACTTGTCTTTTCTTAAGGTAAGCCCATGGAGTTTCACAGTATCTAGTACATGCTTAACTCTACAATCATGCTCTACTTCAGATTGTGCATACACCAGAATGTCATCCTGGAAGAACACTACCCCCGCCGTGTCTTTAAACAAATTCCCCATGAGACGTTGAAACACAGCGGAAGCCGATGCTAGACCAAATGGCATACGCTTGTAGCGAAAGGCTCCTTCAGGTGTTACGAAGGAGGTGAGATGCCTCGACTCCTTACATAACTCGATTTGGTGGTAGGCTGAGGAAATATCAAATGACGAGAAATACTTAAGCCCCGTTAAGCGTCGCCAGCATTTCATTGATGTTGGGCAACGGTTGGCGATCGATCCAGATGTTTTTGTTCAGATCGCGCAAGTCAACACACATTCTCAGAGATTTATCTGCCTTGTGCGCGAGAACTATGGGGGCCAACCACTCAGATCCTTCAATTGCTTCAATCACATCCATGCGACACAAACGTTCCAATTCTTGCTTTAATTCTGCACGCAAGCTCAAAGGTACTTTACGCACTTTATGTGCAACCGCTATCGCTCCATTTTTCAGAACAATGCGATGCTGGAAGCCTTTAAGCTTCCCAAGTTTGTCGCAGAATACTTCAGGGTATTTTTGAATCCACTCATCACCTGACAAGTGTTTCACACTCACAGCATTTGAAGAATCTGCGGAAGTAGGAGAAGTGTAGAACTTACAAGCTTCCCGTTTGGATAAAACCATGTTGGGATGATTGGGGTCAAGAATGATGCCTAGTTCCCCTTGGTCTTGCCACCCTAACAAATTCGCACCATCCTTGACAACGAATACAGGCCCCGAAGCCTGATCTCCTACAAACTCCATTTCTGCATCAAAACTCCCCAAGACCTCCACTCTTTTGCCAACATAGGCAAAAATTCTGATATTCGACTGGTGTATTTGAATACCATCTAACTCCCCAAGGTCTTTTACATTAATAAGGGTGAAGGGAGACCCAGAATCAGCCAGAAAATGTACACTCCTTCCATTCACTCTAACAACGCACGCAGGAGATTTCCGTTTGCATGTACTTCCCATGGATGCAATTTCAATCACACCCTCAGACACGACCGATGACGACGATAGCATCAGAGACATATAATCACTCTCTTCACCAGAGTCACCCAGGTCCTGTACAATAGATTTTACAATTTGAACATTGCGCTTGTTGGACCCCACAGCTTTCCAAAAACGAGCTAGATGACCCTTTTTGCCGCACTTAAAACAAGTTTGATTCAAGGCAAAGCAGTACTTGCATTCCCTTAAATGATTTTTGCTCCCACAGCGGAAGCAAAATGGTTGAGCATTCTCAGACTTAGTTTTGGATGAAAATCGTGGAGAGGAATCCCGTGTCGCATTCTCATTAGGAACCGTAGTCAACTTAGTCTTGTGTTTTAACGACATTGACTTGACTTCCGAAGAGTGAGAAGGGTTGCTCATTTCCTTCATACAAAATTGAGAGTGTTCAATGCTTTTGGCAAGCGTGATGGCTGTTTCAAGATCAGGGTCATCAGAAGATAGTAACTTTTCCTGAATCTTTTTGTCACAAGTGCGTTCGATCAATTGATCACGTATGATTTCGTCTCTGAACTCCCTGTAATTGCACGAGATAGACAGAGTTCTGAGTGCAGAAACAAAATCATCTATGGATTCCCCAGGGATCTGAGCCCGTTGCAGAAATTTGTGACGCTCAAGTACCACATTCTTTTTGGATTAAAACGCTTGTCCAAAGTCTTGATTAATGATGCATAGTCGTCAACTAGTAAGGAGTCTCCATCCTCACCACCACTCACACGAGTGGTGACGACCTCAAGAGTCAAGGTTTTAACAATGCTTCTACCTTCCGCACCCAAATTATACATTAGTAAAGCCTTTTTCTTTTTAGTTGTGAAGGTGTCACCATCAATAGCCTCCAAATAAGTTTCAAAAGTATCCTTCCACTGGTGCCATGGCATGGAAGGAGAACCAGGAGATTGCAAAAAGGATGGCGGAGCAATGACGTGATCCATGCCTGCACTATACGTGGGTGAGTTGCTGCCCACACACTCCACTAGGAATGTATCCTGAAGTACCTTACATCAAAGTTGCGAGAAATACCATCAGCAAAAGACTGTGCACATCAGTGAAGAATCTGCACACTCTGTAACAAGTGACAGTAGTAATCGTATTGTCAGCGCTAGGTGACTTATGCAAACAGCTGTGCGTATCAGCGAGATGAAGGGTAATTGACACGCAGTAAGTATGGCACTGACTAATGCATGAGGCTGAGCGCATCAGCGTGACTACAGTGACTGATGCGCCGGGATAAAATGCTGTGCGCATCAGCGTGGTAAATTAAAAGTGTTGGAAGGGCTGAGCGCATCAGCGTAACTATGGTTACTGATGCACGGAGTTAAATGCTGTGCGCATCAGCGTATAAAACTTGAAGAGTTGGCACGGCACACGGGGAAATTTAAAATGGCCGCACGCAACGTGGCTACGTTGCGTGTGTGTAATCTGAAGGCCAGGCAAACAGGCAGCAGGATGACGCACAGCGCGTCTACGTTGAACAACGTCACGAGGCAAAGGCTCGAGCATAGGCGATTTCCATATCGCGCGAGCCCGGCCGGCACTGTACCCGAGGAAATACCTGGATATCTGGAAAGGCAAACTGCAAGGCACCACCAAGAGGTCACACAGGCTCCCACGAAGTGGAGAAAACGGTTCAGCAACTTCGGTGCAGCTTGGGGAAACAGTCGTGAAGCGCCGTCACAGCCTCGAGACCAGGGAGCAGGAGATAAGACGGCGCTGATCCCCAGGAACAGAAGACTCAGTTGAAACCCAAATCGTCGCCAATGAAAAGAAGTACAACGACGGTAACGGTGAGTACTTCATTTATTGAGTCTTCACTCTCCAGCTCCCAGGCAGCAACTGACAACCTCCCCACATTCCGTATTCCACGCAGGGGATACTCACAGAGGAACACTCCATCCCAGAACATAGATAGGTCCCCACATCACACTATGCTCGCGTCCATGCTGATGGAACTGGACGGTGCCAGTAAGCTCTGGCTCTACATTTTATACTTGTTGAAGACATGTGTAGTATACATTAAGCGTTATACCAGACGCTGATGGCATGTTTCTCTGTATTTATTTTTTTACCTTTCCAGCATGTTAAAGACACGATAATTATTGGCCTATCACAGCCGTTGTCTTAGCAGTTCCTATACTTCTGTGTTGATTTTCAAACTCCAGGTAAGATGGCATTAGCCCGCAGGTGCTCCCTCTTTCTTTCTTTTTTGTTTTTTTGAGTATACTTTGTTCGTTGATTTTAAGCACATACTGCTAACGGACTGACTAAGACTAGTATAGTAATTTAATGAGAAGTAAATGATATGCTTTAAGCATGATACTGATTACATTACCTACCCAGCCGGACATTGGGCACTGTTCTATCTCGTCTCTCCGCTGTGTCTCCTTTTTTCCCCCCGCCTCTCTGAAGAAACACTGACGATTCTGCCGTGGACGGCCATTGGGGGTGTTGCATCGGTGAGACTCCCCGCCATCCGGTGGACCCCGTGAGTCTGCTGGTGGGGGTGCAGCATTGGTGAGCCTCCCCACCATCCGGTGGACCCTGTGAATCTGCTAATTGCTGCTCCGGTACATCGCGGCCGAAGCCAGACTGGGCTGCATTGGTGTCTGCATGTGTGGTGACTGGGGATCGCCCCACCTGCCTTTCTGGACCTGTGCTGAGGTGGCCTGACGACCTGCTGTGCCTTTTCCGGGGTTGCGGCAGGGACACACGGATTGTGTTTTCCCCCGACTGAGCAGCCTTTGTGTGGGCCGGGTCGGCTGCCCGTACCGCTGAGTTTGTTTTCCCTTCTTGTTGTCGACGCGCCCTCCTGACCCCGCAGCTGCCTTTTTCTTCCAAGGCCGCTGCCTGGGCTCCCCACACTGACCTCGACGACGCGTGAGGGATCGATGACCTCCAGCCTTCCTCCATACAGTGCGGGTGACAGCCCCCCCCCAACTCTGACTTGTACCTGGGGTATGTTTTTCTTTCTTGCTGGTCTTTAAGACTGGATTTCTGTTTGCCCGCAGTCCCGCCATTTTGTGGCGAGGTATTCGGGGTCCATGTCCTGGATCCTCCATTTTGCGGACTGGAAAGCCTCCCAGACTGATTTACCCCACTGGTTAGTGCCTTTTTCCGCCGGACTTACCATTGCCCTTACTCGACCCCCTCTTGTGTCACCTTTCTCCCCTCTCCTCTTGTTGACCTCAGTGAGGCACCTTTTTCGCCCCCTCCCTCTGACCCGTTCCAGCTCTAATTGCAACCCGACACAGTGAGGGATCCCGGCGCTGAATGTGGTTGATCATTAATAACCCTACCTGTTTGTTGACTCTGACTTCCTGGTATCCCCTGTAGTTCTTCACCCCTTTGGCTGGTCTGCTGAGACCTGATCTGCATTCTATCCCCCTTACTTTTCCCCCATTACCCTCTATACCCCTTTGATCTTGTGTGCTATGTTATTTAATGCTCAAGAAACTGATGTAACTCCTTATCTTTATGCCAAGCTCTTTTAACTGATGTAACCTTGTAACGATATCCTCATGTAAAGCGCTCTGATGCCTCCGGGTCTAGCCAGCGCTATATAAAACTTTTCAAATAAATAATACATTAGTTATTGCTTTTCAAGTTACTACATATCTTTTTGTGTGGTGTTTCTTTGCCTTCTCTTCATAACTTTCTTCTGTTCGCCAGCACTTTCTTGACTGATTGAGGTTTTCTTTTTGTGGATTACATGTCATATTTGTGAGAAATCATTCAAAACAAGCTGATTTCTATCCTCGTGGCTCCACTGCACGCTTGAATGAAAACATTCTCAGTGCTAGATGCAATTTGGAGCACATTGGCTCCGTGAGACATTTGACGTATTTAGCATATTTATAAAATTTTTTGTATTTGGTAAATTGGGACATGGTTTTTATGTATAATAGGTGCGCTCTAGTCTACCAAAAGTCATGGTGGTGTGTTTTTATTTATTTAGAAGTTTATAAAGCACACAGCTACCCCCAACGGGGGTATCCCGGCGCTAATGCAGACGGCAGATGAAAGGTGCAGAGTGAGGAACTAGGGGTTGGTAAACATCCAGGTCTTTAAGGCACGTCGAAAGATGGGTTCTGACTCAGAAGAGGGGAGAGAGAGTGGGAGGGCGTTCCAGATTCTGGAGATAATGACCGCAAAGGCTCTGCCACCCATTCTGGTCCTACGAAAATGGGGGGTAGCAAGGAGACGAAGATGGTTGGATCTGAGGGTCCGACTTTGTTGATAGTGTTTAAGTCTGGCTCTCAGGTATACAGGGCCATGTCCCCAAAAAGCTCTGAAAGCCATAATGAGTGCCTTGAATTCAACACGTTTAATCACCGGTAGCCAGTAGAGCTTCCTCAGGTGGGGGGTGATCGAGTGGCGGAAAAGGATTTTACAGATCACTCTGGCCGCAGCGTTTTGTATAATCTGTAGACGCCTGATCAGATAGGCAGGCGCCCCAAGGTAAAGACTATTGGCGTAGTCCAGATGGGATGTGATTAAAGCATGGATTACCGTCCTACGGGACTCCAGAGGAAGGAAGTGAAGGAATTTACAAAGCTTGCGGAGCTTCCCAAAACAGGAGGAGGACACCTGTCTGATTTGAGTTTTGCAGGACAGTTCATTGTCAAACCGGAAGCCGAGGTTCCTCGCCGAGTTTGCTCCTAATGGGTATCTTGGGCAAAAGTCTTTGGTCTACCTTTCTCCTTACGATTTTCGCTATCTTCGTGCTCGATAATTTGAGTAATTGGTCTTTAGGGTCACTTTTAAGGTCTCCTCTTATCTCTTCTGATCATTGTGTGTTTGTAGCCTTGGTTTTTTCTATACTTTCAATTCCTTTGCTCCCAATTCTTTTTTTTCCTGGAACATACTTTTCAACTTGGCACAATGGTGCTCTTGGCTTGCTTTGTGAACAATGGAATGATTAATAGGTAATATGCAACACACTATGATTATTTTTAATAATTGATAAAACGACGAAACAAGTGTCGGCTGTTTCATTTTTTTCATTTTTGGTTGTTTAAGAAATAAAAAGCTTTCTGGAACCATAAAATGGTGGTCAGTTGGTGCTGGTCAGCTGGGCAGTTGCAGGGAGGCCTCTGGAAGCTTGTGTCCCTGTAGCTCAAACAGGAGGTCAGCCAACTGACCCTTGGAGTCACTTCTGGAGATCCTGTGTCCAAGGCCAGCATGTCCAGTCTTTCTTTTTCAGAATGCATGGCAGTTCTTCTTCTGTATATTCCATAGGTCCAGAAGTGTTCTGATGAGGAGTTCTGAGAGTGCCATTCTTATACCTGTGTCAGCTTTTGTGTGAGGACAATCCCTGGTCTATTCTAAAACTAGTTCTGGCCAGGTTTCCCCTTCCCCAGGGTTTGGATCCAATCTGTCAAGGTGGACAAAAGCAAGGCTAGGTCTAGTGTCTGGTTTCTTTATGTGTGCTGCAGGTAGGATCATTCAAAGTGTAATCATGGCAGGGCACAGCTCCTGTCAGGAAGACCTCTCCCTCTACCCACTCTACTCACTCTACTACAAGGCTCCTTTTAGCCCCATGTCTTGAAGTAATACATAACATACCACAGGAGAGACATTCACAGCCATGTGACCCTGTACACTGGCGTAAAGGCACATTTGGTTTAGGCTGAAAATGTTCTAAAAGAGGCATTTTCAGAATAGTAACTTAAAATCAAATACACTCCTCGTAATAAAAAATACACCCAGGCCTACTTAAAATCTGAATTTGCCATCATAGAGGATTTTAAATTACAATTCAAATGAGTTGAAAAAGTATTTCTCTGTTTGTTCCCAAACTGAGGCTATCACTTATTAAATGTGATAAGGTAAACCAGTGTTAGTCTATTGGAAACCTTACTACAGTGAAAAACAACATTAGGAGTTTTTCACTGTGTGGGCATGTAAAACTTAATTACACTTCCTGCTTTTTAGATAACATGCACCCAGCCCTATGAGCCTTTAGGGCCTACCATAGGGGAGAATTTTAAGTATCAAAAAGGACGTTTTAGGCCTGTCGAAAAGGTTCTTTTTCACCAGGTTGAAATGGCAGTTTATAACTGCACTACGTGCTGCATGGCAGGCATGTGGCATGTTAACAGTGCTTCTTTAGTGGGTGGCACAAGGAGTGCTGCTGATCACTAATACCATTTTATTTATAGGCCCTGGGTGCATGTAGTACCAAATTCCAGGGACTTATAAGTAAAATAAATGCACCAATTAGGTAGGTACTCATTTTACCATGTTTAAAGGAAAGAGGACAGGATCCTAATGCTAACAAAAATGAGCGCAGCCAAAATTTGGGCGTGAAGGCAAAACGTCTTGGGGAATACAACATCAAAGATGTCAGGTCTAACACATGCAGTTATAACTGAAAGTGTCTGCTCCTAATGATATATCCAGACTTGCCTTCAAAAAACAAAAGAGCCTATCCGTACTCTGTATGCTAACCCTCCACACGGTGGGGAGAAAACTCTTGGTTTTCTTATGTAACCCTTACCCACAAGGGTTACCCCTTAGTGGCATGCTTCATCATAGGGTTCCTCCTGTTCCGCTGCAGAACAGGGCATGCTGCGACCTGCAGATTACAGAGAGGCACTGAGTGGTTGACTCTAAATGATGAGATTGAAAGGAGTGGGCTGGGTTTAGGGTGGAAGGTTTCAAAATGCCTGCCTGGTAGGTAAGTAATACTTTTTAATCCATCCTCTTGACCCTGTGGTTAAAAAGAGGGAGAGAACTTGAAAGTGTAGGTTATAATGTACCTGCCGTCCTAGTGGTCTACATGTTTCAAGCCAATCCCAATGGCTTTTCTTCAGGACCAAGGATCTAACTCCCTGATTCCACTCCAACAATTGTGCTGTCAGAAAATGATCGAATGCACTCTGCATGCTAAAAATAGTAAGGTTACTGAATCTACTTGGTAATAATAATTAGGCAAAGTTTTTGCTTCATGGATTCTCCAGTGGTCAAGGTGAGCCTGTAGTCACACTAACTCCAAGGCATCCCCTCGGCGAATCACCTAAGGACAAAATGCACTGGGGTTCTAATATTCAGGAAGGAAAAAATGTGCCTATAAACTTTGCCTAAAAACATGTAGACCACTAGAAGGGCAGGTACATTATAACATATACTTTCTAGTGATCCCAAAGAGGTGCCTCACTAGGTCCTGGACATTTGGTTGGCATCAGAGAACTCCTCTTGACCTAACTGAAGGTTCCACCAAATCCAGCACAGCTGAAAGCCTCACTGGAACCTCATCGAGTGATGCCAACCACCACAAAGCCTCAACGCACAACTGAATGCTTCATCAGAAATTACGCTGAGTGACAGAAAGCACTGCAAAGCCTCACCGCACAGTTGCAAACTTCATAGTAACCAACGTCGAACAACACGAAGTCTAGCAAAGCAATGCTGCACAAACAATGCACCAAGGGCACAAGGCATGATCCTCAGTGGGCCAAACTCGCCCAGTGCCCAGCCTGAGCTCCATCACAGGCAGCCTGAACTTGTGACTTTATCCAGGTCCAGCACAACAAAATACTCTCACTTGTTGCATTGCACCTTTTGAAGCTACGTTTCTCTAAACATTTAAAATTCAGTATCTCCAGTTCCACTGATTGGCATATTTCTTGTGTTGTGTTTTCATTTTGTTCCTGTTGGTGTACTGCATAAATACTTTACACATTGCCTCTAAGTTAAGCCTGACTGCTTTCGTGGAAAGCTACCAGAGTGTTAAGCACAGGTAAATTTAGTGACTTTTGTGGTTCACCCTGACAAGGATTGTGGTAGTATTATTTCCCTGTCTACCCCATGTTGACACCCATATTCATCGCTTGTCCTTTAACTATTCCTCCCCTCAAAACTCACACTCACAATTTAGGAAAAACCTGCCACTTTCCTAGTGGCTGATGAGAAAAATTTGAGAGGGTGGCCACTTGACCGAAGGAGGCTGTCGTTCTTTCTTAGAAGGTGGGTGTTATGGATGAAGCCTGACTCTTTTCTCAACTGGGTCAGCTCATGTAGTACTTCCAGATACTTGGCTGGGCACATTAATATGATCTGAACTTGAAACCCATCTTTTGGACTGTGTTGGAGCATTATTCCATATAGAGGTGTATGAGCACCATCACTTGGCTTACTGGATTTTCTGTAGGCTAGAGTCTGGGTTCGCTAATGCAGTCTGGGTGCTTCCCTAGTGAGTGTGCTCCTCCTCCAAACCCTTCCGCAAATGACGTCCTGCCCATATATTCTGCTTTTGTGCAACTTCACGTATCTTCCTCCAAACCTCATGGAGTTAACCTGGATGTCCTATGTAAGACACCAGACTTCAGCGCATGCTGCCACAGGGTTGTCTTGTAACTCAAGGTATCTCACAGACCTATCCCGCCCCTCACTCCAGCCCCCTCAGGCAATGAAGGAGATTTAGAGATTTTCCCTTCACAGTTTATATTCTGCTTGATTCTCCTCTTGTTCTCTATCTTCTGCTGAAATCTCAAATTTCCCTATGAGTTTTGACTCAGTGATGTTCTGCAATTTTTCAATTGCCTCTTTGTGGCCTGTCATGATTTCCTCTCTCCCAGGTTTCTTGCTATGTAGGTGCCTGTTCACTTTGTGCCATTCCAGCACCCTTTATTCTAATGGATTTTGCCCTTGCTTGGACTTCAGATCAACATCAAGAATTATACAGGCCTCCATAAAGAGAATTTGTTGACCACTTTCTCCCTTTCTACTCCAAAGATGTGAGGGGAGAGTACTTGGTGCTACTGAGCACCAAGTACTCTCCCCTCCTTTTATCACTGTATTTGGCTCTTCAAGTATGCAGCTACTGTTCTAAAACCTCTTCTTTTTATGTAATGTTATTATTAAGAATTTCTGATAGATTTATAGCTCTGCCCATTGTAGCATATTCTAGCTCCTTTTTGGACAATCAGTGATAAGTCCTATTTGTTCGAAATGCTGGAGGTGTTCTAGCATGTCAAGTAGGCACCATTTCCTGACCCATTTGGGTCTATCATGTGTGCTCAATTTATATGTAAAACACACAAGATGATGGACGGAATGCTGCACATTGGCAAACATTCACCCCCAGTCACAGATCTGGGTTTAATCCATCGTTATTTTGCTTCACCACGCCACCCCAGTTCAGACATAGCCATATGCAAATCAGTCTTGACCCTGTGCCTCATGGGAACAGTCCAGACCGAACTGCCAAGCCATGTCTTCCCTGGACCGGAATCAAGCATCCTAGGACCGGTTTCAGGCTATCAGCCTTCATCAGCCAGGATAGCTTGACTCCAGTGGCGTAGTGAGCACGGGACCCACGTCTGGGCATACCTTTCCCACATAGGGCAAAATGCAAAACACACAAGATGATGGACGGAATGCTGCACAATGGCAAACATTCACCCCCAGTCACAGATCTGGGTTTAATCCATCGTTATTTTGCTTCACCACGCCACCCCAGTTCAGACATAGCCATATGCAAATCAGTCTTGACCCTGTGCCTCATGGGAACAGTCCAGACCGAACTGCCAAGCCATGTCTTCCCTGGACCGGAATCAAGCATCCTAGGACCGGTTTCAGGCTATCAGCCTTCATCAGCCAGGATAGCTTGACTCCAGTGGCGTAGTGAGCATGGGACCCACGTCTGGGCATACCCTTCCCACATAGGGCAAAATGCAAAACACACAAGATGATGGACGGAATGCTGCACATTGGCAAACATTCACCCCAGTCACAGATCTGGGTTTAATCCATCATTATTTTTCTTCACCACGCCACCCCAGTTCAGACATAGCCATATGCAAATCAGTCTTGACCCTGTGCCTCATGGGAACAGTCCAGACCGAACTGCCAAGCCATGTCTTCCCTGGACCGGAATCAAGCATCCTAGGACCGGTTTCAGGCTATCAGCCTTCATCAGCCAGGATAGCTTGACTCCAGTGGCGTAGTGAGCACGGGACACACGTCTGGGCATACCCTTCCCACATAGGGCAAATTGCAAAACACACAAGATGATGGACGGAATGCTGCACATTGGCAAACATTCACCCCCAGTCACAGATCTGGGTTTAATCCATCGTTATTTTGCTTCACCACGCCACCCCAGTTCAGACATAGCCATATGCAAATCAGTCTTGACCCTGTGCCTCATGGGAACAGTCCAGACCGAACTGCCAAGCCATGTCTTCCCTGGACCGGAATCAAGCATCCTAGGACCGGTTTCAGGCTATCAGCCTTCATCAGCCAGGATTTATATGTAACAAGGACTCCCATGACCTCTACAGGACAGTTTTAAAAAGTCTTGCACATACCTATGTCCTTGCCCTCCTCACCCCTTGGGCTATTCTTATATGTACATTGTTCTGTCTGGAGCGGTTTTAAAAATCCTCCTGCCTCTGCTATAGGATGATAATTTCATCTAGTGTGAGTAGCCTTGCTCTGTTTTCCTCCAACTCCATGACTCTTTTGTCCATAGGTTTCTTTAACAGTGTAGACTTGACTCGCCTACTCAGATACCTTTTTCCTTAACTCTTTCAGTCTTTATTTCAAGTCATTTCTTACTGATCCTATCTTTGCTTTTATGATTGGAAGCTGTCTCATGATGGTCGTGGTTACTTCTTCCTCTTCTTCTTTTGACCAGCCTTTGGGATGGGGACAGATTTTTTAGGTGCTTCTTTAGGTAAGAAGTCAAATATATTAGGGTTGTACCTCCTTCTTTTGCTCGCCATGTTTATGCTGTGGATTACAAATGTTCTTTCAGCTGGGATTGGTGGGACCCTCTGAATTGTAGTTGGGTGCCTGATCAAAATACCACTGTACTTTCATATCTCATGCTTCAATTTGTGTCTAATGTGGTGGTGCCCATGTTACAAAGTGGACCCCTACCACCATAGGGCAGGGGTTTGTCACTGTTGCCTCCCTTCTCTTCTATCAGGCTCACATTTCCTGTGCTCTCCTTGGAATAGTCCAACTCCCCCTCTTCTAATGTGCACTACGATGTAATTGGTCTCCCTATAATGAACATTGCAGATAACTAGCAGCATCTTTAATTGTGTATAGCATCCACCTGGGAGATTATCTAGTACATGGGAGCCTTATACTGGTTTGCAATATGGGTGCCCCTCCTGGTTCTTCCCATACACCTCTCCAATCAGGTACTACTTTGATGCCTCTCACTCTTTGGGGGGCACTGTCGTTAGGTCTGTCCTTTTAATTTGCAGCAGCTGTCTGTTTAGTAGACCAGCCTTCAAGCCACATCCTACCAGTTCTTACTTTGCAGTGCTCACCCTACTGCTAGATGTAGCTGGACGGGTGAGTCCTTTGTTTCTCAGTAATGTGCTGTACTCAGTGTTTATTGTCATGTTCCAGGGAGGTCCACGCTCCAGGGCCTGCCCCCCGAGCCCTTCAGTCACACCTCAACCCTGTGTCTTAGGGAGGGGACTTGTAGTTGGTAACTCTCATAGAGGGACTCAACTCATTTCCACTTTTGTCCCTGCCTGTGGGGCACACGATGTTGTGGCTGAAACCGCTGTTATCCTGAACTCCGCGTTGACTTTGTTGTGCTGTGACTTTCACTCTGCAGTGGCTGCCATTTTCGAAATGCCTTCTGGTGGCCTTGTTCCTATTATTGGGTGGTGGGGACTATCTGTGGACTCCTGCACTCTCTCTATGCCAGTTTGCATATCCAGGGGCTAAATATGGGCTGCTGGATTGGAACAGACAGGTGCTTTTCCCCTGCAGCAGGCATAAAGACGTTAACCTGCGTCGGACTAGCAGGGCAGGCAATCAGCCATTGCCTGAGGAGCCTGAGAGCCTGAGGCAAAGGTCAGCTGGTGGGCCATTTTTTTCAGCTGTAGATAAAATCACATTTTCTTGGGCTGTCTTGTCCACTGGCGCTTGACCTTAGAGGCTGCTGTAGCCTTTGAGGGAATATCGGAGCTCATTATAACCAAATACAGGGACGAGCTGGCTCATTGTGCAGTAGGACAATGGGCCAGACTGAGGAGGCACAGCATGTGATGGGGTTTCTCACATCCCGAGTCTCTCAGCGTGACAGTGAGGCCACTGGGAGTGGTTGTGTTCTTTTTGAGCATCACAGCCAACACTAATGTTACCTAGGAGTGGGGTGAAAGGGGGCTGGGCTGGGAGACAGATCTTGTGTGGTGGGCATCTAAGTGTCTCTCTTTTGTCTCCAGCAGCAGATAAACTAGCCACAGCGGCCCGCTGCCAGCTTGTCATTGTAGGAAGGTGGAATCTGACTATATGGTTGCCCCCACTTTTTTCCTGGTGTTTTGCTGGTTTATGACTTAGTTGGACTGGGATCCTGCTATTCAGGGCCCCAGTCTATCTGCTTCCTCTATAAAATGGTTTCCATGTGCCTTAGGCACATCTCTGATTGGAATCTGGAGTGCCCTTATAAGTCCCTAGTATATGGTATATTATGTACCCAGGGCATAGGTACCTCAGAGGCCTACCAGGGGCTGCAGCATGTATTGTGCCACCCCTGGAAGGCCAGCCAAAAGGACACCACAGGTCTGCTACTGCAGCCTGGGTAAGGTGGTGCATGCACCCCTTACTGTGATATAGGCTACCTATATCACTACATACATACACACATATAAACCTATAAGTCACTCCTATGGCAGGCCTTATCAATCCTGAAGGCAGAGTGCGTGGTTCCTATGTGAGAGGGTGCCCCTGCATGAGCTGGGCCCCTCTGCAGCGTTCGGAGACCCTTCTCTGATGCTGTTTGTAGTGCAGCCCGACCATATACTCTTAAGCGCATTATAACCTCGCGTTAAAATGCTAACTTTGGGATGGCTGCACGGAAACATGTCGTGTTTGGTGTCAAACATCTTGGAATACTACCCCCCGCCAGTTCTGGCGGCGGGGGTAGCATTCCACCCTTCTAGAGGGAGAGACATGTACACACCGGTATACCCGGTACTGACTTTCCAGAGCCCTGGCATCACAAAATGGATGCCGCTGCCACAGACACGAGTCTGGCCTCCTGCTGCTGACCGAAACTCCGGCAGGGGAGGCCTGGACAATAGGTTTCCTGTCCCAGGGAGGTGTAACCACCTCCCCAGACAGGATAGTGTGTATTGGGGCTGGGCGGGAGCACTCTCTGGTGCTTTGAAGTCCTGCACTGGGGGCACACTTGGTGTCCCTGTGCAAACCCAAGTTCAAACCGGCTCAGGGGCTTCCAGCCCCTGCTCTGGCGCGAAACTGGACAAAGGGAAAGGCGTGTAACCACCCCTCTGCCCTGACCCTCCCATAGGTGGGGCCACAGAGTATGTCCAACCCCCTACCTTAGTATAAGTAGGGGAACCCAGTCCCTAGGACTTTAGATTTACCTGGACGAAACTCTGACACAGAATCCTGGACCTTCGACGCTCTACTTCAAGATTAGAGGACTGAAGAATCTCCCTTGGGGTCAAGGAGTGACTCCCCTGCTTGGCAGGCACCAAAGAAGCAATTGTCCGGTCTGCATCGCTGAAGCTCCCGTCGGACGCCGAAGTCTTTGCATCACCAGAGGTGGATTTCCAGACTTTCCCGAGGCTGCCCTGAGTCCCCAAGCAAAGCTGAGGCCCGTAGCTGTCGTGGGTAACGTGCAACCATGACCCCTGGACACCAAACGCATTTGCAAGTGCATCCTCTTCTGGGTCTCCCATGAAGTCGTGCTTTGGGCTCCACGTAGCCCCAGCCTCCAGCACCAACTGCACCGAAGATCACTGGCCTCCACTCCACGAGTGTCCTGTGAGCCAGCTCCACGTGCATCGTCTCGAGGCTCCTTCATGGTCGCTAGTCCGTTGGCTAGTAGGCCCTCCCGAAGGCCAATCTTTTTCTGCTTGGGCTCCCTGGTTGCTCCAGGTGTGCCCTGACTTATCCTCACTGGGTGAGTCCCCCAGACCTTGCTGGTCTGCAACATTGTCCTTCTTCCATTTCCACGAGACTTGCTGTTGCCAAGGCTTGTTGGGTCCAATCTGGTCGCCGACACCCCTGTAATCGACAGACGTCAAGGGACAGCTCGAATCCAGCTCCTAGTCGTTGTCAACGCCTCCTGGACCTCGTGGCTGAAGAGTAAAGATGACCATCAACATACCTGAAGCACTCGACATCGGTGGGCATCTGCTCATCGCCTTCCTGGTCACTGGCTAGTGACCTAGACTCTGTCCACTCTGCTTTCAGGTTCTTCAGATCTTCGATCCACCTTTGGATCCAACCGAACACTTTCGACTTGGTCGCCAGCAGCACTTTGCAGCAGATCGCCATAGAAAGCGACGACGAAACCCGACCCCGAAAGACACCTATGCACCCGGCTCCCCTGGGTGAGGTAACTCGAGTACTCCGGTGCTCCCGTGGGTATTGACACTAGAACAGCCTAGTTCTCAAAGGGTTTGCTCCAAGTCCTCCTCTAAGTGTCCCTTTTCTTTTAAATTCTAATCGCGACTTTCCCCATAGAAGTTAACGGTGGTTCGCGGCTGTGTTCCTACACTGCACGCGTACCCCGTGGGTCCCCTGTGTCACTGCCTTGGGTGGTTCCTTGTGGTCCAAGCACTTCTACAGGCTCTAGGCCTTGTGTCTAGCTCAGTCATGGTTCTTATACCACTTTATTGGTATATGGTTTGGTACGCCCCTGGGGCTCAAACGTGTATTTGTCTTATTACTGTAGATAACTAACTTATTATTTATGTACTTCGAACTCTAGCCTCATAAAGAGACTAGAGGGGTGTGTTTAGTAATAAATACATATATTTTGAATATATACCTGGTGTGGTCCTCTTTCATTTGGTCACTCAAGAGATTATAGACTGGTAAAACAAGCTGCTTTACATTCCTTCAAGACTTAGCCTGAAGGCTGCTCTCCATAGCTACCACTAGGATAGCTTTCAATAAAGGTTGTCTTTAACCTATCTCCAATAAGGGGTTGTTTGGACTGGTGCAAGGTGCCCACTATAATTAGTGGACAGCATATGCCAGGCCAACTTCTCACATTGGTGTGCAGCGTGTGGGATTCCAGCTTGCTATTGTTTTACCAGATAATCTCAATTGAATTGATCAACTGAAAACCACTAAGGGTACCTAAGGTACATATAAATCAAGCTTAGTAATACAGTAAGTTCTACTGAACTTAGAGTTGTGTGTTAAGGGACAGCACACCCTTTCTACAACTCAAGAGAGTTTAGTAGGCCACACTAGAGTAGGTAGTGCATAAACCACACCTCACTAGTAATGTCTTCAAAGCCAGGACCCAGTGAGTCCTTGCCAGAAGCCAGTGTGCTTCTTCCCTCCAAGTATGATAAACTCCCATTCTTGGAATTGAGAGCATTATGCAATACTAGGAAGTTGAAGGCAGGCAAAAGTGCCAGCACCCAACACCTCAGGGAGGTGTTACTAGCTGATGATCTCAGCAGGCCCCTAGGGTCTGAAGGGGTAGGCAAAGAGGGTGGGGCAGAAGAAGAGGAAGGGGCCAGGGGTGAAGAAACCCAGGCCCCCCCCTCTGAAACTGGCCAGGAAGGTGAAAATGACCTTGTCCTGGAAAACCCAATTCCTCCTGTGGAGGAGGAGGAGGGAGAGGATCAGACTGACCTCCCCTTTGTCCCCCCAGGAAGAGTTCTGAGTGTGCCCAGAAGGTCTAGGTCTCCTTTTCAGGAGTCTAACCACTCTGACACCTCAATAGGAGGGAGTCCTCTCATGAGAGGAGAAAGAGACTGATTCAGTATGAGCAAGCCCAGCTTGAACTCAGAAAACAGCAATTGGCTATAGACAGGGAGTCCCTAGATCTCTATAGAGAGAGACAAAAGTTGGGACTAGAGTCCCATGGTGGCAGCAGTTTCCCCAAAGATAGGGAAAGGTCTTATGACCATAGAAACCTGAGCAAGATTGTCCCTCCCTACCAGAGTGGGGATGACATCCACAAATGGATAACTGCTCTAGAGAGGGCCTGTAAAGTACAGAGGGTCCCTCAGGAGCAGTGGGCAGCAATCTTGTGGCTCTCCTTTGCAGACAAAGGTAGAGATAAGCTCCTCACTGTTAGAGAGGAGGATGCTGATAATTACAAAGTCTTGAAGAGTGCTCTGATAGATGGGTTTGGCCTAACCACTGAACAGTATAGGTTGAAGTTCAGAGACACCCAAAAGGCTCAGACTCAAGACTGGGTTGATTTTGTAGATTGTGCTACTAAGGCTCTGGAAGGTTGGATACATGGCAACAAGGTGCATGACTTTTTAGGATTGTACAATTTGATTATGAGGGAGCAGATCCTTAATAATTGTCAAAGCCAGCTTTTACACCAGTACCTGGTGGACTCTGATCTGACCTCTCCCCAAGAATTGGGAAAGAAGGCAGACAAATGGGTCAGAACCAGAGTAAAGACTAAGAATCAGGGTGGTGACCAGAAGAAAGATTCTACCAAGTCCCAAGAGAAAGGTGGGGATAAATCTAAGGATAAATCCACTACAGGGCCCCAAAAGTCCTCTTCTGGGGGTGGGTCCCAAACTCCTTCCTCTCCTGAAAAGAAACCCTATTGCCATGTCTGTAAAAAGCCTGGACACTGGAAAACTGATCCCAGTTGCCCCAGGAATGGCAATAAAGAAAATGTTCCTCTAACAACTACTACCACCCCTCCTGGTACTACCAGTAGTAATCCTCCAGTTGGGAGTAGTGTACCCAAAAAGTTAGGTGCTTTTGCAAGAGGAACAGAGGTGGGCCCTAGTTTAGACAGGACCCCCTCAACAGACTCCTCTGACTCTGATGGTGGTGTAGGATTTGCCACCTTTACCATGGGTCCCAATGCATTGGGCAGGTACAGACTGGAGCCAATAATTAATGGTCAGAAAGCTGTGGCATTTAGGGACACAGGGGCTAGTGTCACCATGGTGGCAGGGAAACTAGTACCCCCCTCACCAGCTTTTACCTGAGTTTAAATACCAGGTAACCAACATTGATGGTGTCAGAACAGATCACCCCATGGCCATAGTCAATCTCAGCTGGGAAGGGGTCACAGGCCCAAAAAGAGAGGCAGTGTCCCCAACCTTGCCTGTAGATTGCCTGATGGGCAATGATCTGGAAATTTCAGCCTGGGCTGAAGTTGAACACCAAACCCATCTGAGAATGCTGGGCGTCCCTGTAAAGGTTAGTGGGGCTGTGATGGCCACAGCCCAAGCCCAGGGAAACTTTGGAAAGATGGAGCCTGGAAGAATGGCCCACTCTCCCCCAAAAGAGAGCACAAGGGTTGAAGAAAAGTCTTCTTCCCTCCAGACAGTAGGTAAGGGTCAGCCTCCTCAGGGAACTGACCCTACCCCTAGTGAAGGAACTGCCCCAGAGGTAGACAGGCCTGGCCTGGCCCCACCCCTGATGGCAGAGGACCCTTCCAAGGTGGTACCCAGTCTGGAGCAGGTAACCTGCCCCTCTCTACCCTGCCTCAGTCAGCTCAGGGCTGCAGAGGTCAGGGTGGTCAGTGGACCCCCAGGGCCCCCTGTCCAGAGGAACCCCCCATCAGCAGATTAGGGGCACCCAGGCTAGTAGCCCTAGCCAGGTGAAAATTCCTCAACACACTGAGGGATCCCCCATACCTTTGTGTAGGGACCTCCCCAGAAGGACTCTGTTAGGCAAGGGCAAACCTGGGACCAAAAGGTTCCAAACCTGCCATGTCCCTCCAGTGGTCCATCCAAAGGGACCCAACCCCCAGCTGTAGGCAGCCAAAGGTTGACCCTTAGAGCACAGTGCAACTCAGTCATGGAAAGACAGGCATACATGGTGACCAGTGATCTGAGGAAGCTGAGACCAACTTTCCTAGGGCCTCACTTCCCTTCTCAGACACCTCACCAGCCTTGTACTTTACCAAAGCACACCACAGGTAGTAATTCCCCATGGTGGAGACCCTCTCATACCCTTAGGGTGAGGGATTGCTTAGTGGACCATAAGACAGGGGGCAACCATGCTAGTGCAGGTGCTTCCTTATATGACCACTTAGTCAATAAAGGCTCAACTGGCCAAGGTTAGCCTTATCTCCTTTCGTTTGGGGGGGGTTATGTAGGAAGGTGGAATCTGACTATATAGTTGCCCCCACTTTTTTCCTGGTGTTTTGCTGGTTTATGACTTAGTTGGACTGGGATCCTGCTATTCAGGGCCCCAGTCTATCTGCTTCCTCTATAAAATGGTTTCCATGTGCCTTAGGCACATCTCTGATTGGAATCTGGAGTGCCCTTATAAGTCCCTAGTATATGGTATACTATGTACCCAGGGCATAGGTACCTCAGAGGCCTACCAGGGGCTTCAGCATGTATTGTGCCACCCCTGGAAGGCCAGCCAAAAGGACACCACAGGTCTGCTACTGCAGCCTGGGTAAGGTGGTGCATGCACCCCTTACTGTGATATAGGCTACCTATATCACTACATACATACACACATATAAACCTATAAGTCACTCCTATGGCAGGCCTTATCAATCCTGAAGGCAGAGTGCGTGGTTCCTATGTGAGAGGGTGCCCCTGCATGAGCTGGGCCCCTCTGCAGCGTTCGGAGACCCTTCTCTGATGCTGTTTGTAGTGCAGCCCGACCATATACTCTTAAGCGCATTATAACCTCGCGTTAAATGGTAACTTTGGGATGGCTGCACGGAAACATGTCGTGTTTGGTGTCAAACATCTTGGAATACTACCCCCCGCCAGTTCTGGCGGCGGGGGTAGCATTCCACCCTTCTAGAGGGAGAGACATGTACACACCGGTATACCCGGTACTGACTTTCCAGAGCCCTGGCATCACAAAATGGATGCCGCTGCCACAGACACGAGTCTGGCCTCCTGCTGCTGACCAAAACTCCAGCAGGGGAGGCCTGGACAATAGGTTTCCTGTCCCAGGGAGGTGTAACCACCTCCCCAGACAGGATAGTGTGTATTGGGGCTGGGCGGGAGCACTCTCTGGTGCTTTGAAGTCCTGCACTGGGGGCACACTTGGTGTCCCTGTGCATACCCCAGTTCAAACCGGCTCAGGGGCTTCCAGCCCCTGCTCTGGCGCGAAACTGGACAAAGGGAAAGGGGTGTAACCACCCCTCAGCCCTGACCCTCCCATAGGTGGGGCCACAGAGTATGTCCAACCCCCTACCTTAGTATAAGTAGGGGAACCCAGTCCCTAGGACTTTACATTTACCTGGATGAAACTCTGACACAGAATCCTGGACCTTCGACGCTCTACTTCAAGATTAGAGGACTGAAGAATCTCCCTTGGGGTCAAGAGTGACTCCCCTGCTTGGCAGGCACCAAAGAAGCAATTGTCTGGTCTGCATCGCTGAAGCTCCCGTCGGATGCCGAAGTCTTTGCATCACCAGAGGTAGATTTCCAGACTTCCCCGAGGCTGCCCTGAGTCCCCAGCAAAGCTGAGGCCCGTAGCTGTCGTGGGTAACGTGGAACCGTGACCCCTGGACACCAAACGCATTTGCAAGTGCATCCTCTTCTGGGTCTCCCACAAAGTCGTGCTTTGGGCTCCACGTAGCCCCAGCCTCCAGCACCAACTGCACCGAAGATCACTGGCCTCCACTCCACGAGTGTCCTGTGAGCCAGCTCCACGTGCATCGTCTTGAGGCTCCTTTGCGGTTGCTAGTCCGTTGGCTAGTAGGCCCTCCCGAAGGCCAATCTTTTTCTGCTTGGGCTCCCTGGTTGCTCCAGATGTGCCCTGACTAATCCTTGCTGGGTGAGTCCCCCAGACCTTGCTGGTCTGCAACATTGTCCTTCTTCCATTTCCACAAGACTTGCCGTTGCCAAGGCTTGTTGGGTCCAATCCGGTCGCCGAAACCCCTGCAATCGACAAACGTTGTGGGAAAGCTCGAATCCAGCTCCTGGTTGTCATCGACGCCTCCTGGACCTCGTGGCTGAAGAGTCAAGATGACTGTCAACCTACCTGAAGCACTCGACATCGGTGGGCATCTGCTCATCGCCTTCCTGGTCACTGGCTAGTGACCCAGACTCTGTCCCCTCTGCTTTCAGGTTCTTCAGATCTTCGATCCACCTTTGGATCCACCCGAACACTTTCGACTTGGTCGCCAGCAGCACTTTGCAGCAGATCGCCATAGAAAGCGACGACGAAACCCGACCCCGAAAGACACCTATGCACCCGGCTCCCCTGGGTGAGGTAACTCGAGGACTCCGGTGCTCCCGTGGGTATTGACACTAGAACAGCCTAGTTCTCAAAGGGTTTGCTCCAAGTCCTCCTCTAAGTGTCCCTTTTCTTTTAAATTCTAATCGCGACTTTCCCCATAGAAGTTAACGGTGGTTCGCGGCTGTGTTCATACACTGCACGCGTCCCCCGTGGGTCCCCTGTGTCACTGCCTTGGGTGGTTCCTTGTGGTCCAAGCACTTCTACAGGCTCTAGGCCTTGTGTCTAGCTCAGTCGTGGTTCTTATACTACTTTATTGGTATATGGTTTGGTACGCCCCTGGGGCTCAAACGTGTATTTGTGCTATTACTGTAGATAACTAACTTATAATTTATGTACTTCGAACTCTAGCCTCATAAAGAGACTAGAGGGGTGTGTTTAGTAATAAATACATATATTTTGAATATATACCTGGTGTGGTCCTCTTTCATTTGGTCACTCAAGAGATTATAGACTGGTAAAACAAGCTGCTTTACATTCCTTCAAGACTTAGCCTGAAGGCTGCTCTCCATAGCTACCACTAGGATAGCTTTCAATAAAGGTTGTCTTTAACCTATCTCCAATAAGGGGTTGTTTGGACTGGTGCAAGGTGCCCACTATAATTAGTGGACAGCATATGCCAGGCCAACTTCTCACAGTCATCTTAAAAACTGGTAGGGAACTCCAGTTCACCAATGAACGAATAAAAATAACGCAAACAACAAAAATGAGCAAAAAAAAGTTTATTTGACAACACAAAACAATTTTTTTAAAACATTACTATGAAAAACGTTCAGTCTGGGTCAAAATGACAAAGGGGAGGGAGAATAGACATGGCAGGACAGTAGCAAAATGGACTGAGCAAGGAGAGTGATGTGAAGAGAGACAAAGGAGAAGTGAGACAGCAGACCAGAGAAGAATGACAAAAAATATGGATAGAGGAAAAGGAAATCAAGTGAGGAAGAAAGGAAAGGTAGATAAAAGAGGATAAGAGAGCTAGAGATGCAGACAGATGGAGGGAGTGAGGGGAAGAAATTAGGGAGAAGAAGTGATAGAAGACAGTGGAGAGAAGGACAGACATTGTTTTAAGATATAGAGAAAGCTGGAAAACGAAAGTGGAAAAGAGAGAGACAGGAAAGTGTTAGAGGATGTGGCGTAATGGGCCGAGCTGCCAACTTTGAAACTTCGGAACCAGGTTTGAGTCTCAGCGTTAGCTCAACCTCCTGTAATTCTAGGCAAATTATCTAATCTCCCCCTGTCTAAAAAAAAAAAGTGAATGTGTTCATTTAAAGTGCTCCAATACATTTGGGTAGAGTTTGCGCTATATAAAACTCCAAACAACAAAGGAAATGATGGAAAGGAGAGGAAGGCAGAAGAGGGTGTCATCAAACATTTCATAGTCTATGATAAAAAGGAAGGATGGTTACTACCTCACATGCACTATCCTAATTCTCTCCCTCAGTCTAGGGCTTACTTTAGAGGTGGTTGGCATGCCATTACGTAGTGCTAAATGTAGATTACAATCCACCAGTGAAATTTTGTTCATCAAACGGATGGAATGGTAAAGGAGATTCCACCTGTGGATTCTCCTTTGCTTTAAGCGCTGCTTCCAGGCACAGGAGGACTTTCCATTGCTGTCTGCAGCAAAGCAATAAAGGTGACACCTAAGAATATAACATTAGGAATAGTACTTAGAAATCAATGGGGCAGAGGGGCATGAATGAGGCTGACAGGAGAGGGCAAGACATGAGAAGGGTTGCAAGACAGAGAAATACAATAACACTTTAAGGAGGGATGCAAAATGACAGGAGGACTAAGGACATGAGAGATATGCAAATAACTGAAGAAAGAACCCACAGGGGAGACAGGAGTGGGAGAGAGAGGGGGATTTGTAGACAGAGTGAAAAATAGAAAAAGAGAGAGTGGAAATGTGAGAGAGACTGAGTGAAGCACATAGGTAGAATGAGAAACACCAAGGAGAGGAAATGAAGTAAAGTATGAGAGAAGAAGGAAGAAGTAGAGAGAGGGGCAAGCAGTGATAGGGAGAACGAGAGAGGTGCACACCGCAAGTGAGAAAGGGGCATAGAGACAGAGAGAAAGAAAGGTATTTGGAGTGAGTTCCTGCAGCTTTTCCAGATTCAAATCAAGTCTCTACCCACAGTACAAAAGACATCAATTACAAAGTTGTATGCAATCCACAAAGACATCACTTGCAGAGAGGCTCCTGGGTGACAACCAAAAGAGGAAGATCCCTGGTTCCTTCAGGGTGAACAGAAGCCTCCAGACTCGAAGGATGCCCGTGGCTCTCTGCTTCATGGCCTGATATATAGGATATTCAGGAATCTTTGTGGTGGGGGCACAGACTAAGGGGCATATTAACAACGGCCAGCGATAATTATCGCTGGCCGTGCTTAGCGATAATTATATTATCGCTGGCTATCTCTGGCATTTATCGCCCTGGTAGCGCGTTATTAACAACGCGTTACTCCAGGGCGATAAAAATACCAGAGATAGCGATGTTATCGCCCTTTGCAGGGAACATCGCTGGTTTTCCAGCGATGTTCCCTGCAAAGCGACTAGACCTGCTGATACGACCCACAGGGTCGTATCAGCAGAATCCACCTCCTATGGCTAACATAGGTAAGTCGGGATTATAGCAGACGTTAGATTTTGGCGAAAACGGCCGTTTTCGCCAAAATCTAACGTCTGCTATAATCCTGTGGGCTGCCTTGTAAATATTGCGATGTGCACATCGGTGATATTTACAACGTAGCCCATCTGGGGTACGCCCAGTAACGCCCACTTTGCATCTCATTAGAGATGCAAGGATGGGCGTTGGGGGAAAGGGCGATAGTGCAGGGATTCACGCGATAGCGTGACCTTGCTGATTAGGCAATAGAATTATCGCCGCTTTCCGTCCGAAAACGGACGCTAAAGCGGCGATAATTGTCTATCGCCTCGATGTTAATATGCCCCTAAGTGACCAATACGTGACTAATACATTCAGGCACCCAAAGCAGAGAAATGCATAGGCTTGAAGAACAGGTGAAGAGACCTGTGGGTGAGTTGCAGTGGAATAATGGTGTGTCTAGTGGTGCATCTTGTCTTGGCCAATGCTACTGACCATGAGCTTAGAAAGCTTAATTTATCAGAGATTTCTCACAAGATTACTCCACATACTAAGCAACGTTTCATGAAAGGTCATTATCAACAAATGTGGGTCAATTTTTCATTCAGTGCCTGGGCATAATTTTGTTTAATATCCGACCCTGACTTTAACCCAAGCGTTTGCAGAAATTTTGCTTACATTTTCACCCCTAATAACTTATTTTTATGTAGCACTTTGTGCTGCACTCCCTCCGCTTCTATGTGTAATAAATAACATTTACTGCTGTCACTCAACTGAGCAGCAAGTGATCCTTCTAGATGGCATCAAGTATGTTTCAGTCATTTCAGTTTATGTCAAAAACATTTTGATCTACTTTGGGTATCAACATTTTTCGATGTTTTCATTGTAAACCTACGTTGCAATGTAAAATTAACGTAATCAAACATAAAACGTTTTTGTTAACTTTAGTTTATTACTGTTTTTTTGCACAGTATCATTTTGTAGAAACCAGTAAGGTACTCATATTAAATTACTGCCAAACTGTTGTGTGTAGTTTCCAGATTACAGTAATTGAGAAAAGCACGACTGTCCCAGGTCATTTTTCTTGAAGTAAATGAATTACAGCTGCTCTTTACTTGTTGCTATTGGAGAATTATTGAATTTGCCAATTGCATTTTCTCTTGGGAACAGTGCTAGGAAGAACTCCATCAACTGGTTGGCAGCAAATAGCATTTCTGTAAGAGCACAAGGCCAGGCATTTGAATGTTAAATGTGTCATTTAATAAAGCAAATTAAATTTCATGACTTTTCTAAAACCTAAGAGCATGTTAGAAATATTTTCGTTAGCTTGTGTATTGAGGTTCAACAAAGTACATTGGCTAAACACATAATCCTCTTTTTTGTCAATGGAAACCCCATAAATGTAATACAACACACATAATCGCTCTGAAAGAAAAAAATGAAATGCTTTGATTTCGCCTGGGGTAAAATGAACTGCCCTTCGGTTAATTAGAGAAAGATCTCCTTATACAGCTTTTCTACTGTACCATAAATAAAGTTTAATCTACTTTCTCAAAGCAACATACTTGTATGTAATTCTATTTGTAATGTGGGTAACCCTAATTTGGCAACTATTTGCGAGATTGGAGGAACATAATTAAATTTGAGAATAAGTTCTATTTTAATGCCAAACAAGGAAAGCTCAGGTTTACATATTGTGCAGAAGTTTATGTCAGCTTTATCAAATTGTGTCGAAGCAGTAGCCCGTAATTACCCCGCAGACGTTATAAAAACACTTTTCAAAGTTCTCGTGTTACCTGGATTCCTTTTCTTTCATGGTTTACCAGTCTCGTGTCACAATGCATTTAAAACAAACGTGCTCATAAAGATTAAAAAATATGAATTTTAATCTTTTTTTATCCAAAATAAATGTTTTAATAGAAATTGCGATCTAATTATAACTAAACCACTGCTCGTTAGTGGCAATCCTAAACTAAATAGACACGTTGTTGCCATCCAAAACGGTGTGCATAACTTTGGTAAGTGTGTATGGAGGCATGTATATATGTTTCTATAGTGATTAGGCTGGATTCACTGTTTATTTGACCAGAATAGCAAATTATGACAGTGGGTATACCCATTTAGTGTAATCTATGTAAGACAGAGAGGCTTGTCAGCAGACACTGTAACTGTTTGATGATTAGTTGCAGGTTTTTCCACTTGACCCATCCCATGTGGATCATGGACATTGGTCTCTTTATTTTATGTTTGGCTAGAGGCGCAGGAAGCATTACTTGTTCAGCCTCTGGAAAGTTGCATTTGTAGTCCAGATTCTGACCATGGCAGTGGTTTGTGACAAGAACCTAATTTATCACTGACAGACAGACTGGACAAAAGAAAAAAACATGGCTGCATATGCCAGTGGTGCTGTAATTTGGCAGCTAATTCTGGTTAATCAGGATCATACATCGCTGCAGTTATTGGGCCGTATTACATAAAGTGCGTTTGCACCCGCTTTGCGCACCACCAGGGTACTTTGGTATTACAGAAGTGGCCACAGACGCCTGTACGGCCCCTTCTTTAATACCAATAGCGCTGGCACACATAAAGCGCCAGCGCTATCTTCAAGGTGCAGTTCCCTCATTTGTATGGGGGCGTGCCCCATGCAAATGAGGGAATCCCTTTGCCTCTGCACCAGCGCTGCATTGTCGACGCGGGTGCAGAGGAAAAGAAGCACTCAGGAGGCACACTGATAGTGCACCAGCTAAAAGGTGGCGCAGCTAAAAGGTGGTGCACTATCAGTGCGCCTCCTGAGAGCAGCCCCCTGCAGGAGGCCCCCAGACATCCGTTTGCAGGCGGGTGCAGTCACTGACTGCACCCCCTGCAAGGTGGTCTATGTTTCCCTTTAAAAGTGCAACAGGTTGCCGCCTGCACAGTGAAACATGGAGCGGCTGTAAAGCAGCTGCTCTGTATTTCACGTGAATGCGCTGCCCCCAGGGCAGCACAAGTTCGCTGCTGTGCTGGGGGCAGCACATTCCCCATAATGCATCGCACTTTCCTTCATTGCGCCGGGCGCACCTTTTTAAAGGTGCACCCGGCGCACTGAAGGAAAGTGCGCCACATGTGTAATGTCCCCCTTGGTGTCAGTTATATTTTCTACTTAAAGCTTCAGTGCATGGTGGGGCGACAAATTAAGCATTTGTGTCCTATTACTGGTTATATTAACCATTTTCTGATGTTAGTCTACATTGGGGAAAAAGGAATGACATGAACATATTGCTGAAATTTGTGGTTTCAGTTTGTGATCACTGTGCGGTCAAGGCTGTGTGTTGGTGCACCAATCCAGAAAACAGGGTCTGTGCCTTCTTTTCACGATGGTCAATGTTAACCAAAAGAGTTCTGCAATATATTTTGCTGTCCATGTTTTGCTGGTAAAATGAACAAATGATTAGATTGGCTATCTGCACCCATAGACCGGATATGGCAGAAGGTGGCAATTGTCAAATCTAGAGTGGAATCCAAAAGCAGCCCAGGAAAAAAAAAAAAAAAAAACTAGTCCCACATTTTAGCCAGTGGTGAGAGCAACAAGGTAATCCACCCATCTCCAGGTGCGTTGGGAGAGAATTCCTTTACTCACAAAACTTTAGAAAGATTGGGATTGAATGGTGCGTTTAATGCCGCAGTTTTTGTAATGGTTAAAAAGTCATGGGTTTTACAAGCAGTTGTTCATTTATTGAAATAGCCCAACGCTTCAAGATCTGCCAAAATATCATGGCATTTTAGTCTGACAGCAAACGGAATCATGCATGTGCCTGCGAAAAATTGTAGAGAAGAATTGGGTGATTTGCTTGAATTAGTCACACCCACTAATAATTGGGCCACATTCCAGCCTGCCATTTTTGTTCACTTTACCTTGCTAAACAGGAACCTGTCATGTGCGTATCAAACTTGGTCAGGCTCCAATAGCAAACATTCCGTGGGCATGCAACTCAAAATAATAGAGCGATTTGATTCGATTCGAAAAGGGGACATTTTCCCGTCAGCTGCCTTGCGACCCTCACAGGAGCTTACATTGTAATTGGCTGGCCACAACATGCCATTTCAGCACAAGGGGACTTGGGGGCATATCTACAAGGGCTGGCGATAAAATTATCGCCGCTTTAGCGTCCGTTTTCGGACGAAAAGCGGCGATAATTTTATCGCCCTATTAGCAAGGACACGCTAACGCGTGAATCCATGCTACATCGCCCTTTCCCTTATCGCCCAGCTCTGCATCTCTAATGAGATGCAAAGTGGGTGTTCCTCCCCAGGATAACGGGAGAAATGTCGCTAAGCGACATTTCTCCTATTATCAAGCCTCAGGCAAAGAAGCATAGCGACAAGAAAAGTAGCGATAACCTCAGTTATCGCTACTTTCCTAACGCCTGCTTCAAGACTGACTTAGCCATGATATCCTATGGAAGGTGGATATCATGGCTAAGTATGTCTTGCCCTATCAGCAAGCTATCGCCAAAAGTTGTGCGATTATCGCTGCATTTCCAGCGATAATCGCACAGTTGGCAGCTTGCGCTCTGAATTTTATCGCTTTGGAGATAAGCGTTGCTGATAGCACGCTATCTCCGCGATAAAATTCAGAGTTGGCCGGCGATAATTATCCTCACGCTAAGAGCGCTGAGCGATAATTATCGCCAGCCCTTGTAGATATGCCCCTCGGTTCCTTAAAAGAAAATAAGGAATAAGGGGGGTATGATAGGGGTACCCTGAATCTCTGGAACTTCTGGGGTAACCCCAGAGGACCCGCCCGAGCCCAAATTAAAAAAATAAACAGAATGTGATCCTTCTTGACTATTGTGGAGCAAGTAAGACTCTCCTACACCTGCAGGAGTGCAGGGGATGCACTGAATCCCGCAAGAGTCTTGTGGGATCAGAAAACCATTACAAAAGTGTGAGGTGTTAATGTCTGTGGTGGATTAGCTGCATACAGGTTGTTGGCCCTGCAGCTAATCCACATCACGTACTGCTGAAGGCCGTGTGTGGCAGGGAATTGGCTGATCATGTGAGGTTGAGTTGAAGTCCTTGCATGGCAGGGTGTGGCCACAAATGGGGTTGCCCCACGATGAATCAAAGGCCATGCACGGTGGGAAGCTGTCTGTCTGCTGTAGTTGGATGCAGGGCCTGGCCACAAGGCCCAATCCCAAGGTGCACACAGCCGAAGGGTGGGCATAGCCGGGCTTTGGCGTAGTTATGTATGGTAAAAAATGTTGCTTTACCTAAAAAAACAAACTAGAAAATCATTGAAAAAATACAAATGTTAATGGGACGTAGTTACTGTAAAAATGTCAGTTTAAATGTAACATTTTAAACTAAAAAGCATTGAAATTCACCATTTATATTGAACACGAACACCAGAGTTATAGTTACTTGAAATAAGTATAACTGGTGAATTTCAGTGTTTTTAGTTTAAAATGTTACGTTAAAATTGACAGTTTCACTGAACTATAACATCACTTTAAAGTAATGTTATAGTTGGGTGAATTTGTCAATGACCAAATTAACATTTTGAACTAAAAAAACAAAGAAATCCACCAGTTACAGTTAGCAGCACTAACTACAATTTGCGCCCCGCCATGCACTGCTTATGACCTTGCATGTCATATCACTCATGACATATTCTACAGCATCATTTATTACATCACTGATGACATCAAAAATGGCATCTTTGATGAAATCATCCAATGAGTGTGCTAGTTTGTGGTATACGTTACATAGTGGCACCAAGTTACTTCCATACCTTACATATATATATATGTATACACACACCAATCCCGTACGGTAGATAATTGCATCAAAGCTGTGACACAGACTCCAACATATTCGTGCCAATTTTCTTTATTGCAAACTGTTCGCCATGACGCGTTTCGGCCAAGCCTGGCCTTGTTCACATACGCGCTACAATACAAACATTTCATTTTATAGTGCACACATGATTCATGATCACTAACAACAGACTATGTGAAGGTTAGAAACCTCTCTGAAAACAGACTGATGGTGTGGGAATAGGCCAAAGTTTTCATATAAATAATTAACTTTATAACCTGCAATTCCTATAAATATGTATAATAAATAAGCATATCTAAATAAATATAATAAATAAAAATAAATAGACATAGATATCTAATGGAATAGGAAACAGTGCACTTTTAGCAAATGTGCAAAGACAGCAATTGGTCATAAAGTGCATAATATATAGCCAGATATTTGATTTTTGTTCATATCTTCTTGTCATCAAATTTGTGCCCTCAGTGAGCTTAATATGACCCAAGTTTTTAGCATAGGCTTATAATCCAAATATTAATAACAGATATTGCAATTCATACCAGTACAATACCAATTGTGCAAATATATGCCAAAACTGTAAACTTCCACTCTTTTCATTACTGTTGCTACCCATTCAATCCCCTAAAAACAATTAGTGCAAAAAGTGAAAACATTTAAGAGAAGTTGTCGCTGCAATAATTTTGAAAACTGTCTCTGAAACATATAAATGCTCCTCGATGTATATGGCTTCCCTCTTTAATCATTATTTACACGGTTTGGTCAAATCTGGTATAGAGGAAGGTTTGTAAATCCTCATTGATATTCAAACCAGGAATTTCTCAATTTTCGTGGTCTATCCTGAAATGGGGTACAATACTTTAACATGTTGACCCCGATTTGGCAAGCTCTGCAGGTGTTACATTTATTAAATCCTTTCCTACAGGAGAGTCAACTTGTTGATTCAATTATCTCTGGGCTACTTTCAACCAAAGCATTGTTCATAGATGGTGCTTTTATGAAAGTTATGATAGGTTTTTTAGTGAGTCTTGGACCGATAACAGGGCCCCTAAGAATTATAGGCCAAAGTTTTCTACGTAAGGATCAATCTCACCCCATTTCTATTGTATTGCTATTATCATTTTTGTTTGTGTAACTTATTTGATTTGTTCCCAAATAAAATAACTTCACTGCTTTTCTCATTGGCTTTGGTGATAGCCCAATTAAGGATATATTTAGAGTATCCACGGGCCACGCAGCCCCCCTTCCCTAAAAAAATTATTTAATTAAAAAAAAACACTGGCAAGTTGCCGGAGTCCACGCCCCTTCACCACCTCTCTGCAAACGCGTCTCCTGGTGAAATGGTGGTTGGGGAATGAAATCCCCTTGAATGCTGAGGGTCTTTGAACTTGAAGGCCCGTTCCCCTTTCTCTACCCCTCTGCAAACACGCCTCCTGGCATGCTTCTGGTTGGAGAATTAATTCCACTTTACTCCTGAGGGCCTCAGGACTAAGGTGGACTATTTCCCCCTCAAGGACGTCCTTGAGGGCCAACTGCACCTCCTGTTACCTCCAGTAGGTCCTACACAGCAGGATGTCCATGGGGCAAATGACTATAATTAAAGTGAGGGGCCTCCCCGGGACTAAATCAAACAATAGAGGGGGCCGCACGTCCCCTTTCCTGGAACCATACATTGCCCTGGGGACCCTCACCCCCCAGAGCTGGCTCCTGCTACCTCCCGAGGTGCCCACCCTCAGGAGGTAGCTGTTTGCTGTGGCTTGGCGGGAGAATTACAGTTTCCGCCAAGCCATAGCAAACGCTGCTCCACTTCTAGCAAGCAAGAGTATTAAAAATAGAAGCGGAGCAGAATTGCTTTTGGACAGAGAAAGTTGCATGTTCAGCAGCTCCCTTTGTCCAAAAGCAATGCTATCTCCCACAGGATGTGGGGAGTCACCAGGGACCTTCGGGGGCCTTTATGGTCCCCCGCTGTACCCAACTTGAAAAACTGGGTGCCCTGGGTGGGACCAGGGCTCCCAGTATTGTGGTCAGGCTCCAGGGAATGGGGTCCATGCAGCCCCTCCCATGTTTTTAAAAAACAAAATAAAAGGCAGGCCCCGGGGCATGGGTCCCCGGGGCCAAAATTGGTCCAGGGATGGGGGCCAAAGAAGAAAAAGCTGGGCCCCGGGGGATGGGATCCCCAGGGCCATAATTGTGCCATAGAGGGGGGCCACATGGCCCCCTCTCCCCATTCTAAAAATACCTGGCCCCAGGGGATGGAGTCCCAAGGGCCAAAATTAGCCCAGGGAAAAGGACTTCCCTTATAATTTAAAAAAAAGAAAAAAAGAAAATGATACTGGCACGACGCAAGAGGCCCGCCCCTTTTCTGCATCACTCTGCAATCGCGCCTCCTCGCATGCTACTGGTTGGGAGATGAAGTCCCTTTGGCTGCTGAGGCTCCTTGGGGGCCAAGAAGACCTCCAGTAAGTCCCCCACAGTGGGATTGCTGAGAGGTGTGCAGAGGCTTGTCGGTGACCAAGAGAAATACTTAGAAGCGCTCGTGTTGCCACAGATCCCAGCCTCCACGAACGAGGACCTAAGTAGACCTATTTCCTGTGAGGAGGTACAGAAGGCAATAGACACACTCAAATTGCAAAAAGCTCCTGGCCCTGATGAGTTAAATGCTCACTTCTATCGTACTTTCGCCCCGAGCTGGTTCCCCGTTTGGTGACCTTATTTAATGATATTGCAGCCACGCAACAGGTGACCCCCTCCATGGGGGAAGCATTAATCTCAGTTATCCCCAAACCAGGGAAGGACCGCACAAGTTGTGCCTCCTACAGGCCTATTGCGCTCCTAAACCTAGACGCCAAATTATACTCTAAAATTCTGGCCACGCGCTTAGAGAATGTCTGCCATATCTCATCAAGGCGGACCAGGCAGGGTTAATTAACCCCTTCGGTGCTCATGACGGCCGGGAGCCGTCATGAGTCACAGTGGGGCTGTGCTCATGACGGCTCCGGCCGTCGTGACACCCACCCACGGGGAAGCGCTGGCTGGCTGGCGTGGGACACCGATATTGCTGCCTGCACCGGGGAAGGCAGGGGAAGCCCTTCCCCTGCCTCCCCCCACCCCCCGCCACGTCATCAATGACATCAGCGCGGGAGTCACGCTGACGTCATTGAGGGTTTCCCTTTGTTCGCCCAATGCGCTGGAAGCCATTTGCTTCCAGCGCGTCGGGAAAGAAAGGTGAGTTTCTCGCCGTGGAGGGTGGGGGGTATTTTTAAAAAGGCATCGGAAGAAAGGAAAGGGTTTTCCTTTCCTCCGATGTCTTTTTAAAAAGCATTCCTGCTGCACGATCGCGCCCAGGCGCGATCGTGCAGCAGGAATGCTTTTAAAAAAAATTTATACATGCAAATGGAGGCAGATTTCATAGAGAAACAGAATTTAATTGGAGGAAGAAAAGGCCGGTTTGGCGGTTGCGAGGGGGAGGGGTGATTATATTTACTGCTCCCTCAGTAATCAAAATACGATTGTTTCTCTGCATTTGTCAGGTGAGTTTTGTGTCTGCTGTATTTGACGCATAATGAAGCATACAGTCTACATTTTTGACTGGTCATATTCAAAACAGTTTACTCAATTCCCAGAAGCAATTTTACTGCATTGGCAGTGTTTGCAAATGCAGACAGTAACGCAGTCTTGGCAAGTTGTTGTAGTTTCCAGAAACAATATAACTCCCAAGGGGGAACAGCGATAAGAATTAACTCTCCGTGTGTCTGCAAACACAGACAAGCTCGTCTCACGTGAGGCTTGATATGAAAGAATCTGAGGCTTTTCATATCAATGACTGACTGTCACCCACCCCTTTGAGGGGACGCTGTCGGTAAAAACTAAAAGTTGAGCAGATGTTATCTTGTGACTGATATCCGAATCACAAAGTTTTCATCTTGTAAGGAGGGTTCCCTTATTCGCTACCGATTTAGGGGTGACATTCTTCTCAATGTCAGAGAGAAAATCACACTCTTGTTTCAAAGAAAAAGATTGGGGAATCGAATTTTCGCTATCATCTATTATGTAACAAGGTATACAAAAAAGCTATGAAATTTGGAATATTACCCTAAGTCGACATGCGTACCTCAGTAATCATATTGAAATTTTTGAAAAATAATTCAAGCTTGCATAAGAGCAGTACTGCTTGTGTTTTACCCTTTGGAATTTGGCACAGTGTCATGCTTATCTGTATGCCTCGTCAGGGGTAGTAAGCGCTATATAAATACAATTACAATACAATACAATAATACAAACCACAGACTCTAGTCTCCATTGGGAGAAATATTTATCTAGCATTTAAGTCATCCGCATTAACCCCTTTGGTGCTCACGACGGCCGGGAGCCGTCATGAATCACAGTGGGGCTGTGCTCATGACGGCTCCCGGCCGTCGTGACACCCACCCACGGGGGAAGCGCTGGCGCTCCCCCCGTGGGACACCGATCTTGCTGCCTCCCCCCCACCCCCCCCTGCCACGTCATCAATGACTTCAGCGTGGGAGTCGCGCTGACGTCATTGAGGGTTTCCCTTTGTTCGCCCAACGCGCTGGAAGCCATTTGCTTCCAGCGCGTCGGGAAAGAAAGGTGAGTTTCTCGCCGTGGAGGGTGGGGAGTATTTTTAAAAAGGCATCGTAAGAAAGGAAAGCGTTTTCCTTTCCTCCGATGTCTTTTTAAAAAGCATTCCTGCTGCACGATCGCGCCCAGGCGCGATCATGCAGCAGGAATGCTTTTTAATTATTTTTTTTAAAGCCCAAATTGTGTTGGGGAGCGGCCCCTTGGGCAAGGGTCGCTCCCCTTTATCGGGTATTTATTGTGGTCGGTTCTGGGGCAGATCGGCCAAATGTTTTTAGGCCCGTCTGTCCCCTAGGGGGGCAGAAGCCAGTAGACACCAGGGCTTTTTAAATGTTGGTGTTGGGGAGTGACCCCTTGGGCAAGGGTCGCTCCCCTTTATCGGGTATTTATTGTGGTCGGTTCTGGGGCAGATCGGCCAAATGTTTTTAGGCCCGTCTGTCCCCTAGGGGGGCAGAAGCCAGTAGACACCAGGGCTTTTTAAATGTTGGTGTTGGGGAGTGACCCCTTGGGCAAGGGTCGCTCCCCCTTTATGAGGGTGAATTTTTTGGCTGTTTCTGCTCCCTGTGGGGGCAGATCGGCCTTATTCTTTTAGGCCCACCTACCACCTTTGCTTGGCTGGTGGATAGTATGTGGACTAGTGCATTATGTGCATATGTGATTGTAATGTTTTATTTCTCCTTTTTATTCTAGTGTAAAGCTTTTGGTTCCTGTTTGCGGTTTCGGCAGTGGTTCTGCAGTTTTGCGTAGTTGCATTTTTTTGGTAAGAAAAACTTTTTGTTGTATTTACTCCAAATGAGTATTATTGTCATGCATGAATGAATTTTTTTGCAAGTGGTGTTATAATGGCAGCATATTTAGTTAGTGTTTTGAGCATGAAATTCTTTGCGATGTGTTTTGCATTCTCTTATGTGTAATTTTCTTTTCTTTTTCTTTTTTAGTGGGATATTGTTGATCCTTACTGTGTCTGTGCAGAGTAGGTGGTGGTGAGTCTAGCTGCTTCTGGCAAGTGAGTGGTATCGTTTTGGAGTATATAGGTCTTTCTGATAAAGACGCATTTTGTCTATTACTTATTTTACAAAGTGTTTGTTGTTGTTGACTTGTTTGACAAGTTACCTTTATTAGTAAGGATTATGGCTAGCCGTAGAATGACTGCTCAGCAGGTTGTTGGTATGCTGCTTGAATCTTCCTCTGAGCAGGATTATGAGACTGACAGTGCGTCTGAGGGAGAGGAGGGAGGGGAAGATTCAGGCAGTGAATTTTCTCTCCACATGGAATCATTGGATGATGAAGATACTCTCAGTGCGGATGAAGGTACTCTCAGTGCGGATGAAGTGCCTGTTTTAGAGGGGGACACTGATGTGCCGATGGTGCAGCAAGAGACATTGGTATTGCAGCGTGAGGCTGCAAGGCTTCCTATTGGAAGTGCTGGACTCTGGGTTGATCCAAACATGGTGCAGCCGGTGTTGCCTGCCTTTAGTGGTTATGCAGGGTGTAGAGTGGATTGCGAAATTGTTTTGCCTATACAGTATTTTCAGTTGTTTATGGATGATGTATTTTTGGCTGAAATTGTTGAGCAGACTAATTTGTATGCTGAACAGTTTTTGAGGGACCACAGAGCCACACTTAAGCTCCACTCTAGAGCTACCCGGTGGACTCCCACAAATCTGGATGAGATGAAGAAGTTTTTGGGTTTGACTTTCTTGATGGGCTTGATAAGGAAGCCGTCCATGGCTTCATATTGGTCTACCAGTCCCTTGATGGCAACGGCCATATTTCCTGCGATTATAACCCGTGATTGGTATTTACTTTTGCTTCGGATGCTGCATTTTGTTGATAATACTTTGGCGTTGCCACGAGATAACCCTGACTGTGACCGTCTTTTTAAGATTCGGCCTGTTCTTGATCACTTTGTAGATCGATTTTCAGAGCTCTATACTCCAGGGAAAGAAATATCTATTGATGAGTCTTTGGTCCTGTTCAAGGGCCATTTGGTTTTTAGGCAGTGCATCCCTGGCAAGAGGGCACGTTATGGAATTAAGCTGTATATGTTGTCTGAGAGTAGGACAGGATATGTTTTTAATTTCCGTGTGTACACTGGTAGGGATTCCACTATTGACCCCCCTGGTTGTCCGTCCACTTTTGGAGTTTCAGAGAAAATTGTGTGGGATCTTGCTAGAGGACTGTTTAACAGAGGCCACCATTTGTACCTTGATAACTTCTACACTGCTGTGCAATTGTTTAAGGAATTGTTCAAAGTGGACACTTTTGCTTGTGGCACAATCCGCTCTAACCGTAAAGGTTATCCAAAAGAGCTTGTTTGCAAAAAACTTCAGAGGGGACAGTGCAGTTCCTTGCGTAGTGATGAACTACTAGCTGTGAAATTTGTGGACAGGAGGGATGTGTACATGCTGACTACCATCCATGATGAGAGTACTTCATCTGTGGCTGTTTGGGGTCAGTTTGCTGAAGTACGCAAACCGGTGTGCATTTTAGACTACAATAAGCACATGGGTGGTGTTGATAGAGTAGATCAGAGGTTGGAACCTTACACTGCTATTCGTAAGGCGTACATTTGGTACAAAAGTTGGCCATCCATCTCTTCAATTTAGCAACTTTCAATGCTTTTGTTGTGTACAAGGAGTGTTCTCCTGAGTCAAAGTTGACTTTTGTTCAGTTTCAGCAGTCTGTGATAGGAAGCCTTGTTGTTGTGGAACAGGCAAGTGTTCCTAGAGTTGGAGTGGTGGAGGATGTGGCTAGATTGAAAGATCGCCACTTTCCTGATTTAATTCCTCCCACGCCCAAAAAAACAATCCCTGTAAGAGATGTAGAGTCTGCTTGCGAAGAGGTGTGCGGAAGGAGAGTCGTATGCACTGTGCCGATTGTCCTTCTAATCCTGGGCTGTGTGTGCCCTCATGTTTCAGATTGTATCACACTAAAAAGAGTTTTTGGGAGCAACCGTGAGTCTACTGCTGTTTTTTTTGTAGTTATAGTTTGGTATCTAGTTGCAATTGTTTTTTAGTTTTTTTCTTGTTTGAAAATTTTTATGATGGTGTGTGTGGACTGGCGGTAGGCTGGCGGTGTGCGTGGACTGGCGGTTGGCTGGCGGTGTGCGTGGATTGGCACTTGGCTGGCGGTGTGCGTGGATTGGCGCTTGGCTGGCGGTGTGCGTGGACTGGCGCTCGGCTGGCGGTGTGTAAGTAGTGACTTGCTGCTGGTCACTACACACACTGCTAGCTGAGTGCAACTCCACGTAATCCATCAGCTTGTGTGGTTGCTGTGTCAGGAATGTGGGCGTGTGAAAGTGATGGGCCCTTGAATGGCGCTGTCTGCTGGTGTGAGTGTTGTAATGTGATGGGTCCGCGGCTGGCGGTGTGAATGGTTTTGTATGTGTCACAAGTATGAAAGGTGTATGAATGGCCTGTAAAGAGGTTGGTGCCTTGTCGTGGCTTTACAGCTCACGAGCTGTGAGTCAATGGTTCAGTTTCTCGTCCTTTCAATTATTATCAGTGCATTTCATTTTTGTGAAATCACTTGTTAATACAATTGTATATATTGAACCATCACTCACCCTCGTACCAAATCCAACCAGTATGTGTGTGTGCTTGAGGATTAGATGGCTGTGCAGTAATATTTGTCTTTCTCAAGCAGGGTGTACCTTGTCACTTTTTGTGAATGTTGTAATGTGTTGGTTTCGTGCCTGGTGGTGTGAATGGTCTTGTGTGCATCACGTATGAAAGGTGTGTGAATGGGCTGTAAAGCGGTTGGTGCCTTGCCGTGGCTTTACAGCTCACGAGATGCGAGTCACTGGTTCAGTTTTTTGTCCTTTTAATTATTGACAGTGCATTTCATTTTTGTGAAATCTCTTGTTAATAAAATTGTATATACTGAACCATCACTCGCCCTCATGCCAAATCCAACCAATATGTGTGTGTGCTTGAGGAATAGATGGCTGTGCAGTAATATTTGTCTTTTTAGTCTCTGTGCCAAGGTGTACATTCCATCTAAGAATAACCTATCAACTGTAGATATTGTCGTAAACTAAACACCCATGGGAGTACATGGTGATGTCTCTCTTGTGGATCCCAACAAGTTATCTTATCCACAATGTCCTGCAAACCTCAAAATGTCTGTCACATTTTCCTTGCAATATTGTGCCAACATTTTCACACTGAAGAAATAAACAACAAATTACCTCAAAACGACCTGGTTTTGCAAGGGGGGGTCCCATGACTTTTTGGCCCGGGACTCAGCGGCCACCTAGGGAAACCTACCAAACCCACACATTTCTGAAAAGCAGACACCCGGGGGATTCCAGGGAGGTATGGCTTGCATGGATCCCCCAACGTTTCCTTACCCAGAATCCCCTGCAAACCTGAAATTTTGATGAAAAAATCACTTTTTTCACACATTTGTGTGTGGGAAAGTTGTGGCATCGCCGGGCTGACACAAATTTCCTACCACCCAGCGTTCCCCCCAGGTCTCCCGATAAAAATGGTGCCTCACTCGGGTGGGAGGCCCAAGTAGCCGCGACAGGCAAGGGCCCACAACGTAGTGAGGCGACATCAAAATTGCCTATCTCAAAAAGACCTGGTTTTGCAAGGGGTGTCCCCTGGGTTTTTGGCCCGGTGCTCGGCGGCCACCTAGGGAAACCTATCAAACCACACATTTCTGAAAAGTAGACACCCGGGGGATTCCTGGGAGGTATGGCTTGCGTGGTTCCCCCAAAGTTTCCTTACCCAGAATCCCCTGCAAACCTCAAATTTAGCTGAAAAAAATCACTTTTTTCACACATTTTTGTGTGGGAAAGTTGTGGCATCACCGGGCTGACACAAATTTCCTACCACCCAGCGTTCCCCCGGGTCTCCCGATAAAAACGGTGCCTCACTCGTGTGGGAGGCCCAAGTACCTGCGATAGGCAAGGGCCCAAAACGTAGTGAGGTGACATCAAAATGGCCTATCTCAAAACGACCTGGTTTTGCAAGGGGGGGTCCCCTGGGTTTTTGGCCCAGTGCTCGGCGGCCACCTAGGGAAACATATCAAACCAACACATTTCTGAAAACTAGACACCCGGGGGATTCCAGGGAGGTATGGCTTGCGTGGATCCCCCAACGTTTCCTTACCCAGAATCCCCTGCAAACCTCAAATTTAGCTGAAAAAATCATTTTCACACATTTTTGTGTGGGAAAGTTGTGGATTCTCCGGGCTGACACAAATTTCCTACCACCCAGCATTTCCCCCAGGTCTCCCGATAAAAACTGTGCCTCACACGTGTGGGAGGCCCAAGTACCCGCGACAGGGAAGGGCCCAAAACGTGGTGAGGCGAGATCAAAATGGCCTATCTAAAAACAACCTGGTTTTGCAAGGGGGGTCCCCTGGGTTTTTGGCCCAGTGCTCGGCGGCCAACTAGGGAAACCTATCAAACCCACACATTTCTGAAAACTAGACACCCGGGGGATTCTAGGGAGGTATAGCTTGCGTGGATCCCCCAACGTTTCCTTACCCAGAATCCCCTGCAAACCTCAAATTTAGCTGAAAAAATCACTTTTTTCACACATTTTTGTGTGGGAAAGTTGTGGATTCTCTGGGCTGACACAAATTTCCTACCACCCAGCGTTCCCCCGGGTCTCCCGATAAAAACGGTGCCTCATTCGTGTGGGAGGCCCAAGTACCCGCAACAGGCAAGGGCCCAAAACGTAGTGAGGCGACATCAAAATGGCCTATCTCAAAACGACCTTGTTTTGCAAGGGGGGTCCCCTGGGTTTTTGGCCCGGTGCTCGGCGGCCACCTAGGGAAACCTATCAAACCCACACATTTCTGAAAAGTAGACACCCTGGGGATTCCTGGGAGGTATGGCTTGCGTGGTTCCCCCAAAGTTTCCTTACCCAGAATCCCCTGCAAACCTCAAATTTAGCTGAACAAATCACTTTTTTCACACATTTTTGTGTGGGAAAGTTGTGGATTCTCCGGGCTGACACAAATTTCCTACCACCCAGCGTTCCCCCGGGTCTCCCGATAAAAATGGTGCCTCACTCGTGTGGGAGGCCCAAGTACCCGCGACAGTCAAGGGCCCAAAACGTAGTGAGGCAACATCAAAATGGACTATCTCAAAACGAACTGGTTTTGCAAGGGGTCCCTGGGTTTTGGCCCGGTGCTCGGCGGCCACCTAGGAAACCTATCAAACCCACACATTTCTGAAAACTAGACATGCCCGGGGATTCCAGGGAGGTATGGCTTGCATGGATCACCCAACGTTTTCTTCCCAGAATCCCCTGCAAACCTCAAATTTAGCTGAAAAAATCACTTTTTCACACATTTTTGTGTGGGAAAGTTGTGGATTCTCTGGGCTGACACAAATTTCCTACCACCCAGCGTTCCCCCGGGTCTCCCAATAAAAACGGTGCCTCACTCGTGTGGGAGGCCCAAGTACCCGCGACAGGCAAGGGCCCAAAACGTAGTGAGGCGAGATCAAAATGGCCTATCTAAAAACGACCTGGTTTTGCAAGGGGGGTCCCCTGGGCTTTGGCCCGGTGCTCGGCGGCCACCTAGGGAAACCTATCACACCCACACATTTCTGAAAACTAGACACCCGGGGAATTCCAGGGAGGTATGGCTTGCGTGGATCCCCCAACGTTTCCTTACCCAGAATCCCCTGCAAACCTCAAATTTAGCTGAAAAAAATCACTTTTTTCACACATTTTTGTGTGGGAAAGTTGTGGATTCTCCTGGCTGACACAAATTTCCTACCACCCAGTGTTCCCCCGGGTCTCCCGATAAATACGGTGCCTCACTCTTGTGGGAGGCCCAAGTACCCGCGACAGGCAAGGGCCCAAAACGTAGTGAGGCGACATCATGTCGCCTCACTACGTTGTGGGCCCTTGCCTGTCGCGGGTACTTGGGCCTCCCACATGAGTGAGGCACCGTTTTTATCGGGAGACCCGGGGGAACGCTGGGTGGTAGGAAATTTGTGTCAGCCCAAAGAATCCACAACTTTCCCACAAAAAAATGTGTGAAAAAAGTGATTTTTTTCAGCTACATTTGAGGTTTGCAGGGGATTCTGGGAAGGAAACGTTGGGGGATCCACGCAAGCCATACCTCCCTGGAATCCCCCGGATGTCTAGTTTTCAGAAATGTATGGGTTTGATAGGTTTCCTAGGTGGCCGCCGAGCACCGGGCCAAAACCCAGGGGACCCCCTTGCAAAACCAGGTCGTTTTGAGATAGGCCATTTTGATGTCGCCTCACTACGTTTTGGGCCCTTGCCTGTCGTGGGTACTTGGGCCTCCCACACGAGTGTAGCACCGCTTTATCGGGAGACCCGGGGAACGCTGGGTGGTAGGAAATTTGTGTCAGCCCAGAGAATCCACAACTTTCCCACACAAAAATGTGTGAAAAAGTGATTTTTCAGCTAAATTTGAGGTTTGCAGGGGATTCTGGGTAAGGAAACGTTGGGGGATCCACACAAGCCATACCTCCCTGGAATCCCCGGGTGTCTAGTTTTCAGAAATGTGTGGGTTTGATAGGTTTCCCTAGGTGGCCGCCGAGCACCGGGCCAAAAACCCAGGGGACCCCCCCTTGCAAAACCAGGTCGTTTTGAGATAGGCCATTTTGATGTCGCCTCACTATGTTGTGGCCCCTTGCCTGTCACGGGTACTTGGGCCTCCCACACGAGTGAGGCACCGTTTGTATCGGGAGACCCGGGGGAACGCTGGGTGGTAGGAAATTTGTGTCAGCCCAGAGAATCCACAACTTTCCCACACAAAAAAGTGTGAAAAAAGTGATTTTTTCAGCTAAATTTGAGGTTTGCAGGGGATTCTGGGTAAGGAAACGTTGGGGGATCCACGTAAGC